>JARWIR010000008.1:10000000-11200000 GCA_029959085.1 Nemophila menziesii
GGGGAGGTTATGTACGCAAGCCTTAATCGAGGTAACACGTCTAACTTTGAAAGACGTTAAACAAAAGTGTTGTACGGGAGACAACCCGTATTTTTTTTAAATTTTCATGTCTTTTACGTTTTTAATTTATGTTTAATTTAGTTATTTTTAGTTGATATTGCATATTTGAGGAAGGTATTAGTGTTTTTGATGTTTAGGTATTGGAGAAATCGAGTTAGGGAAGCAAGAAAAAATTTCGGAACGAAACTTCGGCAAGTCATATCTTTGCGCTCGGATGTCGGAATCAGGTGATCTTTGAGCATAAACTGCATAACTTTTCGAGATCTAGCTGTTGGGGAGGTTTTTGCCAGGCACGGTACACCGGAGCTCAGCCGCGGTGCACCGCACGGGAAAAACCCGTACCACGGGGTAGAGCCACGTGTTTTGTCCAGAAACGAAAAAAAAAATAGCTGCTGGGTCCGGTATACCG
Organism: Nemophila menziesii; assembly: GCA_029959085.1. NCBI lineage: Eukaryota > Viridiplantae > Streptophyta > Magnoliopsida > Boraginales > Hydrophyllaceae > Nemophila > Nemophila menziesii. Next base: position 10,000,470 of record JARWIR010000008.1, read on the forward strand.
GACCCTATACCGCGCCTTGTACCGTACAAACACGTGCTACGGGGTCCTACCACGGGTTTTTTGACGTAGGAGGCGCGGAGCACCCCCGCGGTGCACCGGACCATGGTCCGCAGCTCAAAAACCCGTGCCACGGGGTCCTACCACGGGTCCAATCCAGTGAGCAAAGAAATTTCACCCATCAGATGCTGCGGTGTACCCCGCGGTACACCCCCTGGTCCGCAGGGGTAGTCCGCACGAGCCGCCAGAGAGAGAAAAAAAAAGGGTTTCAAGCTTATAAGGAGATCTAATGCTTATTATTCCAAATTTATCAAACCTTAAACCTCTTTCTTCTCTCCAGAACTCTCCCAACTCCATTAAAGCTTCAACAAACCTTCACCTAACATAAAAACATCACCAAATCACCATGAATTCTCATCCAAATCCTTCCCTACATCATTACAAAGAAGATTCAAGCACCCAAATCATATCAAAACACCTAGAAACCAAGAATCAAAGCCATGAATCTCAACATCTTGTTCTAAAAATCCTTAAACCCACATCATTAAAGCTTGATTCCATCATACCCACATGGAGAATTGTCATCCTAACACCTTACCTAACCAAAATAAAGCTTGTTCCACCTATGATCATAAGTTACAAATTTCAAGAGTGTTCAAAGCTTTGAGTTGGGGGTCAAAAGAGATGATAAGGGGAATAGAGATATTATCAAGTGTATGGGATATGAAGAATCAAAGCAAGGTATTGGGTAAGCTCTAGAAGATTTCAATTGAGATGGGTACTAGTTTGGGAATAAATTACAAGGTAAATCGGATCAAGAGAATAGAGGAAAGCTAGCTGTGGTGAATTCAAAGAACAAAAAGGTTAAAACTTTCACAAGGAAGACACCACAACCTCTACAATCGATAGTCCTTTAACCCAAGATGAACAAAAGCTTCTGGGACGCTAGTAGCTGTATTCAAAACATATTCCTGAATGAACAACTGTCACATGAGAGATTATTCAAAGAGCAAAGTTGGAAGAAGATTAACAAAAGATTTCTAGAGTGTGATTGATTGGGATATATGAAGATGTAAGGGAATGCGAAATTGGTGATACTAGAAATTTACATACATGGAAAGCACTGCACCCTATTACGGGTATTGATCAGGCGAGGTAAATAGCCTCGAAGAGTATGTTTTCTTTCTTCCTTACCTTTTTTGTATGTGCAATATCTGTAAAATTTTATTTTTCTTTTCTTTTATTTTTTAGTCTTTTCGAGTCGTGGGGACACGGCTCATTTTTGAGTTGGGGGTGTGGGGATTCGTTGTCTCTCATCTCCATTTTTCTGTTTTTAGGTAAAATTAAATTTTTTGAAGGTTTAGATGTATGTAGAGTGTGTTTAATAGCTTAAAAGCATAAGCTCGGTGAGTTAATGATACTAAGTAGTATGTTTATGAGCTATTTTATTTGTATGCTTTGAGTATTTGCAGGAAAACACACATTGATAGTAAAGAAAAGATTAGTTAGCAATGCGATAGAAAGTATGTTCGATCTCAGGGAACCTTGAGAAGTGTGTAGGCCGTGAGATCCAAGCTAGTTGATAAACCATTTGATGAAAGTGCTAAAGGTAAGAAAATAACGAAATTACATAGTGTAGAAAGTGATTAAGGCAGTTCTTTCATGTTTGAAGCCTTTGAAGCCTTTTTATACCTTCTCACCATGTTATTTTTGATTTTATGTGCTATATCCTTCTCAGCCCCTTCTAGCCTTTCTAAAGCCTTTTTATTAAACACGTTATAAGCCATATCCCTTTAGATTATAGGACTTTTCCATATGACCCGCACTCGAATCGCGATGCATAGACAGTTGTTTTAGAGCTTGAGTTTGGGGTGGTGGGTCCACCATTATGGGAATTGTTATTGGGTTGGAATTTTTGAGCTTATTAATTGTGCTTTGTGCTTTATATTGATGATGATTCACAAGATTATATTGTAACCCTTTGCCGGGGTAATAGTGAATGAAAAAGAAGCTACGAGCTAAATTTGCCAACAAGGGCATTAAAGGAAAAAATATATATATATGAGAAAATTAGTGTGATATCTCAACATTTAAAGAGAGTCATAGCTATACAAAAGAAAAATTGATTTGAAAAGAAAATATATATATTCGGACCGGCAAAGTGGAATTTTTAAAGTAATCATCTTATGCTTTAATTGGGTTATTGGGATGCTGTGCATCAAAGAAATCATTGGGTTGAGTGAGAAACGTTTCATGAGAGTAACTCAAGCTCTAGGGCGATTCGTTGATGGCTAGTGAGGAGAGAGCCAAAAGCTCACTCTAAATTATCCAAATATACTTATCATACCGTCCCTAAGCCTACATTACAACCTTAAAGACCTTTTGATTCTTTGCTATGTAATTGAGAAGTGATTGAGCCAATAGAGAGTAGTTAAATGGATCTTTGGATACTAGTGAAGGTTGATGAACAATCTATAGCTTCCTTGGTGAACTGAGTAAAGTCCCTCTCCTTCTTACATTGCAAAACTAATCTAATCTTGAATTCAAGCCGTGTTGACTGTGGATATGAGAAGTGTACAGGTATGTAGTTTTTAAATATTATTACATGAAATTTTCTGAGTAGTTGCTTCGAGTCTATTCTCCATATTCTTCTATCTTTTGTCTTCTGTGCTTAATTGACCTAGGTGTGTATTTAGAGACTTCCCTTTGTTTTTATCTTTATTGTATCGGGACGATACAACTTTGAGTTGGGGGTCTTGATGTCTCCTCATTTGTGATAGATTTATATTAGGATGAGACATCATTTTTAGTGATTTAGAAGTCATTGTAGTCGATTTTCTTGAGAAATGCTACACTTTCCTATTTTGAGTCTTGATTTAGTAAAATAATATTTTTAGAGCATATTGGGTTTAATTATTTATTTAGTGTGAAGCTTTAAAGATAATTATGGAGATTAATTAGATTCCAAGTCAAAGACTACAAGATATGGAAAGAGATAAGCATGGTAATTGGAGATAAAGGAAACAAAAGCTAAAAATATGGAAAAGGAAAAGCTGCCTTAATCCTGAATTTCTGTACCTACGACCACAAATCAGCTCATATCTCAAAAACGGTGTGGAATTTGGAGAAACGGTCAAGAGCAAAGTTGAAGAGCTTTCCGAGACGATAAATTTGGTATATTCATACGCGTCAAACGGATAAATATTGAAGCTGTTAGAGCCAAAAGAAGATCGGACCTGATTTCATGTTTTTAGGGTTACGAATTTGAGTTGGGCTTGGAGTCCACCACTTACTTCTCCTTCAAGAAAACGAATTAGGGCTTCCAAGATACCTATAAATACACCCTCTTATCATTGTAAACATGTCCTTGCTCAATTGCAAAGTATAGGCTTAGTCTTTACTTATATTTTCTTAGTTTTAAACAATAGCTTAGTCCTTTAGTTAGATATTCATCCTTAGAATCAAGCTATTCATTCAAGGAGCAAGCTGACCTGTAGAGGAAGACAAGAAGAAGAAGATTGGAGACTGACAACTCCTCTTCTACATCTCACCTTCTCTATATTTAGAGTAATTAGCTATAGATCTATTCTCAACCATATTTCTAAGCTTTTATTCTGTAAGTTTACTCTTAATTGTTGGATTATTATTTTGATCTTTAAATACTATTTGGTTATTTTAATTGATTAAGCTTGGCGTATATTGTATTATTTGTTTTGACCTATTTCCTAGATTTGGCCAATCTTAGGATTATTCTTAGTTATTGACACACCACATAATCGTCTAGTGTGACTAGATAGCCATTAAGGTTTGATTTAAATCTCCAAACATTACTTAGGAATCCCTAGTAGTGGAGAGGTTGCTCCTAAGTCTAGAAAAGGCTAGGTAGTTATTGCAATCCTGGTTAATATATAATGCTTAATGTGACAGGTTAGAATAACAATTTAGTAATAGACGTAGTAATCCTAATCTATTTGACTTACTTTCATATTTAGTTATTTGTTTTGTTTAATTGTTTTATTTATTTATTTGCATTAGATAGTTATTTATCTTTTCATATTTTATCCAAACATCTAAATTCATCTACGCTTGTTAAACATAAATTGATCTAACGGATACAATCCCTGCGAACGAACTTGACTTATCATTAAAACTTGCGAACGATCTGTGATACTTGCAGTGAGTTCCGTGGTTCTCAAGGGTGTGTGACTCTTTATTTATCTATTATTTTATCACACCTTTGCCCCCACCAAATTGATCATTGGAGCAGTAAACTCCCCTTATTTGGGGGTAGAATGTAACTTATAAAATTTGTTCTAAGTAGACTATTAGTGTATTTGTGCAGTGTTTATGCTATTCCAGATAAGCTCATTAAATTACTTAATAATAAGATCGAAACTTTCCTTTGGAAGGGCTCAATAAATTACATAGGTTGGGTAAAAGCAGCATAGGACAAAGTTTGTGTTTCAAAAGATGAAGGCAATTAAGGGTCAAAAACCTTGAATTTCATAATAAAGCTACCACACAAAATCTTATATGGTCTTGTTGAGACTTGTAAAGTATTTCAGTTATAAAGTTAACAATGGGCACAACACATATTCTAGGATGGGACAAGTGGCTACTCGACCAAAAAAGTTTAGCAGACGTGAAAATGAAGCATACAATGTTCCAGAGAACTATAGAGCAATAAATATCGTCATTTCATTCAAGGTGTGCAATGTAAATGGACATCTAATCTTAAATAGTGCAAATAGACCCAAATGCCCAAGATAAGGTTTTCAGTCAAGGCACTAAAAGGGGGCATTCATCACCTCAGAAATATAGAATATTATCAAGACAAAAGAAACAAAAAATTATTGAAATAAGATTCTTGGGACAACGAAATCAGGCTAAGACACAAATTCATACTTTGTCTAGCACATCTGTAATATTAGCTAGAACGAAGTCACGAGTTTCATGTTACCAAAACACAATACAAAATAAAGCTTTTGTAACCTGGAAGACGAAGATAGAGAACATATATATTGGGATTATACTTTCATGCAGGAATTATGGCTTAAAATAAAGAGATTACATGAATTTTCTCTTTTTTATTACATTACAGAGAACTATACAAGCTTGCACTTTCAACACCATCAGACAACACAGAAACGTGACCAGCACTTTCAGATTATATCTAGACATTGGTGGTTTATATCATGGTAAATCATATAAATCTATGAAGGTTTTACTAATGTAGATAAAGCAAGTCATGTATGAACAGTCGGTGACAACTAAGGTTTTCACGCACACTGAGAAAGAAGATAGTGAATAGGTCATCAGTTGAGACTTGTGAATGAAGGGATCATATGGAGAGTAGGGTTACCAAAGGGGGTTGGTGGGAGATAGTTGAATATCTACTTGGAACCAAAGTACAACAAAAGAAGCCCAAACCAAAAAATTGAAAGTGTACTTCAAATGTATCTTCATTTTTTAGTTAGACTATTTTCCTTTGATTTATGTTTATGGTTTTTAAGTATATTTTAAGAATCAATTTTTACCCAATAGCATTATTTTTAAACGACAGATTACTCAATAAATTTCTATTGCATAGGAAAGAAAAAAAATTAATTTGGGCATTTGTATTATTTGGTTTATATATTAAGTTGTTAAACTATTATAAGATAAACGACCTTAAGTAGAAAATTAGATCAATTATATCGCACTAATGAGAATCGACCATTATTCCTAAATCAGAAAAATAAATTGACCATATGTCTAAAAAAATAAACCTAACATTTTGTTTCTTTTGTTATTGTAATTCGTCCAGATCAGATTTTTCATTCTTCATTAATTAACTTTTGTTTCATTTTTACACGAACACATATATGTATAATAAATGTATAATTCAATCCAAGCCAAACTCTGTCTCTATATTTCTCTTCGCCTTTTAGTAAAAAACTTCCAACTTCGTAATCATGTTTTGCATATAGAGATTTCCAACACAGGTGTATAGCTTGGAATCTTTAAAGAGTTAGGATTAATGACAGTTATGCAGGTCTTTGTAAGGAAATAATGCAGACAATAAACATATAATCTAGGAATGTACCATAAGAAACAAATGAAAACGGGATTGTTTTATTTTGTTTGAGTGAATCCTTGGGAATATTTGGGTACCCCTATTTGAGCGAGATGCCTCCCAAGAGGTTTGTATAGAAAAGTTACATTAGTGTAATTTTTGTGTAGTATAGGGATCTATAGTGCAATTAGCTCAAAATTTTATTTTATTTTATTTTCTTCCTGTTTTGACAGGAAAAGGAAGTGAACATTGCAGTTTTTTTAAACACAGGGACCAGTGATGCAATTTCTTATATAGTCTTTCATCACCTGACTTGCTGATATCATCAATTTTATGAAATTCTCCTTCATTTTACATAAAACCAATTTTCACTCATTTAGAAAATTTTCCGTATGATAAAATTTAGGTTATTTTGTTTAATATAGGGACCTAGTGAAATTAACTTGAAAAAACCCATTACTTCATGTTTTTACGTTGATTAGTTATCGATTTTAGACATGAATTTTTGTTCATTCTTATAGGATATTTTGCTCAATATAGGGACCTAGAGTGCAATTAACTCAAAAAAAAAAATTAGTTACTTCATTTGTTAACGTTAATTATCAACATTAGACATATAAATTCTATAAAATTTTCCTTATTTTTTTTTTACTAATTACAGATAAATGATTCAAAAGGGATGAGCAAAGATCGTATATTGAAGCGGTTTTTGAAGCTAAAAATTCCTAAAATGTTGTAGTGAGAATCGTGAGGCTCAGAAGCTGTTCAAGGACAGGAAATTGATCTACACTTGAAAAGTTATTGAACAAATAGAATATGTGAAGACAAACGATTGACTAAAACCAGTTCGGGCAGGCTCAGGCTCTGTTCAACAACTTGAGAAATTGTATGAAAATCTGAATGTTCTGTTCACGAAGAGTTTCAGTAATTACAGTTAAAATTACAAGTTGCTCATTCCCAAGGAAATGCAGAAGTTTTCCCTATCAACCTTGTTCTTTTGGAATTATTGTTAACATCGCCATGTACTCCCTCCGTTCCACTGAAATTGTCCACTTACTAAAAATAATGTTCCAAATATATTGTCCACTTAAGAGTTCAAGACACTTTTTTTTCCTACTTTTTCCACTATTACCCTTATTAAAATATTGAAATTTATATTTCCAATACACATTTAAGATATCAAGATACTTTATTAGGGGTATATTTGTAATGGTGAATGCATTTATTATGTTTCTTAATATATGTGAAAAGCTAAGTGGACAAATTTAGTGGAACGGAGGGAGTAATTGCTAATATAGACATGTAGTAGGCTAAACATCGGTTTTTTTTTTGTAATTTGAACCATGAACACAATGTAGATGTGGATGTTAATTAATGATTATTGATATCCGCTTCTTTAAATCAACATTCTTTTGTTCCCCACTTGCTTTTTTAACTTCTCTAGACTTCATATATGTGCAAATTTTTTAGCTTAAATTGCATTTGTTTAGAGTAGTTAATTATTCTTCTATTTAGTAGGAAAAAGAATTTAATTATTGTTCTATTTAGTAGGAAAAAGAATTTAATTATTGTTCTTTTGAAACACAAACTTTGTCCTATGCTACTTTTACCCAACCTATGTAATTTATTGAGCCCTTCCAAAGGAAAGTTTTGATCTTATTATTAAGTAATTTAATGAGTTTATCTGGAATAACATAAACACTGGACAAATACACTAATAGTCTACTTAGAACAAATTTTATAAGTTACATTTTATCCCCAAATAAGGGGATTTTACTGCTCCAATGATCAATTCTTTGCACGAACTTATCAACCAATACTTTGCATTCTTTGAAGTTTACTCTACATGTATTAATGGGATTCCAAAATATCTCATGAGTAATTTACCTTCTGGAATATTGAGCACATTGAAAATCATTTATTTAGTTTCTTGGTTGAATTCATCGTATAAAAGGTTAGTTTTCGAGTCACGTACTAGTAACCCAAACAACGTGTAGAATAATATAAGCCACTTTTACTTGATGGTTTACCAACAAGTTAACTGCAAACAAAAAGTGGTTGAGCTTTATTCTTATACATTTTAGATGCCACATGAAGTTCTTTAATCATCAATTTAGAGATAATATTTGAGATAACACTTCAATAGGTATAGGGAGATGGGGTCCCCCGACCTAATTCCTTTTACACCTTTGAAACCCCCCATTCCCTCTAATAAATAAACAATCTTCTTAACCCTTTTTGTTTTAATTTTTCAGTATATACTATTTGGTTTCGTATTTGCTTGTTAATTATTGCATTTTGTGTCAGTTTCGATTCGTGGGGACATGACTCAACTTTGAGGTAGGAGTGGGGTACTTGACGTCCTCATCCTTGTTAATGTGTTTATTTATTTAGATAATGATAAAAACCAAAAAAAAAAAGAAAAAAAAAATTTAAGGAATAGGTGTGGAACTTAGAGAATGAACCTGAAAGTGTACCTTAAACGAGTTAAAGATAGAACGTAAGCGTGTCTTTAGTTAGTCCAAAATATGCTTAAAGTTTTCAATGGAATCACAAATTTTTAGATAGAACTAATTAGTAAGCGATGCAAAAAATATAACTTTGAACAAAGTGAGAATGAGTGGTTTGTATAATGTGATGTAAGACCTAGTTTAAAAACCATTTAAATTATGACCTTAAAGTGAAAAGTTAGCGAAACTACGTAGTCAGGGAAATGACTGAGGCGTTTCTTTGATATCCCTTGTTGTCTTTAACTTACTAACTGAACCTAATTATATATCTTTCTTAGCCTCCTTCTATACTTAAAAATTTTGTTGATAACCACATTGAAAGCCTATACCCTTTAATTCTAGGGCTTGACCATATGGCCCACCCATGAGTTACATGCCAAGGACTAAATGTATTTGAGCTTGAATCTGGGGTGGTGGGTATACTTGATCATAGGATACATTGGGTGGGTAGATGCTTATCTCATGCTTTATCATGTCGTGCATTGTTGAAATCCTTTCCGGATTTGAGAAAAGAAACAAAAAAAAGAGAAACACGAAAAGAAAACATCAGTATGAGAACTCACATCAAAACGAGTCTCATTTTTTACTTACAAAAAAAGAGAGGAGAAAAAATGTAGATGAAAAGAATAAAAGAATCTGGCAAATGAATCATCATGAATTGGTGAGGGTAATATGGGGATGCTTAGCTTAGTGCATCACGTGGGGATGATTTATCACATTTAAGAGCGTAAACTCAAATCCTGGGCGATTAGTTGAAGGATACTGAGGAGAGGACCAAAATCCTACTCTAAATTACCTAAAATATATCACACCCTACCTTAAGCCTACTTATAACCTAATACCTCAAGATTTCTAAGTATGTGTTTAATTTAAGTTTGAGTGGAAATGAAGTAGTTGAGTGGAAGATTAGACAACATGAGTGGACTATTAGTTATCTTCTGTTGTAATTAGTTTGACTTTGGCCCCTATTTTTGTACTTATATTGTCAGGATGACAAAAATTTGAGTTGGGGGTCTTGATGTCTTGTATTTTGTGTATATTTATAGGGTCGTGAGACATTATTTTGTGGGTATATTGGACTAACTTGAGGTATTATTCCCTATTACATATCTTGAGTTATTTGTTATTCTCGAATATTTGGGCACTTTAGGAGTTTTGGGAATTAATTGTTTGTTAAGTGTATAGATCCTAGTACTTGGATGATACGAGGCCCTAAGATGATGCGGGGAAGTTAAAAATTCAAAGTCTACCCCAAGCCAAGGTGTGTAAAGAGCAAGAAGTCAACTTAGAGTGTCAAGTGAAATTGGTGATAAACGTTGAAGACAACTTGAGTGAGTCACCACACACATTTGGTGAGTTATTCGACCTAGCCCCTTGAACTCAAGATATTCCTTAGAGTCGGCAGGGCATGAGAGAAAGAGATTCGTGAATTTGAGTTGAGACTACAAACTTATGCTAATATTTGCATATGACGCGAAGATGTCCAACATTGCTAAAAAACATTTTTGGGCACTTCTTACTCACCCAAGTGGGTCCCACAATCCAAAAATATTTTCACACTTTACTTAGGTGAAAGATAATAAGGTAAATCAGTTATACAACATTTTCAATGAGCTAGAGGCGCTTGGATCTAGAGAAAGAAGAAGAAAAGTTAACACCACTCCATAACACGTTTTTCCATCATCTATTTCCATTAGACTTTGATTATAATTGTAATTTGTTCTACTTTTATTTGCTAATTATGATTATCACTCATATTGTTATTGTATTTCATTACATTAGGATGACCTAATTCATCATTGGCTTGAGAAATGTATGATCCCTAAAAAATATTATTGTAATTTAAGACTGAAAGTTTAAATGAGTCGGATGTTTATCCATTAAATATGAATTTGTGAACCTAGTACTCCGAACCAGTTAGTAGGTCAACATAGAAATTTTACTATGTCCGGAAAGCGGTCGTGTTATGGAAATAGTTCATGTTTGTTTGATATTTTGGCTATGAACTAAGAGGTCTAGACTAGTCAGACATTCAATAGGGTTAGATTCTATCGTCCAAGGGATTTTGTATGGTTGCTCGAGAGAGTTCCCTAGAGTCTAAAGGATACCCCTATCTACGTGGGAGATATTTAGGTGGATAGCTCAACCCCGACTAAAGCGAGTAAGTCAAATTCGTCTTTAAAACAAAAAAAATGATTAAGCAATGTCTAGTGGGGTTTAAAAGTATTTCTCGAGCTAACTACTTATCTATTTTCTCCATACTTTCACTTTAGTCCTTTTCTCTATTTTTGCATTATAATTACTTGAATTTAATATTTTTCATTTCTGTCCTCATTGTTCAATAATTTACAAAAAACTTCCAAAACAAAATATAATCTTGCATTTATATTTTTATCATGACTACTATTCCAAATACTTAATCAACGCAACAGATTAGAATACAACAAGAAGAAATACAGAGCATTGGCGACTGGATACTGGGGGTGATAGAAACATTTAAAAAAGGAGGATGGGACCAGAAGGTAGTTACGAATTATCTATTAATTCTATTATGGAATATATGGAAAGCAAACATGAAAGCGGTACATTAAAATACGAGTAATCATGTTGATCAAATTAATCTGATCACAAATAAACTCATTGGTGAGCTTCATGGTAACAACTGGGCAAGGCAAGATCTGGCAGAGAGATCACCAGCTCAACAAATCAATTCAAACAATATACTGGAGCTACCCACACAAGACATTATCTACACATGTGATGCATCTTTCAAGAAAAATTACGAACCAACGGGATTAAGAGTCTCAATCGCCAATCGAAGGACAGGTGTCAACACTAACAAGACTTGGACAGTCAGGTGCAACACAGTCCTCGAAGGTGAAGCGCTTGCTGTACTGGAGGCTGTCAATATGTGAAAGGATAATAAGGAGGACACGAAGATTGTTTTTTCAGATAACATTAATTTAAAACAAGGTATTAGGAAGGTGTCAACTGCAAGGTGGACAATTCAGCCAATACTTCGCCAGATTTGGCGAAGGGCGGTGGAAGCAAGACCGATATCCTTCCAGTTCCTACCTAGAAGGATGAACAGTCGTGCAGACCGTCTTGCAAAAAGCGCTAGACACGGAGCCACTCTTTTGGATGAGAATACCACGTAGATTTCGAATCTGCTCAAGAGGACGGGAATTGGATAATAAATGATCGGATGATGTACCACTCTTGTCCAAAAAAAATTAAAACACGAAATTAACTCGATAGTCCTTGTTGAGAACTGTTATAAGTTACTTTTACTACTTGTGACTGCTTATTCAGTTGTGAGGAGCCGTCCCCGAGTGTGGTTTTATAATCTGATGTCTCCCTTTTTGTTCCAAATATATGTCCTTAGGAGACATCATTTTAGGTAGAAATTGGACTTATTAGATAGACTTTTATGCTTATTTTGATATATTACACTTTCTCCCCTTGGAATTATGTTATTTGCATTTTTAGAGCTTTTGTGTGTTAATTTGTTTGTTTTTAGTATAAAGTTAATAGGTTCATGGATGTTATGGAGCCCCAAGATAAGGAGGAGTAGTTAGAATTAAAGTCGTAGATCGAGCGGAGGAGTAAAAGGCAAGAAAAGTATTCCCAAAGAGTTGACTAAAAGAGCTAAAAATATGGAAAGTTGTTACTAAATGTTGATTTCGAGCCACTTAGCCACTGATTCAGTCCTGGAGCCCTGAAATAAGGAAGCTGTGTTTTTTAGTTAGGAAGATTTTGGGACTTGAATTAGATGATTTGGAGTTGAGACGCAAACGTTACAACCGTTTTACCAACATGTGTACAACAGTTACGGGATTTACCAATTGGACTTGGGTTTTTAATTACTCAATTAAACCCAAGATTAGACCTAATCCGTTTTCACCATCTATAAAAGCCCTCTTAGACCTCATATTCAGCACCTCTCATTTATTCTTCAAATTAAATCATCTCTATAGAGAGCGTCAAAAGGAAGAGGCAAGAGCAGAAACTGGAGAAGTCTTTCTTCCTCCAACAATAGTTCTTTTCACTCTTATAATTAGGTTCTTCTTTATTTTATTTCTGATTTGGGAAGCATGTATACTATTAATTTCCTTATTTTTTTTATTTCAATTATGAGCTAAACTTCAATTACACGAGAATCGTATAATGGGATGAACCCTAATTTATTTAATTAGTATATTTCAATTTGAGATTAGTTCTAATATATTCTGAATTGTGTATTTTATATTTCTTGTTATTTTTATTAATTTCACTATCAATGAATTAGCTAATCGAAGATAGTTCACAGTAATTAGGCTATTCACTAGTGGCAATGATCATCTTGACGGGGGGGTTTAATTACTGAACTAGATAATAAACGTGTCATGTTCGTCAATGATCCTGACGGGTTTGACTAACCGCGTAGCCAATCGGGTAAAACTCTTAACCATCTAAACGTAGCTTATAATCGCCCTGACGGGGTTTGTAATACTATAGGATAGTTCCTAAGTCTACCCTGACGGGAGTTAGGAATAGTAGAGTCCCGACTAATATAGAAATACTAGTTCTACCCTTAACGAAAGCATTAATTACGTAAATTTAGGTGATTCCCTAGCGAGATCAAGTATATCTCTCATATCTGAGTTTAATTAACTTACTTTATTGCGTCTAGTCTTTAATATTAAAAAACAAAAAAATAAAATTTAATTCTTTTTGCAATTAATTATGCTTATCATTTAAACATATTTATCTTACCTCGCAATCCCTATGGAGACGATAATACCGATTTTACTAGTCTATTACTTGGAACGACCCGTACAATTGCGGTCTGTGGATCGTTTTATTTATTGCTTAATTTTATCACACCCAGGTTCCACCATCATCTCGCCTCGAGGGCCACTATCCTTCAACTGTTGTACATGGTTTTTTTGGCCTTGTTGATGTCACTAGCTTAGGAGGTTCAAATTATGTGTTTATTATTGATGATGATTACACTATTTTAACATGGGTAATATTTCTTGCATCTAAAAGCCTTTCTTTTGATGAATTTTCTATACTTTTCCATAAGGCATGGATACTTTCATGGAATATATTAGCATAATATTTCGGCTCCTAAAACTCCCCAACAAAATAGGGTACTTGAAAGAAAAAACCGGACGTTCCATAAAATGGTTAGAACTTTACTGAAGGGCCACAATTTTCCAACTTACTTTTGGGTAGAATCCATCGATATAACATGTGGTGGGTCTAGGTATGTGATAACATAATAATGTAAAAATCTCACACGCTTCGGAAACCACGATTAACTCTTCGCAAGTGTACGGGTCGTTACAAGTAATAAAAAGTAAGCCAAGTTTGTTCTCAGGGAAGTATTTACTTTAACTCGTGTTCAGTATTAGAATAAACGGATTCAAATGTTTTGATTAAAATATGAGCAAGCAAATTGTTTCGTTTTCTAATTAATTAAAACAAACAATTATGCCAATAAGATAAAAATGCAAGTATAAACCTATCCTACTAAATTCAACTTTCTAAAAATAAGGGTGAATGAATAATTTCACAATAGTCGGGACTCAAAAGTCTCTATACCTCCCGTCAGGGTAGCATAGAGGTAAACTACACGCCATTAGAGACCCCTCTGAAATTACCCTAGAAATGGTTTTCAATGAATCAAGATCCTACCCTATCGACTACATAATGGGCAAGACCTCCCAGTTCAAGGTTCATCGTTTATGGTTTATGGAAAAGAGAAAAAGTTTGTTCAATTTATAGGAATCGAACCCAAGTCTCTTGGGTGAGTACTTAAAAAAAGTTGTATTCCATCGACAAGAAGTGAACCCAAGTCTCTTAGGTAAAAGACAAATATCTAAACTAGGGGTGGAAATCGGATCCGAAAATTCCGATTTCTGACTTTTTAGGATCCAAAAATTCCGATTTCGAAACAATTTTTTACGGTTGCGAAATTCCGAAATTCCGATTTTCGATTTTTCTGAAAAAATTGGATCGGAATTGGAACTACATATATATTTCTGAAATTTTCCGGATTTTCCGATTCGATTTTATTTCCGATTTTTATTTCCGAATTGTATTTCTGATTTTACATTTCCTATATTAAATAAATAATAAATATTAATATAAAAAAAAGTATACAATCAAAAATGTTGAAAATTTTCATAACAAAGGAATAAAAGAAAATGTTAACGTTGAATACTTAAAACACAATGATACATTTTTTTTATGTTAGGAAAATAATGAAAAACAACGAACCTGATAAAACCTAAGGGCTAAGGTTAACCCATTTCTTCACATTTCACATTACCTTCCCACGAATCTCAATATCTGTTTTTTATGTAATTTGGAAAGTTATTTACAGTCATAGTTTTTTTAACCTTCTGTTACTTATGTTACTGTTTTTTTACTTTTTGTTACTTATGTTATTTCTATTACTGTTCATGAAGTTTATAAGTTAAGTTTTTTAACCTACTGTTACATGAAAAGTTTTATAAGTTTTTTTAACTATCTTCGTGTAAGTGATAAACGATTGGTCCAATTTTCAACCCTTAGTCACGCGATTACCGAAACAAAAATTCCGAAATTCCGAACCCAAAACTCCAAAATTTCCGAACAAAAAGTTCCGAAAATTCCGTGCCGAGATTTCCGAATTTCCTGCAAATTCCGAAATTCCGAAATTCCGAATTCGGAATTATTTTTCCCAGTTCCAAAAAATTGGATAGGAATTGGAACAGAAAAAATCTATTCCGAAAAAAATAAGAATTTTTCCGAAAGACCTTTTTTCCGATCCGTTCATTCCGATTTCCACCCCTAGTCTAAACCGTTGGGACAAAATAAATTCGAAAGATTGCGGTTAGCATGGATCAAACATGCAACCTTCAGATGTCTAACTAATTGGGACAATAGAATATTAAGTTAATTTTATTAGTCAAAATTAATTAATGAATTTAATACGAATAAATAAATTAAGAGGTCACGGACGATTCTGGCCGTCTTTTATGCAGAGGATGTAGGCTATTTAAAAAAATTGTTATATTATATAATTTTCTAATTAGTAGAAGCAATTAATGTTATTAATTCACATGAGTAATTATGGGGTTATAGACTATCTTGGCCGCTCTTTATGTAAAGGGTATGGGTCGTCGAGTAGAAGACTTAAGATACAGATTTTTTTAATTAGTAGAATCAATTAATGTCAATAATGCAAAGAATAAAATTATAGGGGTTCAGACGATCTTGGCCGCTCTTTATGTAGATGATCTGGGACGTCGAGTAATATGCTTTATACATTGATTGTTTTTAATTAGTAGAAGCAATTAATGTTATTAATTCAAATGAGTAAATTATGGGGGTTCACACAATATTGGTCACCTAATATCATTAATAGAAAGTAGTAAATTATGGAGTTTTAAATGATCCTTGCCGCTCTTTATGTAGAGGATCTGGGCCGTCGAATAGTAGTTTTATAATATATATTTTTTAAATTTAGTAGTAACAATTAATTTTATTAATGCAAAATAATGAATTATACGGTTGTAAATGATCCTTATCCCTTTGTCCAAAAAATATGATACTTATCCATCTACTTATGAGAACATTATGACGTTATTTTTTAACTTTTCCCTTTACTTGTAAAATTTATTAATTCGAAAAAAGTCAACGAACTTTAATTGTAGTCTTTTTTGTCATAATAATAATAATAATAATAATCTACCAAAAGTTTTTCTTTTAATTTGTTTACCAAAAGAGTTATAATATAATAGAGTAATGCTGGATATCACCCAAAAATAACTTTATTTATCTAAATACACATTGATATAAAAATGAGTTATCTAGGTGTTGTCTATGTTGATATATATATATAGTTGTAAAATTATTTTTGTCAATCAAATATTATCATGACATCCAAAAATTTCTTGTTCTTCAACATCTTATTCTATTTCTCTTTAATTTCTGGCTTGTCATCATTTGATGTTGATCCTAGTAAATTTATTGGTACCAGAGAAGGGGATGTGGTATCTGGATTGTATAAGATTAAGACATATCTTACAAATTTTGGGTATATGGGCAAGCACAGTCTATTTACTAATGATGTTTTTGATAATCCTTTAAAACTAGCTATAGAACGATACCAACGTTTCCACAACCTTAATGTAACTGGGGTTTTGGAAGTTAATACGATTGAAATGATGAGCCAACCTCGTTGCGGAATGCCAGATTTGCATCAACATAATGAATATTTTGGTTTTCCTTCTTATTATGCATATTTTCCAGGGAAACCAACATGGCCAAGAAAAAATTTGACATATTCATTTGCACAAGGTACGCGACAAGATGCCTTAGGCCCTATTAGAAAAGCATTAGATGAATGGTCCTTTGTCGGAGAATTTGAATTTACATATATACAAGATTTTAACAAAGCTGATATCAAATTTAATTTCCAATATATCGATGGTCCATACAAAATTTTAGCCCAATCAACTCGCCCAACTCGTGGAATTGTTAACTTTGATGTTGATGAGAAGTGGTCACCAGATGTTATACCAGGTCAATTTAACATACAGTCGGTGGCTTTGCATGAACTCGGGCATGTACTTGGACTTGATCATAGCAAAGTCCGCCAGGCAGCCATGTATCCAAGGATTCCATCAGGTGTTTTTAAAAGCTTAAATATGGATGATATAAACGGAATTAGAAGCTTGTACAATCTAAGTACAAGTATATAAGGCTCAATGTTACAAGCACTACTTCATTATATTGTATGTCCTTTTGATTATATGTCAATTTATGGTTTACATATATTTGTTCGTATAAAATGAAACTAAAGTTAATCAGTGAATAATATGTAGTATATTTTGATACAATTTTAATGAGTTTTTGTTGAATAATCTGATTTTGACAAATTACAATAACAAAAGAATCAATATATTATGTAAGTATTGTGCTAACGAGATAAATAAAAATATTAGATTGATTGTGGCAATTCTCGTCATGTTAGGTTTATCTTTTGTAGACATATGGTCAATTTCTTTATGATTCAGGAATAATGGCCGATTCTCATTAGTGCGATACAATTGATCTAATTTCCAACTTAAGGTCGTTCATCTTATAATAGTCTAATTAGTTAATATATAGACCAAATGACACAAATACCCACACAAATATTTTTCCCATGGCAATAAAAAATTATTGACTAACTAGTACTTTACAAAAATATGCTATTGCGTAAAAATTAATTCCTAACATATATATAAAAACAATAAACCAAAATCAAAAGTAAATAATTGAACCAAAATAAGAAGATACATTTGAAGTACACCTTCAATTTTTTGGCTTGGTTTCTTTTTTTTACTTTGGTGCCAAGAAGATATCCCACTATCTCCCACCAATCCACTTTGGTAACCACACTCTCCATATGATCCCTTCTTCACAAGTCTCAACAGATGACCTCTTCACTATCTTCTTTATCAGTTTGCGTGAAAACCTTAGATGTCAGCGACCATTCATACATGACTTGCTTTATCTACGTTAGTAAAACCTCCATAGATTTATATGATATATTATGAACCCATCTATTCCTGTCCCACCAAATGATCTAAACCACCACTGTCCAGATGTAATCTAAAAGTGCTGGTCACGAATCTGTGTTGTCCGCTGGTGTTGAAACTACAAGCTTGTATAGTTTTCCGTAATGTAATAAACAAGAGAACATTCATGTAATAGCATACTTTTAAGCCATAATTCCTTCATGATAGTACAATCCCAATAAATATGTTCACTATCTTCGTCTTCCAAGTTACAAAAGCTACATTTTGTATTGTGTTTTGGTAACATGAAACTCGTCGCTTCATAGTTGCTAATATTTTCAATTGTGCTAGCCAAAGTATGAATTTGTGTCTTGGCCTGATTTCGTTGTCCCAAATAATCTTATTCCAATCATTTTTTGTTGTTTTTGGCTTGATAATATTCTATATTTCTGAGGTGATGAATGCTCCCTTTTAATGCCATCATTGAAAACCTTATCTTGGGCATTTGAGTCTATTTGCTCTATTTAAGGTTAGATGGCCATTTACATTGAGCAGCTTGTATAAAATGATCATATTTATTGCTCTATAGTTTTCTGGAACATTGTATGCTTTATTTTGACATCTACTAAACGTTTTTGGTCTGGTAGCCACTTGTCCTATCATAGAATATGTGTTGTGCCCATTGTTACTTGATATCTGATGAAATACTTTGACAAGTCTCAACAAGATCATAGAAGCTTTAGTGGGCGGCTTTTTATCATGAAATTCAAGGTTTTTGACCCCTTACTACCTTCATCTTTTGAAACACAAACTTTGTCCCATGCTACTTTTACCCAACCTATGTAATTTATTTAGCCCTTCCAATGGAAAGTTTCCATTTTATTATTAAGTAATAAAATGAATTTATTTGGAAGAGCATAAACACTGCACAAATACACTAATAGTCTATTTAGAACAAATTTTTTAAGTTACATTCTACCCCCCAAATAAGGGAAGATTAATGCTCCAATGATCAATTCTTTTCACCAACTTATCAACCAACACTTTGCTTTCTTTGAATTTAAATCAAAATGTATTAATGGAATTCCAAATTATCTAATGGGTAATTTACCTTCTGAAATATTAAGCACATTGAAAATCCTTTCTTTAGTTTCTTGATTGCATCCACCGTATAAAAGGTTACTTTTTGAGTCAGTTATTAGTAAACCAATCAACGTGTAGAATAATTTAAGCCTCCTTTAAATGTTTAAAAGATTGACTTGATAGTTTGAATAATACCAACAAGTCATCTGCAAGCAAAAATTGGTTGAGCTTTACTCTTATACATTTTAGATTCCATATGTGGTTTTTTAATCATCAATTTAGAGATAATATTTGAGATAACACTTCAATAGAAATAACAAATAGGTTTGGGGATATGGGGTCCCCCGACCTAATCCTTTTGACATCTTGGAAAACCCCACTCCCTCCATTATATAAACATTCTTCTTAACCCTTTTTGTTTTAATTTTTCAATATATACTATTTGGTATTCGTATTTGCTTGTTAATTATTGCATTTTGTGTCAGTTTCGAGTCGTGGGGACACGACTCAACTTTGAGGTAGGAGTGGGGTACTTGTGGTCCTCATCCTTGTTAATGTGTTTATGTATTTAGATAATTATAAAAACCAAAAAAATTAATTTAAGGAATAGGTGTGGAACTTAGAGAATGAACCTGAAACTGTAACTCAAACGAGTTAAAGATAGAACGTAAACATGTCTTTAGTTAGTCCAATATATGCTTAAAGTAATTTTATGAAATCACAAATTTTTAGATAGAACTAATTAGTAAGCGATGCAAAAAAGATAATTTGAACAAAGTGAGAATGAGTGGTTTGTATAATACGATGTACGACCTAGTTTAAAAACCATTTAAATCATGACCTTAAAGTGAAAAGGTAACGAAACCACGTAGTTAGGAAAATGACCGAGGCGTTTCTTTTATATCCATTGTTGTCTTTAACTTACTAACCGAACGTAATTATATATCTTTCTCAGCCTCCTTCTATACTTAAGACTTTTTGTTGATAACCACATTGAAAGCCTATACCCTATAGTTCTTGTACTAGACCATATGGCCCACCCATGAGTTACATGCCTAGGACTAAATGTCTTTGAGCTTGAATTTGGGGTGGTGGGTATTCTTGATCATGGGATACATTGGGTGGTTAGATGCTTATGTCATGCTTTATCATGTCGTGCATTGTTGAAATCCTTTCCGAATTTGATAAAATAAAAGTCTTTGAAAAAAAAGCAACACAAAAAGAAAAAATTAGCACGAGAATTACATCAAAACGAGTCTCGTGTTTGACTTACAAAAAAAGAGAAGAAAAAAAATATAGATGAAAAGGATAAAATAATCCAACAAAATAATCATCATGAATTGGTGAGGGAAATTTGGGGATGCTTAGCTGAGTGCGTCACGTGGGGATGAGTTAACACATTTATGAGCGTAAACTCAAAATCTTGGGGAATTAGTTAACGGATAGTGAGGAGAGGGCCAAAATCCCACTCTAAATTACCTAAAATATATCACACCCTACGTTAAGCCTACTTATATCCAAAGACCTCAAGATTTCTAATTACGGGTTTGAGTAAAGTTTGAGTGGAACGGTAGTAGTTGAGTGGACGATCAGACAACATGAGTGGACTATTAGTTATCTTCAGTTGTAATTAGTTGGACTTTGGCCCCTAGTTTAATACTTATTTTGCCAGGACGACAAAAACTTGAGTTGGGGGTCTTGATGTCTTGTATTTTGTGATATATTTATAAGGTCAGGAGACATCATTTTGTGGGTTTATTGAACGAACGTGAGGTATTACTCCCTAATACATATCTTGATTTTTTTTCTTATTCTTGGATATTTTAGCACTTTAAGAGTTTTGGGAATTAATTGTTTGTTAAGTGTATAGCTCCTACGTTCTTGGATGATACGAGGCCCTAAGATGACGCGGGGAAGTAAAAAATTCAATTTCAACCCCAAGTCAAGATGATTAAAGAGCAAGAAGTCAACTTAGAGTGTCAAGTGAAATTGCTGAAATTTTTTTAAGACAACTTGAGAAAGTCACCACACACATTTAGTTAGTTATTCGACCAATTCCCTTGAGCTCAAGATACTCCTTAGAGTCGGAAGTGCATGAGAGAAAGAGGTTCATGAATATGAGTTCAGACGACAAACTTATACTAATATTTGCAGCATCACTCGAAGATGTCCAACATTGCTAGAAAACATTTTTGGGGCACTTCTGAGCCACCCCAAGTGGGTCCTACAATCCAAAAATGTTTTCACACTCTACTTAGGTGAAAAATAATAAGGTAAATCAATTATACAACATTTTCAACGAGCTAGAGGCGCTTGGATCTAGAGAAAGAAGAGGGAGAAGTTAACACCACTTCATAACACGTTTTCCCATCATCTATTTCCATTAGATGTTGATTATAAATGTAATTTGTTCTACTTTTATTTTTTCTAATTATGATTATGACTCATATTTTTATTGTATTTTATTCCATTAGGATGACCTAATTCATCATTGGCTTGAGAAATGTATGAACCCTAGAAAATAATTTATCGTTTTATGTAATTTGAGATTGAAAGTTTAAATGAGCTTGATGTTTGTCCATTGAATATGAATTTGTGAACCTATTACTTTGACCAAGTTATTAGGTTAATATAGAAATTTTACTAAGTCCAGAAAGTGGCCGGGTTATAGAAATAGTTCATGTTTGTTTGATATTTTGTCTATGAACTAAGAGGTCTAGACTAATGGACAATAAATAGGGTTAGATTCTATTGTCCAAGGGATTTTGTATGGTCGCTCGAGAGAGTTCCCTAGAGTCTAAGGGCTACCCATATCTTCCCGGGAGAGATTTAGGTGGATAGTTGAACCCCGACTAAAGTGAGAAAGTCAAATTCGTCTTTTAAAACAAAAAAAGGTTAACCAATGTCTAGTGGGGTTTAAAAGTATTTCTTTAGCTAACTACTTATCTATTATCTCCATACTTTTTCTTTAGTCCTTTTTCTATTTTTACATTAAAATATAATTGAATTTAATATTTTTTATTTCGTTTCTCATCGTTTAATAATTTACAAAACACTTCCGAAACCAAATATAATCTTCCAGTTATATTTTTATCATGACTAGCATTCCGAATAATTAATTAGCACACAACAATTAACTCGATAGTCCTTGTTGAGAACAATTATAAGTTACTTTTACTACTTGTGATGGCTCATTCAGTTGCGAGGAGCCATCCCCGAGTGTGGTTTTATCATCTATCATCGAGGGCCACCATCCTTCAACTATAGTATATGGTTTTTTGGCCTTCTTGATGTCACTAGCTTAGGAGTTTCATATCATGTGTGTGTTATTGTTGATGATTAGACTATTCTAACAGGGGTAATGTTTCTTGCATCTACAAACATTGCCTTTGATGAATTTTATAGACTTTTCCATAAGGCATAGATACTTGCAAGAAATATATTAGCAAAATATTTCGTCTCCTAAAACTCCCCAACAAAATGGGGTAGTAGAAAGAAAAACCGAACGTACCAAAAAATGGTTAGAACTTTATTGAAGGACCATAATTTTCCAACTTACTTTTGGGTATAATCCATAAATATAGCATGTGGTGGGTCCAAGTATGTGATAAAATAATAATGTAAAAAGATCAGACGCCCCGGAAACCACGATTAACTCTCCGCAAGTGTACGGGTTGGTACAAGTAATAAAATGTAAAACAAGTTTGTTCACATGGATTTAATTATTTACTTTAACTCGTGTTCAATATTAGAATATACAGATTCAAATGTTTTGATTAAAATATGAGCAAGCAAATTGTTTTTTTTCTAATTAATTAAAATAAACACTTATGCAAATAAGATAAAAGCGAAGGATATGCAAGTATAAACCTATCCTACTAAATTCATGTTTCTAAAAATAAAGGCGAATGGATTATTTCACATTATTCGGGATTCAAAAGTCTCTCTACCTCCCGTCCGGGTAGCTTAGAGGTAACCTACACGCCATTGGAGACCCCTCTAAAATAACCCTGGAAATGGTTTCCAATAAATCAAGATCCTTTCTTATTGACTACCTAATGGGCAAGACCTCCGAGTTCAATGTTCATCGTTTATGGTTTATGTAAAAGAGAAAAGGTTTGTTCATATAATGAGAATCGAACCCAGGTCCCTTGGGTGAGCACTTAAAAAATATTGTGTTCCATTGATGAGAATTGAACCCAAATCTCTTAGGTAAAAGACAGATATCAAAACAGTTGGGACGAAACAAATTCGAAGGATTGTGGTTAGCATGGATCAAACACGGAACCTTCAGATGTCTAATGAATTGGGATAATAGACAATTAAGTTAATTTTATTAGTCAAAATTAGTTAATGCATTTAATAAGAATAAGTGAATTAATGGGTCACAGACGATTTTGGTCGTCTTTTATGGAGAGGATGCATGTCGTTTAAAAAAATCTATTTTATTATTTAATTTTTTGTAATTAGTAGATGCAATTAATGTTATTAACATTGAAGAGTAATTTTAGGGTTCCAGACGATCTTGACCGCTCTTTATGTAGATGATATGGGTCGTCGAGTAATATGCTTTATACAAGGATTATTTTTAATTAGTAGAAGCAATTAAAGTTGTTAATGCAAAGGAGTAAATTATGGAGGTTAAGACGATATTGGTAGCTTAATGTCATTAATGGAAAGTAGTAATTATGGAGTTTCGGATGATCCTGGTCGCTCTTTATGTAAAGGATCTGGGCCGTCGAGTAGTAACTTTATAATATTTTTTTAAATTAATAGTAACAATTAATGTCATTAATGAAAAATAATAAATTTTAGGGTTGTAAATGATCCTTATCCATCTACTTATGAAAATATTACAATTTTTTTTTTTAATTTTCCCCTCTACTTGTAAAATTTAATAATTCAAAAAAATCAACAAACTTTAATTGTAATTTTATTTGTCATAATAATAATTGATGTCTACCTATTTGTGATGAATTAATATTAGTTGGAGACATCATTTTTAGTGATTTAGGAAGTCTTTGAGTCGATTTTCTTGAGAAATGCTACACTTTCCTATTTTGAGTCTTGATTTAGTAAATTATTGTTTTTAGAGCATATTGGGTTTAATTATTTATTTAGTGTGAAGTTTTAAAGATAATTATGGAGATTAATTAGATTCCAAGTCAAAGACTAAGAGATATGGAAAGAGATAAGCATGGTAATTGGAGATAAGGAAAGAAAAGCTAAAAGTATGGAAAAGGAAAAGCTGCCATAATCTTGAATTTTAGCACCTACGACCATAAATCAGCTTATATCTCAAAATCGGTGTGGAATCTGGAGAAACGGTCAAAAGCAAAGTTAAAGATCTTTCCGAGAAGATGAATTTCGACTACTCATACACGTCAAACGAATGAGTATTGAAGCTGCTAGGACCAAAACAAAAACGGGCCTGATTCCATGTTTTAGGGTTACGAATTTGAGTTGGGCATGGAGTCCAGTACTTACCTTCTCCTTCAAGAAAACGAATTAGGGTTCCTGAACACCTATAAATACACCCTTATACCATTGTAAACATGTCCTTACTCAGTTTCAAGCTTAGGCTTAGTCCTTACTTGTATTTTCTCACTTTTAAATAATAGCTTAGTCCTTATATTTATTATTCATCATTAGTATCAAGCTATTCATCCAAGAAGCAAGCTGACCTATAGAGGAAGACAAGAAGAAGAAGTTGGAGAGTGACAAACTCCTCTTCTACATCTCACCTTCTCTATATTTAGGGTAATTAGCTATAGATTATGGCTTCAACATATCTCTAAACTTTTATTCTGTAAGTTTTACTTTTAATTGTTAGGTTATTATTCGTCTACATCCATAATACTATTTGTTATTTTAATTGATTGAGCTTAGCGTATATTGTTATTATGTGTTTTGACTTATTGTTACATCCCTATATTTGGCCAATCTTAGGATTATTCTTAGTTATTGACAACACCACATAATCGTCTAGTTTTGATCCTTTGCCTAACTAGACAGTCATAAAGGTTTGATTTAATCACCACTCATTACTCAAGGTTTCTTTACCCAAGATCCTTGGTAGTGGAGAGGTTGCTCCTAAGCCTAGTAAAGGCTAGGTAGGATTTAGAACACTGGTTAATATATAATGTTTAATCTGTGACATGTTAGAATAACAAGTTAGTAAATAGACTCATAATATTAATCCTAATTTATCTGAATTACATTCATCTTTATTTATTTATCCGCGTTAGATTATTATTCATCTTATCCTATTTTTATATAAACATCTAAATTCATCTACGCTTGTTAAATATAAGTAGATCTAACTGATCAAATCCCTGCGAACGAACTTGACTTATCATTAAAACTTGCAAACGATCTGTGATACTTGCAGTGAGTTCCGTGGTTCTCAAGGGTGTGTGCTCTTTATTATTATTATTATTATTATTATTATTATTATTATTATTATTATTATTATTATTATTATTATTATCTTTATTTATCTATTATTTTATCACACCTTTGCCCCCACCAAGTTTTTGGCGCCGCTGCCGGGGATTTATCTTTAAGTTAAATCTATCTTGTGTTTATTTAGTGTAGAAGTTTTTATTTGTTTTCATTTTTACGCTTTCTTTTCGTTTTAGTCTTTCTCAGGATTGTAGATGGATAATCAACGGTTAGAGCTAGGGTTCCCTAGTAAATTTCGAGTTCAACGCATTGGGATTCGCATCCCAACCATTCAAGCCGTTAGATCAAGCCTGGTCCTGATTTAATTAATCAATTCGCAAGCTATGGGAAATTCAATGGTGAT
Organism: Nemophila menziesii; assembly: GCA_029959085.1. Taxonomy (NCBI): domain Eukaryota; kingdom Viridiplantae; phylum Streptophyta; class Magnoliopsida; order Boraginales; family Hydrophyllaceae; genus Nemophila; species Nemophila menziesii. Next base: position 10,026,462 of record JARWIR010000008.1, read on the forward strand.
ACAAATCAAAATCCGGCCAGATCTGTTCAGAAATGCATGCAATTTTGTGATGCCTACATTAATGAAGGTGTTACGCAAGAACAAATGTATTATTTAATGTTTCAATTTTTCTTGACCGGGAAAGCAAGCGATTGGTTAGATGATCAACCTCCCAAGCTAATTACCAATTGGGACAAGCTTCAAGAAAGATTCCTCGATAAATTTTATCCTACAAGTATGCGAGTGAAGGAACTATTGGAGCCTATGAATTTCTTACAAGAAGCCGGAGAGAGTGTTGGCGAAGCATGGAAGAGATTTCATAAGATGTTGGAAAGATGTCCATTACATAGATACACCCCACAATTACAACTATCCATGTTCTATAATGGACTCGATAGAGAGTCACGGCTGAGAGCAGATGATATGGGTCATGGTAATTTTTGTCTCTATGGATCCAAAAGAAGCAAAGAGTGGTATGGAAACAATCATTGAGAACGACATGAGTTGGCCACAAGAACAAACTCCTACCACTAACGAAGAAGAAGAAACGAGGATTTCAAGCTTGCAAGCTCAAATACAACAAATCGCTATAACAGTTAAGGAAAGCATCCCAAAGCCACCTCAATAGTTATACATGCAAGAACAAGCCTATGAAAATCAAGCTTAACAACCACCAGGCTGCAATGTACATAATGTAAGTTAAGCTCAATCGCGTCCTCAAGAAGAAATCACTGAGTTAAAAGAGATTATTAGTCAATTCATCAACTTCTCGAGGGATAATATGAGTAGACTTGAATCAAAGATCGATGCATCAGTAAATGCAAAGCCTGCAACAACAGAATCAAGATCTGAAACAACATAATAAACTTTTAGAGAAGAATGTGATGCGACTCACTACAATCATAGAACAAATGCAAAATCAACTTTTACAATTGACCCAAGATACAACATCTAACATGAAGAAGATCCAATACGTTGACGACAAGGTTAAGACTATAAGTCTTCAAGCTGAAAAGATAAAGGAAACGCCACCATCTTCCTCAAAAGGGGATGTCCTATCAAACAAGTCAAACGTAAGTCAGATGCACTTAGATGAGATAATTGTTGAAGATTGGGTTGAAGAAGTTGAACACGATAAAAGTAAGAAGCCAAGAGTGATTGATGAACCAAGAATTGAAAAGATAAGTAGAGCAAGGCAGCCACCCATACATTGACATTATCCCGCTTATCCAAAGGAGCAACAACAGAAGTGTATAGAGGCGTTAAAACAAGTGAAAAATAACGTCCCTTTACTCGAAGCTATGGAAGGAAGGCGAAACTATGATCGATTCTTTATGGAAGCACTCTCCAATAAAGAAAGGTTCACAAGATCCAAATCTGTGACACTCAATGAAGGGATATCAGCGCAAGTGCAGCAAAGATTACCACCAAAGCTTAAAGATCCTAGAGGTTTCAACCTCCCAATCAAAATAGGTGGAATATTTCATGGAAAAGCCATGTGTGATTTAGGGGCAAGTTTAAATATCATGCCCAAAAGTATATTCAAGAAGATTGGTATTAGTGATGCGAAACCGACATCCGTAATCTTACAACTTGCGGATCAATCAACAGCAAAGCCGTGGGGAGTAATTGAGGATGCACTCGTTCAAGTAGGTAACCTTGTTATTCCCACGGACTTTATTATTCTTGACTATAAAGCATATAAGAACGTCCCATTCACTCTTGGGCGTCCATTCCTAGCCACCAACGATACTATAGTAATGTGAATGAAGGAACCGTGACTCTCTGTATTGAAGATAACTCTGAAACATTCTATGTTTCTAGGAAGAAGAAAAAGAAAAATGAGTCAAAAGAACTATATCCAATCAGAGTTGTAACTAAGAAGCCAGAACCTGTAAGCCCCCAAGAAACCATGGAGAAAAAGATTGAGTTTGGGGTAGGAGACGAGGTGGCATGGAAACCTCCCAATCCCAAAAATAACAGTTCTTGGAAGAGGCCATATGTTATCACGCAAATCATCTCAGAAGGAGTGGTCGAAATGAAAGCTATCGAAGGTTGCAAGCTCAGATTGGTAAGTGTTAATCATCTCACTCACTGCTGGGGAGGCTATAAAAAGAAATAACCGAGGTAACTCGTCTAACTTTGAAAGACGTTAAACAAAAGTGCCCTCTAAGAGACATCCCATAGTAATTTTATGATTTTATGTTTTTAGTTTTAGTTTAGTTTAGTTGTTTTTAGTTGATATTGCGTATTTGAGAAAGGTATTAGTGTTTTTGGATGCTAGGTATTAAAGAAATCGAGTTTGGGAAGCAAAAACGAATTTTTGGGGAGTTTTCTGACCTGCCACTGGTATACCAGACCCTACCGGCGGTATACCGCAGGGCAGAAAACCCGTGGCCACGGGTATCACCACGTGTTTTATGCCGAGAGGTAAAAATTCGAAGGAGGCCAGCTCCGGTATACCAGACCACACCTCCGGTATACCGCCCAGCACAAAACCCGTGCCCACGTGTTTACAACTCGGGTATTTTGACGAAGCATGGATTTATTGGAATAGTAGCTCTGGTATACCGGGCCCCACGGCCGGTATACCGCCCGATGACGCTGGAAAAAAAAATTGGACACAATCTGAGAAAACTTCGGAAAGTCATATCTTTGCGCTCGGATGTCGGAATCAGGTGATCTTTGAGCCTAAACTGCATAACTTTTTGAGATCTAGCTATTGGGGTGGTTTTCGTTCTCGACCGGTATGCCGGACAGAACTCCGGTATGCCAGCCAGAAAACCCGTGCCCGGGTAAGGACCCGGGTTTTAAGCCGAGAGGTAGAATTTCGAAAGCCAAAACTCCGGTATACCGGGCCCCATGGCCGGTATACCGCCGGACAACGCTGGAGAGATGATATTTTCGCGTTTTTTAGGTTATATGGGAGAAGAGGTTGCTCTATTACGTATTTTTCAATCCTTAAGCTTCTCCTTCTTCCCCAAACCTCTCCCAACTCCATTAAAGCTTCAACAAACCTTCACCCAACATCAAAACACTACCAAATCACCGTGAATTCACATCAAAATCCTTCCCTACATCATTACCAAGAATATTTAATCACCCAAATCATATCAAAACACCTAGAAACCAAGAATCAAAGCCATAAATTTCAAAATCTTTTTCTAAAAATCCTGAAACCCACATCATTAAAGCTTGATTCCATCATACCACATGGAGATTTGTCATCCTAACACCTTTCCTAACCCAAATAAATCTTGTTCCACCTATGATCAAGAGTTACAAATTTCAAGAGTGTTCAAAGCTTTGAGTTGGGGGTCAAAAGAGATGATGAAAAGAACGAAGATATTATTAAAGGATATGAAGAATAAATGCAAGGTATTGGGTAAGTTCAAGAAGATTTCAATTGAGATGGGTACTAGTTTGGGAATATATTACAAGATAATTGGAGTCAAGCAATTAGAGAGGAACCGGTTGTTGGTCGATTCAACTCCTAAAAAGCAAGCAATTGTAATTACGGAGCAGAAGATACCAATACCTCTTCTAGTCAAAGATTCCTATATCAGAGATGAACAAAGCTTCTGGGACGCTAGTAGATGGGGTCAAAACATGTCCCTGGATGAACACTGTCACATGAGAGATTATTCGAGAGCAAAATTGGAAGAAGATAAACAAGAGATTTCTAGAGTATGATTGATTGGGATGGGCATAAGAAGATGTAAGGGAAAGTGAAATTGGTGATACATGAAGTTTTCATACATTGAAAGTACTGCACCCTATTCCGGGTATTGATTAGGCGAGGTAAATAGCCTCGAAGAGTATGTTTTATTTCTTCCTTACCATTTCTTTATGTGCAATGTAAAATTTTAATGTTCTTTTATTTTATTTTTGAGTCTTTTCGAGTCGTGGGGACACGAATCATTTTTGAGTTTGGGGTGTGGGGATTCGTTGTCCCTCATCTCCATTTTTTATGTGTTTTATTGTTTTTTTTAGGTAAAATTAAAAAAATTTGAAGGAGTAGATGTATGTAGAGTGTGTTTAATATCTTAAAAGCATAAGCTCAGTAAGTTAATGATAGTAAGTAGTATGTTTATGAGCTACTTTATTTTGTATGCTTTGAGTATTTGTAGGAAAACACACATTGATAGTAAAGAAAAGATTAGTTAGCAATGCGATAGAAAGTATGTTCGATCTCAGCAAGCCTTGAGTGGTTTGTAGGCCGTGAGATCCAAGCTAGTTGAGAAAACCATTTGATGAACGTGCTAAAGGTAAGAGAATAACGAAATTGCATGGTGTAGAAAATGATTAAGGCAGTTCTTTCATATTGAAGCCACTTGAAGCCTTTTTATACCTTCTCACCCTGTTATTTGATTTAATATTTAATATCCTTCTCAGCCCCTTCTAGCCTTTCTAAATCCTTCTTATTTAGCCACATTATAAGCCATATCCCTTTAGATTATAGGACTTTTCCATATGACCCGCACTCGAATCGCGATGCATAGACAATTATTTTAGAGGTGGACCCACCACCCCAAACTCAAGCTCTAAAATAATTGTCTATGCATCGCGATTCGAGTGCGGGTCATATGGAAAAGTCCTATAGTCTAATTGTGCTCTGTTATTATATTGATGATGATTCACAGGTTTATATTGTAACCCTTTGTTGGAGTAATAGTGAATGAAAAAGAAGCTACGAGCTAGAGTTATGAAAAGGCATAACTTATGAAAAAAATAGCGTGATATCTCGAACATTAAAAAGAGAGTCATAGCAATACAAAAGAAAAGAAAAGAAATGATTTAAAAAGAAAATATATTCGGACCGGCAAAGAGGAATTTTTATGTGAACATCTTATGCTTTAATTGGGTTATTGGGGATGCTAAATTGTGCATCAAAGAATTCATTGGGTTGAGTGAGAAACATTTTATGAGAGTAACTCAAGCTCTAGGGAGATTCGTTGATGGCTAGTGAGGAGAGAGTTAAAAGCTCACTCTAAATTATCCAAATATACTATCATACCGTCCCTAAGTCTACATTACAACCTTAAAGACCTTTTGATTCTTTGCTATGTAATCGAGAAGTGGTTGAGCCAATAGAGAGTAGTTAAATGGATCTTTGGATACTAGTGAAGTTCAATGAACAATCTATAGCTTCCTTGGTTAACTGAGTAAAGTTCCTCTCCTTCTTACGTTGCGAAGCTAATCTAATCTTGAATTTAAGCCGTGTTGACTGTGGATATGAGAAGTAGGCAGGTATGTAGTTTTTAAATATTATTACATGAAATTTTCTGAGTAATTGCTTTGAGTCTATTCTCTATATTCTGCTATCTTCTTCCCTATGTGCTTAATCGACCTAGGTGTGTATTTAGAGACTTCCCTTTGTTTTTATCTTTATTGTATCGGGCCGATACAACTTTGAGTTGGGGGTCTTGTTGTCTCCCTATTTGTGATGAATTGATATTAGTTGGAGACATCATTTTTAGTGATTTAGGAAGTCTTTGAGTCGATTTTCTTGAGAAATGCTACAATTTCCTATTTTGAGTCTTGATTTAGTAAATTATTGTTTTTAGAGCATATTGGGTTTAATTATTTATCTAGTGTGAAGCTTTAAAGATAATTATGGAGATTAATTATATTCCAAGTCAAAGACTAAGAGATATGGAAATAAATAAGCATGGTAATTGGAGATAAGGAAAGAAAAGCTAAAAGTATGGAAAAGAAAAAGCTGCCATAATCTTAAATTTCAGCACCTACGACCACAAATTAGCTTATATCTCAAAATAGGTGTGGAATATGGAGAAACGGTCAAGAGAAAAGTTAAATATCTTTCTGAGAAGATGAATTTCGACTACTCATACGCGTCAAACGGATGAGTATTGAAGCTGCTAGGACCAAAACAAAAACAGGCCTGATTCCATGTTTTAGGGTTACGAATTTGAGTTGGGCTTGGAGTCCACTACTTACCTTCTCCTCAAAGAAAACGAATTAGGGTTCCTAAACACCTATAAATACACACTTATACCATTGTAAACATGTTCTTAGTTTCAAGCTTAGGCTTAGTCCTTACTTGTATTTTCTCACCTTTAAATAATAGCTTAGTCCTTATATTTATTATTCATCCTTAGTATCAAGCTATTCATCCAAGAAGCAAGCTGACCTATAGAGGAAGACAAGAAGAAGAAGTTGGAGAGTGACACACTCCTCTTCTACATCTCACCTTCTCTATATTTAGGGTAATTAGCTATAGATTGTGGCTTCACCTTATCTCTAAACTTTTATTCTGTAAGAATTACTTTTAATTGTTGGGTTATTATTTGTCTACACACATAATACTATTTGTTATTTTAATTGATTGAGCTTGGCGTATATTGTTATTATGTGTTTTGACTTATTGTTACATCCCTAGATTTGGCCAATCTTAGGATTATTCTTAGTTATTGACAACACGACATAATCGTCTAGTTTTGATCCTTTGCCTAACTAGATAGCCATAAAGGTTTGATTTAATCACCAATCATTACTCAAGGTTTCTTTACCCAAGATCCTTGGTAGTGGAGAGGTTGCTCCTAAGCCTAGTAAAGGCTAGGTAGAATTTAGAACCCTGGTTAATATATAATGCTTAATCTGTGACATGTTAGAATAACAAGTTAGTAAATAGACTCATAATATTAATCCTTATTTATCTGAATTACATTCATCTTTATTTATTTATTCGCGTTAGATTATTATTCATCTTATCCTATTTTTATATAAACATCTAAATTCATCTACGCTTATTAAATATAAGTAGATCTAACGGATCAAATCCCTGCGAACGAACTTGACTTATCATTAAAACTTGCAAACGATCTGTGATACTTGCAGTGAGTTCCGTGGTTCTCAAGGGTGTGTGCTCTTTATTATTATCTTTTTTATCTATTATTTTATCTCACCTTTGCCCCCACCAATAATAATCTACCAAAAGTTTTTCTTTTAAAGTGTTTACCAAGAGAGTTATAATGTAATAAGATTTCCTTAAAAATAACTCTATTTAGCTAAATACGTGTTGAGACAGAAAATGAGTTATCTAGGCGTTGTGTGTGTTGATATTTTAATATATATATATATACACACATACACAGACACACACACACACACACACATATATATATATATATATATAATAGTCATAAAAGGATTTTTGTCAATCCAATATTATAATGACATCCAAAAACTTTTTGTTCTTCAACATCTTATTCTATTTCTCTTTATTTTGTGGCTTGTTGTCATTCTATGTTGATCCTAGTAAATTTATTGGTACCAGAGAAGAGGATGTGGAATCTGGATTATATAAGATTAAGACATATCTTACAATTTTTGGGTATATGGGCCAACACAATCCCTTTACTAATGATGTTTAAAATTAGCTATAGAACGATACCAACGTTTCCACAACATTAATGTCACTAGGGTTTTGGAAGCTAATATGATTGAAGTGATGAGCCAACCTCGTTGCGGAATGCCAGATTTGCATCAACATAATAAAAAATTTGGTTTTCCTTCTTATTATGCATATTTTCAAGGGAAACCAACATGGACAAGAAAAAATTTGACATATTCATTTTCACCAGGTACGCGACAAGATGCCAACCTATTAGACAAGCATTATATGAATGGGCTTTCGTCGCAGAATTTAAATTTACATATATACAAGATTTTAACAAAGTTGATATCAAATTTAATTTCCAACATATCGATCATCCATACAACAGATTAGCCCAAGCAACTCGCCCAACTCGTGGAATTGTTAACTTTGATGTTGATGAGAAGTGGTCACCAGATGTTAAACCAGGTCAAATTCACATATAATCGGTGGCTTTGCATGAACTTGGGCATGTACTTGGACTTGATCATAACAAAAAAACCCAGGCATCCATGTATTCAATGACTCCAGCAGGTTTTTTTAAAGGCTTAAATATTGATGATATAAATGGAATTAGAAGCTTGTACAATCTAAGTACAAATATATAAGGCTCAGTGTTACAAGCACTACTTCATTAGATTGTATGTCCTTTTGATTATATGTCAATTTATGGGTTACATATATTTGTTCGTATAAAAAATGAAACTAAAGTTCATCAATGAAGAATATGTAGTATATTTGATATATTTCTAATGAGTTTTTTTAGAATAATCTGATTTTGAAAAATTACAATAACAAAAGAATCACTATATTATGTAAGTATTGTGCTAGCGAAATAAGTAAAAATATTAGATTGATTGTGGCAATTCTCGTCATGTTAGGTTTATTTTCTGTACACATATGGTCAATTTCTTTACGATTGAGGAATAATGGTCGATTCTCATTAGTGTGATAATAATTCATCTAATTTCCAACTTAAGGTCATTCATTTTATAATAGTCTAATTAGTTTATATATAGACCAAATGACACAAATATCCACATAAATATTTTTCCTTGGTAATAAAAAATTATTGACTAACTAGTCCTTTACAAAAATATGCTATTGCGTAAAAATTAATTCTTAAAATATACTTAAAAACAATAAACCAAAATCAAAAGAAAATAGTTGAACTAAAAAAAGAAGATACATTTGAAGTCCACCTTCAATGTTTTGGCTTGGGCTTCTTTTTTTGTACTTTGGTGCCAAGAAGATATTCCACTATCTCCCAATCCACTTTGGTAGCCACACTCTCCATATGATCCCTTCATTCACAAGTCCCAACTAATGACCTCTTCACTATCTTCTTTCTCAGTTTGCGTGAAAGCCTTAGTTGTCACCGACCGTTCATACATGACTTGCTTTATCTACATTACTAAAACCTCCATAGATTTATATGATTTACCATGAAATTATATTTTCCTGTCCCACCAACTGATATAAACCACCACTATCCGGATATAATCTGAAAATGCTGGTCACATTTTTGTGTTGTCTGATGGTGTTGAAAGTACAAGCTTGTATAGTTATATGTAATGTAATTAGCAAGAGAACATTAATTTAATATCATTATTTTAAGCCATAATTCCTTCATGAAAGTACAATCCCAATAAATATGTTCACTATCTTCGTCTTCCAGGTTACAAAAGTTTTATTCAATATTGTATTTTGGTAACATGAAACTCGTAGCTTCATAGTTGCTAATATTTGTAAATGTGCTAGCCAAAGTATGTATTTGTGTCTTGTCTTGATTTTGTTTTCCCAAATAATCTTATTCCAGTAATATTTTGTTGCTTTTGGCTTGATAATATTCTATATTTCTGAGGTGATGAATGTCCCACTTTTAATGCCTTCACTGAAAACCTTATCTTGGGCATTTGGGTCTATTTGCACTATTTAAGATTAGATGGCCATTTACATTGCACAACTTGAATGAAATGATTATATTTATTGCTCTATAGTTGTCTGGAACATTGTATTTTGACGTCTGTTAAACGTTTTTGGTTTGGTAGCCACTTGTCCCATCATAGAATATGTGTTGTGCCCACTGTTAACTGGATATCTGATGAAATACTTTGACAAGTCTCAATAAGACCATAGAAGCTTTAGTTGGGCAACTTTATTGTGAAATTCAAGGTTTTTGACCCCTAATTACCTTCATCTTTTGAAACACAAACTTTGTCCCATGCTACTTTTTCCCAACCAATGTAATTTATTGAGCCCTTCTAAAGGAAAGTTTCCATCTTAATATTAAGTAATTGAATGAGTTTATTTGGAAGAGCATAAACACAGCACAAATACACTAATAATCTACATAGAACAAATTTTGTAAGTTACATTCTACCCCCAAATAAGGAGAGTTTAGTGCTCCAATGATCAATTCTTCGCACCAACTTATCAACCAACACTTTGCATTATTTTAAGTTCAATCGACATGTATTAATGGGATTCTAAATTATCTCATGGGTAATTTTCCTTCTGAAATATTAAGCACGTTGAAAATCCTTTTTTTTAGTTTCTTGATTGCATCAACCGTATAAAAGGTTACTTTTTAAGTCACTTACTAGTAAACAAAACAACGTGTAGAATAATATGTTTAAAAGACTTACTTGGTAGTTTGAATAACACCAACAAGTCATCTGCAAAAAAAGTGGTTAAGCTTTATTCTTATACATTTTAGATTCCATATGAGGTTTATTAATCATCAATTTAGAGATAATATTTGAGATAACACTTCAATAGAAATAACAAATATGTATGGGAAGATGGAGTCCCCCGACCTAATCCCTTTGACACCTTTGAAAAATCCCACTCCCTCCATTATATAAACATCTTTCTTAACGCTTTTTGTTTTAATTTTTCAATATATACTATTTGGTATTCGTATTTGCTTGTTAAATATTGCATTTTGTGTCAATTTTGAGTCGTGGGACACGACTCAACTTTGAGGTAGAAGTGGGGTACTTGTTGTCCTCATAATTTTAATGTGTTTATTCATTTAGATAATGATAAAAACAAAAACAAAATTTGAGGAATAGGTGTGGAACTTAGAGAAAGAACCTAAAAGTGTACCTTAAACGAGTTAAATATAGAATGTAAGTGTGTCCTTAGTTAGTCCAAAATATGCATAAAGTAATTCTATGAAATCACAGATTTTTAGATAGAACTAATTAGTAAGCGATGCAAAAAAGATAAGTTTGAACAAAGTGAGAATGCGTGGTTTGTATAATGTGATGTATGACCTGGTTTAAAAACCATTTAAATCATGACCTTAAAGTGAAAAGGTAACGAAACCACGTAGTTAGGAAAATGACCGAGGCGTTTCTTTGATATCCCTTGTTGTATTTAACTTACTAGCTGAACGTAATTATATATCTTTCTTAGCCTCCTTCTAAACTTAAAGACTTTTTGTTGATAACCGCATTGAAAGCCTATACCCTTTAGTTCTAGGACTTGACCATATGGCCCACCCACGAGTTATATGCCTAGGACTAAATGTCTTTGAGCTTGAATCTGGCGTGGTGGGTATTCTTGATCATGGTATACATTGAGTGGGTAGATTCTTATCTCATGCTTTATCATGTCGTGCAATGTTGAAATCCTTTCCGGATTTAATAAAAAAAAAGTCTTTGAAAAAAAAGAGAAACACAAAAAGAAAAAATCAGCATGAGAACTCACATCAAAATGAGTCTCATGTTTGACTTACAAAAGAAGAGAAGAAGAAAAATATAGATGAAAAGGATAAAAGAATACGGCAAAAAAATCATCATGAATTGGTGACGGAAATTTGGGGATGCTTAGCTGAGGGCATCACGTGGGGATGAGTTATCATACTTATGAACGTAAAATCAACATCTTGGGCAATTAGTTGACATATAGTGAGGAGAGGGCCAAAAGCCCACTCTAAATTACCTAAAATATATCACACCCTACCATAAGCCTACTTATAACCTAAGACCTTAATATTTCTAATTATATGTTTAAGTAAAGTTTTAGTGGAAAGTGAGTAATTGAGTGGACGATTAAACAACATAAGTGAACTATTAGTTATCTTCTGTTGTAATTAGTTGGACTTTGGCCCCTAGTTTTATACTTATTTTGTCAAGATGACAAAAATTTGAGTTGGGCGTCTTGATGTCTTGTATTTTGTGATATATCTATAGGGTCATGAGACATCATTTTCTGGATTTATTGAATTAACTTGAGGTATTATTTCCTATTACATATCTTGAGTTTTTTTTAATTCTCGGATAATTTGTCACTGTAGGAGTTCTAGGAAGTAATTGTTTGTTAATTGTATAGCTCCTACGTACTTGGATGATACGAGGCACTAAGATGACGCGTGGAAGTAAAAAATTCAATGTCAACCCCAAGTCAAGGTGTTTAAAGAGCAAGAAGTCAACTTAGAGTGTCAAGTGAAATTGCTAATAAACTTTGAAGACAACTTGAGAGAGTGACCACACACATTTGACGAGTTATTCAACCAAGTCCCTTGAGCTCAAGATACTCCTTGGAGTCGGCAGCGCGTGAGAGAAAGAGGTTCGTGAATTTGAGTTGAGACTACAAACTTATGCTAATGTTTGCAGCATGACGCGAAGATGTCCAACATTGCTCAAAAACATTTTTGGGGCACTTCTGACCCACCCGAGTGGGTCCCACAATCCAATAATGTTTTTTCACACTTTACTTAGGTGAAAAACAATAAGGTAAATCAGTTATACAACATTTTCAATGAGCTGGAGGCGCTTGGAGCTAGAGAAAGGAGAAGGAGAAGTTAACACCACTCCATAACATGTTTTTTCATCATCTATATCCATTAGACTTTGATTATAATTGTAATTTTTTCTACTTTTATTTGCTAATTATGATTATGACTCGTATTGTTATTGTATTTTATTCCGTTAGGAGGACCTATTTCATCATTGGCTTGAGAAATGTATGAACCCTAGAAAATGATTTATCGTTATATGTAATTTGAGATTGAAAGTTTAAATGAGTTTGATGTTTGTAATTGAATATGAATTTGTGAACTTATTACTCCGAACAATTTAATAGGTTAACATAGAAAATTTACTATGTCTGGAAAGAGGTCGGGTTATGAGAATAGTTCATGTTTGTTTGATATCTTGTCTATGAACTAAGTGGTCTAGACTAATTGGACAGTAAATAGGGTTAGATTCTATGGTCCAGGGGCTTTTGTATGGTCGCTCGAGAGAGTTCCCTAGAGTCTAAGGGCTACCTCTATCTACCCGGGAGAGATTTAGGTGGATAGTTGAACCTCGACGAAAGTGAGAAAGTCAAATTCGTCTTTTAAAACAAAAAACGGTTAAGTAATGTCTAGTGGGGTTTAAAAGTTTTTCTCGAGCTAACTACTTATCTATTTTCTACATATTTTCAATTTAGTCCTTTTCTCTATTTTTACATTAAAATATAATTTAATTTAATATTTTTCATTTTGGTCCTCATCGTTTACTTCCAAAACTAAATATAATATTTCATTTATATTTTTATCATGACTACCATTCCAAATACTTAATTAAAACACGACAATTTACTCGATAGTCCTTGTTGAGAACAATTATAATTTACAATTACTACTTATGACGGCTCATTCAGTTGCGAGGAGCCGTCCCCGAGTGTGGTTTTATCATATTGCCTCGAGGGCCACCATCCTTCAACTATAGTATATGGTTTTCTAGCCTTCTTGATGCCACTAGCTTAGGAGGTTCACATAATGTGTTTGTTATTGTTGATGATTACACTATTTTCATAAGGGTGATATTTCTTGCATCCAAAAAACCTTGCCTTTGATGAATTTTCTAGACTTTTCCATAAGGCATGGATACTTGCATGGAATATATTAGCTATATATTCCGTCTTCCAAAACTCCCCAACAAAATATGGGGTAGTAGAAAGAAAAGTCGAAGGTTCCAAAAAATAGTTAGAACTTTATTGAAGGACCACAATTTGCCAACTTACTTTTGGGTAGAATCCATCAATATAACATGCGGTGGGTCCAGGTATGTGATAAAATAATAATGTAAAAAGATCGCACGCCTCGGAAAGCACGATTAACTCTTCGCAAGTGTACGGGTCGGTAGAAGTAGTAAAAAGAAAAACAAGTTTGTTCACAGGGATTTAAGTATTTACTTTAACTCGTGTTTAATATTAGAATAGACGGATTCAAATGTTTTTGATTAAAATATGAGCAAGCAAATTGTTTTGTTATCTAATTAATTAAAATAAAAACTTATGCAAATAAGATAATTGGGACGGAAATGCAAGTATAAACCTATCCTACTGAATTCAAGTTTCTAAAAATAAGGGCGAATATAAAATTTCATATTAGTCGGAATTCAAAAGTCTCTCTACCCCCCGTCAAGGTATCTTAGAGACAACCTACACACCATTAGAGACCCCTCTGAATTGACACTAGAAATGGTTTTCAATGAATCAAGATCCTACCCTATTGACTACCTAATGGGAAAGACCTCCCGGTTCAAGGTTCATTGTTTATGTTTTATGGAAAAGAGAAAAAATTTGTTCAATTAACGGGAATCGAACCCAGGTCCCTTGGGTGAGCACTTATAAAAGTTGTGTTCCATTGACGAGAATCGACTCCCAAGTATCTTGGGTAAAAGGAAGATATCTAAACTGTTGGGACGAAACAAATTTGAAGGATTGCGATTAGCATGGATCAAACACAGAATATTCAGATGTCTAATGAATTGGGATAATAGACAATTAAGTTAATTTTATTAGTCAAAATTAATTAATGCATTTAATACGAATGAGTGAACTAATGAGTCACAGACGATTCTGACCATCTTTTATGTAGAGGATGCATGCCATTTTTAAGAAAATATGTTTTATTATATAATTTTTTGTAATTAGTAGAATCATTTAATGTTATTAATTCAAAGGAGTAATTATGGGGTTTCAGGCGATCCTGACAGCTCTTTATGGAAAGGTTTGCGTCGTCGTCGAGTAGTAGACTTTAAGATATAGATATTTTTAATTAGTAGAAGCCAATAATGTCATTAATGCAAAGAATTAAATTATGGGGGTTCAGACGATCTTGGCCGCTCTTTATGTAGATGATACGGGCTGTCGAAAAATATGTTTTATAAGATTGATTATTAATAATTTATAGAAACAATTAATGTTATTAATGCAACAGAGTAAATTATGGGGGTTCAGACGATATTGGTCGCTTAATGTCATTAATGGAAAGTAGTAAATTATGGAGTTTCTGATGATCCTGACCGTTCTTTATGTAGATGATCTAGGTCGTCGAGTAGTAGCTTTATAATATAGATTTTCTTAATTAGTAGTAACAATTAATTTCATTACTGCAAAATAATAAATCTTAAGGTTGTAAATGATCCTCATCCATCTACATATGAGAACAATAACAATGTTATTTTTTTTTTCATTTTTCCCTTCATTTGTAAAATTTATTAATTCAAAAAAAGTCAATAAACTTTAATTGCAATCATTTTTCTCAAAATAATAATAATAATCTATCAAAAGTGTTTCTTTTAATGTATTTACCAAAAGAGTTATAATGTAATAACATTTCCCCAAAAATAACTCTATTTAGCTAAATACGCGTTGAGACTGAAAATGAGTTATCTAGACGATGTGTATGTTGATATTTTAATATATATATATATATAGTTGTAAAATAATTTTTGTCAATTTAATATTATTATGACATCCAAAAAACTTCTTGTTCTTTAACATCCTATTCTATTTCTCTTTATTTTCTAGTTTGTCGTCATTTGATGATGATCCTAATAAATTTATTGGTAACAGAAAAGGGGACGTGGTATATGGATTGTATAAGTTTAAGACATATCTTAAAAAATTTGGGTATATGAGCCAACACAATCTCTTTACTAATGATGTATTTGATAATCCCTTAAAATTAGCTATAGAACGATACCAACGTTTCTACAACCTTAATGTCACTTGGGTTTGGAATCTAATACAATTGATATGTTAAGCTAACATCATTTCGGGATGCCAAATTTGCATCAACATAATGAAAATTTTGGTTTTCCTTCTTATTATGCATATTTTCCAGGGAAACTAACATGGCCAAGAAATAATTTGACATATTCATTGGCACCAGGTTCGAGACAGGATGCCTTGGATCCTATTTGACAAGCATTATATGAATGGGCTTTCGTCGAAGAATTTAAATTTACATATATACAAGATTTTAACAAAGCTGATATCAAACTTAATTTTCAGCGTATTGATGGTCCGTACAACAAATTAGCCCTTAAAAACTCGCCCAACTCGTGGAATAGTTAACTTTGATGTTGATGAGAAGTGGTCACCAGATGTTAAACCAGTTCAACTTCACATACAGTCGGTGGCTTTGCATAAACTTGGGCATGTACTTGGACTTGATCATAGCAAATTCCCTACTTGGACTCCAGGTAGTGTTTTCAAAGGCTTAAATTTTGATGATATAAATGGAATTAGAAGCTTGTACAAGCTAAGTACAAATATATAAGGCTCAATGTTACAAGCACTACTTCATTATATTGTATGTCCTTTTGATTATACGTCAATTTAAGGGTTACATATATTTGTTCGTATAAAAATGAAACTAAAGTTAATTTAATCAAGAATATGTAGTATATTTGATACAATTTTAATGAGTTTTTGTTGAAAAATCTGATCTGGACAAATTACAATAGCAAAGAATCAAAATATTGTGTAGGTATTGTGCTAACGAGTTAAATAAAAATATTAGATTGATTGTGGCAATTCTCGTCATGTTAGATTTTTTTGGACATATGGTCAATTTATTTATGATTGAGGAATAATGGCCGACACTCATTAGTGCGATATAATTGATCTAATTTCCAACTTAAGGTCGTTCATTTTATAATAGTCTAACTAGTTCATATATAGACCAAATGCCACAAATACCCATATTAATATTTTTGCCTTGGAAATAAAAATTTATTAAGTAACTAGTACTTTACAAAAATATGCTATTGGGTAAAAATTAATTCCTAATATATATTTAAAAAAATAAACTAAAATCAAAGAAAATAGTTTTAAGAAAAAAGAACATACATTTGAAGTACACCTTTAATAATTTGGCTTGAGATTCTTTTGTTGTACTTTGGTGCTAAGTAGATATTCCACTATCTCCCACCAACTCACTTTGGTAACCAGACTCTCCATATGAGCCCTTCATTCACAAGTCTCAACTGATGACCTCTTCAATATCTTCTTTCTCAAATTGCATGAAACATTAGTTGTTACCGACCGTTAATACATGACTTGCTTTATCTAATTAGTAAAACCTCCATAGATTTATATGATTTACCATGAACCCATATATTCCTCTCCCACCAAATGATATAAACCACCACTGTCTAGATATAATCCGAAAGTGCTGGTCACGTTTCGGTGTTGTCTGATGGTGTAAGAATTACAAGCTTGTATAGTTGTCTGTAATGTAATAAATCTTTCTTTTAAGCCATTATTCCTTCATGAAAGTACAATCCCAATAAATACGTTCTCTATCTTCGTTTACTAGGTTACAAAATCTTGATTCTATATTGTTTTTGGTAACATGAAAGTCATCGCTTCATAGTTGATAATATTTTCAGATGTGATAGCCAAAGTATGAATTTTTGTATAGGCCTGATTTATTTGTCCCAAATAATATTATTCCACTCATTTTGTGTTCTTTTGGCGTGATAATATTCTATATTTCTGAGGTGATGAATGTCGCCATTTTTATGCCTTCACTGAAAAGCTTATCTTGAGCATTTGGGTCTTTTTGCACTAAGTTTGTTAGTTCATTAATAAATCTAAAATTAGATGGCCATTTACATTGAGTACCTTTAATGAAATGATGAAATTTATAGCTTCTATAGTTGTCTGGAACATTGTATGCTTCATTTTCAAGTCTGTGAATCTTTTTTGGTCTGGTAGGCACCTGTTGGTGGTCCTTTGTGTGTTCTAAAAATAATGCAATAAGTAAGAGAACCACAACCGCAAGTGTACGGTTGATAAAACAGATTCGTTCCAAGGACGGGATGGTTGACTACAATGCTTATCAAGTAATGATTGGTTGCACTTATGAAAGAAAGTAAAGATATAATGATTATTTGTTTGTTTTTATTATTCTAAGTAATGAAAGACTAAATGGAAAATGCAATTAAAAGCTAAGACGCAAGTAAATAAAAGTAAAACGCAAGTATGAGCAGGTAGTACTTGAGAGACGCAAGGGTTCTCCTAACTATCATTCATTTCATACATTGTTTAAGGGACAAATCGGTAAATTTGTATTGGTCGGGATTCTATAATCTCCTTACCCCCGTCAGGGTGGACTAAGGAGCAACCTTCAAGTGCTACAAACCCTGTCAGGGTGATTATAGTCCACTCTCAAGTGTTTAAGTTTAAATTACCCAATAGGCCATAGGTTTAATTAAGCTCGTCAGAGTCAAATAATTTCTAACCTACATTCATTAATTATTTCTGTACCTAAACCCCCCGTCAAGGTGATCCAATCGCCACTAATTGGAATAGCCTAGATACTAAGTCCTATCATTGGTTAATTACGTCAATAATAGTAATTAAAATGCAAATTAAAGAAAAATACACTCTACCCAATTTGATTTAAATAATACTTATTCCAAATTCAAATGTATAAAACGAAATCAAATTGGGATTAACCCATTATGCGTTCTCAAGCACTAATAAATGTTTAGCTCATATTAATTGAAAACAAAACTAAATTAAATGTAAAGGAATTCATATTGTCTTACAAATTTGAAGTGAGCTTTTGGCTCTCTCCTCACTTACCATCAACAATGTCCTCGAGCTTGAGTATACGCTCAAAAATGTTCTCACTCACCCATTTGACGCATTAATGTTGCGTCCCTATGTCAACCCAAATAAAACTAAGATGATTTCCAAAAATATTCCACTTTGCCGATTTATTTATTCTTTCTTTCTTTTTATTTTCTTTTTCATTTCTTTTCTCTTTTTTTGTACAAGATACCCATGACCATCATTTTGATGTGAAAAGTCATGTCTCTTATAATTTTCTTTTTTTTTTCTTTTCTTTTTCAAATTTCGGCAAAAGGTTACAAATAATAATATCAACTTTTATTTTTGTGCCTCAATACAAACACATATAATCCCTTCCCAATGCAAATTCCCAAATGTGGACCCTCCACCCCGAACTCAAGCTCGAGACAAGTCTCATGGTTGTGATTCAAGTGCGAGTCATTTGGTCATGCCGAATAATCTAAAGGTTAATGGGCTTATATCGTGGCTACAAAAGAAAAGGCTTAGGGCTCAAACGTGGGCTAAGACGGATAAAATTTTAATAAGGGATAGCAAGCTAAAAGGTTTCAAATGGCTAACAAAGAACTGCCCCTATCATTTTCCTAAGTACATAGCTTGTCTTTATTTCATATCTAGGTGGGTTCTCTACTAATTAGGATTTCACGTTCTACACACCAAACATATTCCTTAAGTACAAGCTTACTTCATTTGCATTGTTCATTAATTTTTCCTATCAATTACCTATGTTCGCATGCAATTCTAAGTGCGTTTTATATTATTCCCTAAAGTCCACTATTTATTATCATTAATTCATCAAAAGTATGCTCAAAGGGACATTTAAAATCTTCTACAGTCAAACGCAACTCCGAAAATTATTTTATTGAAAGCAAATAAAGCAAATAAACACATAAAAACTGGGATGAGGCAACGAACCCCACCCCAAACTCAAAAATGAGTCGTGTCCCCACGACTCGAAAAGACTCCAAGCAATAAACTAATTTACACTAAATGAGAAAGGAAAGAAAACGTATGTTAACCAGCGCGAGGCTGGTGTCGGTGTTGCGTCCAAGTTGAGGTTTTGAATTCTTCTTCATCAATGGTTGCGTTTAAAGTGTTCTTCATCACCTCGAACTTCTTCAAATTTTCCACGTTTTCATTTATTACTTGCTCTCTAAGCATCATCTCCTCTATTAAAATCTTTCCTCAATACCCAAAGCACTTTCGTCACCATGTTCTTCGTACCTTTCCTAACCTTCCTGGTCATCTCCGATGACCCCAAACTCAAAGCTTCAAGACCCTCAAAAGGTTTGGATAAAATTGTGATTTTAGTGTTCTTGAAGGTTTGGGTTTAAATTATGGATTGTTTAGAGCTGGGTCATGGATATTTCAAGGTTTAGGAAAGGTTTAATGGATAAATTTTAGCTTTGGTGAAAGAAAACTTCGGATTAAAGTGTGAAGCTTTGGTAGTTTGGAAGTTTTGTTGTATGCTTGTGAGCTTGGATGATGTTTAGAGGGAAGGATTGGTGGTATAATGTTGTTTTGATGATGATTTTCGGAGTGGTAGGAGGCTAGGATTCGTAATAAAAGGAAGGCTTGGGAAAGAGGGTAAAAATTATAGGGTTTGATCCCTTAAAACCGCCGATCACAGCAGCTGACCGGCTAGCCGGCGGTTGACCGGCATGCCGGCCAGTGTGTCGGCGAAAAATAAATTTCGACAATGAAAATTTTCACTTTTTTTTTTTACCTCTGACGCAACCTTCTTGCGTCATTGCTGACGCAGTGATCAGAACCTTCTTCCTCTTCGGCCGGCTAGCCGGTCATCTGACCGGCATGCCGGCGGCATGTCGCTGGCGGAAATCGAAACGCAACGACCTTGCGTCGTTGCTGACGCAAGGACCAGAAACTTCTTTCGTCATCGGCCGGCTAGCCGGTCATCTGACCGGCATGCTGGCGAAATCTCGCTGGCGCAAATCGTGACGCAGCAGTGCTGCGTCATTGCTGACGCAGTGGTCAAAAGCTTTGGGGTCTTCAGCTCGTCTTGGCCGGTATGCCGGCCAGCTCGCCGGCTAGCCGGTCAAACCTGCTGTTGACTCCATAATTTTTCGTTTTCTCATCGTTTTGACCCCAAACTCATGACCATTTTACCCCTGAAATCATCAAAAACAACTACCCTTCCTCATTTCTTAATAATAAACACTAAATTAACGAAAATCAAACTAATTTAAACTACGAAACTGAAATACTTAAACTAATATACAAGAAATTGGCTTTTGTTTAACGTCGTTAAGCTCGACGGGTTACCTCGTTTTTTAGTCATTGACATAACCTCCCCAGCAATGAGCGAGGTTATCAATATTTGCCACTCGGAATTTACAACCCTTAGCTTTTATTCCAACTAACTTATCTGAGATAACCTTAGCAACCACGAATGGTCGTAGCCAAGAGTTCTTTGATTCACATGTCTTTGGAGGAGGTTTAGGCTTTTTCATAGTAACTTCTTCGCCTACTTTGAACTCCTTTTTCTTGCTTTCCTTCTTAGGTTCCTTTGGAACCTTTGTGACACGTATTTTCTCTTTCTTCTTCGCATGATTGAGTGGTGGATTTCTCTTAGGATTTGGAGGAACTTTGATCGGTGGTTTCTTTCTTAGCTCTTTTTCCTCCACTCCTAAGGTTTCCACAACCTTAGTTGGCTCTTTTGATACCTGTTCAACAACATCTACACGGAAGCAATCCTCCTGTGCATCTGGGAATTTCATTGGTCTGAACACGTTGAATTTAACTTCCTCGTCTTGGATTCTCATGATCATTTCTCCATTCTCTACATCAATCAAGGTACGCCCCGTGGCTAGGAATGGCCTTCCGAAAATAATGGGGACATTCCTATCCGCGTCGTAATCAAGTATAATGAAATCAGCGGGAAAAATTAACGTACCTGCCTTAACGAGGATATCTTCGATTCGGCCTTCTGGATGTGCAAGAGATCGATCTGCCATTTGCAAGACCATAGAAGTGGGTCTTGCTTCAATATTAAGCTTGTCAAAGATTGATTTGGGCATAATATTTATGCTTGCACCCAAATCACATAGTGCCTTACCTTTCCATTCTTCTCCAATCGATATCGGAATTGTGAAACTCCCAGGATCAACTAACTTTGGAGGTAATTTACCTTGACAAATAGCACTACATTCCTCAGGGAGACCAATCATCTCATTATCACAATACGGCCTTTTGTTAGTGAGGGCTCGTTTCAAAAACTTAGCATACTTGGGTACATCACGAATAGCTTCTAGCAACGGAATATTTATGCTAAGACCTCTTACCTAGTTAAAGAATTTTTGATAATCAGCCATATCACCCTTCTTTTGAACTCTTGATGGAAATGGTGGAGGAGGACGATTTATTATAGTATCATCTTTCTTTTTCGGAACTTCACTAGACCTCTCCACTTCTTCTACTTCAACTTCTTTATCTTTATTTACCACCTCTTTTTCTTTTCTAACTTCTTTTTCTTTCATAACCGGGAAAGGAGGTGGAGGAAGGTTCTTACCACTTCTGAGAGTAATAGCTTTACAGTCTTCGATTTGGATTAGATTCTCAGTATCGCTAGGGAGTTGCCCTTGTGGACGTTGATTCAGTTGTTTATTCATTTGCGAAACTTGAGTTTCCAACATCTGAATGTGTGCTTCAGCAGATTGTTGCCTTTGGATTAACTGTGCATGTAGGGCAATTAATTGTTCTACGGTTTTCTGAAGGGTAATCACATCTTCTTGTGTTTGGGCAGGTAAGGCTTTTTGGTTCATTATTTCATCGTAAGTGTTTTGAGGAGTTTGTCTTTGGACATAATTTTGATTCTGTCCTTCTTGATAATTATTATGTGGTCTTGGATTGAAGTTGTTACCTTGGGGACGCGGCTGATACGCATATGTAGGATTGGCTGCCCCATTAGGATTTTAGTATTGAAAATCAGGATGGTTTCTGTTAGGCTGATATCCATTACCACTCGAATTAAAGTTACCTCTATTGGACACAAACATCACGGATTCTTGATTATTTTGACAATTCTCCCAACTATGATCATTAACACCGCAATACTCACATCCATACACCTCTTGTGCAACCTTTACCTCACCTCTTTTATTCGAAAAACCTTCTTTCACGGCTAAAGTGAGTTGTCTCAATTGTTGTTCTAGTGTGGTTTGAATCTTTGTCTCAAGCGTAGCAAACTATTCTTCGATATTAACATTATTAACTCCTCCTCTAACTGGTGTTCTTACGGTGTTCCACCCAACTTCATTCT
Organism: Nemophila menziesii; assembly: GCA_029959085.1. Lineage (NCBI taxonomy): Eukaryota > Viridiplantae > Streptophyta > Magnoliopsida > Boraginales > Hydrophyllaceae > Nemophila > Nemophila menziesii. The sequence continues at coordinate 10,049,006 of JARWIR010000008.1, forward strand.
TAACTGTTCTTTCCAAGATGATTTTTGCATGAACTGGTTGAACTTGAAGAAATCCCGCACCACATAGCAGATCCAATTTCTCTCTTGAAGTCCCGTCAAGGCCTCTGTAAAAGATTTTTAGCTGTTGATGTTCTGAAAAACCATGATCGGGAACTCTACGTAAACACATCTGAAATCTTGTCCAGCTTTTACCCAAAGTTTCATCATATTCTTGACGGAAATGTGTTAATTCAAGTTGATCATCTAACCTCATGTTACTTGGGTAATACCTCTCAAAGAAAGCAGTTTCTAATTGGTCCCAATTTGTTATCTTCGTAGGATCTTGTGTATCGTGCCATTCACTCGCTCCATCAACAACGAAAAATCGAAACACAGCATAATACATCTGTTCTCTTGAAACCCCTTGTGTGATGTAAGAATCACATATCTGCTTAAATTTTTGTACTGCTCTAATAGGATCTTCTCCAGCTTTACCACGAAAATTTCCAAAATTTTGGAATTGAGCTAACATACCCGGATCTGGATGAAACCTCGGAACATTTATATCTGGAGCACCAGCTCCTAGAGCAGGAGCATGAAATGGAACTTCTGGTGGACCATTAACAAACCATGGATCTTGATTCATCACTATCTGAACTTGAGGATTAGGATTTAATGGTTGAACTTGAGGAATAATGCTTGGAGGTGCTAATGGTTGGGCATTTGCGTCTAGCTGACCTTGTCCATTGTTTTGTTGATTCTGAAGATTTATTTCCTCCATTCTGTTAACTAATTCTTCTACTTCTAAAGTTTCTTGTTCTCTCCTTCTCTTGTTAGCAAGTCTGATCAACGATTCTGGATTACTAAGGATCGGAGGTGTTGGCTCTAGATCCTTGAATAGCCTTCTTCGCATACACCAAACCTAAAAAACCTGAAAAAGCTAAACAAACAAAAAGCGTAAAACTAATAAAATAAAATAAATGCAACTATCACTAAAGGATAAACACCGTGGTCACACGCTACCGTCCCCGGCAGCGGCGCCAAAAACTTGGTGGTCCTTTGTGTGTTCTAAAAATAATGCAATAAGTAAGAGAACCACAACCGCAAGTGTACGGTTGTCCCAAGTAATAGTAGTGATAAAACAGATTCGTTCCAAGGACGGGATGGTTGACTACAATGCTTATCAAGTAATGATTGGTTTCACTTATGAAAGCAAGTAAAGATATAATGATTGTTTGTTTGTTTTTATTATTCTAAGTAATGAAAGACTAAATGGAAAATGCAATTAAAAGCTAAGACGCAAGTAAATAAAAGTAAAACGCAAGTATGAGCAGGTAGTACTTGAGAGACGCAAGGGTTTTCCTAACTATCATTCATTTCTTACATTGTTTAAGGGACAAATCGGAAAATTTGTATTGGTCGGGATTCTATAATCTCCTTACCCCCGTCAGGGTGGACTAAGGAGCAACTTTCAAGTGCTACAAACCCCGTCAGGGTGATTATAGTCCACTCTCAAGTGTTTAAGTTTAAATTACCCAATAGGCCATAGGTTTAATTAAGCTCGTCAGAGTCAAATAATTTCTAACCTACATTCATTAATTATTTCTGTACCTAAACCCCCCGTCAAGGTGATCCAATCGCCACTAATTGGAATAGCCTAGATACTAAGTCCAATCATTGGTTAATTACGTCAATAATAGTAATTAAAATGCAAATTAAAGAAAAATACACTCTACCCAATTTGATTTAAATAATAATTATCCCAAATTCAAGTGTATAAAACGAAATCAAATTGGGATTAACCCATTATGCGTTCTCAAGCACTAATAAATGTTTAGCTCATATTAATTGAAAACAAAACTAAATTAAATGTAAAGGAATTCATATTGTCTTACAAATAAAAGATAAAAGAAACCTAATTTCCGGAATTGGAATGACTGAGAACGGAGCTATAGACCCACTCCAGCTCTAGCAGCTTCTTCTTCCTTCCTTCTGTTGCTTCTCTCTGATGTTTTTAATTGTAAAGAATGAATTGTATGTAAAATAGAAGTCAAATGCTCCTTTTATAAGTGTAAAAACGGATTAGGGCTTGGACCTAATAATAAAACACTAATTAAATGTCCAAGCCCAAATTCTAAGCCCAAAATCCCGTAACTGCTGATACACCTTCACTAAAACGGCTTGTCCCGCTTCGTTATGACTCCGATTGACCTAATTCCGGTTGCTAAAGTTCTGTAACTCGATAAGGAATGTTTTATCTTCAAAGGTCAGCGGATTAATCATCGCTTAAGCACCTCGAAATCAGCAATCTATGGCCTGGAAAACAGATTTTCAGGTTTAAAAATAATTTCTTCGGGATTTATCTTCAAGTCTTGACTCTATATCACGATCTTTGACTTTCTCCTTGGATTCCTCTTCTAGCTAACATCTAAAACCTGCAAACTTTTCACCAAAAATACCAATATTACGCGCAAAAGCTTAATAAAATAAAAATGCTAGAAATAAAAGAGGAAAATCATATTATTGCATATTTAGTCCAAAATTCTATCAAATTAATTAAATAAACACCAAAAATGATGTCTCCTAAGGGTCGAAAATAAGAACAATTAAGGAGACATTACCTGTCTCATCATATAATATTTTTTTACCCATTGTTAACTTGATATCTGATGATATACTTTGACAAGTCTCTACCTTTACGTATTTGCCTCCATAAAAAATATTTATCATGTGGGATAGGGACTTTCCATATTAATCGGTCATGTAACCAGAATGTATGGACCCACTTAGACCATAAAGTTTTCTTTTGTGTGAAACAAGACCATAGAAGCTTTAGTGTAACGAATTTATTATGAAATTCAAGGTTTTTTACCCCTAATTACCTTCATCTTTTTTGAAATGAAAACTTTGTCCCATGCTACTTTTACCCTACCTGTGTAATTTGTTGAGCCCTTCCAAAGGAAAGTTTCCATATTATTATTAAGTAATTTAATGAGTTTATTTGGAAGAGCATAAACACTGCACAAAATATAGTGAACTAATTTTATAAGTTGCAATCTACCCCCAAATAAGGGGGTTTAGTGCTCCAATGATCAAATCTTTGCACCAACACTTTGCATTCTTTGAACTTTAATCTACATTTATTAATGGGATTCCAAAATATCTCATGGTTAATTTACCTTTTGGAATATTAAGCACATCAAAAATCTTTTCTTTGGTTTCTTGATTGCATCCACCATATAAAAGGTTACTTTTTGAGTCACTTACTAGTAAACCAAACAACTTGTAGAATAATATAAGCCTCTTATGAATGTTTATAAGATTGACTTGGTGGTTTGAAGAATACCAACAAGTCATATCCAAACAAAAAGTGGTTGGGCTTTATTCTTCTACATTTTAGATGCCACATGAGGTTTTTTAATCATCAATTTATAGAAAATATTTTAGATAGCACTTCAATAACAATAACAAATAGGTATGGGGAAATAAGGTCCCCCTGCCTAATCCCTTTGACACCTTTGAAAACCTCGCCCTCCATTAATTGAACATTCTTTTTAACCCTTTTTGTTTTAATTTTATTCGTGTATACTATTTAGTAGTCGTATTTGCTTATTAAATACTGCATTTTGTGTCAGTTTTGAGTCGTGGGGACACGACTCAACTTTGAGTTAGGAGTGCGGTACTTGTTGTCCTCATCCCTATTTATGTGTTTATTACTTTAGAAAATCATAATGGTGGGGGGCAAAGGTGTGATTAAATAATAGATAAATAAAGTTAATAATAAAGAGCACACACCCTTGAGAACCACGGAACTCACTGCAAGTATCACAGATCGTTTGCAAGTTTTAACGATAAGTCAAGTTCGTTCGCAGCGATTGTATCCGTTAGATCTACTTATATTTAACAAGCGTAGATGAATTTAGATGTTTTTAGAATAAAATATGAAAAGATAAAATAATATGAATAATTATCTGATGAGAAACAATAAATAAGAATACAGATAAATAAATATGGATGTAAGTCTAATAGATTAGGGTCACTAATATGAGTCTATTTTACTAAGTTGTTATTCTAACCTGTCACAGATTAAGCATTATATATTAACCAGGATTCTAAATTCTACCTAGCCTCTGTTAGGCTTAGGAGAAACCTCTCCACTACAAAGGATTCCTGAGTTATGATTGGTGATTAAATCAAACCTTTATGGCTATCTAGTTACGCGAAGGATCAAAACTAGACGATTATGTAGTGTTGTCAATAACTAAGAATAATCCTAAGATTGGCCAAATCTAGGGTTGTAACAATAAGTCAAAACACATAATAACAATATACGCCAAGCTCAATAAATTAAAATAACAAATAGTATTACTGAATGTAGACAAAATAATAACCCAACAATTAAAAGTAAAACTTACAGAATAAAAGCTTCGAAAGATGGTTGAGTATAAATCTATAGCTAATTACCCTAAATATAGAGAAGGTGAGAGATAGAAGAGGAGTTTGTCACTCTCCAACTTCTTCTTCTTGTCTTCCTCTATAGGTCAGCTTGCTTCTTGGATGAATAACTTGATTCTAAGGATGAATATTAATTTAAAAAACTAAGCTATTATTTAAAAGTGAGAAAATACAATTAAAGGACTAAGCCTAAGCTTGAAACTGAGCAAGGACATGTTTACAATGGTATAAGGGTGTATTTATAGGTGTTTAGGAACACTAATTCGTTTTCTTGAAGGAGAAGGAAAGTAATGGACTCCTAGCCCAACTCAAATTCGTAGGTAGATAAGGATAATTACTGCTGGCTTGTTTTTACCATATCTTCTTCGTTACTGGACCGTTTTTTTACCCATAATATGTCAAAAGAATCCTCACGGAATTATCTACGTCCCTATGAAAGGGATCTTCCAGAATCGGCTCGGTTTTGGAGTTATCACCACTTATTTAGACGTAGGTGCAGAAATTCAGATTTATTTGACATCTTTTACTTTTCCTAATTGAACTCTGTTTCCTTCTATCTCCAGATTTCCTCAAGATCTTCTTTCCTTATCTTTAGATTTTGACTTGGAATCTAATTAAACTCCATAATTATCTTTAAAGCTTCACACTAAATAAATAATTAAACCCAATATGCTCTAAAAATATTATTTTACTAAATCAAGACTCAAAATAGGAAAGTGCACTATTTCTCAAGAAAATCGACTAAATGACTTCCTAAATCACTAAAAATGATGTCTCCAACTAATATTAATTTATCACAAATAAGGAGACATCACCTAAAAACTAGAAAAAATGAAAAAGAAACAAATTATATTAAGGAATAGGTGTGGACCTTAGAGAATGAACCTCAAAGTGTACCTTAAACGAGTTAAAGAACGTAGGCATGTCTTTGAATAGTCCAAAAATGCTTAAAGTATTTCTATGAAAGAAAAAAAATTAGATATAACTAATTAGTAAGCGATGCGAAGAAGATAAGGTTGAACAAGGTGAGAACGAGTGGTTTGTAATGTGATGCACGACCTTGTTTAAAAACCATTTAATTTATGACATTAAAATGAAAAAGTAACGAAACCACGTAGATAGAAAAATCACCGAGATGTTTTCTTGAAATACCTTGTTGCCTTTAACTTACTAACCAAACGTAATTTTATATCTTTCTTTTCCTCCTTCTATACTTAAGACTTTTTATTGATAACCCCATTGAAATATTATACCCTTGAGTTGTAGGAATTGACCATATGACATACCCACAAGTTACATGCCTAGGACTAAATGTCTTTGAGCCTATGCTGTAGATCTCCCCGCCTAGGCGCGCCTAGGCGCCGCCTAGGCGTCAACTCCCCCCTCAGCCGCTTACGCCTAGTTAAAACTCTAGGCGTTTTTGCCTAGCGCCTTAGTCACCGTAGAATAGGCGCCTTGCCAGTCTAGGCGCCGGTCAATGGCAAAAAATGGCCGCCTAGGCGCCGGTTAATGGCAAAACATGCTAGCATAGGCCTTTTTTGTTATTTTTCTTATTCTCGAGAATTCTTTAATTGATATTATAACTCGATGTTTAGTATTTATATATTTACTATAGTGTTGTTCGATGAATTTTATGACTTAAATAGTTAAAATTGCTATAATTACTACATATATATTACTAAATATACAAAATTACACAGCGAGATTCAAAACCGTATAATTCCGCCTAGGCCCCGTATAATCGCTCCTAGGCGCTAGGCCCTGGTCGACCGCCTAGGCCGCGAAACCGAGATCTACAGCATAGCTTTGAGCTTGAATCTGGGGTTGTGAGTATTCATGATCCTAGGATACATTGGGCGGGTAGATGCTTATCTCACGCTTTATCATGTCGTGCGTTGTTTAAATCCTTTCCGGATTTGAGAAAAGAAAAATCTTTGAAAAAAAAAGAGAAACACAAAAAGAAAAAATCAGCACGATAACTCACATCAAAATGAATCTCATGTTTGACTTACAAAAAAAGAGAAGAGAACAATACTATAAATGAAATGAATAAAAGAATCCGGAAAAAGAATCATCAAGAATTGGTTAGGGAATTCTGGGAAGGCTTACATGAGTGCATCAAGTGGGGATGAGTGATCACATTTATGAGCATAAACTCTAAATCTTTGGCAATTAGTTGACGAATAGTGAGGAGAGGGCCAAAAGCCTACTCTAAATTACCTGAAATATATCACACCCTACCTTAAGCCTACTTATAACCTAAGACCTCAAAATTTCTATTTATCTAGTTTAAGTAAAGTTTGAGTAGAAAGGGAGTAGTTGAGTGGACGATTAGACAACATGAGTGGATTATTAGGTATCCTCTATTGTAATTAGTTGGAATTTGGCCCCTAGTTTTGTACTTATTTTGTCAAGAGGGAAAAAATTTGAGTTGGGGGTCTTGATATCTTGTGTTTATTGATATATTTATTAGTTCATGAGACATCATTTTTTGGGGTTATTGAACTAACTTGAGGGATTATTCCATATTACATTACTTGAGTATTTTCTTATTCTCAGATTTTTTGGTAATTTTGAAGCTTTGGGATTTAATGGTTTGTTAAGTGTATAGATCATAGGTACTTGGATGATATGAGGCCCCAAGATGATGCAGGGAAGTCAAAAATTCAAATTCAACCCCAATTCAAGGTGTATAAAGAGCAAGAAGTCAACTTAAAGAGTCAAGTGAAATTGATAGTAAACTTTGAAGTCAACCTTAGAGAGTCGCCACACACATTTGGTGAGTCTTCTGATCAAACCTCTTGAGCTCAAGATATTCCTTAGATTTGAGAGTGCATGAGAGGAAGAGGTTCGTAAATTGGAGTTGAGACTACAAAGTTATGCTAATATTTCCACCATGACGCGAAGATGTACAACATTGCTAGAAAACGTTTTTGGGACACTTTTGACCCACCCAAGTGGGTCCCACGCTCAAAAAATGTTTTCACACATTACTTAGGTGAAAAATAAAAAGGTAAATCGGTTATATAACATTTTCAATGAGCTAGAGGCGCTTGGATCTAGAGAAAGAAGAAGGAGAAGTTACCACCACTCCATTACATCTTTTTTCATCATCTATTTCCATTAGACTTTGATTATCATTGTAGTTATCCTACTTTTATTTGCTTATTATGATTATGACTCATATTTTTATTGTATTTTGTTCCATTAGTATAACCTAATTCATTATTAGCTTGAGAAATGTATGAACCCTAGATGATAATTAACCGTTTTATGTAATTTGAGATTGAAAGATTATATGAGTTTGATGTTTTTCCATTGAATATGAATTTGTGTTAATGTGCAAACCTATTACTCCGACCAAGTTGGTAGGTTAACATAGGAATTTTACAATGTCGGAAAAGCGGTTGTGTTATGGAAATAGGTCATGTTTGTTCTATATTCTTCTATGAACTAAGAGGTCTAGACTAGTTGGTCAGTTACTAGGGTAGAGTCAGTCGTCCAAGGGCTTTTGTACGGTCACTCGAGAGAGGTCCATAGAGTCTAAGGGCTTCCCCTATCTACCTGAGGGAGATTTAGGTGGATAGTTGAATCCCGACTAAAGTTAAAAAGTCAAATTCGTCTTTTAAAACAAAAAACAGTTAAGCAATGTCTAGTGGGGTTTAAAAGTATTTCTAGAGCTAAGTTCTTTTCTATTTTCTCCATATTTTCACTTTAGTCCTTTTCTCTATTTTTACATTATATTTACTTGAATATAATAGTTTTCATTCTGGTACTCATAGTTTAATAATTTACAATAAACTTCCAAAACCAAATATAATCTTGCACTTATATTTTTATCATAACTACCATCCCAATTACTTAATTACAATACGACAATAAACTCAATAGTCCTTGTTGAGAACGTTTATAAGTTAGTTTTACTACTTGTGACGGCTCGTTCTGTTGCGAGGAGTCGTCCCCGAGTGTGGTTTTATCATTACGCCTCGAGGGACACCACCCTTCAACTATTGTATGTGGTTTTTTAGCCTCGTTGATGGAATTTTGCTTAGGCGGTTCAAATTATGTGTTTGTTATTCTTGATAAGTACAATATTCTTAAATGCGTAATATTTCTTGCATCTAAAAACCTTGCCTTTGATGAATTTTCCAGACTTTTACATAAGATGGATAATAGCATGGAATATGTTAGCATAATATTTCGGTTCCTAAAACTCCCCAACAAATTGTTGTAGTTTAAAGAAATAACCGAAGGTTCCAAAAAATGGTTAGAACTTTATTGAAGGACCTCAATTTTCCAACTTACTTTTGGGTAGAATCCATCAATATGACATGTGGTGAGTCCAGGTGTGTGATAAAATAATAATGTAAAAAGCTCACATACCTCGAAAACCATGTTTAACTCTGCAACTGTACGGGTCGTTACAAGTAATAATAAGTAAAACAAGTTTGTTCTCAGGGATTTAAGTATTTACTTTAACTCGTGTTCAATATTAGAATAGGTGGTTTTAAATGTTTCGATTAAAATATGAGCAACAATTATGCAAATGAGATAAAAGCGAAGGAAATGCAAGTATAAACCGATCGTACTAAATTCAAGTTTCAAAGAACAAGGGTGAATGTGTAATTTCGCAGTAGTCGGGATTCAAAAGTCTCTCTACCTTCCGTTAGGGTAGCTTAGACACAACCTACACGCCACTAGAGACCCCTCTCAGGTGAACCTAGAAATTTTGTACAGTGAATTAAGTTCCTACACCTATTGACTACCTAATGGGCAGACCTCCCGGTTTAAAACCTCGCACTAGGCGCCTATATGCTAATTCCGCAATTAAAAACACATTATGGTGCCGAATATATTTACTTGATGATGTCTCCCTATTTGTGATATAATAATCTAGGTTGGAGACATCATTTTAGGTGTTTATGGATAATTAATTATATATTTTTATTCATATTTTTATTCATATTTTGATAATTTCTTATTTCTTGTCTTGCTTTGATGATTTATTATTTTTAGAGCATATTTGGTTTAATTTGTGTGTTAATGTGAAGATTTAAATATATATGAAAATTAATTAGATGACAAATCAATTCTAAAGTTATAAGGAAAGAAGATATGGAAGGAATTAAGAGATAAAAGGAAGTAGAGATAAAATAGGAAAGGAAAAGTTGTTAAGTAAATTTGAAATTCTACAGCTACGTCCACTAAATTGAAGATAACTTTAAATAGTTTGGGATTTTGAATGAGAAATCAAAATAAAAAGTGTATATCTTATCTCTGCGGTCGTTTTGATATAAAGTAGGTGAAAATTGGACCGATAACGAAAGAGATCCAACCAAAACAAGACATCATCATTTTTACTCTCTCTTATATTTTAAGAAACGAATTCAAGTTGGACTTTGACTCAAATTACCTGCCATCTACTCCAATATTTCGACCTAGGGTCTTCTTAACACCTAGAAATACACCTCCTAATCATTGTAAACATGTCCTTGCTCAGTTTTAAGCCATATCATAGTATTTTCTTAAATATTAATCCTTATTATCAAGTTATCATCCAAAGAAGCAAGCTGACATGTAGAGGAAGACAAGAAGCAAGAAGAAGGAGAGTGGCAAACTCCTCTTTTACAGCTCCTCTTCTCTATATTTAGGGCAATTAGTTATATATTTGTGGCTTCGCCATATTTCTAACCTTTTATTCTGTAAGTTTTATTCTTAATTGTTGGGTTATTATTTTGTCTTAAATTCCATATTCTATTTGTTATTTTAATTGATTTGAGCTTGGCGTATATTGGTATTATGTGCTTTGACTTATTGTTACAACCCTATATTTGGCCAATCTTAGGACTAATTGAGTTAACACACGGAAGAGGGATTCATTTATTGACAACACCACATAATCGTCTAGTGTGCGGTAGTGATCCTCACGGGCTTGCCTAACTAGATAGCAATAAAGGTTTGATTTAACCACCGATCATTACGTAGGGTCCCCTTACCCAAGTCCCCTGGTAGTGGAGAGGTTGCTCCTAAGTCCACCCTGATGGGGGTTAGGATAAATTTAGAATTCCGGTTAGTATATAATGCTCAATTCACCTCTAAGGTTAGAATAACAACTTAGTAAGATAGGCTCATAATACTAACCCTAATTTATCTAACTTACATTCATACTTATTTATTTGCATTATTTATTTATTCGTGTTTGATTATTATTCATCTTATTCTATTTTAATCTGAACATCTAAATTCATCTACGCTTACTGAATACAAGTAGATCTAACAGATTAAATCCCTACAGACGAACTTTCCTTATCAACTAAACTTGCAAACGATCTGTAATACTTGCAATGAGATTCTCGTGGTAGTCAAGGGTGTCTGTCCTTTATTATTATATTATTTATTTATTTATCACACCTTTGCCACCACCATTTGATCTACTCATTATTTGATCTAAAAACGTGTAGTATTATTTCAAAAATATATTTAATGGAAATTCTTAATCCCATTTCAATTAAATACAATAATCGCAATTTAATTAGCAGAAAAAGAAAAACAATAATCAATAGTTCTTACAATTACAATCCTAAGCATAAATGGTTAATTGTGAATAATACAAAATAAAGATAAAGAGAGTAAAGACAATATAATCTTACTCTAATTACCCCAACTGTAGATATGTAGAGGCGCGGAGGTGATGCGGTGAAGCTCCAGCGCTGTTTCTTCCTTCTCTAGATCCTCCTGACTGCTTCAGTGGTGGAAATTCTTGATGTAAATTGAGCTCTGGTGGCCAGGGGATGAGTTTATAATGATTGGAGCTAATATAAATAGGCCAGAATACATTTGGGTGGGTTTTAGGCTCATTTAAATGACCTAGCCTATCACAGAATGTTTTCCTCCAAGAGGAGACAAGTTCAAGTCACGCTAGCTGCAAAGATACATATATTCTTCGTTACAGCCCCCGATTGCAAACTCTCAGTGTCCACGCGACCGTAATGCATAGCAATATATTTATAAAAAAGGACTCATCTAAATTCATCGTTAATATCATGTGGCATCATAAACAATTCACTTTCTAATTCTTTCCAGCAACTCTTTCACTTTCTAAAAACGGTTGCTTAGCCCTTTACTCTTGGTTTCCTTCTTTTATCTCCTTCCTCGACTTCTTATACATGTTTTGAAATATCATATCCTCCATGCACCGAAGAGATTCACATTTAACAAACAAATTATTCGAAAATAACACTAAAAGTGACACATCTGTAAAATAAGGTAAGAAACGAGAATATATATCCAATAATAGGGAAAAATCCCTCAGCTGAGTACGGAAGGAACATAAAAATATGGTAGAAGTATGTTTGATCTTAGGGCGCCTTGAGAGGTGTGTAGGCCGTGAGATCTGAGCTAGTTGATAAACCCATTTAATGAACGTGCTAAAGGTAAGAAAGTAACGAATTTACATAGCTTAGAAAGTGATTAAGGCGGTTCATTGATAAGCCCCTTGTTGCCTTTTAGCTTTATGTTCATTTATTATATTTATATCCTTCTCAACCTATTCTAGACTTTCTAAAGCCTTTTTATTAGCCATGTTATAAGCCATGCCCCTTAGATTTTAGGACTTTTCCATATGACCCGCACTCGAATTGCGATGCATAGACAGTCGTTTAGAGCTTGAGTTTGGGGTGGTGGGTTCACCAATATGGCAAATATTATTGGGTGGGGTTTTTTATCTTATGTACTGTGCTTTATATTGTTTTGATGATTCACTGTTTTATTATTTTAACCCTTTTCCGGTGTAAAAGTAAATGAAAAAAGTCATGAAAAAGAAAAGAATAATTTATGTGAAAAAGTAGCATGACATCTCACATTAAAAAGGGAGTCATAGCTATACTACAAAAAAAAATTGATATGAAAATAATATATTTGAACTGGCAAAGTGGAATTTTTATAAGATCATCTTTACACTTTATATTGGGTTATTGGGGATACTAATTAGTGCATAAAATTATTGGGTTTAGTGCGAGCATTTTCTGAGAGCAACTCAAGCTCTAGGGCGATTCGTTGATGGCTAGTAAGGAGAGAGCCAAAAGTTCACTCTAAATTATCCAAATATACGATCATATCGTCCCTAAGCCTACATTACAACCTTAAAGACCTTATGATTATTTGCTATGTAATATAGAAATTATTTAACCATTAGAGAGTAGTTAGATGGATCTTTGGATAGTAAATAAGCTCGATGAACAATCTATAGCCTCCATGTTAAACTGAGTGAAGAACCTCTCTTTCATGCATTGCAAAGCTAATCTGATCTTGAATTTGAGCAGTGTTGATCGTTTGTATGAGAAGTGTACATGTAATTTAGTTTGTAAATATTATTACATGAAATTTTCTTAGTAGTTGGTTTGAGTTTATTATCTATATTCTGTTATCTTCTTCCCATCGTGCTTAATTGACTTAGGTGTATTTGGAGACTTCCCTATGTTCTTATCTTTATTGTATCAGGACGATACAACTTTGAGTTGGGGGTCTTAATGTCTCCATATTTGTATATATTAATGTAGGTTGTAGACATCATTTTAGGTGTATTTGATTAATTGTCGAGGTATTTTTCCCTGTTATTAGATATTTCCTTAATTCATGTCTTGATTTGATGATTTATTACTTTTCGAGCATATTTGGTTTAATTTGTGTTTTAATGTAAAGCTCTTAAGTTTCATGGAATGTAGTTAGATTCCAAATCAATTCTAAATAGTTAAGTAAAGAAGATACATGAGAAATCAGGAGATAAAAGGAAGCAAAGTTGAATTAGGCATGGAAAAGCTGCCAAATAAATTTGCCAATTATGCAAGTATGTCCACTAAAGTGAAAATAACTCCAAATCGGCTGCGATGTTGGAATGGCCTCAAAAGGTTTAGATAGATCTTTCTGATGTAGTCGGTTTGATATAAAATGGGCGAAATTCGGCCCAATAAGAAGGAGATATGACCAAAACAATGAGCAGTGTTATCCTGTCCTATATTTTCGGAAACGAATTTGACTTGGGATTGGACTCAAATTAATTTCCTTATACTCCAAGATTTCTACCTAGGGTTAGAAAACACCTATAAATACACCCTCTTATCATTGTAAACATGTCCTTGCTTAATTATTAGTTCTTAGTATCAAGAGACATCATCAAGAGAAGCAAGTTGACAGTATCTTCACTTTAGTTTGTTTCATTCTAGCATAAATGGTGCTGCCTATGGTGTGATAAAATAATAGAATAAAAGATATAGAAACGATGCACAATTCACCCTAGATAAGCACGGTACTGCAAGTATTACAGGACGTATGCAAGTTTTAATGATAAGAAAGTTCGTTCTCAGGGACTTAGTGTGTTACACGAATGAGCAATAATTCAGAGTAGGAAGTAATTAATTAAAAGACAGAAAATAAGAGGAATAATTGAAAGATGATTAATTAAACTAATGAAAAGTAAAGCCAATAAAATAAAAGATGAGAAATATGAGATGAGAAGTATAGCTTAGGTTTTGCTAGTATGCACTAATCCTTCTAATTCTTTCTATCACATTCTAGTTAATAAGGGAGATAATTAGCTCTTAAATACTTAGTCAGGATTCTAAATTCCCTCTCTTAGACCTTGAGAGCGACTAAGGGGGCTACGGACACACCACAAGGCAGTACACGCTTAGGGTTATCAAGCGCTACCAAGGCCCTAAGTAATTCAATTCCAAACATGGTGATAGTGATTAAAACATACCCTAACGAATATCTAGTTATAATTAGTGTTGTCAAGACCAATATCGACACTAGATGTTATGTGGTGTTTCAATAATTAGACACCCAGTTAAGGTGATCATCTAACTACTATTAAGAAAGCCTAAAGTGATCATTTTTAGGACAGGCAATAATTCAAAACACATAAACAAATATATGAGTAAGCAGCTAATATCATATTAACACATATAATTCCCAAAGAAACTTACATAGAAAGAAAATAGAATTCATAGATTATACATTATTTAAAACCCAAAGTTCATACCTGAAGGAAATAAACTAAAAGAAATAATGAAAGACTTCATCTTGCTCTCTACAATAATTCTGATGATAATATCTGGGAACCGGCTGGAATTGTGGCGATTGGAGCAAATAGAGAAGGGAGAATAGAACACAAAATCGTCAAACGCATAAGAGTTAACTCAGCTGTAGAAGGAGAAAGTTGGGCGGTGTTGGTGGCCATGAGGGCTACCGCAGGACATCATCTACAGAATAGTTCGTTCTATTCTGACAACCTTAAATTAATACAAGGTATAACCAAAGGCGGGTGCGTTAGTTGGCAAATCCGGCCAATGATTAACGAAATACTCGGATGGATGGGAAGATTCCCAAATTGTAAGATATTCCACATTAGGAGAGATTTGAACCAGATTGCTGATCTAGCCGCTAAAGCAACTAGGCGGGGAGTCGACATCTCGGGCTTACCGTCGAGTTCGATTACCGACTTGTATAATATTTTAACTAGGATTAAGATGTACTGCTTTTATTTTCTTTCATTGTCAAAGAAAAATATAATAAACCTAAGGACTAATTAATGGGAGGCAAGGATGATTTACAAGTGATATAAGGGTGTATTTATAGGTGTTTAGAAGCCCTAATTCATTTTTGAGTAATGCTGGGTATCACCCAAAAAGCCATCACCTAAACATCACCCATGATGTGGCGGTTAAGTGGACCAATCATGAATTTTCTCTTTCTAGATTTACTTTTTTCTCTTTCCTTCCTGATTGGTCCACTTAACCGCCACATCATGGGTGATGTTTAGGTGATGGCTTTTTAGGTGATACCCAGCATTACTCTTCATTTTTTTGAAGGATAAGGTAAGTAATGGACTCATAGCCCAACTCAAATGTGTAACCCTAAAATATAGATCATCCCCGTTTTTGTTTTGGTCATAACAGCTTCAATTCTTATCCGTTTGATGCGTATGAGTAGTCGAAATTCATCGTCTCGGAAAGATATTTAACTTTGCTCTGGACTATTCTTCCAAATTCCTCACCGATTTTGATATATAAGCCCATTTGTGGTCGTGGGTGGTGAAATTCAGATTTATTTGGCAGCTTTAGCTTTTGTTTCCTTATCTCCAATTTCCATGCATATCTTCTTTCCTTTATCTCTTAGAATTGACTTGGTATTTAATTAATCTCCATATATATATATATATATATATATATATATATATATATATTTAAAGCTTCACACTAAATAAATAATTAAACCCAATATGCTCTAAAAATAATAATTCATTAAATCAAGACTAGAAATAGGAAAGTGGACTATATCATGAGAAAATCGACTAGAAAGACTTCTAAAACACTAAAAATGATGTCTCTAACTAATATTAATTCATAACAAATGAGGAGACATCAATAAACTAATTTTCACATAGCTTGGGTTTTGCATGTGTATAATCTTTGAACTCTATTTTCTTTTATCTAAGTTTGTTTGGGAAAAACCTTTTTAAATCGACTGAGCTTCTTAATCTTTATATTTGTTTTATGTGCTTTGATTTATTGACTATAGTTCTTGCTAGTGCACGAGTATAGACTACCCCATTAATAGCAGTTGGATGGTCACCCAGAAGGGGTGTCCAATTGTTGAAACACCACATAAACGTTTAGTTAGTGGTAGTGATCCTAAAGGGATTGCCTAACTAGATAGTCATTAGGGTTTGAGATTAACCACCGATCATTGCGTAGGGTCCCCTTACCCAAGTCCCCTAATAATTGTTAGGTCTCCACCTAAGTCTAATGGGGAGGGGGTTAGGAGGAATATAGAATCCTGACTACTTACTATAAGAGCTTTGATCACCCTTATAACTAGTTGAATAAATAAAAGGATAAGTGCATACTAGCAAACCTGATCTATATCTCTCATCTTATTCTTACATCTTTTATTTAATTGCGTTAGTTTTAGTTAATCATTATTCTCTCCAAATATTCATATTTACTTTTATTGTCTTTTAATTCCTTGAACTAATTTTATTATGCTTTCTTCTAATCCCTTCGTATAACACACTAAGTCCTTGAGAACGAATCTTACTTATCATTAAAACTTGCATACGATTTGTGATACTTGCAGTGACTAACGTGATTGGTTAGGGTAATAGTTCACATCTTTATTATCATTATTTTATAACACCCTACCAAACACCAAGTGCCTATAACCTACCCTCGTGGCTAAAAAAACGTGAAAAATCCTAGAGGAAGCAAATTCATTGGTATATCATACTTTAAAAGTGATTTACTTCCCAAATAATTCATTCTTGAGTGTGTCAATGGGAAACCACACCTTGTGGGTGTGGCGTAGGATAATCCAGGGGAAAGAATTTATTTGAGATCCTACCCTATTAGTCTGTTATAGACGACTCTAATATATCCATTTGGAAAGACCCTTGGCTCCTAGGGCATTCCCATACCCCTCCATCGTTAGATAACCATCCTACAAAAGTTTTTGACTAAGTGATTCAAAAAAAAACTTGTAACTACCATTTAATCACTCATATCATGGACGTGGAAAGTGCTCAATTAGTAAATTTTATCCCTCTTCCTTGTCTATCGTGACTAGATCAACTTATTTGTCCTTAGTCTGGTAACATGATATATTTGGCTAAGACCAGGTATAACCAAGCTCTAACATTCCTAATCCTGCCAAATGGGCACCCAAATGGTCAATTAAGAGTTCCCTCCACCTCCATAGTAGAGATTTGGGATACGATATAGAAGGGTACACTACCACTGAAACTAAAAAAAATCTCGACAAAGTGTGCCTCAATTGTCTCCCCACACAACAAAATAGATATCGTACGAAGTATGTGATATCCCTTACCTGTAACATATATCACCTTGTTGATAAGTCAGTCAAGCATATATTTTTTCAATGCACTTAGACCTGAGATCTCTGGTTTAAGGTGTCTCTACCTACCATGGTGCCTTTCCCTGATTCACGGTTTGATTGGTGGATCATGGATCTTACCTTCAACTACGAAAAAATTGGCGTTAGGACGAAAGAAATAATACATATTATATCCTTTACCTATTGGTCTATCTGGTTGGCGCGAAATATGCTTGTTATGGAACAAAAAAATATAAACGCGCCTATTATTATCCAACTGAATAATAACTTGGAGAATTTTCTACTCATGATTTGCATTATCCCCCGGTTACTTTACTTGATGATCTAGTTTGAATTTATATCTCTACTTAAACGCTTACTATGCAAGCTACCATTAAACTAAACACAGATGCATGTATGGGACCTCATGGTATAGTTACTAGTTTTGTTGAGACCATGCGGGGGGTTGTTGTTTGTGGGCAAACTAGTCGAGCAACCTCTTGTATTGTTTTACCTGTAGAATGTTTGGCCATCAGGGTGGCTCTTTTGTACATGCTAGACATTTAGTTTTGTTCGCGCCACCATAGAAAGTGATACTTTAGATGTGATCCAAACCATTAAATGTCCAACCAGCGCAACAGACTGGAGATCTTTGTCGATCCTAGACATTAGATTGTTGGTTGACGAGACCTCTCTGATTTCTATTAAGGTGGGTTTGGAGATCAACAAATCACGTTTGTTGATTGGGTTGCTAAGAATATGTTTTATCTAGTTTACCTTTAATTGTGTTTCTTCTCCTGTTTTTGAATTGTGTTCTACTGTGTTCTGATTATACCCTTTAAGGAGTGGGATAACAATTTTTTAATATATGATACTACTAGGTATAGCCCGTGCCTGAAGGCACTCCAAAAAATAATATTCCAGTTACTTGTTCATTTACTGTTGTTACATATGAAATGTTTAAAAATTAGAATGATTTTTGGTATTGAATATGTAAAAACTGAAATTATAGATAGCGTGCTATTTAGAAATTATAAAAAAATTGTTATAAAATTTAAATGAACATAAATATGTGTATAATTTATCAAACAACTAATAAAGAAGTTGAAATACGAAAAAAATTAAAAAGAATTAGAATCAAAAATACATATATGATCATTCGTCTTGTGTGCTTACTTATAATAAACATTATATTAAAACTTCAGGATATACAATATTAGTTGTTGTTTGTTCACCATCGGGAAGAAGTACACTTATGCGATCATAACTCGTACATCTTGATAATGCAACAAACAATTGTCCATGACTAAATACTGGTGTTCGCAAATCGATCCCAACAAATTTCACAGATTGACCTTGTGATTTATTGATGGTCATGGCATAGGCCAAACGCACAGGAAATTATCTCCTTGTCATCACAAAGGGTATTTCCGAGTCAGAAGGTGTCAATGATATTCTTGGAATGAATACCAAATTACCGGATTTATCTCCATTTAAAATGCGGGTTTCGATAACACGTGTTGAACATCTGACAACCATTAACCGCGTGCCATTACACAATCCATCCTTCGGTGCAATATTTCTTAACAACATGATAGGAGCACCCACTTTTAATTCCAATTTGAGCGGAGGTAACCCACTTGGATTCAGTGAGTTTAAATACTCATTTGGATATCGAGATGTGATAGATTTATCTACTTGATCCGCTTCAACCATCTTATCAGCTGCTAGATATGTCTTCTGTATTCCAGGAAAAATCTTAAGTGCAAGATTGTTGATCTCACTAACATCATCATTTCTCGCGAACAGTATAGTGCGTTCATTAAGATTTATGTTAGTTACAGTTTCAAGGTCATGCAAGTTAGGATATGTAGTTGATATCAAATTGTTAAAATTTGTGCACTTGCACATTGTTGTTGGGATCTCCATTAATTCTTCTGAGTTAGAGCCAATCTAGAATGATTAACAAACACTTAAATTTATGAGTATAAAAAAAATTTATAACAAAATTTAGAGCCATTCAAATTACCTTTAGTAGGAAGTCGGCAAAATCAGAGTTCCCGCTAATTGAGTCGTTGAGACGCATATTAACATCTAATGTAAGCACGTGAATTTTTCTCCAAAGTATAGAACGTCTTAATGAGGCTCTGACTATTTGTTCGCGTACACCTTTTGGTACAAATGGTAAAAAAATTCGGAAATACCTCCGAGAACAACAGTGATGCCCCCGAATGGCTTCTCATTTTTATGTATATCTTGTAACGTTCGATTAACAACCTCAACACAATTTCGATGTTGCATCGGAACTTCATCACAAATTATGAGAATTGTTTTTTGTATCAACTCAGCCTGGAGGGATTGTTTAGAAATATGACAAATAGAATCTTCCACAATATTCAGTGGTATCGAGAATGTGGAATGTGCAGTTCGACCTCCAATCAATAACAAAGATGCGATTCCTAACGAAGCTACATTAATCACAAAATAATCTAAACTCCGACATTTTGTTGATATTGTATTGTATAAAAAGGTTTTTCCAGTTCCAGCACCTCCATTCAAGAAGAAAGTTACACCTTTACTATTAAACATGGAATCAACAATCTTATCGTATGCGCGCCTTTGTGCACTATTAAGTCGATCAACGTTTATATCTACATCCCTATCTTTCGCTTTTCTTTGAAGTTGTAAATGTTCTCTTATTAATCGATTTTCCACAACCAAGTTCCAATTCATGAGTTGTGGATTTTGTTTCAAAATTAGAGCACAGTTTATTGCGCGAGTTGTGTAGATAGTCATTTCGATTCTTTTATTTTTCTGCGAAACCTGTATAATAATATCAATTATGTATTAGTTACAATATAATGACATTCGTGTTGTGTGTTTACTTATAATAAACATTATTTTGAAACTTCAGGGTATATAATATTAGGTGTTGTTTGTTCAATATCAAGAAGAAATACACGTATTCGATCATAAAGTGAAATTATAGGCTTACTTGAGGTCTGCGAACTTTTGCATTCGATTGGACGTGGGATGCACTCATTTTTTAGACCTTGTTTTTGTTATTCGATACGCTCATCATTTGATAGTACAATGATCTGAAATATGAGGATTTATTAACATTTGGTAAATAAAACGATAAATCTATATTACATGTTATACAAATGAAACAATTAATCTAGTAATACATATACTGAAATACGACACACGTAAGTATAATTTTAATAAGTTCAACTAATTTATTTCAGTACATAAAAAAGTAGCTCTCCAATACAATACAATTATTATCGAATCAAGAACAATTTATTACAAATGACTTCCTAAAAACGATTATTCATGAAAAAGTAGCAAATCGATACCATAAATTTATTGTCGAATCTAGACTAATTTATTAAAATCCACTCCCAAAAACCTATTACATTGATATTTAATGACCATTCGAACATAAGGTACCCTGCTCCATGTTAGCAATGGTTAAATCTGCTAGCATCTTAAACCCAATATCATCAAGTAAAACTTTCAAATTTTCTAGTTTATCCATATTTTTTTAGTAAAGGTAGAATATTTGCTATTGGCCAATCTTGAGGAAGCGTGGCAACTATGACATATAGCAAGGAGGGCAGATCTAAAGGAACGTTTGTACTACTCCTAAAGGAATAATAAATTTCTTCCTTTCGTTTAATGTGATCAAGCACATATATAGTTGAATTCATTGGTTCGTCAGTGAATTCAGTCCATAAAAGGGTTATATTATCGATTTCACCATATTCATCGTATGAATTTGTTATAGTCTTAGTTAGCATTTCGAGTGTGTCCATTGTATTTTTTGTTTTAGCTTGTAAAAAATAAATATGAACAGAAAAAATTATATGTAAATATTTGTATGCTATATTTTTTAAAAGTGAGTATTCGAAATGGAAAATATTATCTACAAACTACTCAAATAGTAATACGATTACTAATTAAATTATTCAGATTCTTTTTTTAGTTTATTAAGAAAAAATAAATAGGATTTTACGATTTTATAATAAAAATATAGATATACTAAATGCCATAAATAGTAATTATTAGTTTTAGTAGTATTTTAATTATTTAATTATTAATTATTTGAATATTCTTATATCAAAATATAAATATAAAATATTTTATTGTTTACTAAATTATTTGTATTTTCTTTTTTTACAACTTTTTTCTTAAACCCACGTAAATTCCATTTGTTTTATATTTTTATAATTTTTTTATTAAATCCAACATGTATAACGTATTCTTGTACAAATGTAAAATTTTTAAATGTATTTTTTAAAATGTAAAATTAGTTTTCATTCTGCTTTATTATATAGATGTTTATCGAGGAAGGAAAAAGACAAATTCAAAAAAAAAAATTTGAATACATGGGAGAGCCACTTCGAACTCAGAGTCATTCTGACTTCAATGAGATTCGATCCCAGGACCTCTTGGTCTCTGGGAGTAGCCTAACCACTAGGCCAACTATCGATCTCAAATTCAAATTTTTTTAGCTCCATCACTAAGTAGCATTTAGTGAAATTGATATTTCAATATTGAATACACACTACTTTCCAGAAAATAAGTCTATTTTGTTTTTTTACATATACTAAGAAAAGTCATTTATTAATACCATTATAACTAAAATAACTTTTATAAAATATTTTGATATTTTAAATATTTATTGAAAATATAAATCTTTAAATTAATAATATAATAGATATAAATTATACAAAAATATATCATTTTTTCTAATTGGATATATACGACTCTCTTTGTTTCAGAATGTTTGTGTCTTTTTCTTTTCATCTAAAATTAAGAAATGAATCATTATTCTTACTATTCAAATATTATATATTCCAGTAGATTATATTTTTCCTAATTAAAGAAGAGATTATTACCCAAAAGGTCTTGAAAACACCACCCCAAGACCTAACAACATCTCACTAATTCTCACTTCTTACTAAAGGCCACAACCAAAAATTAGCACTATAGACAAAAAACCCAATTACATTTTTACCCCTTTTTATTTTTTTTATTTTCCTATATATATATATATATATATATTAATATTTTTACAGTTAATTCCTAAAAAATCACTCTTGACTCTTTTATTTCTCTCTCTCTCCAATCGGCCTTTTATTTTCTTTCACAGCCATCGACGGTCTTCTTGTGCCATCCGATGGTGCGTTCTCCGATGGATGCTCGAACATTGCTTCACGGAGTTCCAACGGATTTTTCGAGCTCCGGCGCGAGATCTTGATATACTAGTATAGTCTAGAGGTTAGATTGTTATTAAATATAACCTTAGGGACTACATTGTAAATAGTATAGAGTTAGTTAGAGTTAGTTGGTTAGTTGTAACAACTATTTAAACAATGTATTGAGCTGTTTCAGCTCAAGTTTGATAAGATGAAAATCACACATTAATCTTCTTTCTCTCTCTCTCGTTCATCTTACTCTTCTTCTTCTTATGCAAAGCTTTAATGGAGTCTTGACATTGTAGACCTCAAGATCTTCTACTCTTATCATGGTATCAGTTGAAAACATTATCACTTCCGCAATCTAAACATCAATTCTTGCTTTAGATCAAGAAATCATAAGCTTCGACTACATGCTTCAATGGCGAACAACTCTGCAACAGAGAATTTTTCTTCTCCATTCTATATCCACCCTAGTGAAAACACAGGTGCATCGCTAGTCTCTGAAGTGCTTACTAATGATAACTTCCTATCTTGGACTCGTGCAATTGAGATTGCATTATCAGTCAAGAATAAACTTGGCTTTATCAATGGTGAAATTGTCCAGCCTCCTCTCACAGATTTAGATTTTTTTTCGGCTTGGACAAGAGCTAACAACTTAGTTCTATCGTGGCTCCTCAATTCGATTTCTAAAGAAATCAGAGGTAGCTTATTGTATGTAAACTCAGCTCATGATCTTTACAAAGAGCTTAAAACGCGATTTGGCAAAAGTGATGGTACAAGAGTCTTTGTTCTTGAGAAATCATTGAGCTCGATTTCTCAAAATTCAAGTTCAATTTCTGAGTATTTCGCTAAGATCAAAACACTTTGGGATGAGTATGTTCATTTTAGGCCTATGCCTACATGCTCATGTGGAAACATGAATCAATGCAGCTGCAAGATTCTTGATACGTTAATTGAGCGACAAAATAGCGACTTCGTGATCAAATTCTTGATTGGCTTAAATGACTCTTTTGCTGCAGTAAGAAGCCAAATCTTGTTAATGACTCCTTTACCACAAATTAACTCAGTTTTTGCAATGCTTATTCAAGAAGAAAGTCAAAGGTTACTCTCGAATTCATCACTTTCTGCACCAACTCATGCCTTCTACTCAAAGAACAACCAAAAATCAAACAATTACACAGAAAAGAAGAGAGTTATTTGCACACATTGTGGATATAATGGTCATACAGTGGATAAATGTTACCAGCTACATGGATATCCAATTGGATGGGGTGGACCTAAAGGAAGAAGAATTGTTCAAAACCAACAACATTCTGCACATCTTGTTGATGCTGAAGAAGAACTCAAGACTGAACAAGATCATAAGCCGCTTAGTAGCTATGAATTCACACCTGAGGAGATAAGTAAGCTTATGGCTCTTGCTCACACTGAGAAAATGAGTAATTCAGCTGTTCATCAAGTCACAATTAATGAAGGTAATTCTTGCACATCTTCTTGGATTTTAGATACAGGTGCTACAGATCACCTGACATATTCAGCATCTATGTACATAAATAAACCTCAAATTGTTCATATCCCTGTCACGTTGCCTAATGGAGAGGTCATATACGCAACACACAAAGGGAACATTAGCGTAAATAATAAGATTACTTTAGAAAATGTGCTATGTGTTCCAAAATTCAAGTGCAATTTACTTTCCATATCCAAATTAACTCAAGATTCAGCTGTTACAGTTGTTTTCCTTTCTTCTTATTGTACTATACAGGATCATCTATGCAAGAAGACGATTGGGATTGCTTATGAAAGAAATGGATTATACTATTTGAACTCTTCATCATCTCATCAAGTTCTAGCTGTCTCAACAAAGAAGAGTGATATATGGCATTCTAGGTTAGGTCATCCATCAAGAGCTAAACTAAATGCTCTCAAAAAGATTGATTCATCTATTGTTTTTTTACAAGATAGTGTATGTGAACCATGTCACTTTGCTAAACAAAGAAAATTGTCTTTTCCTGCATCTACTTCTACTTCAAGTGCTTGTTTTGATTTAATACATTGTGACATATGGGGTCCATTCAAACAAGTCTCTCATACAGGACATAGGTATTTCTTAACAATAGTTGATGATTTTTCAAGAGGAACATGGATATACTTAATGCATAATAAGTCAGAAGTTCACATTCATTTAAACAATTTCTACAAAATGGTATTAACTCAGTTTGATTTGAGAATCAAAGTGTTAAGGTCAGATAATGGACCTGAGTTTAACCTTCAAACCTTCTATACATCTAATGGTATAATTCATCAATTAAGTTGTGTTGAAACTCCACAACAGAATGGGTTGGTGGAAAGAAAACATCAACACCTATTAACCACTGCAAGGGCTATAATGTTTCAATCAAATCTTCCTCTACAATTCTGGTCTGAGTCTATATTAACAGCTGCCTATATAATCAATAGGTTGCCTACCCCTTTGTTGAATAACCTCACTCCCTATCAAAGGTTATACAATAAACCACCTACATTACATCATCTAAGAGTGTTTGGATCACTTTGTTATGTGTCAACACTTCAACAAAACAGGTCAAAGTTTGATAGTAGAGCTATAAAGTGTATATTCTTAGGTTATCCTCCTGCCACGAAAGGTTACAAAGTTCTTGACATATCAAATAACAAGATCTTAGTCTCAAGAAATGTGGTCTTTCATGAAACAGTCTTTCCCTTCTCAGAAATTAAACCTACTGAGAACCTCCATACCTTCCTTTTCCCTCCTTCTGATACATATGTAGAACCTCTCAATCATAACACTACCATTAATCAACATAACGAACAAAACCCTGCCACTCAACCTACTACATCTCAACAAACTCGGCCAACAAGAAATAGACAACCACCTTCATACTTAAAAGATTATATATACCACTCAACTTCTCATATCACTTCCAAAACTCAACCACTTTATCCAATACAAGATTATGTTAACACTTCAAGACTTACACCAAAATATGCCAATTATATTGAGAATATATCTTCTCAAATAGAACCAAAAACTTACAAACAAGCTTCAACTTCTAAAGAATGGATTTCTGCAATCCAAAAGGAGCTTAAAGCTCTTCAAGAAAACAATACCTGGACAATTGTTCCACAAACATCTTCAATGAAACCTATTGGAAGCAAATGGGTTTTTAAACTAAAATACAAGGCAGATGGTTCACTAGAAAGGCACAAAGCAAGGCTAGTTGCAAAGGGATACAATCAACAAGAAGGTCTTGACTTCTTTGACACATTCTCTCCTGTGGCAAAACTTGTTTCAATAAGGATCATACTGGCTTTAGCTTCAATTAACAAATGGTTTTTACATCAACTTGATGTAAATAATGCATTTCTACATGGGGAGTTAGATGAAGAAGTTTATATGAATATACCACAAGGTCTTCAAGCTCAGAAGGGAACAGTTTGCAAGTTAAATAAAAGCTTGTATGGTTTAAAACAAGCTTCTCGCCAATGGTTTGCAAAATTATCATCTTCATTAATATCTTATGGTTTTGTCCATTCATCAAGTGATTTCAGTCTCTTCATCAAGAAATCACCTACTACATTCATAGCTCTTTTAGTATATGTTGATGACATTATACTTGCAAGCAATAGTATGGATGAAATAAGAAATCTAAAAACTCATCTACACTCCGAGTTCACAATTAAAGATCTAGGTGAACTAAAATACTTTCTAGGTATAGAAGTAGCTCGAAACTCAACGGGTATTACATTATGTCAACGAAAATTCGCTCTTGACATTTTAAATGAATGTGGAGTCATGGCTGCAAAACCAACAAATTTTCCAATGGAAACAACTTCAAAGCTAAGGCAAGAAGATGATCAAGAATATGAAGATCCTTCATCATATAGAAGATTGATTGGAAGACTATTATATCTAACCATCACAAGACCAGACTTGTCTTACTGTGTTAACTCTCTAAGTCAATTCTTAGCAAAACCATGCAATAGTCATTGGAAAGCTGCTCAGAGAGTCTTACGCTACATCAAGAAAACACCTGGACAGGGCTTATTTCTTTCCTCAGCTTCTGAACTAAAAATCAAAGCATACTGTGACAGCGATTGGGCTGGATGCCTTGATACGAGAAGAAGCATCACAGGATTCTGTATTTTTCTTGGAGAATCGTTAATTTCATGGAA
The DNA here is from genome assembly GCA_029959085.1 of Nemophila menziesii. NCBI lineage: Eukaryota > Viridiplantae > Streptophyta > Magnoliopsida > Boraginales > Hydrophyllaceae > Nemophila > Nemophila menziesii. Next base: position 10,075,729 of record JARWIR010000008.1, read on the forward strand.
AAGCAAAAAACAAACAACCATAAGTCGCTCTTCAGCTGAAACAGAATATAGAGCACTAGCTGCCTTGACTTGCGAGATTCAATGGCTAATTTACGCGTTAAAAGACTATGGCATTGATAACTGTACACCAGCACTTGTGTACTCAGACAGCAAATCCGCTATTGCAATGTCTACGAATCCGGTGCATCATGAAAGGACAAAACATGTCGACATCGATTGCAAAATAACACGCGAGAAAATTCAAGAAGGTTTGATCAAATTATTTCATATCCCTTCAAACTTACAACTTGCAGATATGTTTACAAAGCCACTTGGTTCAGTCGAATTTCACAATAACTTGTCCAAGCTTAACATATCTAATATACATGTTGCGCTTGAGGGGGGCTCTTGATATACTAGTATAGTCTAGAGGTTAGATTGTTATTAAATATAACCTTAGGGACTACATTGTAAATAGTATAGAGTTAGTTAGAGTTAGTTGGTTAGTTGTAACAACTATTTAAACAATGTATTGAGCTGTTTCAGCTCAAGTTTGATAAGATGAAAATCACACATTAATCTTCTTTCTCTCTCTCTCGTTCATCTTACTCTTCTTCTTCTTATGCAAAGCTTTAATGGAGTCTTGACATTGTAGACCTCAAGATCTTCTACTCTTATCACGAGAAAGGAAGGGGATGTCTACACGAGATCGGACGCGTGAAGAAGCTTGCAGATCTGGCTCGTTCTGCATCTCCGGCGGCGGCTTCTCAGAGGTGTGGTGTTTCTACCACCTGTACCATACCGGCGAGATATGGTGACGTGTGACGGCTGTAAATAAGAATATCGATTTAGCAGTTGATTCTTCAGCTAATGAAACCCTAGTTGAAACTCATACTGATTTGGATCAAAGGGATGGGGTAGCAAAAAAATCAGGTGTCCGATGAGTTTAGAGCTAAAAAATGGAGGGGATTGATTCTGAGAAAGTTGAAAATGGAGGTAGATATGAAATAACAGTGGATAGTAGTGGGTATGATTAGATAAGGAGTTGTGAAGTTGTACCAGTGCTCGTAAAGTGTGCAAGGTATGGTAAAGCAAAGGCGAGCTTGAACCTGCATCGCTACTTTCTTTATTCCTTTTTTTATTGTTTTGTTAAGTATTGTAGGTTTCCTTTTTTTTATGAGCCAATTGTTGATTGATGCCTATTAAAAAACTTATTTAGAAAAAGGTGCCTAGAAAAAAATATTTATTGAAAACAACCCCCTTATAATTAACAATTAAAAAATAAGAAAAAAACTAATAAACACGCGCACGTCCGTGAAATTTTTTTAAAATCGTCATAACTAATTCAAAAAAAATCGAAAAAATCAAAAAAAATTATATTTGGATAAATCAAATTAATATTTACGTCTATGATTTTTTTCGGAATTTTCTGAATTTTTTGATTTTTTTTGATTTTTTTAATATTTTTTTTTCGCAGACACGAAATTCCATGTTTAAAACATGGAATTTCATGTTTGAAACATGGAATTTCATGCTTAAAACATGGAATTTCATGTTTATTTCACGGTTTAAAACATGGAATTCCATGTTTTAAACATGGAATTCCGTGTCTGCGAAAAAAAAATTAAAAAAATTCGAAAAAATTAAAAAAATTCAAAAAAAATCAAAAAAATTCATAGACGTAAATATTAATTAGATTTATTCAAAAATATTTTTTTTTTAATTTTATGATTTTTTTTGAATTAGTTATGACGATTTTAAAAAAATTTCACGGACGCGCGCATGTGATGGAATTAATAAAGGTATAGAAAATATAAAGGGGATGTTTTCTATAAATAATTATTTCATTAGGCATTTTTTTATAAATAAGATTATTGAAGGCATAAAAAAACAATTAGAGAGTTTAAGCAGGATGTTTTCAACAATAACCCCTTTTTTTATTTCATGGATCAGGAAGTGGAAGCCTTCCTGCGTATCTTGTTGAGTATTTTTTGTTTTTTGGTTTTCTTTTTATCAACATGTACTCAACAATTTAGAATAGTTTGATTTTTTCCTTTTCTTGCTTTACTCAGCAAAGCAAGTTGTTTTTTATTTAATATTTTTGTGTATATATTACTTGATTCATATTATAAAAAAGGATTAATAAAAAATTATCTAAACTTATTTACTGAAATGAAGGATTAATAGAAAACGCTCTAAAATTATTCAACTGTTTTGACAAAATACTCCGTAAAAATTCTAGAAACTTATTGATTTTTTTTCATACTCAGTAAATTTACTGATCAAACGAGCATGCTCAGTAAAGCGACTCAACGAAAAAATTTGAATGCTCAGTAATTTTTCCATGCTCAGTACTTTTTTCGTGCTCAGTACTTTTTCCGTGCTCAGTACTTTTCCCGTGCTCAGTACTTTTTCCATGCTCAGTACTTTATGCTCAGCACTTTATGCTCAGCACTTTATGCTCAGCATTTTTATGATCAACACTTTATGCTCAGTATTTTATCCGGCGATGGCCAGTGGTGGTCGGTGGTTGGAGCTGGAAATATTTGATAGTTAATGAAGGAGGAGAGAGAGAGAAAATGATAAAAGAGGAGAGAGATTAATAGTAATGGAGGAGAGAGAAGAATCTATTTTTTTGTCTTATATACACTAGAAGGGTAGTAATGACATTTGTCAATTTTGAGGCCTCTAAGTAGGAAAGAGGAGTCACTTGGTTCCTATATGGCATCATGATTTTCCTCAAGACCCCATGGGTAATTGACCCATTAAAAAAATTTAAGCCTTAGTTTTTTTTAAATTATAAGTCTTATTGAAAACTAATACTGTCATTTTTTCATTTAAAGAATGGTATATACAAGAAAAAGATAAGATCATATGTAATCTTATTTAATACTCTGAGTTTCAATTACGGTTTGTTTGTATATAAGAGGGAAATGAATAACAAAAGAAAAGAAAAATTATAAAAGAAAAGAAGAAAGAGAAATTTTTTGTTTATATTTGAAATTTTTATAAAAGAAGATTTCATAAATGATTTTGGATACTTTTTGTTAAGATTGAAAAAATACAAAAGAAAACAAAATATAGAATATTAATTTTAGTCTTTAATCATTAACCAAAATCATTTCTCTCTAGATTTTTTTTGGTTATATAGGAGAGCCACTTTGAACTCGGAGTCATTTTCAGTGAGCTAATTCCAATTGTAGTAATTATAATAATAGATACAAGAGTGATTTTTATAATAATTTCCTTTAGTGTCTTTTATAAAAAAGAATTACATAGACTGTGTAAAAATAAAAAAAATTATATCTATTCTCTTCCTTTCTTTCTATTTTTTTAATCTAAACAGAACCCTTAAAAAGAGACAACGAAAAAAAAAGATAAAAACACACTGTAAAGAAAATACATAAAAATAGAAAAAAGGATAACGAATATATTGATGTCTTTTAGACAAAAAGTCAAAAGTTTAATTAGTAATTATCCATTTTTATCATACTTTAAATGGTATTCAATATTTTTTTTTTCTTTTTTTCTTTGGACAAGGGGAGGGTGCCTAAGCACCCCAAAAAAAAAAAAAACAATCATCCTATCCCTATCTTACTAAAAGCCGAAGACAAATCGAAAATACTAAATGTATTTCGATTGACAAAGGTTGCCTCGTGCCTAGCCTCCTTCGCCAACTTATCCGCATTTCTGTTGAGCTTTCTACTGATGTGTTTGAAAGAAACTTGCCCAAGCTCTTCAGCGTTGTGGATAATTTTTTGTAGAATGGGTTGGATATTCCAACGCGCTGCTGACACCTGCTTTATACCTTGAATAATCTCAAGGTTATCTAAGTGGATTGTTATTTTTTTCCCCGGGAAGTAAGCTCCAATCTGTGTTGCTTTAAGAACTGCCTCTGCTTCTCCTTCCAGGGCCGAATTGCAATCAATGCTAGTACTTTGTTTAATGGGCTTGCTTTGTTCCTTTTGAAATCCAACAACTGCTATTCCTGTAGGTTCCCATTTGTTTGAAAAAGATGCATCACAAAATAAAGTAATATCCTGCTCCTGTTCTTCATTAATTGTGTTTCTATTTGGTTCTTCTCTGTTATTGAGTCCTTTATAACCTTCTATGAGCCAGTTAATCCCGTGAATTTCTTGCATAAGTTTCTTTGATGCAATATTAATCCCCATTCCATCAGCTGCAGTTCCCTCGTGTATAGCTTTCATCTTTGCCTTCCATATGTTCCACAGATTTATCATTAAAAAATCTCGTACCACATTCTCATCCCATCCCCCTTTTGTGTAAGATTTAATGACCTTCAGAAACCAATCTTCTATCTTATCGTCCCGTTCATCCAATATTTTAATCTGTAGAATAGATCCTGCCCAAATGTCTTTGCACATCGTACAATGAAGAAGTATATGTTCAACATCTTCTTTCTCGTGATTGCACCATAGGCAGTTTGTGGCGTCCGCGCATTTTCTTTTATACAAATTAACTCTGGTCGGGATTGCGTTGTTAATTAGTCGCCACATAAATAATTTTATTTTCTTTGGAATGTTTGATTTCCATATAGTTTTTCATATTTCCGATTCTTGCATTGCTCTAGTTTCTATTGTTGTTTTGCTCCTTTATTATTACTTTGTAACCTGTTTTCGTATCGTAATTTCCATCTTTGGAGAAAGGCCAAATAAACTTGTCATATATACCATGTTCTTTAATTTTTGTTTTCTTGATGAGGTGAATTATAGGTGCCGGGAAAAGGTTGTCCAGTGTTTCCATATCCCATTCATCTTTATCTTTCTTCATTAATTCATTGACTTTCATAATACATGATCCTGTCGGTTTCTCTAATTCCCACTTTGTATCTATCCACCTTTCATTCCATATGTTCGTATCCTTTCCATTCCCTATCATCTTTATTTCGTGTTTCTTAATAAAGTCTCTACCTTCTATAATACTTGCCCAGCTCCATGTCCTACTTTGTCTGAGTTTACAATTCATAAAGTTAGATTTATTGAAATAAATACCTTTGAGTAATCTTGCTGCTAAATTGTCTGGGTTGTTCATTAGTCTCCATGCTTGAGCTGCTAGTAGGACCGTGTTCATTTTTTTGAAATCTTTGAATCCCAATCCTCCTATGAGTTTGCTTACTGCAATCTTTTCCCAAGCTACCCAATGTATCCTGTTTCTTTCACCTGAACTCCACCAGAAATTAGAGATGGCTGAAACTAGTTTATTACAAAAATTAATTGGAAAAGAGAAAATAGACATGTAATAATTAGGTATGGCTTGAAGTATGGCTTTAATAAGTACTTCTTTGCCACCTTTTGAAAGTAGTTTCGCTTTCCATCCTTCCGTATTTTTGAACACTCTCTTTGCTATCCATTCCAGAGATTCTACCTTCGATCTTTTGTGGCACAGTGGAATCCCTAGATAGTATCCCAGATCCTCTGTTTCTGAAATGTCCATTATTGTAGTTATTTCATTTTTAATTTCATCTGGTGTTTCTTTGCTGAAAAGAATGGCTGATTTATGCAAATTAATTTGTTGTCCAGAACCCGAACAATAGATATCTAAACATTCTTTGAAATGGTCCATATTCATGTCTTCCAAATCTAGAAAAAAAATAGAATCATCTGCAAACAAAAGGTGAGAAATCGTCGGGAAGTTCCGGTTAATTTTTATACCTTTGATTAATTTGTTATCTATATAGTGATCGATAATGCTAATAAGAGATTCGGTCATAATAGAAAAAAGAAAGGGTGAGAGGGGGTCACCTTGTCTAAGACCCCTACCCGGTTTAAAGTTCTCAAGCCTTTCACCATTTAAATTGATATTAAAAGAGACTGAAGTGATACAATTCTTCATCCAATTTATCCAAGTTTCGCTAAAACCTAGTTTATTTAAAACCTTAAAAAGGAAATCCCATCTTACCTGATCGTAAGCTTTTGCCATATCAATTTTTATTGCAGCCATGTGTTTTTTGTTTTTCCGTTTCCTACTCATAAAGAAAGATATCTCTTGCGCTATAATAATGTTATCCTGTATCGCTCGACCTTTAATGAAAGCCGATTGCGTCGGGGATATAATACTATTCATAACCTCTCTTAAGCGATTCGAAAGAATCTTTGTAATGATTTTATAAATAAAGTTGACACATGAAATCGGTCTAAAGTCTCCTAAATTTCTTGTATCGTTCCTTTGGGGATCAATGTTATTAACGTATCATTAATCGTTTCAACTGAACAGTTATTATCAAAAAATTCCACAATAATCTGTAACACATCCATTTTTATTATATCCCAAAATTCTTTGTAAAACTTACCATTAAGTCCATCTGGTCCAGGTGCTTTTGAGGCAGATAATTCCGTGATAGCCCTTTCTACTTCTTCCATCGTAGGCTTTTTTGTTAGTTCTTCGTTCATGCTGCTAGTAACACGGGGTTTAATAAATTCAATAGCCTTCTGCATATTCTCTTTAGTACCTATGTTTTCTCTGAACAGGTCCTTATAATAATCCTGAAAGCAACTTTTAATGTTTTCTGAATCGTCGGTCCATACTCCGTCAGTGTTTTTTATTCTGGTGATTCGATTTAGTTTTCTACGTTTTATTGTAGCTAAATGAAAAAATTTCGTGTTTTTATCTCCATAGATGAGCCAGTTTTGTCTAGCTCTATGGCTCTAATATTTTTCTTCTTTATCATATTCTATCTTTATTCGTTCTTTAATTTCATTCTCTTCTTTAGATGTATCTCTATCCTCTTTCATACTATTGATTTTGATAAGTCTATCTTGAAGAGCTTTAATAGTTTTTTCATGATTTTTAAAGTTTTTCGAGCTCCACTTAGTTAGCTCTTTCTTAGTAAATTCCCTTTTCTTTATAAAGTTCGGTATAGGGATCATATCATAAGGAATTCTCCAACTATTGTCTATTACTTCTTTGCAATCGTTATTATCTAACCATCTAGTTTCAAATTTAAAGTGTTTTTTTCCTATTTTCATATTAATATCAAAATGGAGAAGTAGGGGAGAGTGATCTGACCCTATTGCAGGAGGTATATCAATTTGTGATCTCGGGAATTTCTCCATCCATTCATAAGTTGCCATTCCTCGGTCTATCCTTGTCTTGACATTCTTTTCGCCTTCCATCCTGTTAGACCACGTGAAAAAACAACCGTTAGAGTTTATTTCCGCTAATGAATTATTATGAGTAAACTCTAGGAAAGCATTAATATGATTTATATTAGCCTGGTTCTTGCTTTGTTTTTCCGTAATGTTAAGTATCTCATTGAAATCCCCTAAAATCATCCAAGGTTCTCTAATTCCCTCACTCCATCTTGTAATATCATTCCATATTTCTACTCTTTGATTAAAATCATTAGGGGCATGTAAGAAAATCATATAGTACGAAAAAGATAGTTCATTAACTAAGGCAATAATATTAGAATTACAACTAAAAATAACACTAAGATGCACATTGGAGTGCCACAAAACCAGGAACCCCCCAGAATGGAAAGAATTTCCAGAGGGTTCGACAAAATAGGAGTTACTGAAACCAAACCGCGCCACCACTTCCTGAGAGTCTACCTCTCTCATCATCGTTTCACAAAAGGCCACCACACTAGGACGAAATTGAGCTATCATCGAGCTAATTCTTGATAATGTTAAGGGCGCTCGTATTCCCTGAACATTCCAAAACAGGGCTGTCATTTGAACCTCACGGCTTTTTTGGAGTTGCCGCCTCCATTCTCCTTCTCAAACTCTTCCTTCTCATATGCTTCCGCGGCTTTATCATAGGAGTAGCCGCCACCTTTTTTATTGTTCTTACCCTTATTAGCATCATCATATATATAGTTCAAGTCATTCTCCCCTTCTCCTCCTTCATAGTCTACTCCATAATAATTTCCTTCACGTTCATTACTCCTTTCTTTTTCTTCCTCAGGCACCATCGTGTAAAGTTGACCGCTTTGTAGCTTCCCCTTGTATTTATAATAGGTGAACTTATGGGATTTAAAATTAAATCCCATAGCGCACCAGTGAGTTGTTGAATTTATCCAAACTTGTCCACCGATCTCGATAATCTGATTTGTTAATGGAATCCACAACAGGCCATCGATCTCCATATGCGTTGTTATGTTAAAGTGATGGAGTGTGCACCTTTGATTTTCGAAATGACTCCATAATTGTCCATCGATCTTCTTACCAACTTCATTTCTTTGATTGTTAAAATACTTCCATAAATATACAACACTCTTCATTAAGCTTCTATTTTCCTCCGTATCTCTTATCTCCTTTTCATCATTACAATCCATTTGATACTTATTCAAACTCCATTTACTCCTTTTGGTGTTAATATTCACTATCGCACAGAACTGTTATGCGATAGATGGCCATCGATCTTCATAACTTTATCACTTACTTCTAAGTCATCTCTATCTTGAATCAAAAGCACTTCCCATATGTTTAACACTAACTTAACTGTATATGTCCAAACCCATGTGTTAAAACAGGTCGAATTACAGAGTTTATGATTCTAATAATTCCACAAAGTCAATTGTTTAATTTTCCTAGCTTCATTCCGATTCCCAATAGTAGATTGTTGCGCCTTCCTGGCCCACCAGGCCCGCCAAGATAGCAATACCAGAAGGCCAGTCCATAGCTTATCCTCCATCTTCGTCCATAGCGATATCTCTTCAGCCATTTCTATCTTTTTTGAAAAATCCTTGTCATTAGCCCCAATTTCACACACCCTTTCTTCAACTAGTCTCCAGATTTGGGCAACATAAATTATTGTTTCTCGTCCCCTTTTAACGATAACAGTTTCCTTTCCTTCCGTGCTTCCTGCCAATTTCGCCTTAACACCAAGATAAGATAAACCCAGTTTCCTGGCCTTGTGCACTTTAAGATGTATAATTAGTAACACTTGAACAACTCGAATTGCCATTAATAATGTATACCTGCACCACTTAAACACAAACCAGTAGCGTATAACAAGTGAAGTGTGATATGAAATTTATTACCCAAAGACAGTTCAAGAAATGGTGGATTTTGGAAGAACCGTGTAATTACAGTGACATAAGTAGCAAGCTGAGATGGATAATATATAGTCGAAACAATTATACAATATAAATAGGCGGATAACACCAAAATATTGCAGATGACAAACTCAAAACCTGGAGAAAATTTGGGTACAAGCTGCATCTTTCTTTGGTTAACATCCTTTTCCACCTTGATTTTGTCGCTGCAGGAGTTGATAATTACCCATAAGCACGCCGCGTTTTTTGTGTGTCCTATACCCGTCCTGGTGTTGCTCCTTGGCTCACGACATAGAACGTAGATCTTCTGGCTAGGGTTTACAACTGGGAAATTGTAACCTAGCTCTTGTTTAGGGCTAAAAAAAAATTCAATAATTTAAATAATTTTTTTAAATTAAATTCTCCTTTTTCTTTTATTTAAGACGGGTAAGTATATATATATATATATATATAATTTTTTTAATTAATCTTGACTGTTATCCTTAACCTTCACCTTAAACCTTAATTTTAACATAACCTTAACTTAAAACTAAACCTCAACTTTACCCTTTGACCTTAATCTTATCTTTAATCTTATCCTTAACCTTAAACTAAAACTTAGTCTTAGCCTTAGCCTTAGCCCTAATCGTGCCTTAGTCTGAGCTTAAATCTTAGCCTTTACCTTAACATTAACCTTAACCTGGAACTTAACCTTAAACTTAACCTTAAAACATTAACTTTAACCTTTTTTTTTATCGGCAAATCAAACTTTTTATTAATGAAAATCAAACTGTCAAACACATTACAACTTTGGCCCAAATTACATGGGCTTTCACCTAGTTATCACCTTACTTAAACATTACACACCTTTACACATTAACTTTAACCTTAACCTTAACCTTAACCTTAACATTAAACTTATCCATAACCTTAATGTTAACCTTAACCATAAACCTTAAGCCATTAACCTTAACCATATCCTTAACCTTATCCTTAATCTCAACCTAGCATTAACATTAACCTTAATTTGTTAACCTTAACCTTAACCTTAACCTTTAACCTTAAACCGTACAACTTAAACCTTAAACCCTTAATCTTTACCTTAACTTAAGCCTTAAACTTTAAAACTTAAACCTTACCATTAACCCTAAACCTTAACCTTAACTTTCACCTTCACCTTCATCTTAAATTCTTTTTAAACCTAACTTTAATCTTGAATCGTAAACCTTAACCTTAAAACATAACTTTAACCTTAACTTTAGTCATAATCTTAACGTTTAACCTAAACATTGAGCTTTTAACCTTAAACTTAACTTCCATCTTAACATTAACCTTAACCTTAACTTTTTAACCAAATGAAAGTTTATCACGCTAATATTTGACCTTAAATCTTATATCTTATCAAACCATAACCTTAAACATTAAAATTTACCTTAACTTCAACCTTGACCTAAACTTTGACCTTAACTTTAACCTTAACATTCACCTTTATCTAGGGAACCGATTCCCGTTAACTGAAAAAAAAAAATTAATGTCTTTAAATACGAGTTTTACCTAATTATAAAACAAAAGAAGTATGAGATAATTATTTTTAATAATACGAACATTTTATGCCAGATGGGAGGACCAACTTTTTTGTTTCCACTATTTCCATATATAAACTCTACTTTTTGAAAAAAAAAATGTAAAGAATAATAATAATTGTAATTTAAAGATTCTCGTAAATACAAAAGTCCATCGCAACACTCCTCCTTTACCTTCCCTTCACGCCTATCTTTGTTATCTTCTCCGCACATATATAACACATATATATCATATACATAATAAAATATTTTGTAATTATTTGAATACTTTTTTCCTTTTAGAGAAATGGAGAACAACAATTCTAGTGCTGAACCAAAAAGCGCCACAGCCGAAGAACAAAACCCTAGCAATAATAGTATTGATTCGACGGGGATCGATAATTGTAGTGGTGAACCAGTAGCAGCCCAAGCCGGAGATGACGGCGACGGACGTAGAAGCCGGAGACCGTTCACTGACCTTAGCCAAGTTGATGCCGATCTAGCCCTTGCCCGCACTTTACAAGAGCAGGTATATTTATCGATAGTGTTATAATTCACTTTGCCATTTCTATAAGCATTATGAAGTAAAAACATATTTTAATTTTTAAATCTAATCGGAATATTCGATTTTAAATATAGGATCTTTGGTATTGGATTGTCTGCAGTGTTAATTTTCTTTTAATTTTTATTTTAAAATATAATTAGTTACCTGAAAGAGCTTAATTTTGTATGAAATAGGAAAGGGCATATATGATGCTCAGCATGAATACAGACAGGATCCATTTCGGAAGCTGGGATGCTGCAAATTACTCACATGAAGATGATTTCTTAGATGATGTAAGTGAAGAGGAATATGATGGAAGTGACGCTGATCAAGATGATGAAGTAGATGAAGAAGAAGAAGAAGACGAAGAAGAAGATGCGTTTGATGTGCATGCTCATGCTGAAGCAAACGATGAAGATCATCAAGGCCTTGAATTGGATCCTTCTTCGTATTCAAGCGATGAAGCTTATGCTAGAGCATTACAAGATGCTGAAGAACGAGAAATGGCGGCTAGATTGTTGGCTTTAGCTGGATTTAGCGAAGGAGGTGACGATCTTTTTCATTTTTGTATACCTCATATCTTTCTTGATTTTTAACAATTTTAATTGTTGTTTAGTATTTGTTGGGAATGATGATGATGATGATGTTGATGATGATGATGATGAAGATGATGATGATGATGATAATGGTGGAAATTCTCAGGTAGCATTTTCTGCAATTTTGTATCCATGTAGCATATAAGTAACATTGTACACTATTAATATCTCTTATTCTATCACTTTTCTTTTTATTTTTGAAATTGGAAATTGCAAACAAGTCCTTGTGGTTATTACAGGATGCATGGGAGGAGGTTGATCCAGATGAGATGTCATATGAAGTAAGTAAAGTAGTATAATGTGAATTTTTGTTTATTATTTTAAATATTTAATAAACCACACATAAACATGCTTCTGTGTATTATATGACAGGAATTAATTGCATTAGGTGAAGTTGTTGGAACAGAGAGTAGGGGTCTTCCAGCTAATACTATCGCATCTTTGCCTTCAATCAAGTATAAATCACAAAGCTCTGAGAATGGAATTAGTGATTCGTAAGTTTACATTACATTAATGCCCTTGTCTTTAAATAAATACTCAGCTCTCTTATGTCCTTATGTATTAGGTGTGTTATTTGTCGGTGTGATTATGAAGATGATGAGACTTTGACTTTGCTTTCATGCAAACATTCGTACCATTCAGAGTGCATAAACAATTGGTTATGTCAAAACAAGGTATGGAATGATGAGGATGTATAAATATATAGGTAGATATTTGAGTGAGTAAGGAGGGTAATGGTGGAATTTATGTGTAGGTTTGTCCAATTTGTAATGCTGAGGTGTCATCATCAACTTCAGGAACCAGCTAGGAGGATTAAAAGAATTCATCAGCCTTGTAGAATTTGCAAAAGGAGAGGATTATGTGTACAACAAGTATTGGCTTAAAATTTATGGAATTCTTGAGGAGTATGTATCGTATGGATTATGTCTCTATAAATTCTTTGCTCTGCTTCATAAAATGGTGCACTCGTTGTTATTCGCCTTTTTCTTCTTTGATCATTCTTCGTATAAACAAAATAAATATATTAATTTATATTTGCTCAAAATGAGAAAATAATTGCATATATTTTCGTGGTTGGAAATTAGTATTATTTTTTAAATGATAAAAGAAGTGAACCAACAGAGACCCGAACTAAGAAGGGTCTACTGAAAAGGAATTTAAAGAGAGATTGCCCAAAAAGCTGGCAAGAAGAAAAGATTATGGCATTTGAGGTGGGGTGAGTGGTAAGGATAATTTTTCATACACACCTTTGAAATGGAGAGAAGTAAGAAGGCTCTTGAAGTTGAGCTAACCCAACTTGTTTGATCTTTCTTTTTTCAAATTCTTACTGGCTAAGTTAGAAATAAAAAAACCTCTAAAATCCTCGGCCACCCTTTGAATCTGGAACTAGTGCAGCAAAACTTTTTTTGTTCGTTCAAATAAATGCAGCATGACAACTTTAGCACCAAATGCAACTCTAGGGCAACAAATTTAGCATTAATATCTAATAGTAGTATATCAATATATACCTCTGGTGGAATTTGAAACGGGGGATCGAGAAGGTTGCTAACTCATATCATTCTTCACTACTACGTACTTAAGTCGAATCCATTGTCATGAAGCCACCTCCACCACCAATGGTGTTGAGTCTCTCTTTATAACTCAATTCAAGGCCTTGATAAAAGATTGCTAGTTGTAGCTTAGGAGTGTACATGTAAAATGGGAATTTCTTCAAGTTCTCCCGATCTTTTTGAAATGTTACAAGATCCTTTTGTGAGTTTACCCTCATGGTTCGAGGATAAAATCTGTCAAAGAATGATGTATGAGATGATCTAGCCACTCCTTTGCATCTCTAGTTAAGAAAAACTTAAACATGAAGTGTTACATATGTTCCCTTTTAAAGCCTTGAGTAATATAGTCATAAAAAATTTGCATTAACTTCTGATCTGCTCATACTATTTTCATGTGCAATTCCACTGTAATTCTCATAGTTTGTAAATTGGTTCAACATGCCCATCCAAGCTTGAATCTCGCTACCTAAATACTTGGTGGGTGAGTCCCAAGTGGTTTCATGTGAAACTGGAAGCCTTGTACTTCTCTTACTTGATTGACTTGAGGGACTCTCCATTCAGATTTCCCGCTTCATGTTGCACATTCTTCTCCCAAGGTACACTTCGAGAAATCTTATATAACCACAAATGTACAGATCGTTGACAAGTAATACCATAAGAGTTATTGTCTCCACAGAGATTATCTTAGTTAATCTTAATATTGTGTTCTTAAGCAGTGTAGATGATTAAGTTGCTATTACTAAAAGACGGAAAGTAAAGATAGAATATATATTTTGGTTTTTATGATTAAAGACTAGATGCAAGAAAATTAACTAAATTACAAATTAAAAGACTAAAGAAACTAAACTACGAAAAATTGGAGATAAGAATATTTCTCAAGTTGCAAGTAATCCCCCATCTTGACCATGATTTATTCTAGTTATAAGGGGGAATTTGGGATATTCTTGTTAATCCGGAGTCTAACTTCCTCCAGGATAATTTAGAAGGTTGCCTAACTATTATTAAATTACTCGGGTGAGGTTGTTCTATGCAAAAGCTCGGTGCTACAAAATACTTAACCTATATGATTATTTGATTAGTCAAGTCTGTCAAGATTACTAACGCACAACAGACGATTATGAATTATTTCTGTTCCCAAGCCCCCCACAAAGGTGATAGTCTAGGCACTAAAGGGATGTCTATATTTGATCAGGATATAAACAACTAATCATATCAATTCATACACAACAAAATATAAACACCCAATTCAATTAAATTAAAAATATCGCGAATAGAATTAAAAACAATCAACCGTAACATCAAGGTTCATACATAAAAGAAACTCAAACTAAAGGGATTTAGTTCATAATTAATGTTATAAAATGAATTGGTAAAAGTACAAGAATCATGTTTAAAACTAATAACCCTCTTGGTAGTGGTAGACTGCTGTAGAAGTGGTGCATTAAGGCAACAACTTCTTTGCCGAAGTGTTCTCCTCTTCTTTGCTTCTTCTAATGATGTAAAAACTGAATGCAAACCTTTCTAATGATAAAATCGGATGTACATCACGTTTTTGGTGTTGTGGTCTCTTTTTTAAATGACCCAAATCAACCCAAAAATGTTTCTAAGAAGGAGTGGATTGGTTCGTGTCAAGCCAACTGCAACTTTAATAACTTCTTCATCATAACTCCAAATCACAAACTGTCAAACGGCTCCTCTAGAATCTGCATCAATTGCATGTGGTGACTTTATCTTATCGATTTCCGAAGTTAGCTAGTATATGCTATCGATTATCAAAAATGGCTTTATGATCCTTTAACGCCTTGACTTGGGTTTGACCCTCCTTTCTCAACTTCTTATCCTCGTCTAAGATCTCGTACCATCCAAGTGCCGAAAAGATGCACACTCAACACACTGATTACGCACAAATAGCTCTAAAAGTAACAATTATCTTAAACAAGACAATAAATAAGAATATATCTAAAAATATAGGGAATATCTCTCAAATAAGTACTATATAACCTATAAAATATATCAGACAATTACGCACAAATGAGTTACACTTACTCCGGTTATCCCAAAAGTAAATCAAGACTAGATTGCTCATATTTAAGGAGGAATTTAAATCCTATTTTGACTAGATTGACCATGTTTAAAGAGGAATTCGAATTCTATTTTTGATGTATTAGTACGCTAAACATACTTTATAATTTTTTTTGATAATTATGCAAAATATGAGAAAAACCTCACTGTTTTAGCAAAATTCGTGCTCCTAATCCAAAGATCTGGCCTTACCAAGTTCTAAGATACTTGCAACGTATCTAATAAGGCTGACTTCAATAGCCTCCCAAATTTAACTTTTTGTTAAAATTGGGAGTTAGAATGTTACTATTCATCCCTCCACCAGCTATGGTATATTTGGGATCCCTATTGATGAAACCCAATTCGTTGCTTTTCTTTGGCCACATTTGGCAAAGAAAACAACTAGCTACATTTTAGCTACATTTCTTTTTTGTTTTTTTTTTAATTTAAGTCTACATAAAGTATATAACATTCCTTTTTTTCTCTTTATTTGGACAGATTTTTTTTCTTTGT
The DNA here is from genome assembly GCA_029959085.1 of Nemophila menziesii. NCBI lineage: Eukaryota > Viridiplantae > Streptophyta > Magnoliopsida > Boraginales > Hydrophyllaceae > Nemophila > Nemophila menziesii. Next base: position 10,091,532 of record JARWIR010000008.1, read on the forward strand.
TCATTTTAGAGTTTTATTTATTTTTTTAAAATATAACAAAACTTCATATAATAAAATAAAAAATTAGATTAGATAAATATTTAAGATTCTAAAATAAATTAATAAATTTTATTATTTTTAAACAAAGCCATAATATATCTGTAAAATTTATAAAAATATTTTAAAAAATAATTACAATTTGAATATTTTATAACAACTTTTAATATTATTTTAAAATTATACAAATAAAAAAAAACTCATAATTTTTTTTAATTAGTTAACTAAAATAGAAAAAGTATAAAAATAAAGTAAAAGTATAAATTTAAGTAATTGGGAATCTGAAATTGGGTAGCTCATGGAGCAAAGTTGTTATAGAGAGTTAAAATTTAAGATAAAGTAGCTATTTGACTTCCCCGATTATAACTATCGAATTAGGTAGCTGTTGCACTTAGCCTAAGATTAACAAAAACTGCTAATATTTTCATGAGACTTGAGCGGCCGAGGAAGATGATCATTGTCCTTAGCGACACCAACAGAAAATAAAATATTATTCAAACTCAAGATGAATGTCCAAAAATGTCCAAAAAAGAACTCAAGAGGAAGGAATACTAATAAGTAATACCAAAAGAAAAATGTAGGAAATGTTGAAACATAGAATAAATAAGGGTCAATTACCCAAAGAGACTTGAGGAGAATCAGTGTGCCATATAGGAACCAAGTGATTCCTCTCTCCTACTTAGAGGTCAATAAGATGTTCAATGTCATAACTACCCTTATAGTGTATATAAGACAAAAAAAATAGATTTCTCTCTCCTCCACTATCATTACACTCTCTCCTCCATTACCATTAATCTCTCTCCTCCTTTATCATTTATTCTCTCCTTCTTCATTAATTATCAAATAATTTCCAGCTCTAACCACAATCACCGATCTCCGCCGACCACCGCTGGCCACCGCCGGAAAAAGTTCTGAGTCTGGAAAAAAGTTCTGAGTCTGAAAAATAGTTCTGAGCGTGGAAAATAGTTCTGAGCGTAGAAAATAGTTCTGAGCATGGGGTATTGGGCATGGGAAAAAGTACTGAGTATGGGCTACTGAACATGAAAAAAATTGCTGAGTATCGGAAAAAAGTTCTGAGTGTCGAAAAAAGTTGCTGAGTATTCGATTTTTTTTGTTGAATGACTTTATTGAGCATGCTCGTTTGCTCAATAACTTGCTGTGTGCGCTCAATAACTTGCTGAGCGTGCTCAGTAAAAATACTGAGTATGCAAAAAAAATCAATGAATTTTCGGGATTTTTACAGAACAAATTGAGTGATTTTCAGCAATAGTTTATCAACACAAAATTGGTAATATTAAAATTGATAATATTAAAAAATAAGCTTAATAAGTTTCATCTTCATCCCTAAAAAATCAAATCACACTTTTGCATAAACAATACCTCAATGTCCTAATCTAAACATAAATTTCACCTCTTAAATCCAAAAATCAAACACAGCTAAAATTCACAAAGAAAATATAAAAAACTAGCAGTGAAGGAATCAGTAACTTGTTGAGCGCGCTCAATAACTTGCTGAGCGTGCTCAGCTAAAGGAAAAACCAGCAGCTTCGAACAGACCAGCAGTGAAGGAATTAGTAACTTGCTGAGCGCGCTCAATAACTTGCTGAGCGTGCTCAGCTAAAGAAAAAACTAGCAGCTTCGAACAGATCTGCCTTCTTCTCGGTAGCCATTAACAAACCACGAAGCTTGCTCACGCCATGGCCGGAGCTCGCAACATCTTTAGCTCGCTCAAGCTCAATATCACGAAACTTCACGGCGTCAGATTTAGACATTAACGCACCACGAACGCGACGAAATCATTCGATCATTGTGCAAAGATGGAGAAGACGAAATCATTAACGATCTCGATCTCGTGGCTGGAGAAGACGACGAAGCTCACGTCGGATACTGCTGAAGGAGCTGCAAGGAGGAAGATTGCTGTATTTTTCCGATCTAAAACCTCACGAACTCCGGTGGTCTTCTGCGACAGATCTGAGCTTTGAATGATGAAGGTATTCTGAGCGGTGGATTGATAGCTCGTCGGAGTTGTCAAGCTTTGGAGGTGTTTTGGAAGCTTTGACGTGAGAGAGATGGGAGGAGAGATGAAAGGAGAGAGATGAGAGAGAAAGAATAAATATTAGGTTTTAGAAATAATTCTGATTAAAGAAGTATATATAGAGAAATAAAAAACAAAAAAGGGGTAAAAAAGTAATTGGATTTTTGGCTTATAGTGTTAATTTTTTGTTGTGGCCTTTAGTAAGAAGAGGCTAAAGAGCCGGTCTTGTTAGGTCACGAGGTGGTGTTTTCAAGACCTTTTGGGTAATAATCTCAATAAATAACATACCTTTTTATTTATAGTCGTTAAGAAAGTAAAAGAGATAAACATACACTAATTAATTTTGAGAAGATAATGAAAGTCACTTAACAGCCTTTCTTACCGCTACGCTACTTTTCAAAAAACAACCAGAAGAAACTTTTTATCCAACTCTGCTATAAATATTACAAACAACAATGCTGTACTTCTAACTCTACATCCAATTTCATTTCTCCATCAATAATATTTAGCATACAATAAATCTGTTCCGACTTAGAATGTGTTTTATCATGAGCTATAAATCTATAAAGTGTTCCCAAAATCTCCACAACACTAAACCCAGGAGACTTCTTCATACCTCTTATCTCCATAGCTTCTCTCAAAGTTTTTGCTTCTTCATATCGCTTCACAAAAGCATAAACATTCGATAAACCAATATATCTACCATCATGATCAGGATCTAATGCAATTAATTTCTTTCCTATTATCTCCGCAAGTTCTAAATTTCCATGGTTCATACAACCATTCAGTAATGCCCCTAACACTGAAGGAGTGGGTTCAATTGGCATTTCACACACAAATTTATATGCTTTCAATAATTGACCTGCTCGTGAAAGAACATCTACCATGCATGCATAATGTTCACTCTTACGTGTCATACCATTTTTACCAAGACATTCAAAGAAATACCAAGCTTCTCGAACTAACCCTCCATGAGCACATGTGTTTAACAAGCATAAGTACGTAATTTCATCTGGTTTGATTTTGAAACTTATCATTTCATTATACATTTCAAGTGATTCGCGTGTAAATCCATGTGTTGCAAGACCTCCGATTATGGCATTCCATATTAATACATCTGTGTTCTTCTTTGGAACTTTATGAAATACATCCAATGCCTCGTTTATGGCCCCACATTTAGCATACATGTCCACTATTGAAGTTCTTAAAACTAGAGTTAATCGTAGTTTATTATTTACTACATATGTATGCATTATTCTCCCTTGCTCGAGTGCACCTAAATGAGCACATGCAGATAAAACACTCACCATAGTCACTTCATTTGCCTCGGGTCCTTTTGTTATCATATTCTCGAAAACCTCTAATGCCTCAACGTACTTACCATCCTTGACATAACCATCGATTAATGAGCTCCATGAAACAACATCTCTGTCAGGCATTGAATCGAACACTTCCTTCATCATTCTCATTTCCCCACATTTACCATACCCATCCAAAATTGCATTCCAGGAAACCAAATTCTTGACAGTCATTTCATCAAACACATATCTGGCACTCTTGATATCTCCACAAGTACCATACATGTGGATTAAAGAATTCGAAACAAACTTATCAAACACGAACCCATTTCTTAATACAACCCCATGAACTGTCCCACCAAGCCTCGGCTCGGCTAACTTAGCCGAAGCCTTCAATACAAAAGGGTACGTCATATGGTTCGGTATGACGCCGTTCCGTAAAAGATTAACAAATATAGATACGGATTTGTTCGAATGCTTACTATTACAATACCCTCTAATAATAGCATTATAGTTATAGATTGTTGGGCTTTCAAGTTGAAGAAAAATCCGATGAGAATAATCAACTAAAGAAGACGAAGTAGTGAAGAGAAGAAGCTTTGAAGCGAATGGGTGTATTAAAGACAAGCCTAAGGTTATTAGTACAGCATGGATTTGTTTCACCTCTGGAAATGAATTGATTTTGTCAAGCAAACTTTGGAGGTTATGAAATTGTAATCTGGTTCTTGATTGTAGAATCATAAGAATAATAAGACTTCGCTAGCATTCCACCACTTATCGGGTATAATTCGAAAAAAGAAAAAAAAAACTTATGGGCTATTTTGATGTTCGAACAGTCACTTCCTACAATATACCAAAAAAAAATAATCTATTTAAGGGAAGAACAAAGGTGAAACTAGATTTGTGTTTCCATAGCTAGATTCGTTGCATTCCGTTAACGCTTGAAATTACATAAAGTGTGATTGAGTTTTATTAATCTGATAGATTACTGGGCTTGAGTTGATTTATAGGACTTCATCTTATTGGGTTTGAGTTTTTGGTTTTATGTATCTGTTTTTTTTTTTCCAAATCATAAGATAGATAAAGTTTTAAAAGGTTACAAATTAAAACATTTCTACTGAATGTGAAAATGGTCCAAAACTTAGGAAAATACTTGGGACTTCCTCTGAATGGGGGAAGATCCAAAGTTAAACACCTTGAAATCATTATTGAAAGAATTATTAAAAGAATATCAAATTAGAAAAATATTTTCCTAACTGATGCTAGAAAAGAAGTGTTTATAAAATCTGTAATTTAAAGCCTACCAAATTATTATATGTCCTCTTACTTATTACCAAAAAAAACTTGTGAAATCATTATATCCCATATTGCTAGATTTTGGTGGGGTAATGGAATGAAAAAAACACATTGGTGTAAATGGAATAAAGTTACTTATAGTAAATTCAATGGGGGTCTAGGCTTCCGTGATTTACATCTTATGAATATTGCACTTTTAGGCAAACAAGCCTGGAATTTAATCAATAACCCTGAATCTCTTTTATATAAAGTTCTCAAAGGAAAGTATTTTAGCAAGGTTTCTTTTGCTGAAGCTCAATTGGGTAATAACCCATCCTGGGGTGGAAAAGCCTTCTCTGTGGTAGAGATGTTCTTTTACCACATCTCTAATGGAAAATAGGATATGGTAATAACATCCTCCTTAATAAACATAAATGGATAGGGGATTCCCTTACTATAATTACTCCATTAACAAATGAAGTCTCTACTGTCAAGGATCTAATGATAGAAAGGGAGAGAAATTAGAATATTGATATTTTAAATAATAATTTTGATAATGATACAGTAGAAAATATTTTGAAAACTTGTATCCCCTTTGTACCTGTACAAGATGTTTGCTATTGGGCTAAAAGTAAAAATGGTATATATACTGTTAAACAAGCATATCATTTGCTTAAAAATGAGGAAGAATTAAATTTAAGGGTTAATAGTAATGTTAATCCTACTATTGCGCACACTATTAACCCTCTAGTTTGAAAAATGATCTGGAAATTGAATACTATACCTAAAATTAAAAATATTCTGTGGAAAGCTGTTAAAAATTTACTCCCCACGAGTGTTAATATCTATAATAGAAAGATACAAAAATCTAAGAGTTGTTATATATGTAATGCCGAGGAGGAAACAACTGAGCATTTATTTTTTGAATGCCTTTGGGCAAAAGCGGTTTGGTTTAATTCTCCTATGGGTTTCAAAGTTAGCAACCAGCAACCATTTACAATGGATGCTTGGATGGCTACTTATTTGAACAAAGACCATATTGAAAGTGATAAAGGGTCCCACAATTTTGATAAATTTGCTACTATCCTTTGGCATATATGGAAGGCTAGAAATGAATATATATTCAGAAATGTGAAAGTATGTCCCTTAAAAACTATTGCACAGGCTGATCTACATTGGAAAGAACAACTAGAAAGTCTATATCCTAAGGATGATTGTGCAAATCTGAAGGAAGAAATTAATAAATATGAAATAAGTACTATGGAAAATGTGGTAAACATTAGTGGGCTAACAAATCTCAAGGATGACTTGATAAGTCTGAGAGATAACAAAGGAAAAAACAAAGAAAAAGGAAAAAACCCTCCTATTCTGAGACTTTTTTCAGATGATAATAATGGTATAAAGAGTAAGAACATAATGAATTCATCAGACATCTCTATAAAATGCAAAAAAAAAAAAAAGAATATCAATTGGCAACCTCCCCCTATAAACTGGTATAAAATAAACTCTGATGCCTCATTTAAAATTGATAAATCTGTTATCTCTTGGGTTCTCAGGGATCATACTGGAAAGGTAATCAAGCTAAGCTCGTGGGAGATTGGTGCTGATAACCCTATTGAAGCTGAAGCTCTCGGCATCTTGAAAGCGTGTCTTTGGGCTAGAGATTTCAAGAACTTTAGATGCGCTATCGAGAACGATTGCTTAGACATCATGGGGCCATTATCATCTAACTCTCCAATTATTAATGCTTGTATTAAGAATATAATTCGTAGTATATATTTTATTAGTGAATCTTGTAATCATTCTTTCACTTTTGTTACGAGAAGAAGTAATGTAGTAGCGGACTGGCTAACCAAAAATTCGCCATTTGGCATTAGTTATGAGTTAGGTAGAGGGACTATCCTATCCAGACTTGCTGAATTAATCAAAGTTGATCCCCCGAGTGTGGGGGTAGGCTAAATTTTGTATATTTACCGGTTTTAATAGAAAGTTGTTGGACAAAAAAAAACTAAGCCGAGTCATAAACAAGGGATAGGGTTCTCTCTCTATTGAATCTGATATCCAAACCGACATAAATTTTATCTATTTCTCAATTTTCATAACTGAATTTCTTCATAATCTTTGATCAAAGAGTGTTTTAATATTCAATAATTACTGACCGACAACAATTAACACAAGAAAATCCAATAGATAAAACAACTATGAATGAGTCTTCAGATGGTATAGTATATCGTCGGAACAAAGTGGGGAAAAAAGTCTCGAACACAAATGGAAGAGAAGGAAAAAAGATAGAAGGCATCTCGATGATTGGGTTTACAGGGTCTACACAAGATACGCTTATGAGTATTGATAATAAAAGGAACAAAGGAGGAATAGAGTTGCAGAGTAATGAAAGTGACGAGGATATAAGGAATTCAGGTAAACAAGTGTTAGGATGGATTCATGGTTTCGATTTTCTGGCTGGAACGTTTGGTGAAGGAATTTTCAGGAAAATAACTGGAAAATATGGATAATTAAGATATGGGTTTGATGGGCAATAGGTGATGACTTGTATAAGATAGATGGTTGGTATAAACTAAAACAAATTCACAGAAAATTGGCTAAGGTATTTTACATCAAACATTTGAATTATTGCACTAATATGAGACTCAAAATTCTCGAAGACAGTGGTGTGCTTCTTTTTGCTTTTGGACGTCTCTCGATTGCTTCTGGAATGTTTATATTGGGGGGGGGGCAGCATTTAGTGACAAAGATGAGTAACGTAGAGACAGAATTGAACGGGTTGACCACGATGACTGATGGGCTAGGTCTAGGGGATTTGCGGGTATGGAACCGTGGTATATGTTTGCTTTCTACCATGGATACAGAGGTACACTTTATTAAAATTGGGCATCTGATTATTTATGTTACACTGCTAGTAATACTGTTAGGATTACTGGTAACAAAGGCTTTTGAAAACTTTGGGATTATAGTGATGGGTCGGTTGGGGATCAATTATGCTTATGCTGTTCTCGATTCTATGGTACATGGTTTTAAAGGGTCTTACAGTGGCAAACTCGAGTTATTTGCAGAAGTGCCTTCTAATTTGATGATGATATTTTTTCTGAAAATTAAGTGTGTAATAAAGAGACATGTGAATTCGGTATGGTTTTAACTTGGGAGATATTGTGGGATAGGGATATTCATTAAAAATGATACGATTCAGTTCAAGTACAAGTACCACCCTCGGCCTGCCTTTTCCTCCGTGGTTCAAACCCATATTTGGGTTATAATTTGGGAGGACTTGTGGTGTTTTACACTGCGACAAGTCACAGTTAGTTCACCTAATGTGATTAAGTACCTCCCTTTGGTTATTGGTTTTTGTGTGTGTGGTGTTGGTGTTGGTGTTGTTGTACCTTTCACAAGGGTTCAAAAAGGTGTGAGGAGTTTGGTGATTGTTGAGGGTTCACTTTGGAGGACTAATAATACTTGGGATTTTCGAACGGTTTGGTGGTATGTCTCGACGAATAGCACATCTTGCAATTTACGATGTATACAAGGGGATAGCTGGATTATAGGTGTTCCAATCGGTAGTCTGGTTTATTTCTTTTATGTAAATTTGGGTAATGTAGATAGTAGTTGTAATAACTCAGTTTGAGGTAATAACAAGTAGATATTCGACCAAAAAAAAGGTTACGAAGTTCAACTTAGGTTCCGACTCACAACGTAAAATAGTAACCAACTAGGAGGAATACAAATATTTCAATTGCTAAACACTGTGCTAAAAACTCATGTTTGGCAACTCAGTCGGCTGTCTCATTTTAACCCCTAGGAATAAGAGTAAAAGAAGGGTGAGAAAGTTCAGCAAAATTATAAATATTACACACAACATTTTTAATTGAATGACTCGAAAGGAAATGGGCTTCATGATAGTCTCCGCGTCATTCTCTATGATAACACACCCAAAAGGATAATTTAAAGCCATCTTCGTAGCTTTCAAAATGCCCGTGACCTCTGCTTTTAACACTAAATCTGCCTCAGTTTTCTAAATTTTACCTAATACAAATTCACCATTATAATCTCTTACTAAACAATGCAACTGTTGCTCCTTTACCTGAGAAAGGCGCATCACAATTAATTTAAATTTATTTGAAGACGGTTTTTTTCATTTATCTTTAAATTTGATATGATTATTATGGTTATCAGTGTTTTGTATATGTCTTATTATTGACCCTATTTTGAGTTGATTCATTATCCCTAATCTCTTTATCTAAAAAGTTAAGATCATTAGGGTTTGAAATTTTATAAAAATATTTCCAAGATTCTGTAGCTTTTTTAAATGTAACCAAAGGATCACATTTTTTACTGTTATAAACAAAATTATTTCTATCCTTTTATATCTGCCAAGTGATTGTACAAATAAGTTCTAGAATTTTATCTTCTTTTTTAAAAAAATTAACCATTTCTTGCATATGTTTTAGTATCCATTAGTCTAATCTGGAGGTAGAGTATCATCATCTGCTTTGATATTACGGGGACTAGCAAACCATACACTATTAGTCTTCCACTGTTTCAATGTTATTATTGCAGATTTTACAAATATTACTATCACTACATTTTCGGTTGTTAAGATTTTCCTCAGTAGATGGCAAGTTCCTAACTTCCCTCCACATAAAATTCTTAATTTTTGGGAAAGGTTTTATTTTCCATATCAAGTTCCAAAGGTGATTATCCCTAGTAATTGATATGGTTGGTTGGTTTTGGTTTTTAGTAATTTGATTATGAATTTTTTAATTTTTAATTTATGGTATATTTCTTTTACCGTGTAAGTCTCATTTTTAGAATCATGAATGTAAATTTGGTCTTCACATTTAATTTTAGGTATTATCATATTCGTGATTTTTCTTCTAATATCATTAGGTATAGATTGTTTAATATATCAATATTTCATGTCTTATCCTCTTTAATAAATTGGTTAACCTAAATAATTTCAAAAACATTTGGTTTATAACTTCCACGTTGTTAAAATACTACTCTCGATCTTTTTGGTGAAAAATTAAATTGTACTTTAAACAAGAATATTATAGTTTTATCTTTTGAGTTATCTGTTATATCTCATATTCGTTTTTTGTTATATAATTTTATAACGTGGTGAGAATTAATAGAATAAATTATTCATTTTAACATAAATTATCTTTCTATTTTACAAATATTTATAGTTATTTATCTTATTTTTATTCCATATTTATAATTTTACCATAAATTCTTTTCTTTTTGCATTTATTAATTCAAAATAAAATTATTATGATAAATAATTATTTTTATGATAAATAACTTTCCTTTTGCATTTATTTTTTACCATAAACTTATTTCTTTTCCAATATTTATCTGATTTGCAAGAAAATATTTATCATAATTTGTTATTTGTATTTCTTTACAAAAAAACCTTTATTTTGTCGTGTTTTTTAGTATCTTGTAAATTAATTTCCCTTTTTGTTAGCTAATTTGCATATAGTAATATGCTAAAATGTATAATAATATGTCTTGATTTCCTTTTTCATTTATTTGTTGTCTTTATCATAATTTTTTCTATATATTTTTGCATTAAACCTCATAAACTCCTTTCCCTTTTCATTAAAATAATTTAAAAGCAAATTCTCATATACACCTGTTATCTTTATCCATCTATTTGCACAACTATGTTTTTGTAAAGAATAATGATCCTTATTCATGTCCCTATTTATATTACCTCTTCTACGATATTTACATGAACCAAAAAACGAAAAAAATATATAAGAAATATAAAAAATGTGATATAAACAGATGGATCATTACTCTTTATCAATATAGTAATAATATGATTACACCAACCTGAAAATAATTCAGGTAAATACAAGGCCCACAAAGGTTGTATCTTATTGGCATTATAGTAATACATATATAACTGTAAAATTATTGTTATGACTACCAATATTATCATGAAATCAAAAAAAATCTTCTCTTTTAACATCTTATTGTATTTCTCTTTATGTTCTAGCTTGTCGTCATTTGATGTTGATCTTGCCAAATTTATTGGTACTACAAAAGGGGATGTGGTAGCTGGATTGCATGAGCTCAAGACATATCTCACAAATCTTGGGTATATGGACCAAAACGATTCCCTTACTAATGATGTTTTTGATGATCGCTTAATATTGGCTATAGAAAAATACCAGATTTTCTACAACCTTAAAGTTACTGGGGTTTTGGATTCTAATACTATTGAGATGATGAGCCAACCTCGTTGTGGAATGCCAGATTTGCATCAACATGATGGAAATTTCCGTTTTCCTTCTTATTATGCATATTTTCCAGGTAAACCTACATGGAAAAAAAGAAATTTGACGTATTCATTGGCACCAGGTACACGACTAGATGCCTTTGGCCCTATTGTACAAGCATTACATCAATGGTCTTCCGTCACAGATTTCAAATTCACGTATATAAAAGAATTTTACAAAGCTGATATCAAACTTAATTTTCAGCATATTGATGGTCCACACAAATCTTTAGCCCAATCATTTTGCCCAACTCGTGGAATTGTTAACTTTGATGTTGATGAGAATTGGTCACCAAATGTTAAACCAGGTAGTTATCACATGCAAACGGTGGCTTTGCATGAACTAGGGCATGTTCTTGGACTTGATCATAGCAAAGACCTTTTGGCAATCATGTACCCAATTATTTTAACGAATGAAGGAAAAGGCTTGAATATTGATGATATAAATGGAATTAGAAGCTTGTATAATCTACGTACAATTTTATAAGGCTTAATGTTGTACATGTTTTTTCATTTCAATTGTATTCTATTTTGATTATATGCTAGTTTATATAATCTTACGTAATTTTATTCGTATTCACGGTCACACAGATTATCTCTGAGAAACAAGTTGGAATCAAAGCCAAGGGATGCAAATTTAGAATAACAAATTTATCGGTTTATTACTTGGACAACCGTACACTTGCGGTTTGTGAGTCATTAATCTTTATCGCATTATTGTATAACACACAAGGACCCACCACCATCACGAACTATTAATTTAGACCTGTAGAAGGCTTATGACAGTGTCAATTGGCAATTCTTGATCAACACTCTTTATGCACTTAATTTTCCTACTAAATTTATTAAATGGATAGAAATGTGTGTATGTACACCATCTCACTCTGTGTGTGTGAATGAAGAAGCTTGTGGGTATTTTAAGGGAAAGAGAGGGATAAGACAGGGTGACCCTCTCCCCCTTATCTATTTGCTATTTGTATGAAGATGTTTTCTAAATTATTTCTTATTGTGTCACACAACAAAAAGTTTAGCTTCCATCCAAGGTGTAAAGAGGTAACCTTGAAGCATCTAGTATTCGCAGATGATTTACTTATATTTATGAAAGGTAATACTGAGTCAGCTAGTGTTGTTAAAGAGGCCCTTGACTTGTTTACAAGATGATCTGGCTTGCATATTAATTTTCAGAAAAGTGAGCTTTAATTTGGTGGAGTTGATGAGAGGATTAAAAAAGAAATATCTCAGATATTAAACATTAAAATGTGGTGTCTTCCAGTAAGGTACCTTGATATACCTCTGAACTCAAAGAAAATTAGTGTAATTGATGGAAATTTATTAGTTGAGAAAATTTGTAACAGTATTACACAGTGGAGCTCAAAACTGCTTTCCTATGCTAGGAGAGTAGAACTTTTACGTGTGGTTTTAATAAGCAAAATAATTTTTTGGTGCAGGGTTTATCTTTTACCAAAACAGGTTATATATAAGTTAAATCAGAGAATGGCTGGATTTCTATGGAATGGTACACTTGAGGATGCTCATGGGGCTAGAGTGGCATGGGATAAAATATGTTGTAGCAAAGAAGAAGAAGGACTCAATATTCCTAATATAGAAATCATGAATAAAACATGCTTACTATACAACTTCTGGAGGTTCTATTCTCATGATCAGAACTTATGGAGTAAGTGGGTGAATGTTAACATTCTAAAGCAGAAGTGTATATGGAGTATTAGTCAGAAACAATATCATTCATGGATGTGGAAGCAAATATTAAAGGTTAGAAATTTAGCCTATGATCTTATATACCATGAGATTGGTAATGGAGAACTAACCTATATGTTTTGGGATATTTTGGGATAGATGGTTGAATAAGAGGGGTGTTCAAGAAATATTAGACATTAAACTTGATGAGAATAACCTTAGTTGTAACAAGAAAGTGAAAGAGTGTTTTGGTAGAGGCAGGTGGAGAATTCCTCCATGTATTGGGAAAATTTATCCTAAAATACATTATATTAAGTTGAGTGAAAAGGCTGATAGAATTATATGGAAGGAAAGTGTAAAGGCTCAGTTCTCGTATAAAAAAACTTTATTAAGCATCACTGAACATAAAACAAAGGTTCAATGGTGTGAAACTGTTTGGGCTAAAACATGTATTCCTAGGTGCTCCATTGTTTCTTGGCAGGTAGCTATGAATTGATTACCTACTAAAGATAGAATGATTGAGTGGGGGCTGAATGTAAATCCTAGTTGTCATTTGTGCAAGATAGATAATGAAGATAATGAGCATCTTTTTGTCAAATGTAAGTTTTCTAAAGCTATTTTGGTGAGAATTCTTGAAGGATGTGGAGTTAGTATTAATTCAATCCAAGAATTACTAGAAAATATACAGAAGGTATGCGTGAACTCGGAAATGATGAAGATATTAGGTGTAAACATAACTACTTCCATTTATTTTATTTGGATTGAAAGGAATTATAGAGAGCATGGTGATAAAGAGCTAAACGAGAACAGGTTGTACAACAAAATCATCACTTATGTGGCTATCAAATTAAAAAGGAGGAAGTTCAATAATAGCAAAACTAGAGAAGTTATTGAAAAAATCTGTAATAGTTAGCTTTAATTTCTTAATTGTTATTGGGATGTAATAGTTAAGAGTAAGGATAGAGTAAAAATGTTGTCCACTTAATGGGCTAAAGTTGTAATGTCTTGACAGTTTGAGTTGTTATATATAAAAAGTTTGATTTATCGATAAAAAAAAACAAACAAACGAAGTACCACCATGGCCAAGAAAAAAATGGAAGCAGGGCAAAGACTAAAATCAGGAAGACAACTAAAATGGAAGAGAAAGTGGGAGGAGAAAATAAAATAGGATGAGGGAAATATGGAGGAAATTACAAAAATAAGCCCCAATAACTTAAACATTACCCTCTCCTTACTTATTCTTACAAAGTCCTTAGTTACAATTTTAGTTAGATATTTTTACCTTTATACCCTGAACATTAAATTAAGATTTTTTCTTTTTTCTTTTTGGGTCCAGATCTGTTATCTGTTTCGTAATGGTGGTTCAGAATGGGTACAGACCCACGACACTGTTCATCATTGGGTACATACCCATGCTTTTACATTATAATTCTAAACAACAACATTATAGTATAATTCTACTCCAATTTATCACAACTTTTTTTCGTTTTCAATTTCACTATCTTTCCAGTACAACAATTAACAAAACAATCAGCAAGTTTGATAAAAATACATAAAAACACTTAACAATTAACAATACCTTGGGATTGTATGTTCTCTCAAAACTAAAGGACTAACTAAATAATTACTATAAAACATGTAACAATAAATTACAGGGCATACACATTCCATATCTTCTCAACCTCTCAACAAAACATTAAACAAAATCTAAATCTCTAAACCACCAAGCTCTTCAACGATGAATAACACAGCAGGGGATGATGAAGAACAATCACCAGTATATGGTGATGACGGAGATGACGTTTTCCTGTACCCAGTTGGGTCTGTACCCAGCAGGGGAATGAATGCACCTGCAAAAAACGAGAATAACAATTAAAATAACTAATAAACAAAACTAAAACCCAGATCTGCAGGATCTCTCGTTCGTGTTGAAGATGGAAGGGGCTGTGCCCAGTGGATGTAAAGGGGCTGCGCACTTTGGATGTAAAGGGGTTGTGCCCATTGGGGGGGGGGGGGGGAGGGGGGTCAATGGGTTGTACCCTGCCATCATATTGTTTCTGCAAAAACAACACCATTCATTTAATTAATAAACACATAAAAAACTTAACAGAAAACACAAATTGAACGGAGAAGACTCACCTAACGGAGACCTAGGCGGCGGAATGACCACGACGGATGACAGGGGCGGTGGATCTGAGTTACAATGGAGGAGAGGGAGTTTTTATTGTGAAGAGGAGGGTTTTTAATGGCGACGACTGTATGTTGCTGGAGATTCAGATCTTCGGTGGAACTCGGCAGGTGGAAATCGATATCGGCGGCTTGCTTGTGCGCAACAGAGCTCCGGCGACGTTGAAGAGATACGATGCTAAACGAACTCGATCTGGACTGCGAGCTGGGCTGCGAAACGGCCGGTGGCGAATCTGAGGGAGAGGAGACGCTGCTACACGAACAGTACGACATGGTGGTGGGGCGGCGACCTCTGGGGCGGCGAGATCTGGATTTGCAACGTCAAGCAATGGAGCCGACGGGGAAGGTGAGATGCGGCGTCGAGGCTTGATGGTTAGTGGTTGTGTTGGTGGAGGAGATCGATATGCTGCCGGAGCTGGGTGAGAATGGTACACAAATGGGGGGTGATTACAGTGCTGATGTGAGAGGAGGGTTTGTGGTGGTGATTACAGTGCAGAGAAGGGTTGGTTACAGTGCTGATCTGAGAGACGAGAGGAGAGAGAAGAGACAGAGACGAGACAGAGAGGGAAGAGATAAAACATATAGAGAAGATGAGAAGGCGGTGCACCGTAACAATAGTAGGGTTTGAATTTTGGATTGGGTTCTCTGTAATAAAGACTGATATAGGGGGCAATTTGGGTTTTTTAGGCTTATGTAACTAACTAGTTACTGAAAGGACTTTTAATAAGAAGTCCAATGTTGTAGAGGCCTTGTTTTATAATTCACCCGGAAATATGGGAGGAGAAAATAAAAATACCTTATATTAAAATAAAACGGATATTATATCACACAACCCCTGTACCAACCAACTTACATGTTTCCACTTATAAGCTTTTAAAAAAACGTATCTTCTGTTGACAAAAAAAAAAAAAAACATATCTTATGTAAAATAACCTTCATCTCCTTTAAAAATGCAATTTCTTTAGATTTATGTGCTTAAACAAAGACACTCTAAAGAAAGAACATAGACAACCTGCTACATACTTTCCAGATACTTCTTCTCTAGGACCAACATTGCAAACCAACCATTTCCTGCAAAATTGAGGAAATCCCAGATCGAATTGGCACCTTTAGCCATAGCTGAACACCCAACACAAAAGAAAAACACATACATTTGCTTTAAAAAATGATTTTACATCTTTCACTTTCTTTCTTTTTAGTCCTTGAAGATACATAACATTCATAATACTTATAAAAACATTACACGCATTAACCAATGTCAATTCGTGACAAGGGTTTGCCAAGGAATAAATACAAGACTTTTACCAGAAAATGATCTCTACTCAGAAATATTAATTAGCCAGAATATCAATGATTCCATTAACTAATCAACTAATTTCATTGGTTTTGACCATAAAAAACATGGGTATCATGCCAACTATTTCCCAATAGTCCAATAACACTCACCCAATATACTAATTCTAATATGTAATACAAACTATTACACAATGACTCCCAATAAGCATTGTGTAATCAATGGAAATCTCCTCAATTTCCAGTCTTCTTCTCCTCTACTTATTACAAGACATAAAATCCTAAGAATTAACCTAAATTATATATTCTAATTATATCAATAGTGTTGCACTTTAGTTCCTACAATCGAATTCGTAAAGGTTACATACACAACAACATAGTACTCCCGTGATTTGCAGAAATTGCAACATACCCTTGTAAATACTACTATAATAACAAACGAATCACCAAGGCTTGTTTAGCCTAAGAATTAAAGATTCACACACATTAACGGCACTTAATAAGTAAAATTTTATAGAAATCTTGAAGTTGGATGAGTATGAATAAGAGACTGAGACTGAGTCTGAGACTGATAGGAGTTCAACTGTGCTGCACCTGCCGGAGCAAGCAACAACATTTCAGGTGGCGCCGCAGCTGCGGCAAAACTCCAAAGCTGACTGAAATCAGGTCTAGTAGGCAGAGCCCAGAAAGCTCCACCGCCACTTCCACCACCACCACCCGCAAGAGAAACACCATCATCCTTCGTGACGGTAACATCTTGATGATCATCGGTGCGCAACCGTTTTCCTAACAGAAACGGCATCGTTGAAGCTCCTCCGAGGAATGAATAAGGCTTATGATCAACCAAAGACGAAAGAGATAACGACGAAGAAGCTGAGACGGTTAGAGTAGTAGAAAAGTTGGCCGGAGTAATGCCGGTTCCAGTAGCTGCAATAATTGACGGCTCAGCTTGACGGAGTAGCCATTCGATGGTTTGACCGTGACCTAATTCTCTGGTTAACTGGAATACTCTAGCGGCGCATACTATAGGCATTCTTATACGCCGTCCACGACCGTCTACTTTTGTGTGTCGATCCTTTGAAGGTGCCTTCTTCACTCCTAATGCACCGTTATTGTTACCGACACCGTTACCGTCAAGTGAGGTTGACATGATAATAGGAGAAAAGAAAGAAAATAATTGTATCTATGTTTTTCTGAAGAGTGGGAATGAAGAGAAAGTTTACTTTGATTTTCAGGGGTTGGGATGTCTAATGATTGAGAGGCAGGAGCTGGTGGAGACAGGAAGGAAGGCACATGGGTGGTGGGGACCATTTCCTTACTACAATCAAATTTCACAGCTCATGTACTTCCACCTATTGTACTACTCTGTTTCCTACTTGAATTCTTGTGATGCATGTCTTCGTACATGTGGCATTTTTACAAAGAAGTAATGATAATATACCCTCCAAACTTATACTTTACTATTCATAACCGAATAGCTTAACTGGCTATAGCCTTTTACTTTCTCATGGAAGGTACATGATTTAAATTTTGAAAAGGCGTGCATATTCTCCGTGGTATTATTACGTAACAAAAAAACCTCATACCCGACAATATACTTTACCATTCATAACCTGGCTCAATTTGAATTGAAGTAAACCGCCAATATAATTATTTTTTCCGATTTGATTAACGATTAATTTTACTCACACGTCACATCATGGTGGTATGAATTTTTTTTTTTTTTTTATCAAACTTACCATTTTATATCCACAAAACGACAAGTACAAATCAAACCCCTACTTGTTTTTGACTCAAAAACAAGCATGGCTAGGAAAACAAACCCTATACAACATTTACTAGAAAGTAAACCTATCAACTTGCAAACAACCTATACAACCATTGCTATAAAAAACAAAGTAAAGTAAAACCCTATACAACCATTGCTAGGAGAACCTATACAACAATTGCTAAAGTCTTATACTAAGTCCAAGCTCCAAGCTATCCTCCTTGATCCTCTTTCTCTCCTCACTTGAGCACTCCATGTAGCTTCCATCTTGCCACCAATCTCATATTCTCAACACTCTTCTTAAATAACTTTCTATTCCAAAGTGTATATGAACATCTTTCACAACTATTTTCACAATATCCTCATATTTGGGATATATCTTCTTAAACTCATGTTTATTCCTCATATCCCAAATACAATAAAGAAAACTAAGGAAAGAAATGTTTGATATAGTATCCTTTAAAGCGTTACCATTGAATTTAAGCATAAAGTCAAGCCTTTCTTCCCAAGTGCCACCCGAGTTGTGCCAATTGTGAAGAGCACAAATCTCTTTCCAAGCCAGAGTTGTGAACTTACACTTCACAAATAAATGATCCCTAGATTCATGATCTTCAAAGCAAAGGTTGCACATCTTGTCCACTTCCATACCCCACTTGCTAAGCCTATCCTTTGTGCTTAACCTATCCTTACAAATTAGCCAAGCACAAAACTTGTGCTTTGGCATACTCCATTTATGCCACACCACACTATACCATTTAGTTTTCTCATTAGGACCCCTTAGATCATACATAACATCCGAGGTCCTAAATCCCTTATCTCCCCATCTTATAGTGTCATGCTCATCCTTAAGCACCATATCCCTTACATGAGGTTGGAAATGGTAAGAGAACCTATATGCTAGATGATAGATGGATAAAAGGGAAGTGTGTAGGTGATATTTGTGGTAAAAAGGATGCTATCTCTTTGGGAAATTACAATATTAACAAAAAGGTGGTGGACTATTATGTGGTGGTATGAATTTGGGTGGTATAAATCATTACTCTTTACAGAAAAAATGATTAAATTTTTTATTTTTTATTTTGTTGTTTATGACTTGAAAACTTTAAATAAAAGATCGATAATGTTATTGTGATTAGAGTATTTTTAGTGACCAAATGATTAAATTTTTTATTTCTAATTTTGTTGTTTATGGCTTGAAAACTTAAAATAAATAAAAGACCGATAATGTTTTTGTGATTAGAGTATTTTTAGTGACTAGGAGTCTATCTTGTATACCTCAGTTTTGGAGTCTAGGCGGTTGACGTAGGCCTAATTACTATACAGGGTTATACGTGGACTAGACGGGATTAGGTAGTTGATGTCCCATCTTTTGTGATAGATTAATAGACTCTTAAAAGATCATTTGTAGGGGTTTTATTGCGTTAATGTAGAGTTTATCTCTTGATTTTGCAACTTTTGAGTTATTGGCCTATTCTTAGATTATTTGTGTTGAAACATTTTGAGGTGATTTGTATGATAGTTATATAGCTCCTACGACCAGGGGTGATAGAATATCCTAAGATAATATTAAGAAATCAAAAAGCTAAGAAGAAGTCAAAGTCAAGTCACGAAGAAACTTATTGGTCAAAATAACAATTTAAAATCATTTAAATTAGTTAAAAAGGATTAGAAAATAATTTAATAATATCTTAACAAAAAAATTTGATGGAATCTGTTAGTAGGAATAATATGGCACACAATTTTGTATATGGGGTAAAGAGACATGTTTTAGAAAATAAGGGGTAAACGTTTAATAGTACATAGGGCAAATAGCGTATTTACTCTTTAAAAATTAAAAGGGAAGGTTCAAAAACCATTCCAAAGGGTCTTTGGAACATTATTTGAGGCATGCAAATCTACATGTTAAAAACTTCTTATGGAAAGCCGCTAATAATGCTTTACCGACGAATTTCAATAGATTTAAAGTTAATATAAAAACAAAATCTACCAATGAGGTATGCAATGAAGAGGATGATAATGTTGAACATCTACTCTTCCATTTCCACCATGCTAGAGCAGCTTGGATAGCTAGACCCAAAATCTTCTCACTCTTAATGGTAATACATTAAAATTTGACGAAAGGTTATCAGGAATCCACGAATATGCGAAATCCTTTCATCGAGAAAAGAAAGGCTTAGAGATGGTTTCTCGTGTGGCATATTTGCCTAATATGTAATAAGGCCATTTTCCGTAACATGGAACGTGGCCCATTAATTTTTTTAAAAATGCGGCACGTTCCTATAACGAGTTGGATACGGCCTTTGCGTCCCACTCTGAGGAAACTTTGATAATAATTTTAGACGTATCATAAATAGAATTAGTGAAAACTTTCCTTATGTAGAAAGCTTAGAGAATCCTTCTCGCCCTCCGCTTTTAAGAATCTACACAACTCAAAAGGATTAATTAATAACGATAGGGGAACATATCCATACTTAATTCATACATTTAATAAGGTGTAGATACGTACCTTTCCTGATAAGTCCAATTGTGAGGATCTATCTGGGATAGGGGTTTTAATTTGTGGGATGGGTTCTCGTGATATAATTAAGTAAAACAAAAACAATTTTAAAATGAACAAGGGGATGATGAGAATAATGGCTGGCCTCTTTGGGAACCCTCCCCGAACAAAGTATTTTAAACTTAATTGTGATACGCCGTGGAATATAACTTATTGTTTAGTTGTCAAATGTTGTATTTTTAGGAATGGTAAATGAGGTATGATTTATGGAAAAGCTTGGAGGTTTATCGCATGATTATTAATGAAGGCGGAGGCGTTAGGCCTTTTTTTTTAATGTAAGCTAGTGGAAGTTATTGCAATAATTGAATTCAAACCATTCTAGACCCAAGTTTCAAGCAAGATAGAAAAATTTGTATTAGTTTAGTTGAAATCAAATACTTGATTTTTTTTTGTAATATTTTTTTTATTTTTGTGTCTAGAAAAAAAGAATTGCCCTCACGCAGGATCGAACTACGGACCTTCAGTTTACAAGACTGACGCTCTACCACTGAGCTATAAGGGCAATTTACATTTCTTGGTTTTGAAGTTATTTACTATGTATTAAACTTAGAATTTAGCATCATATTACGAAGTGCTCCTGATTTCTTTTAATGAAGTAATTGCACCTTAGGTCCATAGGCTGCCTTACCATATGACTTGCCCTTAAGTCACAATTTCTGACGACTCGTTTTGAGATTGAGTCCGGGGTAGTGGGTGTTTAAAGTTATATGATATATTTGGGATTATATTACGCTTGTATAGTGCTATATACCGATTCACTTTGGTATCATCATTGTCGAGATTCAAGAAAAGAAAAAATATTGAAAAAAAGAGAAAAAATGAATGAAAAAAGTCCAACATGAATTATTAGATCAAAACAAGATTCACGGATGACTTGCAAAAAGAAAGAACAAAAATGGAAATAAAATAATCCAGCAAGTGAATTATTGGAACGTAAAAAAAATTGGCTTTTGTAGATTTAGAGATGCGAATCTAATGCATCGAAAAGAAGATGAATGAGCACGCCATGAGCATTAACTCAATTTTTTAGGCTGTTAGTTGTTTGGTTAGTGAGGAGAAAGCTAAAATATCTCTCTCTCTCTCTCTCTCTCTCTCTCTCTCTCTCTCTCTCTCTCTCTCTCTCTCTCTCTCTCTCTCTCTCTCTCTCTCTCTCTCTCTATATATATATATATATATATATATATATATATATATATATATATAACGTATTGACTCGTGTCCGAAGGTAGGGGTGTGCAAAACAAAACCGAAATACCGAACCGATCCAATAAACCGAAAAAACAAAAAACTGACAAAACCGTTCGGTTCGGTTTAAATTTTTTAGAAAGCCGGAAATTTCGATTCGGTACGGTTTTTCTATGCTAAACCGAACAGAAAAACCGAACCGAAATAAATACAAAATCTAAGACATTCTTGAATTTAATTTATATTCTTGAAAATATTATGACAATGTGATAGAGAATGGAGTAATTTTTGAAAAAAAAATGTTTATATATGACATGCACCGTCCCTAAAAATGTCATAATGTGCAATATATTTACATAAGTGATATATTAAAAAATCCTTCTTTTATTAATATTTGTTGAAGGTAAAGCATACACATTAATTTTATATATATTCCTTTGAAATTATTTGTTTACGACTAATATATAATATTTGAGTTCCAAAAATGTAATTTTCTACATGGGTCAATAACATGATTTTTCTTTTGAAATTATTTGTTTACGGCTAATATAAATATTCCTTTGAAATTATTCGTTTAAGACTAATATATAATATTTGAGTTCAAAAAATGCAATTTCCTACCTGGGTCAATAGTATGAAAATCAAACACTTCATATATGGATTTGTTGGACAATAAATTGTCTCATGTAAACGTCCTTAAAATATATCCAACTATCAAACTAAACAAATACCAAAACAAAAAAACCAAACCAAACATATAGTAAACCGAAAACCGATAACCGTTCGGTTCGGTACCGGCACCTTTTAAAAACCGAATCATTCGGTTTCGGTTTCGGTTACGGTCGAAAACCGAGCCAAACCGAACCTTGTGCACCCCTATCCGAAGGCACTTTCAAAATCAATTATTATGTATAATCGTTCATTTTAATTATATTAATTGAAATAATATTAATTAGAGATATCAAGACTAATTACCTTACTATTATTGAGTTTGGTTCTGAGTAATATAGATTTAACTAACGGAAGCAGAGTGTATAAATAAAAATATATATAATTTGTATAACTTATCTTATAAGGAAGGGGAACAGTTTGACTTATAAAATGTTCACACTGTCAATAGCAAATTTCAAAATTTACCACTATATATTTGTATGAAAATATATTTATAAATAATAACCAGAGATTTTGTTATAGTCAAGACAAAGTCAAACAAAAAACTAGTAAAAATCTTGATTGGTACTTTTGTTGCAATACCAATATTAATTACTACAAGAATTTTGTATCAATCTATCAAAAATCAAAAGAAGGTTTGACCGCCAATGAGATCTTAACCAAGTGGTAAATATTGAGACCACTATATAATATGAAAAAATTGCACAATATGCCCTATATTAATTCTTTTAGGGTCAATTACACCATAATTCTATATAAAAAAAAGATAAGTTAATTGCACTATAAATAGGTCCCTATATTAAGTTTGTTTAGTTAATGGTTTCTTAATTAGTGAAGAAACAACACTTATAAAGTACACATAACTAAATCATTTGCTGGGAAGTTTAAATTTTTTCAAGCCAAGTGAACAAAAAACTCAAAAACATTATCACATAATGCAAACTACACATAACATGAATGCTTCACAAAAATCTAAGCTAGATGAACATGATCACATGTTCTAATATTATCCATCATATTGGTGTGATTGTCAAAAAATATGCAGTAGTTCGGGATATATAGTTGTCTAATGGAACCGAAATATATGCACATATAAAACAATTGCAGTACATAGACTTAAGATATTACCCTACAGAATCCGATCACTCACTGAACGCAAATAAATAACACCATAATGGGTAACAGAGGTATACAAATTTCTATCCATCAAACTTTTCCCCAAATTAATGTAATTTTTGGGAAAATTTCACTATTGGGCCCTGTGGTATGTGAAATAGACAAAGATACCATGTTTATCATCTTTGCTAATGTTGAAACACAAGGGTATATTTTGCTACTTTGCACAACATAAGGACCAATGGTGTGCAATAATCTCTTATTTCTTCAGAGCACATATATCTTATAATTTAATAGAACCAAATTTGTTAGATATGGCTAATCAGTAACAAATACTCTGTATACAGGTTTAATATAAAAGATATACAGATGCATGCTCCATGATTAATTTCTGAAGTACTATGAACCATCCAATTGAAAATTTAACAGAAAAAAATACATATTTAAAAGAAAATTACTAATTTTTCCTAAGGCTTCTGAACTGCTTGATTTGTGCTTGGTATGGATCACCTTTTATTTCTTTAGAATGGTCATGGCAGTTAATACAGTTGGTACTTGTATCTAAATGACCTACATTATCCTATTCATAATATATGCCTGAGAAAGATGGGATACTTTCTCAAAAAAGATTATTATCAAGCTGATATCTTTATATTTTCGAGATCTTTGCGTTTTCCCGTGTAATTGGACACAAAATCATATTGTAGCTAAGTGAGATCTCTACAAGTATTGTTTATTCACAGAATGGATTCTTTCCAGAGAAGTTGTTCGAAGATAATTCTAATATAATTAGCTGAAGATTCGCAAAATAAGAATGCATCTGTGCGGAAAAATTATTTTCTGCCAATACCAAACTAAATTATGGTGATTCATCATATGTGGATCTGGCTTAAAGTTTTTTTTGTTGCACAAAGTAAACAAATTATTATATTTTCGAAAGCCTTGATCAAAATTTCAACAAATGCCCAGACTTCACAATAGTGAGAACTAAAACATTACCATAATGCTACAATTTATGGTAATGTTTAGAAAAAAACATGCAACATTAATAAGAGAACAATAAAAGTGAGAATACTAGCTCCGTCGAGAGAGGGCCATCACAGTGTAAACAAGTCATACTCCTACGATGTTAATTTGGGGATAAAATGAAAATTTATTCCAATAATTTTGCAAGTTTTACTTAACTTGGGTTCATCGCCAAGCCGGATGGTCTCCAAGTGGCGGCGGTTTTATTAGACCATCTCCATCAGTTGCACCAAATGGATATTTACTGCAAACAATTCAAAGAACTAATTCACACATACACATAATATACAAATAATAAATACATTATAAATTCAAGATTAGATTAATTTCGCAATGTAAGAAGGAGTGGTTTTCACTTATGTTGATATGGCGGTTATAGGATGTTCATTGGTCCTAGTATAGTATCCAATGGTCCACCTAAATACTCACTAATCGATCAATTATTACTAGCCATGTAGTTAGAAATCCTAAGGTCTTTTCAGTTATAGTGTAGGTTTAAGGACAATGTGATATGTATATTTGGATAATATGAATTGAGCTTTTGGCTCTCTCCTTACCAGTACTCGACAAATCGTCCCCTTTAAGTTCTGAAGAAATAGCAAAACTCTGGCCAGTTGAGCTAACCCAACTGGTTCCATGAGACTCATTTTCATGTGAAATGCATGCTACTTATTTTATGTATTTTTCCTTTCTTTTCAAAACTTTTTTCTAGATCCCAACAAAGGGTTGTAGTAAAGATTATCATCAATACTTTTTCACATACAAACTCAGAAAATCTCATCTCCATGTATTTCCCAATTTGACTCCATCACCCCAAACTAAAGCTTTAAAGACAACTATGGTCTTAGGGTTGTGATTCGAGTGCAGGTCATATAAAAATTCATATGAACTAAGGGGAATGTCTTGTAATATGGCCACAAAAATAGACTATAAGCTAAAAGTGGGATAAGACGGATAAATAATTTAAATTCAATTCGGGTGAGCAAGCTAAAGGTTTCAATAAGAATAAATATTCAAGATCTTGAAATAGCTCACGATTTTATATTTTAATTAATGATCACTTTGCACACAAAGAAACTTAAAAAGTCATTTTGTAATAAAATATGAAACAATTTTTGTTTTTTTAAGAAACTGAGTCTGGGCTTGAGACCATCTAGCCTTAATGGAGATCCGCCACTGACCACCACTACCACCTTATCCATTAACCAAAACTGATTTGAACACAAAAGCCCGGTAGAAAAATCCCAGAAGGAAAAATTGAGATTTAAAAGAATCTTTAAAACTTTTAACCCATATGTTGGCTAAATATTTTCACATGAATAGGGTTATTTGTCTCTCCTTTTGTGTATACTACTAATACATGTACCATATACACCCATAGATCCTCTTGTTGAGTTTTAGCATGTGCTATAGTCTAACTGTGATGCGACATATGTTGTAATAGAAGTCTTATAATTGTATCCATCGTTTATGCATAGTACTAATTTTTTTAATGTGCATACCAAATGTAAATTGGTATGGGTGTGAGTGATTTCCCCACCCATTAAATATACTAATTTAGAATTATCATGGGTTTAATAAAGACTCTATTCTAAAGGTTATGATAGATATGATGAAGGATCATCAGACTTGACTGATTTTTAGTATTAAGCCTCGTCTTAGAAAAATTAAGACTAACAAATTAATAAATTTGTTGCAAAAAGATAATTCAGTTCAGGTTGATCCCGAGACTTAAAAGGGGGTTGTTATGCGACATATCAAAAATCTCAGTATGTGTTTTGTATTCAGATTGCCAAGTCATCAACATTGAGGTCTATATGCAGGATTGTACGTATTTAATATTTTCAAAGGTTTCTGCACATCCATATTTGAATGAACGTGAAACTTTATGCAAAAATCTTAGTTCTTCTATCCATAACCAATATACTCCATGGTTAGTGGTTAGTGGTCTTAACCAGGTAAAAGATATGAAGTCAGAAGTATCATTTTGGACTTCTAGGATATGAAGACAAAATTCTAGAGAACGTAGACCCATGAGTATTTCAAAAGAGCGTAACTTTTGCATACGAGCTCCAGTTCAAGCGATTCAGAAGGCGACGGAAAGCTCAGAAAAATGTCTACAGCTTTAATTGCTGACATTTTACTTAATAATGGATGAGTAGAGCTGCATTCACCCAAGAACAAGGCCAATGAGCTTTTTCACGGCTTGAGGATGTCAGTTCCCAAACATGGGGATTGAGCGATTCTCAAAAAGTCAGGCACTACTCTCTTGTGTTAACTATGCATTTTATGTGTTCAATGTATATTTTTAATTTTATGCTTTATTGAGTCTTTTTGAGTCGTGGGGACACGACTCACTTTTGAGTAGATGGAGGGGATTTGTTGTCCTTATCTCTGTTTTATGTTTTTTTTCATAAAATTTTAAATTTTTTTAATGTATAATAAAGGGATTTGGCATAAAATATTGGTGGGGCCTAGGGTGTGATAAAATAAGATGTAAATAACGTGCAAATAACACCCTAAAGCTACACGGTTCTGCAAGTATACAGATCGTATGCAAGTTTTAGTTAAATAATTAAGATTCGTTCCGCAGAGACTACGAAGGTTAGAGGAATCTTATGCAAATATCAAGTGTAAATAATTAAAGCTAGAACAACTAAACGCAAATAAAAGTAAAGACAAATAGATTTTTAATTGATTTTCTAATTAACTAAATTAACTAAGAATGTAAAGACAGAAAATAAATACGAAAGAGAGGAATATGAGAATATAGCTTGAGTCACTAGCATGTAATCCCCACTAGTTTTGCCGTTCTAAACATGTAAGGGTGAATTATGTAGTATTTCAATAATCCGTTCCAATTCGCTATCGGTAGTTTAAAATAGGATTTACCTGTGTCAATAAGGCTTCCTAAGCAAACTTTTCCTGTAATTGGTAAATAGTCACAAGAACTAAACCATAGTGATTATCTAGTTAGGTTGATTTGTCAGATCTAAACCGAATACTAAACGTTATGTGCTAAACATGCAATTAAACACCGTTGTCAATGGTGACCTAATTACTAGATGGTAATTCTATATGGGCGCGCATCCACAAGAACACAGAATATAATTCCAAACACATAAACAGAGAATAAAAACTATAATTCAATTTAAAACATTAAGTTCCCAAATTAGATAGATGTCAACCACAACTAGGGTTCATACATATATGCTAAAAACTCAAGCTAAAGAAATTTAGTTCATGCAAGAAAAGAAAGAAATTACAAAATTAAAGGTAGAAGAAGACATTGTTGATGAACAGCTCCTTCCAGACTTCTCTCTTGTGTTGTATGCTTCCTCTTGGTTTAAGGTTTCACCAAGGATTATTTAAGAGTGTTAAGAGGCTGTATTTATAGTGTATAGGTTGACCTAATTCGTTTCTTTGAGATAAGTTAAGTAATGGACTCCAAGCCCAACTCAAATTCGTAAGGAAATAAAGATAAACACTGCTGGACTGTTTTGAGCATATCTCCTTCGTTATTGGTCGGTTTTTGCTCCATAATATACCAAAAGAATCGTCACAGAATTACCTACGTCCTTATGAAAGGAATCTTCCAAAATCGGCTTCCTTGTAGGAGTAATCATCACTTCTTTAGGCGTGTGCTGCAGAATCTCAGATTTAGGCAGCTTTTCCTTTTCCTAATTTTTAGCCTTTGTTTCCTTATCTCCAATTTCCATGTAAATCTCTTTCCATAAGTTGTAGTATTTGATTTGGACTCTAATTAATCTCCATAATTATCTTTAAAGCTTCACACTAAATAAACAATTAAACCCAATATGCTCTAAAAATATTATGTTACTAAATCATGACCCAAAATAGGAAAGTGCACTAAACTAAGCTAAAATCAACCTATAAACTAATAAATAAGCCTAAAATGATGTCTCATGAATAGATTTTATTATCACAAATGAGGAGACATCAAGACCCCCAACTCAAAGTTGTATCATCCCGATACAATAAAAGTAAAGAACAGTAGGGTAGTCAAATAAACAAGAAGAAGTCGGAGGAGAACAAGAACATAACATGATGAATGATCCTAGAGCAAAATATCTAAAAAGTCTCATGCAGTAATGCTCAAGAAATAATGCACCAATATGCTTAATACACATGTAATCAACAATCCATAAATTTAAGTTAAGATTAATTTCGCAATGCCAGAATGAGAGGATGATAACTTAGTTCAGGTTACTGGCTATAGGTTGTTCATAGGTCCTAGTATAGCATCCAATGGTCCACTTACCTATTACCTAATAGCTCAATTGTTTCTCCACCTAGTAGTTAGAAATCCTAAGGTCTTGGTTATAACTTGGCTTAAGGACGGGTATGGTATATTTGGATAATGAAAAGTGAGCTTGTAGCTCTCTCCTCACTAGCCATCAATGAATCGCCCTAGAGCTTGAGTTTTCACTCGAAGATGTTCTCACTCAACCCAATTTATTGATGCTTTGCATCCCCAATACATCCAATTAAACCCTTGATGATATAAAATCCACATCGCCGGTCCGAATATATATTTTCTTTTCAATTAAATTTTCTTTTGTATAGCTATGATTCTCTTTTTGATGTTGAGATATCACACTACTTTTTTTTCATATATATATTCTTTCTTTTTATGCCCTTGTTGGCAAATTTAGCTCGTAGCTTCTTTTTCATTCACTATTACCCCGGCAAAGGGTTACAATAACAACTATTTCATCATCACTAAAATCACAAATATAATTCCCAAAACCCAATGTTCCCTAAATATGAAATCCCACCACCCCAAACTCAAGCTCTAAAACGAGTTGTCTCAGATTTTGCGATTCGAGTGCGGGTCATATAGATAAGTCCTACAAACTAAGGGTATGGATTATAATGTGTTTCAATAAAAAGGCTTTAGAAAAGGCTCAGAGGGGCTAAGACGGATAAATAATAACAATAATCAAATAAAAAGGGTGAGAAGGTATAAAAGCTTCAAGTGTGTTATCATGAAAGAACTGCCTTATTCATTTTTCTAACTACCGGATTTCGTTACGTTTTCATTATTAGTTCATAGATAAGCGGGTTTTCAACTAATTTCAAACCTCACGTTCTACACACCAAATAATTCTCCCTAAGTTTCAACGTGATTTCTTAGCATTGCTCATTAACTTTCCTATCTTTTATTTCCTGTTTGCATGCATCTAAACAAATTTATTGCATCTTTCAAAAACATACTACTTACTATCATTGACCTAATAAAATCATGCTCAAATAGGTACATTCAAAATATTCTATGCCTTAATTCAACCTAAAAATTTTAAATTTTATGCAAAAACGAAAAGAAGATGAGGACAACGAATCCCCACCCCCAACTCAAAAGTGAGTCGTGTCCCCACGACTCGAAAAAGACTCAGGAATGGAATCAAATTTAAAATTAAAACTAACTAAACTACCTAATGCATACAAGCTAATGAGAAAATTAGAGTGACTTACCTGGCTGGCCATAGAGATCCATTATATCCTCATCCTCATCCGAAGCAGAGGGATCAGAATAATCATCAATATGCTTTTCCAAGGTCAAATCGTCTATCTGCGATTCCAACTGTATGACTTCTGCCCAAAGTTCTCAGTTATCTTCTTGTAATCTTTCTATTTCGTTCTGTAACTTGAGAGCCCAAGGAGGAAGATCATAAACAATTTCAGAGGAAGAAGTAGAAGAGCCTTGGTCTTGAATTTTGATCTTTTTCAATGGTCTTCTTGATGGTATGGACATTCTAGCAGTTAACTTTTTCTTTGGTAGTGGTTGTGCTGGTGCCTTTTCTTTTGAATCTTCAGTAACCTCATCAAGATTGATGGGTTTTTCAATGGTGGCTCCAGGCAATTTCTTATTCTTCCCAAGGATAGAGCACTTTCTCTTGTATTCCATAGCTTCAGATCTGTTAGTCATGCTTGATTTACCCACAACTCAAGTTATACCAAGGATGGATTAAAAGTTTAAGGAAAATTTGGTTTAGCTTGAGGTTGTTGCTTGGAATTGATGAAAGAGAAAGGTTTCTTGATGGATCTTGGAAGAAATCTTTAAAGCTTGATGAATTTGATGGTGTTTTAATGGTGTAGTGTGATGAATTTGATGAAGAACTTGTGTTTATGGAGGATGGAGGAGAGAATTTGTGGAGTTGTTGTGTTAATTGTGAAGGTTTGCACAAGCTTTAAGGTGTATATATAGTGTTTGGGTCTGAAAAATTCGTATGGGAGAGGCTAGGGTTAATCTTGTTAAGGTAAGAAGTTGATTAGGAAAGAACTTCCTTCACAAACCGCCTCTGTGCGGTGCACCGGACCAAGTCCGCGGTGTACCGGACCCATCAGCTCTTCAATTTTTCGCCTCGGCTAAAAACCCGTGGTACATACCCCGTGGCACGTGTTTTACCTCCTGGACAAAAGCTTGTTCTCCGTCAAAAAACACGTGGTACCCAACCCGTGGTACGGGTTTTTCTTCTCGCGGTGCACCGGACAGGAGGCGCGGTACACCGCAGCCATCATGCCTCGATTTTTTTCGTCTCGGTATAAACCCCATGGTAGCCATCCCGTGGTACGGGTTTTCAGGGCACGGTACATCCCTGCGGTATAGGGGTATACCGCATGGGTAGTCCGCGCCAGCCTTCGAATTTTTCCAACTTTTTCCTTTTTGACCCCAAACTCGTTTCCTGCACAATAGCACACTACCTTTCTCTTCCATTATCTTGTAAACACAATTAAAAATATACACTAACTTAATATTATACACTACGAAGTATAAACAACTAATCTAAAAAGCAATTAAAACAAGGGGTGTCTCCCAAGAGCACTTTTGTTTAACGTTATTGAGTTAGACGTGTACCTCAGGCTAAGCGCATTCAACGAGATGGATTGTCTCCTCTCGCCCTAAGTCCTCACTGTCATGGTATCTCTTCAAACGTTGTCCATTCACCATGAATGTCCTTTGCTCGGTTGGATGTTCAATTTCAATCGCTCCATGAGGTGTGACTTTCGTAACAATGTAAGGTCCTCCCCAACGGGATTTAAGCTCTCCTGGGTAGTTCGAAAATCGAGAGTTGTATAATAAAACCTTTTGTCCTCTCTCGAAATGCTTTGGACGGAGTCGTTTATCATGCCATCGCTTTGTTTTCTCCTTGTAGAGGCGTGAATTTTCATAGGCAAGATAACGAAACTCCTCCAACTTGTTCAACTACATCATCCTTTGCTTCCCGGCCAAATCTGGTTCCAGATTCAGAGTTTTAATAGCCCAGTAGGCTCGAGCTTCAAGTTCAATCGGTAGATGACACGCTTTTCCGTACACCATGCGATATGGAGATGCCCCAACTGGTGTTTTAAATGCTGTTCTGTAAGCCCAGAGAGCATCATCTAGCTTTAAAGACCAATCTTTCCTCGATTTATTCACGGTCTTCTCCAGAATAGATTTGATTTCCCAGTTGGAAACTTCAGCTTGATCGTTAGTTTGTGGGTGATAACCGGTTGAAGTACGGTGTTTCACTCCAAACTTACGAAGATAATTTCTCAGAGGAGCATTAAGAAAGTGGGTACCTTTATCACTGATGAGAACACGTGGCGTACCATGTCTTGAAAAGATGTTTGTTTTTAAGAATTTAATCATTGTTTGAGCATCGTTCTTTGGTGTTGCCACTGCTTCTACCCACTTCGATACATAATCTACTGCAAGCAGAATATAAAGATTTCCATGGGAGGTAATGAAAGGTCCCATGAAATCTATTCCCCATACATCAAAGATTTCAACTTCTAGGATATTATTAAGCGGCATCGCGTCTCTTTTTGATATATTGCCAGTGAACTGGCATCTTTTACATGACTGGACAAAACGATGACAATCTTTGTGTATAGTAGGCCAATAGAACCCGGATTGAAGAATTTTAGCTGCAGTTCTATCGCCTTTAAAGTGACCTCCATAAGGTGAACTATGACAACTTTCAATGATTCTCTCCATTTCACCTTCATGCACACATCTTCTAACCACTTGGTCACTACAAATCTTCCAGAGGTATGGTTCATCCCAATAATACTGTTTGGCCTGGTGATTTAATCTTTATCTTTGTTGTGGGTGGATATCTTTGGGAAAAATACCACTCACAATGAGGTTGACTAGATCTGCATACCATGGCTCAAACACATGTTTAATAGCAAAAAGTTGTTCATCAGGGAATACCTCTTTAACCAACAATGGTTCTTTGTTCGCATCAGATCCTTCGAGCCTTGATAAATGATCAGCAACTTGATTCTCGCATCCCTTTCGGTCTCGAATATCTATGTCGAATTCTTGAAGCAAAAGTACCCATCTAATAAGACGCGGCTTAGCGCCCTTTTTCTCCATAAGGTACCTAATAGCTGAATGGTCCGTGTATACAACAGTTTTCTTCCCAATCAGATAGGAACCAAATTTATCAAAAGCATAAACCATGGCCAACATCTCTTTCTTCGTTACTGTATAATTCATCTGCGCAGCGTTGAAAGTCTTACTTTCATAATAAATCGTGTGGAAAATCTTGTCTTTCCTCTGTCCCAACACAACACCCATAGCGTGATCACTAGCATCGCACATAAGTTCAAACGGAGCCTTCCAATCAGGAGGTATAACAATAGGTGTGGAGATTAGCTTCTCTTTAATCGTAAAAAACACTTGAAGACATTCATCAGTAAAATTAAAAGGAGTATCCTTTTCAACTAAAGAACAAAGCGGTTTGGCGATCTTGGAGAAATCTTTAATAAATCTGTGATAAAATCCTGCGTGACCCAAGAAACTTCTCACTCCTATAACAGAAACTGGAGGTGGTAACGTTTTGATAACTTCAATTTTAGCACGATCAACCTCCATCCCTGCCTTCGAAACTTTATGTCCCAACACAATTCCCTCTTGAACCATGAAGTGGCATTTTTCCCAGTTAAGCACAAGATCTTTTTCTTTACATCTCACAAGGACTTTCTCAAGATTATTCAAACAATCGTCAAAACTATCTCCAAACACCGAAAAATCATCCATAAAAACCTCCAAATATTTATCAATCATGTCCCAAAATATCGCCATCATGCACCTCTGGAACGTGGCAGGTGCATTGCATAACCCAAACGGCATTCTTCTACAGGCAAAAGTACCAAACGGACAAGTAAAAGTTGTTTTGTGTTGATCAAGAGGATCTACACAAATCTGATTATAACCCGAATATCCGTAAAGGAAACAATAATACTCTCTCCCTGCAAGCTTGTCTAGCATCTGATCAATGAATGGTAGCGGGAAGTGATCTTTCTTTGTAGCTTTGTTCAGTCTTCGGTAATCCATGCACACTCGCCACCCCACAACTGTTCTTGATGGTATGGCTTCGCCTTGATCATTAAGGATGGTAGTGATACCTCCTTTCTTTGGAACACATTGCACTGGACTAACCCAATCACTGCTAGCAATTGGATAGATAATTCCTGCGTCTAACAACTTGATGACTTCCTTCCTCACCACTTCTTTCATAGCTGGCATGAGTCTTCTTTGTCCCTCTATAGATCGCCCACCTTCGTTCTCAAGAATGATTTTGTGTTTGCAAACGGACGGACTAATTCCCTTGATGTCGGCAATAGTCCATCTGATTGCTTCTTTGTTTGCGCGAAGACTTGAAGTAGCTTCCCCTCTTGAGGACCTGAAAGGTTAGCAGAAATAATAACAGGAGAAGTTTTATTCGTACCTAGGTATGCATAGCGTAGGTGATTTGGAAGCGGTTTTTCTTCGAGAACAGGTGGGCATAGTATAGATGGTTGTTTCATTGGTTCAATGTCACCTGATTCTCGAAGTAGTTCTCGTACATTTGATACTAATGCAGCAACATCTTCAGGGGGAATCTCGAGTTCCTCTTGGGATTCAAGTGCTAAGGCTTCGTCAAGATCATCATCTAAGCTTTCTTCATTGAAGACTTCTTGCGCAATTTTTCCGATGACATCTATTTTGAAACATTCATCCTTCGAATTTGGTAACTTCATAACCTTAAACACATTGAATCGTATCTGTTCACCTTGTACTTTCATGATTAACTCACCATTCTCAACATCAATTAGTGTACGCCCCGTGGCTAAGAATGGTCTACCCAAGATGATGGGGACATTCTAATCCGCGTCGTAGTCAAGAATAATAAAATCACAAGGAAAAATAAAAGAGCCAGCTTTAACTAAAACATCTTCAATTTTACCTATTGGTCGTGAGAGGGAGCGATCCGCCATTTGTAATACCACAGATGTGGGTACTACTTCTCCAATATTAAGCTTCTCGAACAGGGATCTAGGCATGAGATTGATGCTCGCACCTAAATCACATAATGCTTTCCCGGTCCAACTATCTCCAATGCCGATGGGAATTGTAAAACTTCCGGGATCTTCTAGCTTTGGTGGCAACTTACTTTGACATATAGCATTACACTCCATAGGTAATCCAATTGTTTCCCCAGTCTCTATACTTCGCTTGTTGGAGAGAATGTCTTTCATGAATTTAAGATAGGTGGGCATTCTCTTGAGAGCCTCAACAAGTGGTATATTAACTTCCAACTTCTTGAACATGTCAACGAACTTCTTGAATTCCAGGTCATTGTTCTTCTTTCTGACACGTGAAGGGTAAGGTGGTGGAGGGCATGTATTAAGTTCTACTGGTTTTCTTGTCTTCTCAGGTGTCTCGGTTTGGACACTCTTTTCTTTAACTACCTCCTCTACTGTATCTTTGATTGTTTCTTCCCCCTAGTTTCTGTAATAGGGATTGGTTCAAGCTCTCTTCTTGGTGGAGGTAGTTGGTTTCCACTTCGCAATTCAACTGCATGGCAAGAATCATCTCTAGGAGCAATAGTATCACTTGGAAGTTGCCCTTTTGGCCGATTTTGTAATGTACTCGCCATATGTGACAAAGTATGCTCTAGTTTCTTGATTAACTTCTATTGGGCTTGAATTTTCTGTTGGCTACGACTCATATTCTCAGCTGCTTGCATTAATTTAGCCATACTCGAATTCAAGCTTTGGATTTGTTCTTGTTTTGCCAGTTGCATTGATTGTTTAGGTGGATCTTTCTTCGTTTCTTGACAAGCTTTCTTAACAATGGGCGCCTTTTTCTGAATAGGTTGTGGTGGATTATAGGATTGCGGTTGGGGTTGATGATAAGTTTCTTGCTTCATGACCCAACTCTTTTGCTGTGGGGGTTGTTGATAATTAGTGTAGCTTTCTTGAGGCTGATTATAACTATTCGACTAATAGTTATTTTGCGGATGTGTAACGGAAGCTACTACTGGATTATTCATACATCCTTCTCACTTATGATTTCTTGATCCACAACCAGGACACGAAGGAATTGTACGTACCACATTCACCTGAGCAATTGTTCGGGCTTGTTCTTGTAGCTCTTTGAGTTGTTGAGCCAATTCTTTAAGATTCAGAGATTCTGAAGTGTCTTCTTTTCTGGTTTCTTTGGCCAACTTCTCTCGTTCTCAAGAATTCTTTCCATCCCCAACTCAGCTTCTTCAGGATCTAGTAACACAAAACCTGTGTTTCCTAACGAATCTGCTTTCTCTCTTGATTTGTCATTGATGTCTCCTCATTTGTGATAGTAAAATACACTCTTGAGACATCATTTTAGGCTTATTTATTAGTTTATAGGTTGATTTTAGCTTAATTTAGTGCACTTTCCTATTTTGAGTCTTGATTTGTAGAATTATTATTTTTAGAGCATATTGGGTTTAATTGTTTATTTAGTGTGAAGCTTTAAAGATAATTATGGAGATTAATTAGAGTCCAAGTCAAAGACTACAACTTATGGAAAGAGATATGCATGGAAATTGGAGATAGAAGGAAACTGAGTTCAAATAGGAAAAGGAAAAGCTGCCTAAATCTGGGATTCTGCAGTACACGTCCAAAGATTGGTGTTTTTACCTAAGAAATAGGCCGAATTTGGTAATTTCCTTCTAAAGGGTGTAGATAATTCTGTTGCGATTCTTTTGGTATCTTATAGAGCAAAATCCGACCAATAACGAAGAAGATACACTCAAAACAGCGCAGCAGTGTTTATCTTTATTTCCTTACGAATTTGAGTTGGGCTAGGAGTCCATTACTTGAAGTTTATCTCCAAGAAACGAATTAGGTCAACCTCTACACTATAAATACAGCCTCTTAACACTCTTAAATCATCCTTGGCCAGACCCTAAGGCCAAGAGGAAGCTGCAACACAAGAGAAGAAGTCTGGAGGGAGCTGTGCAACAACTATGTCTCCTTCAACCTCTTATTTTGTAATTCTTCTTCTTTTCTTTGTATGAACTAATTCTATTAGCTTAGGTTTTGCATAATGTATAAACTATGAATTCTAATTCTTCTATCTAAGTTCTTTGGGAATTATCTGTTTTAATCTGATATTAGCTACTTACCCTTATATTTGATTATGTGTTTTGATTTAATGACTGTTTTCCTTGCTAGTGCACGAGTATAGGATTACCTTAATAGTAGTTAGATGGTCACCTTGTAAGGGTGTTTAACTATTGAACCACCACATAACGTCTAGTGTCGATAGCAGTTCTGACAAAACATACTTCTAACTAGATAGTCATTAAGGTTTGTTTTAACCACCATATCACCAAGATTGCAGTATTTGCTTAGGGCCTTAGTGGCGTTTGATAACCCTATTTGAAATCACTTCTTGGTTGTGCCGTTGCCCCCTTAGTCGCTCTCAAGGTCTAAGGTAGTGGAATTTAGAATCCTGACTAAGTATACCAAGAGCTAATATTCTCCCTTATAAATTAGATCTAATAGATAGAATTAGAAGGATTAGTGCATACTAGTAAAACCTAAGTTATATCGTTCATACTATCTTCTTTTCTTTTCTGTTATTTATTTTCTGTCTTTAATTTAGTAGTTTAATTTTCTTATTAAAAACCAAATAAATATCTATCTTTCTCTTCTTTCTACTTGCGTATTATTATCTATCTTTAATATCTGCACTTGATAA
This sequence comes from Nemophila menziesii, assembly GCA_029959085.1. Lineage (NCBI taxonomy): Eukaryota > Viridiplantae > Streptophyta > Magnoliopsida > Boraginales > Hydrophyllaceae > Nemophila > Nemophila menziesii. The sequence goes on from JARWIR010000008.1 coordinate 10,128,997, forward strand.
TTTGCATAAGTTCTCTCTAACTTTCGTCAGTCCCTGAGCAACGAATCTTCTTATCATTAAAACTTGCATACGTCCTGTAATACTTGCAGTACAGTGTTAGTTTAGGGTGTGTATTTGCACTTATTTTATACATCTTTTTATCACACCTTAGGCCACACCAAGTTTTTGGCGCCGCTGCCGGGGACTACATCGTTAGTCCTTGTGCAATTATCTTGTGCTTTTATTTTAGTTAGTTCTATTTTACGCTTTTCTTTTTAGTTTTTGTTTTACAGATTTTTTTTAGGCGAGAGCAGATTATTTAGGAGATAAAGGTTTCGTATTATTAGATCCTGAAGAAGCTAATACATGATGGAATCTCTAAGGCTCAAGGAGTTGAGCCGACAACTTGAGGAATTACGAGAACTAGCTCAGAGGAATCTAGTACATGCCTCACCTTCATGTCCTAGTTGTGGAGCAAGAGATCACTCGTGGGGACGTTGCATGAACAATCCAGCCTCAATTTCCTTCATGCCTTATCAAAGAGACCATTATCATAATGGTTATTATCAATCTCAAGGAAATTACGCTGACTATCAACCCCCACAGAGTTACAATTGGGTCGGAGATCAACAGCCGTGTCATTATGATAACCATTATCATGATGATTATTATCAACCACGACCACAAGCTTATTATCCTCCACAACCTATCTATCAAGAAGCGCCGATTTATAATGAAGCTTATCAAGAACCACTTCCTTATTCAATGCAGCAAACCGTACAAAAACAACCTTCGAGTTTGAGTTCAAGTTTGGCTCGACTGATGCAAACACTTGATAATATAGAGAGTCGCCATCAAGAATCCCAAGACTCGCAGAATGCGCTTATGGAGAAGTTGCAGAGAATGTCACAAAGGATGAATGAAACTCTAAAACCTGCAGAAAGGCAACTCCAAAGTGATACTACTGCTGCAGAAAACAAAGTTTGTCATGCAGTTGAATTAGAAAGTGGAAAACAACTACCTCCAACAAGACCAGAACCAGAACCAGTCCCTATTCCAGATCAGAGGGGGGAAGAAGCAACAGAAGATAAGGTCGAAGAGGTAGTTGAACAAGAACGTGTCCAAGAGAAGACACCAGAAAAGAAAGAGAGCCCAGTGGTAACCAATACATGTCCTCCTCCACCATTCCCTTCACATGTCAGAAAGGACAATGACCTGGAATTCAAGAAGTTCGTTGACATGATGAACAAATTAAAGAACAGCAGCCCGTTTGTAGAAGCTCTCACAAGAATGTCAAAATACGGTCAATTCATGAAGGACATTCTTTCTAACAAACGAAGATTCGAGATGAATGGATTACCAGAGGAGTGTAATGCTACACTTGGAATTGAGTTACCACCTATTCCCACGACATCTTGGATGGCACCATCCATGATCATTAAGAATCGAGCTGAAAAGTTCGTGGGAATTAAAGGAAAAGGGTGGAAATTTCGTCATCCTTAATCGAGGTAACATGTCTAACTTTGAAAGACGTTAAACAAAAGTGCTGTACGGGAGACAACCCGTAAATTTCTTTTATGTTTTTACGTTTTTAGTTTTTAATTTATGTTTAGATTAGTTAATTTTAGTTGATATTGCATATTTGAGGAAGGTATTAGTGTTTTTGATGATTAGGTATTGGAGAAATCGAGTTAGGGAAGCGAGCAAAAATTTTGTTGGACAGAACTTCGGCAAGCCATATCTTTGCGCTCGGATATCGGAATCAGGTGATTTTTTAGCCTAAACTGCATAACTTTTCGAGAGCTAGCTGTTGGGGAGGTTTTTGTCACGTGCGGTACACCGGACTTCAGCCGCGGTGCACCGCGTGGTCAAAAACCCGTACCACGGGTTGCTACTACGGGTTTGATCCAGAAACCAGAAAAATTGCCGCGGACTACCCTCCGGTACACCGCACCATGGTCCGCGCCTCAAAAACCCGTACCACGGGGTAGGTACCGCGGGTATTTTGACGGAGATAGCTACAGAAGCCGTGGGGTACCCTCCGGTACACCGGACCCTAGTCCGCGAGTCAAAAACCCGTACCACGGGGTCCTACCACGGGTTTTAACCAGTGAGCAAAAAGTTTCGAGCATCAGATGTCGCGGACTACCCTCCGGTACACCGCACCATGGTCCGCAGGGGTAGTCCGCACGAGCCGCCAGAGAGAGAAAAGAAAGGGTTTCAAGGTTATATGAAGATCTAAAGCTTATTATTCCGAATTTATTAAACCCTAAACCTCTTTCTTCTCTCCAAAACTCTCCCAACTCCATTAGAGCTCATAAAAACCTTCACCAATCATCAAAACACTACCCAATCACCATGAAAACACATCCAATTCATTCTCCACATCATTACAAGGAAGATTCAACCACCTATATCATACCAAAACACCTTGAATCCAAGATCAAAAGCTCAAATTTCAATAATTCATCCTACAATTTCTTAAATCCAAGCCAATCCATGAAGAATCCATCTTACCCACATAGAGAATCATCATCAAATCACCTTTCCTAACCCAATTTAAGCTTGTACAACCAATAATCAAGAGTTCCAAATTTCAAGAGTGGTTAAAGCTTTGAGTTGGGGGTCAATTGAGATGATTAAGAGAACATGAACATTATCTACTGTATGGGAGATGAAGAAATCAAGGTATTGGATCTAATTGAGAAGAAATCAAGTGAGAAAAGTCCTAGTTCCAATTCAATGGGTAAAACAAGTCAAGAGAAGAGAGGTTAGCTAGCTGTGTTTGATTCAATGAGCAAAAAGATTCTAACTTTGGTGAAGAAGACAACACAACCTCTACAAATCAAAGACCTTATACCCAGAAGAAATAGAGAAAGCTTCAATGGCCATGATAGCTTCTCCGAAGCAACAATTAAAGGAACTACCTTTTTCTTATGAGAAAGTATTTGAAGAAGAAGTTGAAGGTGAATACATGAAGGTTCATGGGGATTTGGAATGCTTTGGGTTGTTTGTGAATTGTATTTTGTGAAGAGAAGAAGAAGATGTGGCACAGTGGATCTATGAGGAGGTGATACGAATCTTCGATCTCTCCCATGACGTTATTTAATGCAATATCCTATTATGATCACTTGTCCTGAACATAAAGCGAATAAGAAGTTGGGTGAAGAAGATACATTAGATTTAATCCGAGTATCGTCTAGGCGAGGTAAAAGCCTCGAAGAGTATGTTTTCTTTCTTCCCTACCATTTCTTTATGTGCAATATGTATGCTAATTTTAAATTTTATTCTTTCTTGAGTCTTTTTCGAGTCGTGGGGACACGGCTCATTTTTGAGTTGGGGGTGGGGATCGTTGTCCTCATCTTCCTTTTTGTTTTTGCATAAAATTTAAAATTTTTAGGTTGAATTAGGCATAGAATATCTTTGAATATACCTATGTGAGCATGATTTAATCAAGTTAATGATAGTAGGTAGTGTGTTTTTGAAAGATGTCATAAGTTTGTTTAGTTTGCATGTATGAGAACAGGAAATAAAAGATAGAAAAGTTAATGAGCAATGCTAAGAAGTATGTTGAAACTTAGGAATAGTTATTTGGTGTGTAGAACGTGAGGTTTGAAATTAGTTGAAAACCCACTTGTCTATGAACTATTAGTGAAAAAGTAACGAAATCTGGTAGTTAGAAGAATGAATAAGGCAGTTCTTTCATGATTAAAACACTTGAAGCCTTTATACTTTCTCACCCTTTTGTTTGATATTATTGTTATTTATCCGTCTTAGCCCCTCTGAGCCTTTCTAAAGCCTTTTTATTAACCACATTATAATCCATACCCTAGTTTTTAGGACTTATCTATATGACCCGCACTCGAATCGCAAAACCTGAGACACTCGTTTTAGAGCTTGAGTTTGGGGTGGTGGGTTTCATCATTAGGGAACATTGGGTTTGGTAATTATCTTTGTGATTTTATTGATGATGAAATTGTCATTATTGTAACCCTTTGCCGGGGTAATAGTGAATGAAAAAGAAGCTACGAGCTAAATTTGCCAACAAGGGCATAAAAAGAAAAAGAATATATATATATGAAAAAAAAGAAAATAGTGTGATATCTCAACACCAAAAGAGAGTCATAGCTATACAAAAGAGAAAATTTGATATAAAAAGAAAATATATATTCGGACCGGCAAAGTGGATTTTATATCATCAAAGGTTTTAATGTGGGATTATTGGGGATGCACATTAAAAAGCATCAATAAATTGGGTTGAGTGAGAAACATCTTCGAGTGAAAACTCAAGCTCTAGGGCGATTCGTTGATGGCTAGTGAGGAGAGAGCCAAAAGCTCACTTTTCATTATCCAAATATACCACACCCGTCCTTAAGCCAAGTTATAACCAAGACCTTAGGATTTCTAACTACTAGATGGAGAAACAATTGAGCTATTAGGTAGTAGGTAAGGGGACCATTGGATGCTGTATTTGGGACCTATGAACAACCTATAGCCATTAACCTGAACTAAGTTATCATCCTCTCCTTCTGGCATTGCGAAATTAATCTGGACTTGAATTTATGGATTGTTGATTACATGTATATTAAGCATATTTATGCATTATTTCTTGAGCATTACTACATGAGACTTTTTAGATTTTTTCTCTAGGATCATTCATTATGTTCTATTCTTATTCTCCTCCTACTTCTTCTTCTTGACTACCCTACTGTTCTTTACTTTTATTGTATCGGGACGATACAACTTTGAGTTGGGGGTCTTGATGTCTCCTCATTTGTGATAGTAAAATACACTCTTGAGACATCATTTTAGGCTTATTTATTAGTTTATAGGTTGATTTTAGCTTAATTTAGTGCACTTTCCTATTTTGAGTCTTGATTTGTAGAATTATTATTTTTAGAGCATATTGGGTTTAATTGTTTATTTAGTGTGAAGCTTTAGAGATAATTATGGAGATTAATTAGAGTCCAAGTCAAAGACTACAACTTATGGAAAGAGATATGCATGGAAATTGGAGATAGAATGAAACTGAGTTCAAATAGGAAAAGGAAAAGCTGCCTAAATCTGGGATTCTGCAGTACACGTCCAAAGATTGGTGTTTTTACCTAAGAAATAGGCCGAATTTGGTAATTTTCTTCTATAGGGTGTAGATAATTCTGTTGCGATTCTTTTGGTATCTTATAGAGCAAAATCCGACCAATAACGAAGAAGATACACTCAAAACAGCGCAGCAGTGTTTATCTTTATTTCCTTACGAATTTGAGTTGGGCTAGGAGTCCATTACTTGAAGTTTATCTCCAAGAAACGAATTAGGTCAACCTCTACACTATAAATACAGCCTCTTAACACTCTTAAATCATCCTTGGCCAGACCCTAAGGCCAAGAGGAAGCTGCAACACAAGAGAAGAAGTCTGGAGGGAGCTGTGCAACAACTATGTCTCCTTCAACCTCTTATTTTGTAATTCTTCTTCTTTTCTTTGTATGAACTAATTCTATTAGCTTAGGTTTTGCATAATGTATAAACTATGAATTCTAATTCTTCTATCTAAGTTCTTTGGGAATTATCTGTTTTAATCTGATATTAGCTACTTACCCTTATATTTGATTATGTGTTTTGATTTAATGACTGTTTTCCTTGCTAGTGCACGAGTATAGGATTACCTTAATAGTAGTTAGATGGTCACCTTGTAAGGGTGTTTAACTATTGAACCACCACATAACGTCTAGTGTCGATAGCAGTTCTGACAAAACATACTTCTAACTAGATAGTCATTAAGGTTTGTTTTAACCACCATATCACCAAGATTGCAGTATTTGCTTAGGGCCTTAGTGGCGTTTGATAACCCTATTTGAAATCACTTCTTGGTTGTGCCGTTGCCCCCTTAGTCGCTCTCAAGGTCTAAGGTAGTGGAATTTAGAATCCTGACTAAGTATACCAAGAGCTAATATTCTCCCTTATAAATTAGATCTAATAGATAGAATTAGAAGGATTAGTGCATACTAGTAAAACCTAAGTTATATCGTTCATACTATCTTCTTTTCTTTTCTGTTATTTATTTTCTGTCTTTAATTTAGTAGTTTAATTTTCTTATTAAAAACCAAATAAATATCTATCTTTCTCTTCTTTCTACTTGCGTATTATTATCTATCTTTAATATCTGCACTTGATAATTTGCATAAGTTCTCTCTAACTTTCGTCAGTCCCTGAGGAACGAATCTTCTTATCATTAAAACTTGCATACGTCCTGTAATACTTGCAGTACAGTGTTAGTTTAGGGTGTGTATTTGCACTTATTTTATACATCTTTTTATCACACCTTAGGCCACACCAGTCATTCAGGCCTCCATAAAACAAGGTTAAATAATATTTCGGCGAGGATTGATGATATGGACATCTTGCTTCACCCAGACTTTCTCCGTTTTCCTGTATAAATTGTTCAAGCTCCAACATATATTTTAAACGTCTACTAACCGGATAAAAGCGGATATATCGGATCGGATCTTGATGTGCAGCACCGTTGAATAGTCCATGAGTTGCAAACTGAGTTAGCATCCCTGGATCAGGTTTAAATTTAGCGGCTTGGATTTCTGGAGCGCGAATCCCTCGTGGCTCCACTCTAAATTCGATGGGTAGCTCAAGTCTCCTTGGGTTCTCCATCTGTAACTAAATCTGAAAAACAAAAACTAAAGACAAAAGCGTAAAATAGAACTAACTAAAATAAAAGCACAAGATATATGCACAAGGACTAACGATGTAGTCCCCGGCAGCGGCGCCAAAAACTTGGTGGGGCCTAGGGTGTGATAAAATAAGATATAAATAACGTGCAAATAACACCCTAAAGCTACACGGTTCTGCAAGTATACAGATCGTATGCAAGTTTTAGTTAAATAATTAAGATTCGTTCCGCAGAGACTACGAAGGTTAGAGGAATCTTATGCAAATATCAAGTGTATATAATTAAAGCTAGAACAACTAAACGCAGATAAAAGTAAAGACAAATAGATTTTTAATTGATTTTCTAATTAACTAAATTAACTAAGAATGTAAAGACATAAAATAAATACGAAAGAGAGGAATATGAGAATATAGCTTGAGTCACTAGCATGTAATCCCCACTGATTTTGCCGTTCTAAACATGTAAGGGTGAATTATGTTGTATTTCAATAATCGGTTCCAATTCGCTATCGGTAGTTTAAAATAGGATTTACCTGTGTCAATAAGGCTTCCTAAGCAAACTTTTCCTGTAATTGGTAAATAGTCACAAGAACTAAACCATAGTGATTATCTAGTTAGGTTGATTTGTCAGATCTAAACCGAATACTAAACGTTATGTGATAAACATGCAATTAAACACCGTTGTCAATGGTGACCTAATTACTAGATGGTAATTCTATATGGGCGCGCATCCACAAGAACACAGAATATAATTCCAAACACATAAACAGAGAATAAAAACTATAATTCAATTTAAAACATTAAGTTCCCAAATTAGATAGATGTCAACCACAACTAGGGTTCATACATATATGCTAAAAACTCAAGCTAAAGAAATTTAGTTCATGCAAGAAAAGAAAGAAATTACAAAATTAAAGGTAGAAGAAGACATTGTTGATGAACAGCTCCTTCCAGACTTCTCTCTTGTGTTGTATGCTTCCTCTTGGTTTAAGGTTTCACCAAGGATTATTTAAGAGTGTTAAGAGGCTGTATTTATAGTGTATAGGTTGACCTAATTCGTTTCTTTGGAGATAAGTTAAGTAATGGACTCCAAGCCCAACTCAAATTCGTAAGGAAATAAAGATAAACACTGCTGGACTGTTTTGAGCATATCTCCTTCGTTATTGGTCGGTTTTTGCTCCATAATATACCAAAAGAATCGTCACAGAATTACCTACGTCCTTATGAAAGGAATCTTCCAAAATCGGCTTCCTTGTAGGAGTAATCATCACTTCTTTAGGCGTGTGCTGCAGAATCTCAGATTTAGGCAGCTTTTCCTTTTCCTAATTTTTAGCCTTTGTTTCCTTATCTCCAATTTCCATGTAAATCTCTTTCCATAAGTTGTAGTCTTTGACTTGGACTCTAATTAATCTCCATAATTATCTTTAAAGCTTCACACTAAATAAACAATTAAACCCAATATGCTCTAAAAATATTATGTTACTAAATCAAGACCCAAAATAGGAAAGTGCACTAAACTAAGCTAAAATCAACCTATAAACTAATAAATAAGCCTAAAATTATGTCTCATGAATAGATTTTATTATCACAAATGAGGAGACATCAAATATTTAAGTGTACCTGTTAGGCATAATTATATTTGAGTCATTGATATGAGGTAGTGTGTTTTTAAATAGTATCATAACGCGCTTGATATGTTTGCATGAAAATATTAAGTAAAGGATATAAAATATTAATAAGAAATACATGTAAGAAAATTTTGACTTAGCGAGCCTTAAACGGTGTGTAGTCTGAACTAGTTGATAACATGCTTAGCCCATGACTAAAAGTGAAAAATGAACGAGGCCAAGTAGTTAGAAAATGAACAGGGAAATTCTTTGATAAGTCATTTGGAGAGGTTTAGTTGACAAAAGTGAAGTTTCGATGAAGGAAGAATTTTGGAAGAAGAGTAAATATATGCACTACCCCCTGAAGTATACACGTTTTGACAATTTGCGCTCCACTAAAATTTATGCGATTAGATGGCCCTTAATTTTTATTTTTGTGACTCGTTAATCCTTTTAACACATTTCGTACATTTTTGCCATTAAATTGCCGCGTGGCTTGCACGCGCAAGATTATTTCCTTTTTTTTTAGTTAAAAAAATCATCATTTCAGAAATTGCTATTTAAGTCCTTATTTTAAGAGGGATATTTTGGGTACATCACTTTTCTCCTTAGTATAAATACACAAAATTATTAAACAAAAATTGATAAACAAAAATTACTTAATCGTTCTACCGATTTGAGGAAGCTTTGAAGAACCCTAGTTCTGAAAATTCTACAATCTTCCTTTTTCATACTCGGCAAGTAAGCTTCTTATATCAACAATCATGTCGCCACATTTTTCCCAAAGTGTGGGCTCAACTTCTTCTCGCGCTCCATATTGCAGGTGTGGATTTGAAGCCAAAGTTCACACTTCTTGGTCTGATGCGAATCCAGGTAGGAGAATTTACAGGTGTATGTATTGGTGTTCTTTAAAGGATTGCAATTTCTTTGCTTGGTTGAATGAGCCTATGGGTGAACGAAGTGTTCCGGTAATTCGTGGGCTATTGCGTAAAATCGAGAACCACCCGTTAGAACTTGATGCAATGAAGTCGAAGATGAATTTGTTGGCATCGGATTTTGATGAAATGGTTCAATTAGAAATGAAAGCTTGTGACGCGTTGAAGATGGAGTCTGCAAAAGTGACTGAGTTGAAAACCGAGTTTAAGGTAGTAGCTGAGGAATTAGATGAATTGCGAAAAAAGAAAACTTGCTTCCAAAGCTTTGATCTTCGAGTCTGCAAAAGTGAAGTTTGTCGAGGATGAGATGCTCTGTCTTAAGGGGATGATGAATAGTTTAAAAAAAGATAACTTGATTTTGAAATGGAGTTTCCTTGTGTTGATATTCATCTTCTTCTTCAATGTTTGTGGTTTTAGTTGCTTGATATATTAGTTTTAGTTGTATGATTTTCTAAGTTTAAGGTGTTTTGGTTTATTATTGTATCAGATTGGTGAACTGTTGAAGGTGTAGTATGTGTTAGTTTGTGTTTTTTTGTGGTTTATGTGAGACTTGTTATCTACTGTGTTGTGTTTTCAATGGAATTGAAGGTTATGTTTGAAGCAAAACTTTTTTCGTTTTAGTAAGTAAGAAGTGAATGCAATGCAGTTTGATTATAGTATACAAAAAGTAGTTAAGGAGATAAAAGTACATTCCACCTTACTAGCATTACATAGAGTTTCACAAAAGAGTATTCAAATGCAAGTTGCACAAAATTAAAAAACCCACAACCTGCACTAAAGTCTTCACCAACCAAAAAACACTACCACCATAAAATATAAATTCACTTAACCCTAGACTATTACAACCACAATAGTTCTAGAGTGAGCACAAAATAAAGTCATAAATACTCGAATATTAAACAATCCAGGAAAAAGAGATTAGTAAGTATGCATATTCAAGTTTCTGATGGATAACAAGTTCAATTTGGTCCCTTCTCTGGAGGAGATGGAGTTTTGGCAACATCTTTCCTCAGTCGAAGGGCTGCGACAATGGTCAGGTACCCTGGGTTTCCTTCTCTCATTACAACCCCTTCTTTATGCTGCATAAATGGCTTCTTTTCTCTTGGTTCCTCTTTGGTTTTATCCTATCAACAAAGAAACCAAACATGAACATCTAAATATACCCCTTTCCATATTACATATGAATGACCTACTTGAGTTCCATCTGTAGTTAAAGTCCTTTTAGATCTGGTATGCGCAGGTGGATGTGAATGTTTGAAGGTAATCGTGGGGGGTAAATTGTCAATAACATAAAATCGTGGGGGGTAAACTATTAATAAATTAAAAGTGTAGGGCGTAAATTGTCAAAAGTATATCAACTTACCCCTGGGATACCCCTCAGGGACTTTTTCTTTAATGGCATAGTTGTTGTTTCTCCTGTAGGCATTTTATTACTTGTGTCAGTAGCAGGCTGGATGAAGGGATTCTTTGTTATGGGTTCCCCTTTGTTTTTTTCCTATCACAAAAAAAACCAAGTATTACCATCTATATATATTCGCTTTCATCTTAAATATACACAAATGAATGATTGTCAGGTACCTGATCTATAGCTGATGACTTCTTAGATCTGGTTTGCGCAGGTGTTGTTTGGTGCTTGAACACATACTGCAATTTTCAGATGTGGGGGGTGATTAGTCAGTTAAGTAAAAGTGTAGGGGGTAAACTGTCAACTTACCCCTATTTTTCCTTAGGCACTTCTACTTGATTTATTGATGAATCAGTCTGTGATGGCCCATGTGAGTTTTTTCCATTGTCAATCTCTTTGCTTATCTCCACATGCTCTGTCTCTACTTGATTACTTGGTTGAGATTTTTCTATCTTCACCTTCTAGAGTCATAGTAAACCATATAAAATGTTAACTTATTGATTTGTCATTAAAGCTGAACTTGGTAATGTAATTTAATGATTAGTTACCTTTAGTATTGATTTTGGTAGATTATTGTTTTCTGTCTTCTTTGATTTTCCTTTCCATTTGTCATCTTCCTATTTTCAAAATACAACCAACACACAATTAGCTAATGATTAAATAAAAATATACACCCCTAAAAACATGTACTTACTATTGTTATTGGCATTTGGTGGGCAAAAGGGTGTGATAAATAAATAGATAAATAAATAATATAATAAAGGACACACTCTTGACTACCACGAGAAACTCACTGCAAGTATTACAGATCATTTGCAAGTTTAGTTGATAATAAAAGTTCGTCCACAGGGATTTAATCTGTTAGATCTACTTGTAATTAATAAGTGTAGATGAACTTAGATGTTTATATTAACATATAATATGATGAATAATTATTTGATGTAAAATAAACAAATAAGAATGTAGATAAATAAATATGAATATAAGTCATAAAGTAGGGTTACTAATATGCGTCTATCTTACTAAGTTGTTATTCTAACCTTATGGGTGAATTGAGCATTATATATTAACCGGGATTCTAAATTCTACCTAACCCTCGTTAGGGTGGACTTAGGAGCAACCTCTCCACTACCAGGGGACTTGGGTAAGGGGACCCTGAGTAATGATCGGTGGTTAAATCAAACCTTTATGGCTATCAAGTTAGGCAAGCCCGTTAGGATCACTACCACACACTAGACGATTATGTAGTGTTGTCAATAATTAAATTCCCCTTCCGAGTGTTAACTCAGTTACTAAGGATAGTCCTAAGATTGGCCAAATCTAGGGCTGAGAACAATAAGTCAAAGCTCACAATACCAATATATGTCAAGCTCAAATCAATTAAAATAACAATTAGAATTATGGAATTTAAGACAAAATAATAACCCAATGGTGTCGCCTAGGGTGTGATGAAAATATGGTAAAATAAAGTCTAGAAAACTACGCACTCTCACCCTAGACAGGCACAGTACTGCTAGTATTACAGGACGTATGCAAGTTTTAGTTGATAAGTTGAGTTCGTTCTCAGGGACTTAAGTGTGCTAGTCAGATGGGTAGCAATAACGAGTAAGCAATAATTAATTAAAGACTAGAAAATAAAATGAATAAATTTTCGAAATTCTAAATTAAACTAAAGAAAATAAAAGACAATAAAGTAAGTACGAAGAATATGAGATGAGAAGTATAGCTTAGGTTTTGCTAGTATGCGCTAATCCTTCTAATTCTTTCTATTAGATCTAATTAATAAGAGAGAATATTAGCTCTTGTATACTTAGTCAGGATTCTAAATTCCCATTCCTTAGACCTTGAGAGCGACTAAGGGGGCTACGGCACAACCAAGAAGCTGTTTCAAATAGGGTTATCAAACGCTACTAAGGCCCTAAGCAAACAATTCATTCAATTGGTGACATGGTGATTAAATCATACCCTAATGACTATCTAGTTAGAATTAGTTTTGTCAGGACTAATATCGACCCTAGATGTTATGTGGTGGTTCAATAGTTAAACACCCAGCTAAGGTGACCATCTAACTACTACTAAAACAATCCTAAAGTGATCAGTTCTAGGACAGACAATAAATCAAAACACATAAACAAATATAAAGGTAAGTAGCTAATATCAGATTAAAACATGTAATTCCCAAAGAAACTTAGATAGAAGAATTAGAATTCATAGATTATACATGAGGCAAAACCCAAGCTATGGGAAGTTTAGTTCATACCTGATGGAAATAAACTAAAAGAAATTACAAAAGACATCATCTTGCTCTCTACAATAAACTGGAAGACTAAAACCTTAAGAACTAATTACTATGAGGCAAGGATTATTTTACAAGTGATATAAGGGTGTATTTATAGGTGTTTAGAAGACCTAATTCGTTTTTGGTGTAGCCTAAGGTGTGATAAAATAATGATATAAATAAGTGCAAATACACACCCTAAACTAACACTGTACTGCAAGTATTACAGGACGTATGCAAGTTTTAATGATAAGAAGATTCGTTCCTCAGGGACTGACGAAAGTTAGAGAGAACTTATGCAAATTATCAAGTGCAGATATTAAAGATAGATAATAATACGCAAGTAGAAAGAAGAGAAAGATAGATATTTATTTGGTTTTTAATAATAAAACTAAACTACTAAATTAAAGACAGAAAATAAATAACAGAAAAGAAAAGAAGATAGTATGAACGATATAACTTAGGTTTTACTAGTATGCACTAATCCTTCTAATTCTATCTATTAAATCTAATTCATAAGGGAGAATATTAGCTCTTGGTATACTTAGTCAGGATTCTAAATTCCACTACCTTAGACCTTGAGAGAGACTAAGGGGGCAACGGCACAACCAAGAAGTGATTTAAAATAGGGTTATCAAACGCCACTAAGGCCCTAAGCAAATACTGCAATCTTGGTGATATGGTGGTTAAAACAAACCTTAATGACTATCTAGTTAGAAGTATGTTTTGTCAGAACTGCTATCGACACTAGACGTTATGTGGTGGTTCAATAGTTAAACACCCTTACAAGGTGACCATCTAACTACTATTAAGGTAATCCTATACTCGTGCACTAGCAAGGAAAACAATCATTAAATCAAAACACATAATCAAATATAAAGGTAAGTAGCTAATATCAGATTAAAACATATAATTCCCAAAGAACTTAGATAGAAGAATTAGAATTCATAGATTATACATATGCAAAACCTAAGCTAAGAGAATTAGTTCATACAAAGAAAAGAAGAAGAAAGAATTACAAAATAAGAGGTTGAAGGAGACATAGTTGTTGCACAGCTCCTTCCAGACTTCTTCTCTTGTGTTGCAGCTTCCTCTTGGCCTTAGGGTCTGGCCAAGGATGATTTAAGAGTGTTAAGAGGCTGTATTTATAGGGTATAGGTTGACCTAATTCGTTTCTTGGAGATAACTTCAAGTAATTGGCTCCTGGCCCAACCCAAATTCGTAAGATAAACACTGCTGCGTTGTTTTGAGTGTATCTTCTTCGTTATTGGTCGGATTTTGCTCTATAAGATACCAAAAGAATCGCAACAGAATTATCTAGGACCTGTAGAAGGAAATTACCAAATTCGGCCTATTTCTTAGGTAAAAACACCAATCTTTGGACGTGTACTGCAGAATCCCAGATTTAGGCAGCTTTTCCTTTTCCTATTTGAACTCAGTTTCCTTCTATCTCCAATTTCCATGCATATCTCTTTCCATAAGTTGTAATCTTTGACTTGAACTCTAATTAATCTCCATAATTATCTTTAAAGCTTCACACTAAATAAACAATTAAACCCAATATGCTCTAAAAATAATAATTCTACAAATCAAGACTCAAAATAGGAAAGTGCACTAAATTAAGCTAAAATCAACCTATAGACTAATAAATAAGCCTAAAATGATGTCTCAAGAGTGTATTTTACTATCACAAATGAGGAGACATCAGTTTTCTTGAGGGAGAGGTAAAGTAATGGACTCCAAGCCCAACTCAAAATCGTATGGAAATAAAGATAAATACTGCTGAACTGTTTTGAGCATATCTTCTTCGTTATTGGTCGGTTTTTGCTCCACAATATACCAAAAGAATCCTCACAGAATTATCTACGTCCCTACGAAAGGAATCTTCCAAAATCGGCTTCCTTTTGGAGTTATCACCACTTCTTTAGGCGTAGCTGCAGAAATTCAGATTTAGGCAGCTTTTCCTTTTCCATAATTTTAGCTTTTGTTTCCTTATCTCCAATTACCATGCTAATCTCTTTCCATATCTTGTAGTCTTTGAATTGGACTCTAATTAATCTCCATAATTATCTTTAAAGCTTCACACTAAATAAACAATTAAACCCAATATGCTCTAAAAATATTATTTTACTAAATCAAGACTCAAAATAGAAAAGTGCACTATTTCTCAAGAAAAATCGACTATTATGACTTCTGAATCACTAAAAATGATGTCTCATCCTAATATAAATCTATCACAAATGAGGAGACATCACCCAACAATTAATAGTAAAACTTACAGAATAAAAGCTTAGAAATATGGTGAAACCACAAATCTATAGATAATTAACCTAAATGTAGAGAAAGAGCGATGTAAAGAGGAGTTTGTCACTCTCCAACTTCTTACTTCTTGTCTTCCTCTACAGGCCAGCTTGCTTCTTTGATGATAAACTTGATACTAAGGATTAATATTCAAGAAAATACTAATATATGGTTTAGAACTGAGCAAGGACATGTTTACAATAGTTAAAGGGTATATTTATAGGAGTCTAGGAAGCCCTAATTCATTTTCTTGGAGTAGGAGGCAAGTAATTGGACTTCTAGCGCAACTCAAATTCGTAACCCTAAAGTATAGAAAAGGTAATAAACTATTGTTGTCTTTCTTTGGCCGTAACTTCTTTGATATTGCTCCGATTGACACGTTCTTTATATCGAAACTGATCGTCTCGAAAATCTCTACACTTCTGCTTCAGACCATTCTTCCAAATTCCCAGCCAATATTGAGTTATGATCACTTTAATGGACGTAGCTGCTGAAATTCAGATTTACTTGGCAACTTTTCTTTTCCTATATTATCTTTTCCTTCCTTTATCTCCGATTTCCATCATTATCTTCTTTACTTTATCTCTTGGAATTGATTTGGCATATAATTTATTACCATTATCTTTAAAGTTTCACACTAAATAAATAAATTAAACTCAATATGCTTTAAAAATAATAATTCATTAGATCAAGAGAAGAAATAAGAAAATATATAATATGAATAAAAATCGACTATAACGTCCTAATAATTCCTAAAATTGATGTATCCAACTAAGATTAAATCATCACAAATCGGGAGACATCAAGACCCCCAACTCAAAGTTGTATCGTCCCGATACAATAAAGATAAGAACAAAGGGAAGTCTCTAAATACACACTTAAGTCAATTAAGCACAGTGGGAAAGAAGATAGCAGAATATGTAAAATAGACTCAAAGAAACTACTTAGAAAATTTCATGTAATAATATTTACAAACTAATTTACCTGTACACTTGTCATATCCACGATCAACACAGCTCGAATTCAAGATTAGATTAACTTCACAATGTAAGAAGGAGAGGTTATTTACTTAGTTTACCAAGGAGGATATAGATTGTTCATCAAACTTCACTAGCATCCAAAGATCCATATAACTACCCTCTAACAGCTCAATTACTTCTAGATCACATAACAAAGAATCATAAGGTCTTTAAGGTTGTAGTGTTGGCTTAGGGACAGTATGATAAGTATATTTGGATAATTTAGAGTGAGCTTTTGGCTCAATAATTGAATCCCCTGATGTCTCCCTTTTTGTTCTATATTTATATGCTTAGGAGACATCAAGTTAGGTGAATTATGAACTAATATGATAGACTTTTAATGATTATTTGCTATATTTCAATTTCACTCCTTCAAAATTAGTATTTTTGGATTTATTAAGCTTTTGCGCGTAATATGGCTTGTTTTTAGTGAAAAGTTTGTAGGTTTGGAATACTAGCAAGGAAGGGAATCGTGGATTAAAGTCATAGATCATGTAAAGAAGTCAAAGGCGTGAAGAAATATTCTGAAGAGTTGATTTAGGAAACTGCAAATCTAGAAGGCTGATGAAGATTGCTGATTTTGAGCCATTTAGACGAGGATTCAGCAGCTGAGTTGTGAAGAGATTAGATTCTTTATCGAGCTACAAAGAATTATCAAGTTGAATGAGTCAATTCGGGGTTATATTGAGAAAGTTACACCCGTTTTAGTGAAGGGTGTACAGCAGTTACGAGATTTGGACTTAAATTATGGACTTGGGCTTTTTAATATTTGACTAATTAACCTAAGTAAAAGCCCTAGTCCGACTTTAGCACTATAAATAGGCCTTTAGACCTCATTATTCAGTACCTCTCATTTTTATTCTTCAATTTAAATCATCCTTAGAAGAGAGTGTCCAGAGAGAAAGTCAAAAGCAAGGAAAAGGAGAAAGCTAAGAGATGGAGAAAGTCATCTTCTCCAACACATCTAAACCCAATTCCTAATTAGGTTCTATCTTTTATTTCTGTAATTTGTAAACATGAATTCTTTTACTTTTATTTTCTTAGTTTTTACGATAATGAGCTAAATTCAATTAGTACTTGAGAATGCATTAATGGGTTAAGCCCCAATTTATTTCATTTTATGTTTTTGGCTTTGGGATTATTATAATTGAAATCAAATTGGGTAATTAGTATTTTTCCTTAATTTGCATTTATCAACTATTATTGAAGTTATTAATCAACAATAGGACTTAGTACTTAGGCTATTTTATTTAGTGGCGAATGGATCACCTTGACGGGGGAGGGGGGGTCTAGGTATGGAAATAATTGATGAATGTAGAATATAAATTATTTGACCTTGACAGGCTTAATTAATCCTATGGCCAATGGGAATTAAAACTTAATCATTCGAAGGTGGACTATATTCACCCTGACGGGGTTTGTAGCACCTAAGAAGAGCTCCTTAGTCCAACCTGACGGGGGTAAGGATAATCCTGAATCCCGACCACTATTATTTACCGAATTCGTCCCTTAACAAAACATGGAATGAATAGATTTAGGTGAAATCCTAGCGTTGCTCAAGTACTACCTTTCATACCTTGCGTCTAGCTTAATATTTACATATCTTTAGTCTTTTATTTATTTGTCTTTGCTATAGAAAAACAAAACAAACATTCTTATAACCATTTACTTGCTTTTACGTACAATTATTCACTATTTGATAAGCATTAGACTCAAACCAATCCGTCCCTGCGAACGAATCTGTTATCACATATATTACTTGGGACAATTGTACACTTGCAGTTGTGGTTTCTCTTTTTCTTATTGCATTATTTTTAGAACACACAAGGGACCACCAAGTTTTTGGCGCCGCTGCCGGGGACGGTAGCGTGTGACCCCGGTGTTTATCCTTTAGTGTTTTAATTGCATTTTTATTTTTTCAGTTTTACGCTTTTCGTTGTCTTTGTTCTTTCTCAGGTTTGGTGCATGTACTCAAACCCTGAGAGGTTAATACGAGAAAGAAATAAAAGAGACAAGGAAGCTAGAGAACAAGCAAAGAGAGAAAGAATCGAGATGGAGGATTTGAACATTCATCACGTGGATAATACTGGTGTTCAATTAGATGCAAATGGTCAACCTATCATACCACCAATCATTCCCGATCCCCCACTCAATCCTAATGCAGTTCTCAACAATCAACAAAATCAACCACCTATGCAACAAGCTCAACCCCCACAGTATTATGATCCATGGTTCGTACATGGTCCAAAACAAGCTCCTTACCACGCTCCTGCTCTTGGTATTGGTCCTGCAAATATCAGCGTTTCTCGTTATAGACCTGATCCTTGTATGCTATCCCAATTCCAAAACTTCAGAAACTTTCGTGGAACGCCTGGAGAAGACCCTATTCGTGCAGTTCAAAAGTTTATGCAAATCTGCGATTCATATATAACTCAAGGAGTGACCGAGAGCATATGTACTTTGCTAATTTCAGATTTTTCGTGATAGACGCAGCGAGTGAGTGGCACGTTTCGCAAGAACCAGGAACAATCAATACTTGGGATGAATTACAGACAGTGTTTTTCGATCGCTATTATCCGACTAATATGAGATTGGATGCACAGGTAGATTTGACATCGTTTATCCAAGACCAAGATGAAACTTTTGAAAGATGTTGGACAAGATTTCAATCTTGTTTAAGAAGAGTTCCTGACCATGGCCTTGAAATAATACAACAGTTAAAAATCTTTTATAAAGGCTTGTATGGAGGATCAAGAAAAGACCTTGATTTATTATGTGGTGGTGGATTTTTACAGGTAGCTCCAGTCCATGCGAAGATTATTTTAAACATAACGGTAACAAATGAACAAGGTTGGATTACGGTAAGAACACCTATTCGAGGTAGGAAAGAAAGTAATATGGGTACTGAAGAGAAATTCTCCTCTTTGAAGGATAAAGTAAGGACTACTTTGGAACAACAAATGAAACAGCTCACGATAGCTGTTAATGAGGGTTTATCAGGTAAGAAGGCAAATGTTAATATGACTCCAGAGGTATATGGATGTTCAAATTGTGGTGTTTAAGATCATGACTAGGAAAGTTGACATAATAACCCAGAAACTGTTATGTTTGTTTCTAATAGAGGCAATTACAGTTCTGGTGGTTATGGATATCAACCTAACAGAAACCATCCTGGTTTCCAATACTCAAATCCTAATGGGGCAGCTAATCCTACTCACGCATATCAGCCGCGTCCCCAAGGTAACAACTATCAACCTAGACCACAAAATAATTATCAGGGAGGACAAAATTATGGAAACCATGCTCAAAGATAACCCCATCAGAATAATTATGATGACACCATGAACCAAAAAGCCTTACCTTCTCAACCTCAAGAATGTTCAGAAGATCTTCGTCAAACTGTAGGAAGGTTAATGGCACTTCAGGCACAATCTATTCAGAACCAGCAAGCTAGTGAAGCTGCACTTAAATTATTGGGGAATCAAGTATCTCAGATGACAAAGCAGTTAAATCAGCGTCCACAAGTACAGTTACCGAGCGATACTGAAACTCCTACCCAATACGAAGATTGTAATGCTATCTCACTCAGAAGTGGTAAGAATTTCCCTCCACCTCCTTTTCTAGTTATGAAAGAAAAAGAAGTTATCAGAAAAGAAAAACCAGTTGAGGATGTGGTAAAGAAAGATAGTGAAGTTGAGGTAGAATAAGTGGAGAAGAGTACAAAAATTCCTAAAGGGAAAGAGGTTGTAGAAACTCGTCCTCCTCCACCTTTCCCTTCGAGAGTTCAGAAGAAAGAGACATGGTCGAATATTAGAGATTTTTGAATAGGGTAAGGGGTCTTAATATTAGCATACCGTTGTTAGAAGCTATTAAAACTATACCAAAGTATGTGAAGTTCTTGAAACGAGCCCTCACCAACAAAAGACCATATTGTGATAATGAGATGATAGGACTTCCAGAAGAATGTAGCGCGATTTGTCAAAGTAAGTTACCTCCTAAGCTACTGATCCTGGAAGTTTTACTATTCCAATTTCTATTGGTAATGAGTGGAAAGGAAAAGCTTTGTGTGACTTGGGTGCGAGTATTAATCTCATGCCTAGATCGATTTTTGAGAAGTTGAAGATAGGTAATGTGAAACAGACCTCTATGGTCCTACAGATGGCTGATAGATCCCCTGTACATCCAGAGGGGCGAATAGAAGATGTCCTCGTCAAGGCGGGTACGTTAATTTTTCCCGTTGATTTTGTTATACTTGACTACGACGCGGATTGGGATGTCCCCATAATTTTGGGAAGACCATTCCTAGCCATGGGGGGGGTACTCTTATTGATGTAGAGAACGGATAAATGATTATGCGTATCTAAGACGAATAGGTGAAGTTTAATGTGTTTAGGACAATGAAGTTTCCGGATTCCAAGGAGGATTGTTTTTGTTTAGATGTACTTGGACAGATAGAAAAAGAGCCAACTAAGGTTGTGGAGACCTTGGGAATGGAGGAAAGAGAGCTAAGAAAGAAACCACCAATTAAAGTTCCTCCAAATCCTAAGAGAATTCCACACCTTGATCATGCAAAGAAGAAAAACAAAGCACGTGCCATGAAGGCTCCAAAAGAACCTAAGAAAGAAAGAAAGAAAAAGGAGTTCAGAGTGGGTGAAGAAGTCGCAATGAAAAAGCCTAACCCTTCTCCGAAGGCGCGTGAATCCAAGAGATCTTGGCTAGGATCATTCATGGTTACAATGGTTATCTCGGATAAACTAGTTGGAATCAAAGCCAAAGGATGCGAATTTCGAATAACAAATGTTGATAACCTCACTCACTGCTGGGGAGGGTATGTTAAGGAATGACGCACTAGGTAACCCGTCGAGCTTAACGACGTTAAAAAAAGCCATTTCAATTGTATATTAGTTTATCGCTTTCATGTCTTTTAAATTCTTACTGTGAATTAGAGTAATAGTATTATTTAGTGTTTAATTTTTAAGAAATGAGAAGGGTGTAGTGTTTTTGATGATTTGTAGGTGTTAATAATTGAGTTTGGGGTGCTAGGTATAAGAAACGATTGATGTAGAACCTTCCTGATGCAAATAATAGGTTGTTAAACAGAAGTAAAACGGGTTCCCGTTCGTCTCTAACTGAGTTCCCGGTTAAGGAGTTGTACCCCGGTTATCAGCAATTTCGGAAGATCATAACTTGATGCTCGGAAGTCGGAATTAACTTTTTCTTGAGCCTAAATCGTATAAATTTTCGAGCTCTATCCAATGGTGAAGTCAAAAAAATTCGCATGAATAGCTAAAAGTTTAGGACCTGTGCGTATAGATAGACGCAACTCGTGGTGCAAAAATAAAGAAAAACAGAATTCTGAGAAAAACGGTAACTCCAAAAGAAAAACTGAATAGTCCAATGGACCGTGAGCGCAATTTCCAATAATAATGAGTATAAGGTTCTAAAAAATCCGAGGTGTAGGCAAGGAGAAATCTAAGAAACAAAATGAGAATTTTCTGCGCGAATACGCAACACCTTGCGTCCAGCGAGTTGGCAATTCGCGCGCGAATAGCCAACCCGTTCGTGACTAGTCGGGAACCCGTTCGCAAAAGCCAACACTCTGACCCCTGCGTAGGCAAAGACGCAAGAATGTTGCGTCTAAAAAAACGTTCACAAAAGCCAACACTCTGACCCCTGCGTAGGCAAAGATGCAAGGATGTTGCGTCCGGAAAAAAAAACCCCTGACCGGGTACCCGGTTATCTTCGGCGAAAATTGACCTAAACTTTACAAAAACCTTATCTTTCCCTTTCCTTTGGCCTCCCACATATGAAACACCATTGATAACAAACCAAAGCTCAAAAAACACTCAAATTCCATCATCAAAACACCAAAATACCACCAATTGACCTTTGTAAACATTATCCAAACACACAATCTTAGCATAAATCTCCCAAAATACCAAAGAATTTACACTATAGTCCCAATTTTTCTTTCACCAAAGCTTAAAGTTTTTCCATGAAACCTTTCCAAAACCTTGAAATTGACCCAGCTCTAAACACATCATAATTCATATCCATACACCTTCAAGAACACCAAAACCACAAATTTCATCCAAAACTTTTGAGAGTTCTAGAAGATTTGAGTTTGGGGTCATCAAAGATGACCATGAAGGTTGGAAAAGGTACAAAGAACATGATGAAGAGAGAAAATTGGGTATGGAGGAAAGATTTTTGTAGAGGAGATGATGATTAGAGAGCTAGGAATAGATGAAAATGTGGGAAATCTGACGAAAAGTTCAAGGTGATGAAGAACACTTTATTCAAGATAAACGCAACCATTAATGAAGAAGAATTCAAAACCTCAACCTGGACGCAACACTGATAACCAGCCTCGCGCTGGTTAAGATACGTTTTCTATACCTTATCATTTAGTGTAGATTAGTTTATTTGCTTTGAGTATTTTCGAGTCATGGGGACACGACTCATTTTTAAGTTTGGGGTGGGGTTCGTTGCCTCATCCCAATTTTATGTGTTATTTGTGTTATTTGCTTTTAATAAAATTAATTAGGGGTTGCATTTGACTGTAGAAGATCTTAAATGTTCCCTTTAAGCATGCTTTATATGAATATATGATAGTAAATAGTGGACTTTAGGGATTAGTATAAAACACACTTTAATTGCATGCAAACATATGTAATTGATAGGGAGAATTAATGAACAATGCAAAAGAAGTAAACTTGTACTTAAAGAAAATGTTTGGTGTGTAGAACGTGAGATCCAAATTAGTGGAGAACCCACTTAGATATGAACTAGAGGCAAGCTATGTAGCTAGGAAAATGATAGGGGCAGTTCTTTGTTAGCCATTTGAAGCCTTTTTAGCCTTATATGCCTTGTATTAATTATATCCGTCTTAGCCCAATTTTGAGCCTTAACCCTTTCTTTTGTCGCCACAATATAAGCTCATATCCCCTTAGATTAGTAGGCATGACCATATGACCCGCACTTGAGTCACGGTCTTGAGACCTGTCTCGAGCTTGAGTTTGGGGTGGTGGGTCCATTTATGGGAAACTTCATTGGGTGGGAACTTATGTGTTTGTATTGAGGCACAAAAATTCAGATGATATTTTTATTTGTAACCCTTTGCCGGGATTGAAAAAAAAGAAAAAAAAAGAAAAAAAATAAAAAAAAAAGAAATTGAAAAGAAAAATAAAAAGAAAGAAAGAATAAAATAACCGGCAAAGTGAAAAGTTTCTGAAAATTATCTTGTTATGTAGGTTGACATGGGGACGCTACATTAGCGCGTCAAATGGGTTGAGTGAGAACATTAAATGAGTGTAAACTAAAGCTCGTGGACAGTTGTTGATGGTAAGTGAGGAGAGAGCCAAAAGCTCACTTCAAATTTACCAAATTTATATATCACACCGTCCCTAAGCCTATACTAAAACCATAAAGACTTCGTGATTCCTAGGTACATAGTGAGTTTGTAATTCATCTAATAGGGAGTATGCTAAGTGGAGCATTCAAAGCGAGTAAGGATCAATGAACACCCTATAGCCATCATACTGAGATGAGCACAAGTGTAACCTTCTAGCATTGCGACTTTCTGTGTCTGATTTTTGCATGATTAGTATATGTGTATATTAATTTCTAATGTTTGCTATATGAGGTTTGTTTAAAGTGTTGCTTTTGGTTTATTTGCTAGTTTCTATATTCTCTGCAATTCACCTTAAGACAATATTTTTTATTTTACTTTGTCGGGACGACAAAGGTTTGAGTTTGGGGTCTTGATGTCTCCCTTTTTGTTCTATATTTATATGCTTAGGAGACATCAAAATAGGTGAATTATGAACTAATATGATAGACTTTTAATGATTATTTTCTATATTTCAATTTCACTCCTTAGAAATTTTGTATTTTTGGATTTATTAAGCTTTTGCTCGTAATATGGCTCGTTTTTATTGAAAAGTTTGTAGGTTTGAAATACTAGCAAGGAGGGTAATAGTGGATTAAAGTCATAGATCGTGTAAAGAAGTCAAAGGCGTGAAGAAATATTCTGAAGAGTTGATTTAGGAAACCGCAAATTTGGAAGACTGCTGAAGATTGCTGATTTTGAGCCATTTAGACTAGGATTCAGCAGCTGAGTTGTGAATAGATTAGATTCCTTATCAAGTTAAGAAGAATTAGCAAGTTGAATGAGTCAATTCGGAGTTATACTGGGAAAGTTACACCCGTTTTGGTGAAGGGTGTACATCAGTTACGGGATTTGGACTTAAATTATGGACTTGGGCAGGTTTTTCAATTTCAACGGGCCCATTTTGTTGGGGAGTTTTAGGAGCCGAAATATTATGTTAACATATTACATGCCATTATCCATGCCTTATGGCAAAGTCTAGAAAATATATCAAAGGCAAGGATTTTAGAGGCAAGAAATATTATCTATGTAAAAATAGTGTAATCATCAACAATAACAAACACATAATTTGGACCTCCTAAGCTAATGACATCAAACCATATACAATAGTTGAGGGTGGTCGCCCTCGAGGCGTAATGATAATACCACACTCGGGGACGTCTCTTCGCAACTGAACGAGCTGTCACAAGTAGTAAAAGTAACTTATAATCATTCTCAACAAGGACTATCGAGTTAATTGTCGTGTTTTAATTAAGTATTTGGGATGGTAGTCATGATAAAAATATAAATGCAAGATTATATTTGGTTTTGGAAGTTTTTTGTAAATTATAAAATTATGAGGACCAAAATATTAAAAATATTATATTCAAGTAATTATAATGTAAAAATAGAGAAAATGACTAAAGTGAAAACATGGAGAAAATAGATAATAAGTTAGCTCAGTAAATACTCGTAAACCCCACTAGATATTTCTTGACCGTTTTTTGTTGTAAAAGACGAATTTGACTTTTTCACTTTTTTTCGCGATTCAACTATCCACCTAAATATCTTACAGGTAGATAGGGTCAGCCCTTAGACTCTAGAGTCCTCTCTCGAGTGACCATATAAAACCCTTGGACGATAGACTCTAACCCTTATTGACTGACCAACTAGCCTAGACCTCACAGTTCATAGACGATATCAAACAAACAAGAACTATTTCTAAAACCCGACCACTTTCCGGACATTATAAAATTTTTATGTTAACCTACTAAATTGGTCCAAGTAATAGGTTCACACATTAACAACAATTCATATTCATTGAAAAAACATCAAATTCATTTAATCTTTCAATCTCAAATTATATAAAACGATAATTATCATATAGTGTTCATACATTTCTCAAGCTAATGATGAATTAGGTCATTCTAATGAAATGAAATACAATAAACATATTAGTCATAATAATAATAAGCAAATAGGAGTATAATAAATTACAATGGTAATCAAAATCTAATGGAAATAGATGAAGGAAAGAGGTGTGATGGAGTGGTGTTAACTTCTCCTTCTTCTTTCTCTATATTCAAGCGCCTCTAGCTCATTAAAAATGTTTTATAACTGATTTACCTTTTTATTTTTCACCTAAATAAAGTGTGAAAACATTTTTGGATTGTGGGACACACGTGGGTGGGTCAAAAGTGCCCCAAAAATGTTTTTCTAGGAATATTGGACATCTTCACGTCATGGTGGAAATATTAGCATAACTTTGTAGTCTCTACTCCAATTCACGAACCTCTTCCTCTCATGTTATTCTGACTCTAAGGAATATCTTGAACTCAATAGACTTGGTCGGAAGACCCACCAAATGTGTGTGGTGACTCTCTCAAGTTGACTTCAATGTTTACCAACAATTTCACTTGACTCTCTAAGTTGACTTCTTGTTGATTACACACCTTGACTTGGGGCTGACTTGATCTTTTTACTTCCCAGCGTCATCTTGGGCCTCATAACACCCAAGTACCTAGGATCTATACACTTAACAAACAATTAATGCCCAAAACTCCTAATGTACCAAAATATCCAAGAATGACAAAGTACTCAAGATATGTAAAAGAGAATAATCCCTCAAGTTAGTTCAATAACACCACAAAATGATGTCTCGTGACCTAATAAATATATCACAAAATACAAGACATCAAAACCCAAATTCAAATTTTTGTTGTCCTGACAAAATAAGTACAAAATTAGGGGCCAAAGTCAACTAATTACAACAAAAGATACCTAATAGTCCACTCATGTTGTCTAATCGTCCACTCAATTACTCCCTTTTCCACTTAACTTTACTTAAACACATAATGATAAATCTTGAGGGCTTAGGTTATAAGTAGGCTTAAGGTAGGGTGTGATATATTTCAGGTAATTTAGAGTGGGATTTTGGCACTCTCCACACTATCCGTCAACTAATCATCATAGATTTTGAGTTTACGATCACAAATGTGATCACACATCCCCACTTAATGCACTTAGCTAAGCATCCCCAAAATTCCGTAACCAATTCATAATGATTATTTTGCCAAATTATTTTATTCTTTTCATCTATTTTTTTCTCTTCTCTTTTTTTGTAAGTCAAACATGAGATTTGTTGTGATGTGAGTTCTCGTGCTGATTTTTTCTTTTTGTGTTTCTCTTTTTTTTCAAAGTGTTTTTATTTTCTCAAATCGAGAAAGGATATGCACAACATGATAAAGTTTGAGATAAGCATCTACCCACACAATGTGTACCATGATCACGAATACCCACCACCCCAGATTCAAGCTCAAAGACATTTAGTCTTAGGCATGTAACTCGTGGTAGGTCATATGGTCAAGTCGGTTATCAACAAAAAGTATCAAGTATAGAAGGAGGCTAAGAAAGATATATAATTACGTTAGTAAGTTAAAGGCAACAAGGGAATTCAAAGAAACGCCTTGGTCATTTTCCTAACTACGTGGTTTCGTTACTTTTTCACTTTAAGGTCATAACTTAAATGGTTTTTAAAATAGGTCGTGCATTGAATTACAAACCACTCATTCTCATATTGTTCAACCTTATCTTCTTTGCATCACTTACTAATTGGTTCTATCTAAAAGTTTTTGCTTTCATAGAAATACTTTAAGCATATTTTGGACTTTTAAAATACACGCTTAAGTTTTATATTTAACTCGTTTAAGGTACTGGTGGGGGCAAAGGTGTGATAAATAATAGATATATAAGGATAATAATAAAGAGTCACACACCCTTGAGAACCACGGAACTCACTGCAAGTATCACAGATCGTATGCAAGTTTTAATGATAAGTCAAGTTCGTTCGCAGGGATTGTATCCGTTAAATCAATTTATGTTTAACAAGCGTAGATGAATTTAGATGTTTTAAATAAAAATATAAAAAGATGAAATAACAATCTAATGCAAATAAATAAATAAAACAAATAAACAAAACAAATAACTAAATATGAAAGTAAGTCAAATAGATTAGGATTACTAGGTCTATTACTAAATTGTTATTCTAACCTGTCACATTAAGCATTATATATTAACCAGGATTCTAACTACCTAGCCTTTTCTAGACTTAGGAGCAACCTCTCCACTACTAGGGATTCCTAAGTAATGTTTGGAGATTTAATCAAACCTTAATGGCTATCTAGTTACACTAGACGATTATGTGGTGTTGTCAATAACTAAGAATAATCCTAAGATTGGCCAAATCTAGGGAAATAGGTCAAAACACATAATACAATATACGCCAAGCTTAATCAATTAAAATAACCAAATAGTATTTAAAGACAAAATAATAATCCAATAATTAAAAGTAAACTTACAGAATAAAAGCTTAGAGATATGGTTGAGAATAGATCTATAGTTAATTACTCTAAATATAGAGAAGGTGAGATGTAGAAGAGGAGTTGTCAGTCTCCAATCTTCTTCTTCTTGTCTTCCTCTATAGGTCAGCTTGCTTCTTGAATGAATAGCTTGATTCTAAGGATGAATATCTAACTAAAGGACTAAGCTATTGTTTAAAACTAAGAAAATATAAGTAAAGACTAAGCCTATACTTTGCAACTGAGCAAGGACATGTTTACAATGGTATAAGGGTGTATTTATAGGTGTCTTGGAAGCCCTAATTCGTTTTCTTGAAGGAGAAGTAAGTAGTGGACTCCAAGCCCAACTCAAATTCGTAACCCTAAAAACATGAAATCAGGTCCGATTTTCTTTTGGCTCTAACAGCTTCAATATTCATCTGTTTGACGCGTATGAATATACCAAATTGATCGTCTCGGAAATCTCTTCAACTTTTCTCTTGACCGTTTCTCCAAATTCCACACCGTTCTTGAGATATAAGCTGATTTGTGGTCGTAGGTGCAGAAATTCAGGATTAAGGCAGCTTTTCCTTTTCCATGTTTTTAGCTTTTATTTCCTTATCTCCAATTACCATGTCTATCTTTTTCCATATCTTGTAGTCTTTGACTTGGAACCTAATTGATCTCTATAATTATCTTTAAAGCTTCACACTAAATAAATAATTAAACTCAATATGCTCTAAAAATATTATTTTACTAAATCAAGACTCAAAATAGGAAAGTGTAGCATTTCTCAAGAAAATCGACTATAATGACTTCTAAATCACTAAAAATGATGTCTCGTCCTAATATAAATCTATCACAAATGAGTAGACATCAGGTACACTTTCAGGTTTATTCTCTAATTTCCTCACCTATTCCTTAATATATTTTTTATTCTTTTTCATTTTTGTTGGTTTTTATAATTTTCTAAAACAATAAACATATAAACAGCGATGAGAACAACAAGTACCCCATTCCTAACTCAAAGTTGAGTCGTGTCCCCACGACTCGAAAGTAACAACAAATGCAATTATTAATAAGCAAATACGACTACCAAATAGTATATACTGAAAAAATTAAAACAAAAAGGGTTAAGAAGAATGTTCATTTAATGGAGGGCAGTGGGGTTTTCAAAGGTGACAAAGAGATTAGTTAGGGGGCCCCATCTCCACATACCTATTCGTTATTTATATTGAAGTGTTATATCAAATATTATCTATAAATTGATGATTAAGAAACCTCATGTGGCATCTAAGATGTAGAAGAATAAGCTCAACCACTTTTTGTTTGCAGATGACTTGTTAGTATTCTTCAAACCATCAAGTAGATATTCTAAACATTAAAAAAAGGCTTATATTATTCGACAAGTTGTTTAGTTTACTAAGTGACTCAAAAAGTAACTTGTTATATGGTGGATGTAATCAATAAACTAAAGAAAGGATTTTCAATGTGCTTAATATTCCAGCAGGTACATTAACCATGAGATATTTGGAATCCCATTACTACATGTAGATTAAACTTCAAAGAATGCTAATTAAGTGTTGGTTAATAAGTTGATGCAAAAGAATTGATCATTGGAGCAATAAACTCCCCTTATTTGGGGGTATATTGCAACTTATAAAATTAGTTATAAGTAAACTATTAGTGTACTTGTGCAGTGTTTATGCTCTTCCAAATAAACTGATGAAATTACTTAATAATAAGATGGAAACTTTACTTTGGAATGGCTCAATAAATTACACAGGTGGGGTAAAATTAGCATGGGATGAAGTTTATGTTTCAAAAGATGAAGGTAATTAGGGGTCAAAAAACTTGAATTTCATAATAAAGTCGCTCCACTAAAGCTTTTATGGTCTTGTTGCATACAAAAGAAAACTTTATGTTCTAAGTGGGTCCATACATTCTGGTTATATGACAAATCAATATGGCAAGTCCCTATCCCATATGATGAATCTTTGTGATGGATAAAAATTATTAATGTTAGAGACTTGTCAAAGTATTTCATCAGATATCAAGTTAATAATGGGCACAAAACATATCTATGATGGGACAAGTGCCTACCAGACCAAGAAAGTTTAGCAGACTTCAAAATGAAACATACATTGTTCCAGACAACTATATAATCAACAAATTCCATCAATTCATTCAAGCTACACTTTGTAAATGGCCATCTAATCTTAAATTAATATATGAACTAACAAATTTAGTGCAATAGACCCAAATGCTTAAGATAAGGTTTTCAGTGAAGGCATAAAAAGAGGGACATTTAGCACCTCAGAAATTAAGAATATTATTTGGCCAAAAGAAACAAAAAATGATTGGGACAAGATATTTGGGACAACGAAATCAGGACAAGACACAAACTCATACTTTGGGTAGCACATCTAAACATATTATCAACTAAGAAGCGACAAGTTTCATGGATCCAAAGCATAATACATAATATAGCTTTTGTAACCTGGAAGAGGCAGATAGAGAACATATTTATTGGGATTCTACTTTCATGAAGGAATTATGGCTTAAAAAAATGATAATACATGAATGTTCTCTTATTTATTAAAATACAGAAAACTGTACAAGCTTGTACTTTCAACACCATCAGACAACACAAAAACATGACCAACACTTCCAGATTATATCTAGACAGTGATGGTTTATATCATTTGGTGGGAGAGGAATATATGTTTACATAGTAAACCATATAAATCTATGGAGGTTTTACTAATGTAGATCATGCTAGTCATGTATGAATAGTCGGTGACAACTAAGGTTTTCACGCTAACTGCGAAAGAAGATAGTGAAGAGGTCATCATTGAAGACTTGTAAATAAATGGATCATATGGAGAGTGTGGTTACCAAAGTGGGTTGGTGGGAGATAGAGTAATGTCTACTTGGAACCAAAGTACAACAAAAAAAAGCCCAAGCCAAAAAATGGAAGGTGTACTTTAAATGTATCTTTTATGTTTAGTCAAACTATTTTCTTCTGATTTTAGTTTAGTGTTTTGAAGCATATTTTAGAAATTAATTTTTACCCAATAGAATACTTTTGTAAAGGACTAGTTAGTCAATAATTTTTTATTGCCAGGAAAAAATATTTATGTGGCTATTTGTGTCATTTGGTCTATATACTAACTAATTAGACTATTATAAGATGCACGACCTTAAGTTGGAAATTAGATAAATTATATCGCACTAATGAGAATTGGCCATTATTCCTCAACATAAAAAAATTGACCATATGTCTACAAAAAATAAACCTAACATGACGAGATTTGCCACAATCAATCTAATATTTTTATTTATCTCGCTAGCACAATACTTACACAATATTTTGATTCCTTTGGTATTGTAATTTCTCCAGATCAGATTTTTCAACAAAAACTCATTAAAATTGTATCAAATATACTACATATTCTTGATTAATTAACTTTAGTTTCATTTAAATACGAACAAATATATGTAACCATAAATTGACATATAATCAGAAGAACATATAATATAATGAAGTAGTGTTTGTAACATTGAGGGTTATATTATTGTACTTAGATTATACAATCTTCTAATTCCATTTACATCATCAAAACTTAAGCCTTTAAAGACACCTGGTTCAATCAATGGATACATGATTGACTTGGGGTCTTTGCTATGATAAAGTCCAAGTACATGTCCAAGTTCATGCAAAGCCACCGTTTGTATCTCAAATTGACCTGGTATAACATCTTGTGACCACTTCTCATCAACATCAAACCTAACAATTCCACGAGGTGGGCGAGTTGCTTGGGCTAAAATCTTGTATGGACCATCGATATGCTCGAAATTAAGTCTGATATCAGCTTTGTTAAAATCTTGTATATATGTAAATTTAAAATCTGCGACGAAACCCCATTTATATAATGCTTGTGTAATAGGTTCCAAGGCATCCTGTCTCGAACCTGTTGCCAATGAATATGTCAAATTTTTTCTTCTCCATGTTGGTTTCCCTGGAAAATATGCATAATAAGAAGGAAACCCAAAATTTTTATTATGTTGATGCAAATCTGGCATTCCACAACGAGGTTGACTCATCATTTCAATCGTATTAGCTTCCAAAACCCCAGTGACATTAAGGTTGTAGAAACGTTGGTATCGTTCTATTGCTAATAAAAGGATTATCAAAAACATCATTAGTAAAGAGATTGTGTTGGCTCATATACCCAAAATTTGTAAGATATATCTTAAGCTTATACAATCCAGATACCACGTCCCCTTTTGTGGTACCAATAAATTTATTAGGATCAACATCAAATGACGACAAACTAGGCGATAAAGAGAAATAGAATAAGATGTTGAAGAACAAGAAGTATTTGGATGTCATGATAATATTGGATTGACAAAAAGTATATTACAACTATATATATATTATATATATAAAATAAAATATCAACACACACAATCTCGCCCAGATAACTTATTTTTTGTCTCAACTCATAATTAGCTAAATAAAATTATTTTGGAGAAATGTTATTACATTATAACTCTTTTGGTAAATACATTAAAATAAACGCTTTTGGTAGATTATTATTATTTTGACAAAAAAAGTTGCAATTAAAGTTCGTTGACTCTTTTTGAATTAATACATTTTACTAATAAAGGGAAAAATGAAAAAAAAAACATTGTAATGTTCTCACAAGTAGACGGATAAAGATCATTTACAACCCTATAGGTTATTATCTTTCATTAATGACATTAATTGTTACTACTAATATTAAAAATATATTATAAAGCTACTACTCGACAGCCCAGATCCTCTACATAAAAAGCGGTCAGGTTCGTTTGAGACTCCATAATTTACTACTTTCCATTAATGAAAATAATTGCCTACTAATTAAAAAAACTATATTATAAGCATACTACTCGGTGATCTAGATCCTCTATATAAAGAGCACCAAGATCGTCTGAACTTTCATAATTTACTCCTTTGCATTAATAACATTAATTGATTATACTAATTAAAAATAATCAATATTATAAAGCATATTACTTGATGACCCAAATCTTCTACATAAAGAGCGGTCAAGATCGTCTGAAACCAAATAATTTAGTTCTTTGCATTATGACATTAATTGCTTCTACTAATTAAAAAATCTAATCTTAAAGTCTACTACTCGACGGCCCATATCCTCTACATAAACTATTGGGGTTAGCTCAATGGCCAAGACCTTATCTCTCATCTAGGAAGTACATGGTTCGAATCCCCCCAGCCTTGTTATTTCTTGAGCCCTTAAAGGGGGTAAAGCAAGAGGCGTGTATATTTCACATCTGATTAGTCATGGTGCGCGTAAACTTGCCCGGACACCCATGATATAAAAAATGGGCAGGATCGTCTGAAACCTAATAATTACTCTTTTGAATTAATAACATTAATTGCTCCTACTGATTACAAAAAAAATATAATAAATCATATTTTTTAAACGGTCTACATCTTCTACATAAACGATGGTCAAAATCTTATGTGACCCCTTAATTCACTCATTCGTATTAAATACATTAATTGATATTGAATCATAAAAGTAACTTAATTGTCTATTATCCCAATTCATTAGACATCTGAAGGTTCTGTGTTTGATCCATGATAATCGCAATCGTTTGAATTTGTTTCGTCCCAACGGTTTAGATATCTACCTTTTACCTAGGAGACCTGAGCTGGATTCTCGTCAATGGAACACAAATTTTTTTAAGTGTTCTTCCGAGGGATCTGGGTTCGAGTCTATTAATTGAATAAACTTTTTCCCTTTTCCATAAACCATAAACCATAAACGATGAACCTTGAACCAGGAGGTCTTGCCCATTAGGTAGTCAATATTGTAGGATCTTGATTCATTTGAAACCATTTCTTGGGTCATTTGAGAGGGGTCTGTAATGGCGTGTAGGTTGCCTCTAAGCTACCTTAACGGGATTCACCCTTATTCTTAGAAACTTGAATTCAGTAGGATAGGTTTATACTTGCATTTCCTTCACTTTTATCTTATTTGCATAATTGTTTATTTTAATTAATTAGAAAATATAACACTTTGATTTCTCATATTTTAATCATAACATTTAAATCTGTTTATTCTAATATTGAACACAAGTTAAAGTAAATACTTAAATCCTGAAAACAAACTAGTTTTACTTGTTATTACTTGTAACGACCCATCAACTTGCGGAGAGTTAATCGTGGTTTCCGAGACCTGAGAGATTTTTACATTATTATTTAAACACACACTCACCACATGTCATATTGATTGATTCTACCCAAAAATAAGCTGGAAAATTGTGGTCCTTCAATAAAGTTCTAACCATTTTTTGGAACGTTCATTTTTTTCTTTCAACTACCCCATTTTGTTGGGGAGTTTTAGGAGCAAAAAAACTAAGCTAATATATTCCATGCCATTATCCATGCCTTATGGAAAAGTCTAGAAAATTCATCAAAGGCAAGGTTTTTAGATGCAAGAAATATTACCCATGTAAAAATAGTGTAATCATCAACAATAACAAACACATAATTTGAACCTCCTAAGCTAGTGACATCAACGAGGAAAAAAACCCATATACAATAGTTGAAGGGTGGTGGCCCTCGAGGCGAGATGATAAAACCACACTCAGGGACGGCTCCTCGCAACTGAATGAGCCATCACAAGTAGTAAAAGTAACTTATAATCGTTCTCAACAAGGAGTATCGAGTTAATTGTCGTGTTTCAATTAAGTATTTTGGATGGTAGACATGATAAAAATATAAATGCAAGATTATATTTTGTTTTTGAAGGTTTTTTTAAATTATTAAACTATGAGGACCAAAATGAAAAATATTAAATTCAAGTAATTATAATGTTAAAAATAGAGAAAAGGACTAAAGGGAAAATATGGAGAAAATAGATAAGAAGTTAGCTCGAGAAATACTTTTAAACCCCACTAAACATTGCTTAGTTTTAAATGATGAATCTAACTTTTTCACTTTAGTCGGGATTCAACTATCTACCTAAATCTCTCGAGTAGATAAGGGTAGCCCTCAGACTCTAGGGACCTCTCTCGAGCAATCATGCAAAAGCCCTTGGACTATAGACTCTAACACTATTGATTGTCCAACAAGTCTAGACCTCTTAGTTTACAACTCGGTCGCTTCCCAGACAGAGAAAAATTTATATGTTAAACCCTCATGACTTGAGGTTGCTTAAGTAAGAACTTATGCTTATATTGTTAATTGCTTTACTGAATTTAGGGGAATTTTTATTTGAGAATGGTTTGATTTTATTTCATTGACTATTTGTTTGTTTTAATACTACTTGTGTTCTGGACAAACAGTGAGTAGCCATAGTAATCGATCTTACACCCAAAGTAAGGGTTTTAATTGCCGAAATAGCATATAGACGTCTAGTGTGCAGTAGTGATCCTGACGTGCTTGTCTAACTAGATAATCAATTTGGTTAGAATTGTTACATCAAGACATCGCCTAGGGTGTCCTTACCCAAGTCCCATAGTTGTGTTAATATTTCTCTCTAAGCTACCCTGACGTGGGTCAAAGAGATATTAGAATCTCGGCTAATGCGAATTCACCAACTCACCATTATCAATAAAACCATTAAACTATCGGCATAGGGGATTACTATCAATTCCTCAAGAAACTCTTTCGTCCTTTAGTTCATCTTTTAATTAATTGTTTACTTTACTATATTTATTTTTTATCTTGTCTCGTTACTTATCTTAGTCGTTAATCATTGAAAACCAAATAAATATTTTATTGTTTAAGCTTTTTCCATTTACTTATTTTTATTGCAAACTCTATATTTTTACACTATTGAAGCACAATTATTTACAGTGATAGTCCTTGAGGAGATGATAATCCCTCGCTTATCAAATTATTACTTGTCAATGGTTGGTACACTTTGGGGAAGTCACCCTTGATGGTGTTCATTTTATATCACACTCGGGGGGCGAACATTAGCTCAAACTTGTGTTTAATAGAAGCGTAGACAACTTTAAATGTTTCAAATAAAAGCAAAATCAAATAGATATATATTTTTTTGGGTTTTAAATTAACAACTACAAATTCAGTTACGAGTGTAAACTAAGAATGCAATTAAATAAAATACAAATAATGTGAGAGAAGATAGCTTAAGTTTGCAAGTACGCACCTATTGGATGACTCTTCTTTTGTGATAGATGGATATATACACGAGACATCCTGTTGAGGGTTTACTGGACCTAAGTGAGGTATTTTTCCCTAATATTTTTCATATTTTACTTTTCCATCACTTTTTGGACATATTGTTATCTATAGAGATTTTGTGCTTTAATTGTGTGTTAAGTGTGTGGTACATGGTTGACACTAGAGTCCAATATGAGGAGGAGAAGTCAATAAGACAAGTCTAAAACCTTCTATTCTGTTGGTTTATTATCACACTTGGGAGGCAAACACTATCCTAACGAAGTGTTATTCTAATTATAAAGGTGAACTGTGCTAATACAACTCGTCGGGATTCTATAATCCATTTAATTCCCGTTAGGGTAGCTTAGAAGACAACCTTAAAGTATCTAGCGGACTTGGATAAGGGGAACCTACACAATGGTTAGTGATTAGATCTAACCCTAATGACTATCTAGTTAGACAGGTCGTCAGGATCACTACATCATACTAGACAATTATGAACCGTTTAAGTCCCTCAACCCCAGCTAAGGTGATAACATTAGGACTTAGGTCAATCTAGAGGTGAACATGCTCTACAAATCATAAATTAAAATAATTTATAACGCACCTATAATTTAAATGCTCAATTCAACTAAACATATTCCCAAATAATATAGAATAGCAAAATAGAAATCAAGGATTATACATAACGCAAACCCAAGATATTTAGTGCATAACTAATGAAATGAAACTAAAAAATAAAAAGCTTAGAAACATGATTAAGCCAAAAATCTAAAACTAATTACCCAATAATATAGACAGAAACATGCAGAATTGGTGTTGTGATACTCCAAATCTGTTGATTCTTTGTCCTAGTCGATTTGCTCTCTAATTCTTCTAAAAGCGGCACAACAGGATGGCAATGACCTATTTTTAATGTTAAATTCTGATATTTATAGGTTTAGAAACGTTTTATGTGTCATAGGATTCATTTAAGTGACCTAATCCAGCCCAACAATGTTTTCCTCCAAGAGTGGACTAGTTTGAGTCACGTCATCTGCAACATTAATAACTTCCTCGTTTCAGCTCTAAATAACAAACCGCTAGCGGTCATATGCGTTCCTAACTCAAAATCCTAGTTGATTATCAAGGGTCTCCTCCATAATATTTGTCAATTTCACATGGCACCTCGAACAATTCACTTTTGAAATTTGTCCAACAACTCTTGCACTTTTTGAAAATGGCTTCTTTGTCCTTTAACTCTTGTCTTCATATTTAATTTCCTTTTGTAGACTACTCATCCATGCTTTGGGATCTAATATCATCCATTTACCTAAGAGTTTTACACTTAACACACACATAACTCTAAAAGAAACAATTCATCAAAAGTAGCCAAAAAATGAGAATATATCAAATAATGGGGAAAATCCCTCAACTAAGCACATAATGAACCTAAAATGATGTTTCATGACTAGATTAACTTATCACAAATATGGACACATCACACAGTCAAGACATTTAAGTAGATTTTGGAACAAAAAAAACAAGACTTTTAAGTAGATCTAACAAATTCAAACCTAAAACTTTACCAATCATTGAATTCATTATTTTTTAAGTATCTAAACAATGAATTTCCTATTTTCAAACAATGAATTTATTGCTTCCAAATAATGAATTCCCTATTTTCATACCCTACTAAAGATTATTAGCTTCCAACCGATGCTTCGGTATATACACTTAACCAATCTAATTTGAACCCAAAATATATTAAAATCACATAATATATACATTAAAATAATGGATTTCCAGGTTACAGAGACCAAACATAAATATTTTATGTTCCCACGTGGAATTAACTTTGTGTAGCAAAAACACACAATCAATTTTGGAACCCTATTTTTCATTTTTAACTGAATATATACCCAAATTAAGTTACAATAACTATATTTTGCAGGAATCATCATGTTTTCATATTTATATATCAAAGATGTTGAGTATATAGACTATAACACATTTTCACATGTACTTAGTCACAAATATTTACACATAATCGTTATCAATACTTCTGCATATACTAAATCAAATTTAATGTTTCAAAATAGTTAAATATACATTTGATTTCGCTTTGATTCCATATTTTTTGCTTGATTTCTTCTTGTATTCGCTCCCATAACTCATTTTTCTTGAGACTTATTTGCATTGTGTGTATTTGGATAGAAATGGAACCAAACGGTTTATTTAGAGAGGTTAGTTTGAATTTTCAGCGATTTTTGAAAAGAGATAGAAATAAAAAGTTTTTTATTTGATTTGTATTATGTGATAGTTCTTTTTAATTAAGTAATAAATAGAGATAAATTTGTCATTTGTGTTAATCTTTTTTTTTTTTTGTAATTGGCTATAAATAAAAACACATAGTAATTTAATTCTGTCATTGTTATGTTTTTAGCATTTTCAGTTTCCTTTTTTGTTATACAAAAGACTGAAGAAAGCCCGAAAATAAACTGCCTATCGTCTCACTCTGAAATGGAACCCCCACCGGACAACCAAAACCAGCCTCCCCATGACGTCGTCTTCCACCACCATCACACCGGCTCAACATGCGTAAACTGTGGCGGACCAACCGCATACCCATCACCACCACCACTTTCCGATACACCACCAGCATACATCCCAATCCGTGCCCCATCTCAAATGCTACCACCAACTCACAACCGCACCAAAGAATCAATTATCCTCACACCTGTTCCACAATCCCAAAAAATCACCCCACTTGACCCTCCTTATTCTTTCCAGATACCCGTCAAGGTGATCCAGTCACAAAACGACATCGCTTCATTCCACTCTTCTTCCACTTGTCGTAACTATCTAGGGTTTATCGTTTCCCTGTCGGAATCCATCCGATCGCATAAACTTTCCGATGATTTTCATGTTTCCCCTTTGATTCGCTCCATTATTGACACACTCCAAACCCTAATCTCGTACGTTGACGAAATCCCTCCTGCCCCTCAGTCAGCGCGGTATGGCAATGTTGCATATCGGACATGGCATGAACGGATGAGTGACAATGCTGAGTTCTTTATGCTACAGTTTCTACCGAGTGAGCTCAAGTCTGCTTCTATTGAATTAGTACCTTACTTCACAGATAGCTTTGGCAACTTTAGCCGTATCGATTATGGTATCAATTTCTTAATTCATTCATTGTAACTATTATATATGTATTGTGTGTATGTTTCTATGTATTTATCCACTTTCATGGTCTAAAATTAGTAAAACAGAGAATATATTTAGATATTAGACAGTTATAGGGACTAATGTTGTTATATGTCTTTTAAACATGATCAGGTACAGGACATGAGACAAATTTCACAGCTTGGTTGTATTGTTTAGCAAGACTAGGAATCCTAAAAGAAGAAGATTACCAAGCAGTGGTAGGTAGAGTATTTGTGAAGTATTTAGAGTTAATGAGGAAATTACAGTTGACTTATAATTTGGAACCAGCTGGGTCCCACGGAGTGTGGGGACTTGATGACTATCATTTCTTGCCGTTCATTTTCGGGTCATCTCAGTTAATTGATCACAAGTACATGAAACCAAAGTCTATTCATAACGAAGATATATTGGAGAATTTTTCAGATGAGTATATGTATCTATCGTGTCTTGTATTCATAAAGAAGGTGAAAAAGGGTTTGTTTGCTGAGCATTCACCAATGTTGGATGATATTAGTGGGGTACCTAATTGGAATAAGGTTAATAGTGGGTTGCTTAAGATGTACAAAATCGAAGTTTTGGAAAAGGTCCCTATTATGCAGCATTTTCTTTTTGGCTCCATTATCAAATGGTAAGCTTTTCATTTTAATATGCTTTCATTATAGTATTAATTACCCTAGAGTTGAGTCCGGAAATTCAGTTTGTTTTATCTGATCTCGAATTTCAGGGAATAAATGTGGGAGGCTTCAGCTTTTTGCTTGCTTGGCTTAACTAGATTCACTTTAAAACTGCTCCAGATATTTGAAATTAGTGGTCTTATTTTCCTGTTGAATAGAAATATGATGTATCTTAATCAAGAACTTGATTTATAGCTTTAAGCAAATTCTATATGAATGACTCACGTTATAGATTTCAATGTAGTGACCTTTCGGTTTTTTCTTACATGTTCTTACTACCATTTATGGACCGAAAAATTCTATCCTAGGAAAGAGAAAGGTCTCTTTTGTTGTCTCTTTAAAGACTGGTCACACCAGGTATGGTTCTTTTTTTCCCCCAACCATTTAAGATTCGCTTAGGAGGTGATATTTGGGGTGAAATTTAGCAATAATTTACTTCCAAAACTATTTCAATGGTAACTAGACATAATATATTCTGTTATTCAAAGATCCAACAATTGGATAGGTTCATCATCCGAGACTAACTCATACTTGATATTGGTGGATTGAGATGATTTATGCATACTTGTTATCTTTGATATTTTTTCTTTACATTTCCGAGCAAATAGATAATTTGCTTTGTGTTGGATATGCACCTACAATATTATACATAAAATACTTTTTGCAACTTCTTTCTAATTTCTGGTTCATTTTCTGGTTCATTCTGAATATATATGAAATGTTTTAACCACCTATCTACCTTTTGCAAATGAAAACTTCTACATACCCATTGTTTCAATTTTTAAAAAGTACATACCCAATTTTTCAAAAATGGACATAAAGTTGCCCGATATTTTCATTTTTGCTTTCGGTTATTACCTGCCTTAAAATACACGTTAAATACGGAGTGATAACACCATAATTAACGTCAAATACTTGACAACATTTTCTTAACGATCGTCATGTCATCATTTCTTTCACCATGGAATCTCATTATATTATTTCACTATTTTTCACAAGAATCGCTAATCGACTCATCTCTTTTCACTTGTAGTGTCTCAAAATTAGGGATGACAATGGGGCGTGGGTTTGCAGGTACCCGCTCCACTTTAATTTAAATGGAGCGGGTTTTAAGGTATTAAATGGGGTTTGGGGCGGGTTGTGAAGATGGATTTTCAAAACTCGCATGTATAATATATAATATATATTTTGATTTCAATAATTATTTAAATCAAAATTATTCGAATCAAAGTGAAACTCTAAGGGAAGAATTTGTCTAAATATTAACATACAAATGCAAAATTTGAAGAATGAAATTTTTGAGAGTTAAAAAATAATAATATTTGTAGTAATAAAAAAATGAACGATCAAACTGAAACCTGCAGGTAAAACCCACAACCCGCGGGGATTTCAAAAACGGGGTGGGGCGAGGCATGGGGAAGAACAACGCGGGGGCATGGAGGGGCGTGGGGCTTCTTCTTTTTTGTGGGGGCGGGGTGCGAGGATAGGTAAACCTGCCCCAAACCCGCCCCATTGACATCTCTACTCGAAATCCTTTCACAAGGCTTGAATTTGTGCACAATTTATTATTTTTGAACCTCAATACTCCTTCTATTTCAAAATATTTGTCCACTTACTAAAATTATTGTTTCAAAATATTTGTCCACTTAGTATTTCAAGACTTTTTTCTCAAGTTTTCTATTATTACCCTATTAAAAAAATTATAATTTTATATTTTCAATACATATTTAAGATATTAAGACACTTTATGAAGGATAGTTTTGTAATATGAATTGTAATTATTACATTTCTTAATATATGTGGAAAGCAAAGTGGACAAACATTTTAAAACGGATGGAGTATAATTTTATATATGGAATCTCAAATTCAGCTACAAATGTCTTTTTAGAGAATTGTCTTCAAAATAGAACGATCAATTGCTTGAAACAAATAATTTCTGGTCTTGAGATCTATTTATTTGTGGTCCACTGTTTTTTTTTGTTAAGACTGTGTCAACACTTCTTCATCATCTACTTTAGGAACACCTAATTTTCGAAATGTCCAGTATTATTTGGACTGTAGAAAAAATTCATCAACATGTATCAATGATCATAATGGCCATCAAACTTAGAATTGACTAGTTGAACAAAGTTTTTATTAGACATGATTGATGATTGCTACTACAAAATAATATCTTGTAAGTATTTTTGTGTTAATAATTCTGATACCACTAATGGAAAATTAAGAAAAGATGAAGAAAACATTATTTGTATACATTTTCAAAAGACGATACATTTATTTATAGAATTACAAATGATTTGTTATATAAATAATCGATAATGACTATAACGGCTATACCTATAACAACTATAATATTTGAAAAATTGCTACCTATAACATATATATTAAATATAAATCCTAACAAAATATTTAATGCATATTTGGTTAATTTTTTTTTTTTGTTAAATTGTGATCTTATATCATTAAAAAGAAAGTCATTTTACTCCAGAGAAAAAACATTCACTAAACCACAACAATCTAATGGCAAAACAAAACCAACAATACTAATATATGTGTTGCAATATTGAAAAATATCATAATGTGACAACAAGCTTCATACTACCATGTCTCGAGTTTAATTCTCAATTGGTGCGTTTTAGTATGAGATGCTATGATGAGTAATGGTTCTCTAAGGGTGTAGGGTCACCATAATTGTTAAATTGATTGGACAAAGTTTGTTATACTTATCTTTTTGCATAAGTAAATTGTCAAAACATGCCTCCATACCAAAATATACTCTACATTTTTAAAACCACATATAACATATGGGGTGGTGATGTAATTGGCAAGCGTAGGTCTCACAGCTAAAATGTGATCCTGAGATCGAGATTTTGAGCCTCTTTCACCCCGAAGACCTTTTCCTCAAACAAATTTTTAAGTCTAAACATATATGAAGTTCTAGGTCGACTGCTAGGTATCTATTTATGGTTGCTCTGCCACCCAACCTTAAGGCTTGGCCACTGCCTGTTTGAAAAATAACATATGGGGTATGATGCAGTTGGCTAGCGCGTAGGTCTCATAGTTAAAGAGTGATCCTGAGTCTGAGAGTTCGAGCCTCTCTCACCCCATAGACCTTTTTTCGAACAATTTTTTTAATTTAAACATATATGAAGTTCTAGGTAGACCACTAGGAATCAATTTATGGTCGATCCGTCGCCCAACCTACTAAAACAACCTCAAGACTTGGCCACGTCCTGCTTGGAAAATAACATATGGGGTGGTGGCGTAGTTGGCTAGTGCGTAGGTCTCATAGCTAAAGAGTGATCCTGAGGTCAGGAGTTTGAGCCTCTCCCACCCCATGGAGCTTTTTCTCGAACAACTTTACGAGTTTAAACATATATAAAGTTTTGGGTTGACCTCTAGGAATCAAAACAGATAGCATTGTCGTTGCTCCATTTTTTATGGTCGATCCGTCGCCCAACCTACTCAAACAAGCTAAAGGGTTAGATACGTTTTGTTTGAAAACTAACATATGGGGTGGTGGCGCAGTTGGCTAGCGCGTAGGTCTCATAGCTAAAGAGTGATCCTGAGGTCGAGAGTTCGAGCCTCTCTCACCCCATAAACCTTTTTCTCGAACAACTTTTCGAGTTTTTACATATATGAAGTTCTAGGTCGACCTCTAGGAATTAAAACGGACGACATTGTCATACGCTTCACTTTTTATGGTCGATCCGTCACCCAACCTACTTAAGAAACCTAAAGACTTGACCACGTCTTGTTTGGAAAATAACGTATGGCGTGGTGGCGCAGTTGGCTAGCGCGTAGGTCTCATACCTAAAGAGTGATCCCGAGGTCGAGAGTTTGTGCCTCTATTACCCCATAGGCCTTTTTCTCAAACAACTTTTTAAGTTTAAACATATATGAAGTTTTCGGTCCTATGCTCCACTTTTTATGGTCGATCCGTCAACCAACCTACTCAAACAAGCTAAAGGGTTGGATACCTTTTGTTTGAAAAATAACATATGGGGTGGTGGCGCAGTTGGCTAGCGCGTAGGTCTCATAGCAAAAGAGTGATCCTGAGGTCGAGAGTTCGAGCCTCTCTCACCCCATAATCTTTTTTCTCGAAGAACTTTTCAAGTTTAAACATATATGAAGTTCTGGGCTGACCTCTAGGAATCAAAACGGACGACATTGTCGTATGCTCCACTCTTTATGGTCGATATGTCACCCAAGCTACTTAAGAAACTTCAAGGCTTGGACACGTCTTGTTTGGAAAATACCACATGGGGTGGTGGCGCAGTTGGCTAGCGCGTAGGTCTCATAGCTAAAGAGTGATCCTGAGGTCGAGAGTTCGAGCCTCTCTCACCCCATATACCTTTTTTAC
This sequence comes from Nemophila menziesii, assembly GCA_029959085.1. Classification (NCBI taxonomy): domain Eukaryota; kingdom Viridiplantae; phylum Streptophyta; class Magnoliopsida; order Boraginales; family Hydrophyllaceae; genus Nemophila; species Nemophila menziesii. The sequence goes on from JARWIR010000008.1 coordinate 10,173,335, forward strand.
GAACAACTTTTCGAGGGTCGATTATTAGGAATCATAACGGACATCGTCGTCGTATGCTCCATTTTTATGGCACGTCTTGTCTAGAATATCTCACATGGTGTGGTGGCGTAGTTGGCTAGCACGTAGGTCTCATAGCTAAAGAGTGATCCTGAGGTCGAGAGTTTGAGCCTCTCTTACCCCATAGACCTTTTCCTCGAACACCTTTTCAGGTTTAAACATATTTGAAGTTATGGGTCAAGGACGAGGAATCAAAACGGATGACGTCGTCGTATTCTCCATTTTTTATGGTCGGTCCGTCACCAACCTACTTAAACAACCTAAAGGTTTTCGCCACACCTTGGTTGGAAAATATCATAATAAAGTCAGTTACATAGGTTAACTCATTACATAGACAAGACTAATATATTTTTGGAAGTAGGAATCGTTTGGATGATATGAAGTATAAAGCAAAATCTTATCACGAAAGATTAGAGTAGAGGAACCTTGGAAGTGTCATGTTAGATGATACGGCTGGCATAGGCTGATTGCTACCCTCTAGTAAGCTACATCTATAAATTTTGGTATGTATAGACCTCCTTTTTCTCAAACACCTTTTCAAGTTTAAACAATTGGAAGTTCTAGGTCGACCACTAGGAATCAAAACGGATAACGCCGTCGTATGCTCCATTTTTTTATGGTTGTTTGGTCACCCAACCTACTTAAACAACCTAAAGGCTTGGCCACACCCTATTTGTAAAATGTCATACCTTACTTCAATAAAGTCATTTACATGGGTTAACTCATACATAGACAAGACTAATATATTTTGAGAAGTAGGAATCGTGTTGATGATATGAAGTATGAAGCAAAATCTTATCACGAAAGATTAGAGTAAAGGAACCTTGGAAGTGTCATGTTAGATGATACGAATGGCATAGGCTGATTGTTACCCTCCAGTAAGCTAAGTCTGTAAATTATGGTATGTACAGACCTTTTTCTCGAACACCTTTTCAAGTTTAAACATATTTGAAGTTTTGGGTCGACCACTAGGAATCAAAACGGACGACATCGTCATATGCTCCATTATTATGGTCGTTGGGCACCCAACCTACTTAAATAACATAAAGGGTGGCCACACCCTATTTGGAAAATGTCATACCTTACTTCAATAAAGTCATTTACATGGTTTAACTCATTACATAGACAAGATTAACATATTTTGAGAAGTAGGAATCGTTTTGATGATATGAAGTATAAAGCAAAATCTTCTCACAAAAGATTAGAGTAAAGGAACCTTCGAAGTGTCACAGTAGATGATACGGCTGGCATAGGCCGATTGTTTACCCTCCAGTAAGCTATATATGTAAATTATGGCTTTTTTTAATATATCAGAAAATAAAGGGTAAAAAAAGAAAAGATAAACATATATTGAGAAGCAGGAATCATTTGGAGGATGCTCTATTTAGATGAATTAAGCAATCTCTAACCCCACAGACCTTTTTATCAAACACATTTTCGAGTTGATACATATCTAAAGTTATGGGTCGACCACTAGGAATCAAAACGAACGACGTCGTCGTATGCTCCACTTTTTATGGCTTATCTGTCACCCGACCCACTTAAACAACTCAAAGGTTTGGCAACATCCAGTTTGGAAAATGTCATACATGAATTCGGTAAAGTCGGTTACATAGGCTAACTCATTACATAAACAAGATTAAGCATATTTCGAGAAGTAGGAATCTTTCGGCTGATATGTAGTACAAAGCAAAATCTCCTCGCGAAAGTTTAGAGTTAAGGAACCTGGAAGTGTCACGTCAGATGATAGGGCTGGCATAGGCTGCTAGTACCCTTCAGTAAGCTACATAAGTAAATTATGGTATGCTTTTTCAATATATCAGAGGGTAAAAAAAAGAAAAGATAAACATATATTGAGAAAAAGTGATCGTTTGGAGGATGCTTTATCTAGATGTATTAAGCAATCTCTTCACGGGAAATTTGAGTAAAGGAACCTTGGAAGCGACACGTTACTTCTTGGTTTTTTATCGGGTAAAAAAATTAAAAACGTTGCAAGAAACATAATATTACATAATTTTCGGTTTAACGCGACCTAAGATCATTCCAACTAGTAGCTAACAATGTGCTAACAAGAAGGAAAATCTACTATCTCCCGCAAAAGTCGATAGAATGAGTCTAGGTGGGATGAAATAAGACTCCACTATCTCTCGAGGAGGCGAGATGTCGATACATCGAATAAATATAGTTGTAAACATGAAACATAACATTTTCGAATATACTCTCCAAATTGGGGAGCACGCCCTTCATATTAAGTTTATTCCTAACTTGCCAGATCAAGTACACAAGTAAAGTGAAAGCTATCTTCCATGTCTTTGTCCTCCACGCTACTCTCGGCTTGTCTTTCATAAACCATTTTGGGGCGCTCTGGATGGTATACATAACTCTACCTATACCCACTCATCTCCGTATGGTACCTCAAATCTTGTTGGTGAACTTGCACGTAAAGTACAAGTGTTTCTTGTTATCATAATCTTCCTTGCAAAGTAGCCAAAATCGAATCAAGTTCCATGTAGGTTATTCAGTTTTTGGGTTGAGTCTTCCTCTAGTTGTGATACATACAATTATTGCGTGCTTAGGGATGATGGAGGGATTCCATAAGATAGTCGCCCCACGGCCTTTTGGGGGCCTTTTTAAAAAAAATACATAAGCACTTTTTGGCCAGGCATAAGCATTTTGTTGAATACCGTTAATAATCTACAATAATCGATAATAAACTACGGCATACCGCTGCTTGTATAGTTTTTACCATGATCAACCTACGATATACCTCTATTGAGGTACGATATATTAATGTCAATATTGATGTGCTCTTGGCATGCGTGCGGTAAGACCGCTGTTGAGGTACGGTATACGGCTCAAGCCTGCATATTTGTACCAATTCCGAAGTACTTTCTTGACTATATCTTTAGTTCCATATGCATTGATAAACCAATACAAAACTTTAAGTAACTGAGAATTCTCATCACGCTTATGACAATTCCATATACTTTGCTCTCGTAAGAAATCACTATAAACCCATTTTATCCATAGATATCCACTCCGATCACAAATTTTCCATTAGATCTTAGTAAGCAGGGCATCGTTACCTTCCTCAAGATTCTTGAATCCAAGTCCCTCCTCATTTTTAGGCATAGAAATATCATCTCATTCGACCTTAGTAGTTTTTGCATCCCAAAAAAATTACGACATATATGAATAATGTGAGTACATGCCTCTTTTGGAATAGCAAACTTTGAGAGCCACAAGTATCATATACTCTGCAAGACCGAGCGAATTACTTCTAATTTCTTAGCGTAAGTGAGTGACAAACCTTTCCATGTAGTGAAACACATGGTAGCATTTTGTATAACGAAACATAATCTCTCACTTTTAATCCTTAGACATATATGAAACCCCAAGATATCGAAATGACATCTCTCATCTAGTAATATGTGTAGACTCATTGATTATTTATAACTGTCCCTGATTGATACCCATGAAATTTATGTTTGATTTGGATAAGTTGAGACAAAGTTTTGGTCGTTTCTCGAAATTATCCATACATCTCAGAAAAACATTGATAGATGGAGCATCTCCACTACAAAGTAATATTTGATCATCAGCAAAGCCAAAATGTATGATCCTTTATATGCAAAGGCAATGTATGATCCTTTATATGCAAAGGCAAGACTTTAGTTCTTGTTCGGCATACTAGATTATGACTAGTATAGTTCACCCCTTTACCCCTTATGTGGAGCCTATGTGGAGATTTTAAAAACCAATCATGATGTTTCTCTTTCTTAAATGACTTTTTTTTCTCTTTTTTATTTAATGTCACATAGGCTCCACATAAGGGGTGAAAGGGTGATATAACATGGGGAAATCAGTTTATAAGGCCCAACCCCCACCCCATTTTCTATTTTAAATCCCCAAACCAACCAGCCCCTAACTTGTCCAACTAGAATGGGGATTGTACCAAAATACCCCCAAACCCTTTCCCACAATGGAAAAAAAATCCCACCCCCAACCCTATTAAGAACCGGTTGAAACCCCCCACCCCATTCTTACTCTCTCTCTCTCTCTCTCTCTCTCTCTCTCTCTCTCTCTCTCTCTCTCTCTCTCTCTCTCTCTCTCTCTCTCTCTCTCTCTCTCTCTCTCTCTCTCTCTCTCTCTCTCTCTCTCTCTCTCTCTCTCTCTCTCTCTCTCTCTCTGGCGCAATAAACCGAACGACTAACCACCAACACCACTCATACCTTCATCATCACCATCACCACCCCTAACTTGCAGAAGAACAACCCATCACCACCAACCCTCGACCTGAGCTTCATCTCGGAGACCCACCGCCGCCAGCGAGCGCCATTCTCTGGCGCAATAAACCCGCCGCCAGTGAGGACCGTTCTTCAGCGCGCCGGATCTCCCATCCATCTTCAGCACCACTCTTCCCTCCACACTCTGCCGCCGAGACCATTCTCACTACCATGGATCCACTGTTGAAGCCCCCCTCCATATTTATCATCAGCCTCCGCTCCACACTCCACTGTCGCCGTTCGTCGAGAGGAATAACAGATCTAGCGCCGCCCTCCCCTCCATCTTCATCATCACCATACGCTCCACAGTCCAACGCTGCCGTTCGTCGAGAAGAACAAACCGCTGCACTCGAAGACCGTCACTACCACGAAGATAACGAAGACACCCACGAGATCTGGCCTTCATCTTCATAACCATTGTCGATCCAGTTCGTCGGTTTTTTTGTTATTGTTATGCGTAATGGGGCTCACCCCAAATAGCTGATATTTTTCTGATGTGTGAATTTGAGAAATGAATGTAGATGGGTATTTTTGATTAGTTTGATTGTTCTGTAATTAGCTTTTTTGGTCCTGTTGGGTACAACTCTATAATGGGTGATTTGAAAAAATGTAAGATATAGGTACAACCCATACTCTTTTGGTTTTTGTTCAAAGTAAATTTGTTCTTCATGGAGATAGCCCGTACTGGTTTGTGTGTTCTTGATCCCATATAGGGCTGCAAACGAACCAAGCCGCTCGAGAGCCGCTCGAGCTCGGCTTGGAGAAAAGCTCGTTCGAGATCGGCTCGAATATAAACAAGCTCAAACTCAAGCTTCATTTTAAGCTCGATAAATAAACGAGCCTGCTCGAGCTCGTTTAAAATTATGACTTATAAATTAATATATTATTTACTTATAAATATACTATTAAACCTTCAATATTAAATTGGATATTTTTAATTTATTTAGACATTTATTTTTTTATTAATGTTATGTTTCATATTTTCATGTTATACACTCCATCAAATGCCAAATATTCATGAAAATATCATTTCAACCATAAATAACAACTAAAAAATATAGTTTCATAAGTTAAATAAACAAGTTATAACATTTCTGATTTGGATCATTGGAAGTTCGGGCTCGACTCGTTTAAATTTGAGCTCGGCTCGGCCCGGCTCGCTTAATTTTGAGCTCGGCTCGGCTCGGCTCGAAAAAATAAACAAACAAGCCTGTACATCTAGTATTCGGCTCGGCTCGGCTCGTTTGCAGTCCTATTCCCATATAAGTATGAAAAGTCTTAATAAAAAAAATTACAAATTACTTAAAAAACGTGAACTCAGCCTGGGGTCTGTACCCAACAAGAATAAGGGTAAAAAAATAAACATCCAAATCAGAAAATTTGAGACTTAAAATTATTTATTTTGAACTATGATTTAAATATAAAGATCCGAACTTTTGATGTGAAAATTGTATTTTCCTCCTATAGCATTACTCTTTACCATTTACATGTATAAATTATGGTTTACATTCCAGGTCCAAATTCTAATCTACGTTTTCTTTTAACATAGATTTAAAAAATGCATTTATTAATCCTTTAATTACTATAATTCCTTTACTAAAATATCTTGCAATCATAAATACTTATTGAAAATATAATTATTTTGCATAGAAATATTTCTCTGAAAAACTTTCCATTGAATTTCATTCTTTCCCACCCATTTTCCATAGTGCAATCAAACACACCCTTAACATGGAACACCACAAAACCGTATGATTTCTACAAAACTAGCTTATAGCATAGATCATCAATTTTATACACACGCACAAAGCATCAAAAACAATACTCATCAGAAAGGAGCTCAAAACTGCCGATTAACACAATAGAAAGCGATCATGGAGGCAGCTCCTAAAAAACCAGAGGACCTCCTCAAATCACAACCAAGCCCAGAAGATCTTTCTATTTATATGCTATTCACTAATTGCTTCTACATATTACATGCTTACTATTCATACAAATTCAATATTCATTAACAAAATCTATTGACTAATCTTATCATTGTCCATTTGTATCACATAGTTGGGTGCTTGAACCTCCTTTCCCAAGGAATCATAGTGTCGTAGAGCATCAAGACTGAAAGTTGAATTACAATAACAAGTTTTAATTATGTGTTTGAATAAATAAATCAATACATCAAGCATGATTGTATGTATGTATGTATAAAGTATACCTGCAGTTTTGTGGAACACTCCATGATGAAAATGCTGAAGCAGATTTGTTAGGCAAAGATAAAAATAGTTTCCAATCTTGAAGCAAAATTGTAAGATCATGAAGTTTAGTATCTAATCCAAAACAACAATTAGCATGCATTGTGCAAACTTGATTTAAATCTTTACTAGCTTCACAAAATCCACCAAAGTAACTTGTATCTAAGAACCTCATCTTTACTCCAATCTCCTTCACAAATGAATCGTTCTTAATCCTGTTAAGAACATCTTGATCATGTAACCTTGGGTATGTTTCTCGTGAACTATACCAGAATTTATACAACTCTATTGAACGATTGTTTGATCGCACAAACTTGAACCCTCCATTAGGTATGTTTTTCAGATCATCAGATTTTCCTGTGAAATGATCACATGCTATTTGAAAATCTGCAAAATTATCTTCATATAATACAGGAAATGGATCCCTAAACCACATAACATCTGCATCCTACATAAGAAGCCTATTATTATATGAGTCTTTGCAATTACACAAAGAAAAATACAGAGAGATAGGAATATACCGTGAACACAAAATTGTAACCCATTTCAAGAATCGATAACAGGAAATTGATCCTTGTCCACATCATTTTCAAGTAATCAGGTGTCATAAAATAGGCCTCTTTGGAAAACTCGAGACCTTGAGTAGTCAAGGCAAAGCAATGGGTATGTAGAAGCAAACAACGTGAGAAAGCTTTGTGATCTAACGCAATAATAACCAAATGATTCAACAGTGGACGTGTGCGATCTCCGATTCTGAAGCTTTCAAGAAAAAGGTCAAAGATAGAATTTGGAGCTGCCCATGCTTCATTTAGAGTAGTCAAAATCACAGTATTATCTTCCATGGATGCATCCTTCAAAACTCTTTCAAGAGTATGCTCCTCACTATCCTAAAAAGAGTAACAATCTTAAATAGAAATAAACTGAAAATGCACAAATTTCTAATAATTTTCACTTAGCATTCCTAAATGATTAATTAAATAAAACGAGAATGTAGTGGTACCAGGGGAAGGTTAGGGAAAAAGATAGCATTATAATTGGATTCAGCAGCTCTGTAGAGAATAATGGAGGAGACTAAAAGAGCAACTAGGAAAAGAGCAACGGTAACCAAACGACGTAGCATAGTAAACAATAACAATTCATGAAAAACAGTGTGTAGTGATGCTGTTATTAGCCTTGGGTGACCTCGTCGTTTCATAGACCAGAAGAGAGAGAAAGACTATGTGTCTATATGTGTGGAAGCTTCGAATGCTGTGTGTATTTTGAAAAAGAGAAACGATACTCAGATTTTCAAGATTTGGTCAATATGTCACGGTTAAAGCCCCGGAATAAACTGTTTCTTATTTTCCATTTTAACTTCTTATAATTTGACAAAAAAAAAAAAAAAAACTTCTTATAATTTGATAAAAATGTGTCTTGTTATCTGATTTTAAAAGTACATCCTATCATTTTGTGGTTTGAAAAATTATGAATATGTAACCTTTCTTGAAAGAGCTTTGTTTAATCGTGCTAAAGTTTATTTTAAATATTTTCTTGAAAGGTAAATTTTAAATGATTTAGAACATCTGATTCCCCTAACACAAAATATTTTTAAAAAAAAGATCGATAATTGATTTAGTGGTTAAACTATTCTAATCAAGAGATCATAAGATGAATCTTGTTGGAATCAAAATGATTTCGAATCCAAAGTGGCTCTCATATGTATCTAGCGCTTCACTTTGGATTGAAATGGGCGGTAAAGAAAGGATATAAAGAGCTCTATATCGAGGTTGACTCGAAGGAGCTTCATGCGCTAGTGAAGGGCGGTGGGAGCTCAAGCGGCTGATTCTTGCTAATAGAACGCGAATGTAGGGATATTCTAAAAGCTCATCCTAAATTCGAAATTAATCACATTTGTCGTGAAGCTAACCAATGTGCGGATATGTTAGTTAGTAAAGGAGCAAGTGTGGAATCAAATCAAATAGAAATTCAAGACCCTCCGGATTACCTATGGAGCCTTATTACGAGAGATAGGAGCGGCTACGCATCTCCTAGAATTGTATTAGATTCCCATTAAGGGTGTAGTTTCTGTTTCATATGTTTCTGTAAGCAACGGCTTTTAAGCCTCTCATGTAAGAAAAAAAAATACATCTTATAAAAATAGGACATCTTTAATTATATTACTAATTTCAAAATCACATCATACACATTATATAAATTAACAAAATTAATTAATTCTTTTTACATGAGTGATCTAGACTATCTTACACATAATTCGACTAATTTCATAAAAAATGTGCACGTCTTTCCATACATAACAAGATTAAAATATAAGATTGATAGTTGGTCTAGTGGTTAGACTACTTCACATAGACTATGAGGTCCTAAGATCAAATCTTATTAAAGTCAAAATGGCTCTGAATCTAAAATAGCTCTTAGATATATTAAAAAAGAAAACAAGATTGAAATATTGAATATGAATTACATGTTAACATGTTTTAAACTACAAGGATGTTTAACGTATTCATATAATAAACAAAAATAAAAAGACATGCTTTTACTAGACCATAAAATATAGATTAATGACCGAAAATACTCTCATTTGCACAATTTTCATTAACATTTGTGATCACACCATATGCCATATTCCTCTCTAACCTTCACCGCCACCCCCTCCACTTTCATCCACCACCTCTAAATTAACCAACCACCGTTTTTTACTCCCCCCTACCTTCCCTCCTTTACTAAGGTACGCTTCTTTTTTCTCCTCTTTCTATTTCCCGTTTCCACCTTTCTTCCTCTCTAGGCTCTCTTAGCTTCACATTCATCACCATCATAATCATCACATCTCTTAACTTCACATTCATCACCATGGAAATAAAACACACAAAATACAAAGAAATAAAAATAAAATAGCTTATCCTAAAACCAATTCAAAATTCAGTTTATACTACCCTTGAAGAACAAAAACTCCTTGTTAAAATAATCAGCAACAACTCAATCAACATTAATTTCTTGCGGAAAACAATCAACGAGTAAGTAGATTCTCGGTGTTGTACTGTTGTTATTTTGTCTATTAATACTATTTAAACCGTCTTTAAAAAAAATACCTAAATCACCCCTTATAAAAGAGAACACGTATTACATTGATTAGATCATGTGGTATTTGGTACAATTATGCAGTAAAGTAATTCGTCAGACAAGTTAGCTATGTATAGTACATCCTACACAACTTACCAATATTTGTTGAAATTAGTTACTGTACAATATTTATAAGACCTGTAAATCAATTTCTTGCATAAGTTATTACTTTATGATTATTGTACAAAAATAAAATGTTTTTGAAGTATAAACTATTCATGTTTTTATGGAAACCTTTCTGAAAGTCCGAAAGAATAGTGTCCGTCTTTGTTACCCTTATCGTGGGAAATAATAACTGTCTTTGTTACCCTCATCGGTGGGAAATAATAACCGTCTTTGTTACCCTTGGCGGTGGAAAAAAATACCCAACATATAAATTGATTGATGGTGTTGTGATGTTGCAATTAATACATATATATTTGCGAGTATTTGTAATGTCGTTGAGATCTCTTTGTCTCTTCGAGTATTGATAAACCTGTATTCTTTTGGATTTCCCCATTGAGTAGTTACTGAGCTCCTTTCGCGGTACTCTACTTATTGAGCCTTATTCGCTTATTCCGTTATTTTATTTATGGAGGCACTCTCTAGAGTGGGATTGATTGATAAGAGGATGTAAGGGAAAGCAAAATTGGTGATACATGAAGTTTACATACAAGGAAAGAATTGCACCATATTCCGGGTATGGATCATGTGAGGTAATAGCTTCGAAGAGTATGTTTTATTTCTTCCTTACCATTTCTTTATGTGCAATATCTGTTCAATTTTAATTTTATTGAGTCTTTTTGAGTTGGGGTGTGGGGATTCGTTGTTCCTCATCTCCATTTTTATGTGTTTTATTGTTTTTTAGGTAAAATTAAATTTTTTGAGAGAAGGATTAGATGTAGAGTAGAGTGTGTTTAATAGGTTGAAAGCATAAGCTCAGTAAGTTAATGATATAAAGTAGTATGTTTATGAGCTTCTTTATTTTGTATGCTTTGAGTATTTGCAGGAAGACACACATTGAGTAAAGAAAAGATTAGTAAGCAATGCGATAGAAAGTATGTTCGATCTCAGGGAGCCATGAGCGGTGTGTAGGCCGTGAGATCCAAGCTAGTTGATAAACCCATTTGATGAACGTGATAAAGGTAAGAGAATGACGAAATTGCATAGTTTAGAAAGTGATTAAGGCGGTTCTTTCATAAGCCCTTTATTGCCTTTTAGCTTGTTTTCCAAATTATTACATTTCATATCCTTCTAAGCCCCCTCTAGCCTTTCTAAAGCCTTTTATTAGCCACAATATAATCCAGATCCCTTTAGATTATAGCACTTTTCCATATGAGCCGCACTCGAATCGCGATGCATAGATAATTGTTTTAGAGCTTGAGTTTGGGGTGGTGGGTCCACCATTATAGGAATTGTTATTTGGGTTGGGATTTTTTTGAGCTTATTAATTTTGCTCTATTTTATATTATTGATGATGATTCACAAGTTGATATTGTAACCCTTTGCCGAGGTAAGAGTAAATGAAAAAAGCTGAAAAGCGTGAAAAAGAAAATAAAAATAGCATGATATCTCAACATCAAAAAGAGAGTCATAGCTATACAAAAGAAAAAAAATTGATATGAAAAGAATATATATTTGGACCGGCAAAGTGGAATTTGTATGTGAACATCGTATGCTTTAATTGGGTTATTGGGGATGCTACTTTATGCATCAAGAAAATCATTGGGTTGAGTGAGAACGTTTTATGAGAGTAACTCAAACTCTAGGGCAATTTGTTGATGGCTAGTGAGGAGAGAGCCAAAAGCTCACTCTAAATTATCCAAATATACTTATAATACCGTCCCTAATCCAACATTACAACTTTAAAGACCTTATGGTTATTTGCTATGTAATCTAGAAGTAATTGAGCCAGTAGAGAGTAGTTAAGTGGATCTTTGGATACTAGTGAAGTTTGATGAACAATCTATAGCCTCCTTGGTGAACTGAGTAAAGATCCTCTCCTTCTTACATTGCGAAACTTGTCTAATCTTGAATTCGAGCCGTGTTGATTGTGGATATGAAAAGTGTGCAGGTACGTAGTTTATAAATATTATTACATGTAATTTTCTGAGTAGTTGCTTTATGTCTATTCTATATATTCTGCTATCTTTTTTCCCACTGTGCTTAATTAACCTAGGTGTGTATTTAGAGACTTCCCTCTGTTCTTACTTTATTGTATCGCGACGATACAACTTTGAGTTGGGGTCTTGATGTCTCCCTATTTGTGATGATTTAATATTAGTTGGAGACATCATTTTAGGTGTTTTAAGAAGTCTAATACTCGATTTTCTTATGATTTATTGTATTTTCTTATTTCTTGTCTTGATTTGATTATTTATTATTTTAGAGCATATTTGGTTTTATTTATTTATTTAGTGTGAAGCTTTAAAGATATTGATGTCTCCTCATTTGTGATGATAAAATATACTTCTGAGACATCATTTTAGGCTTATTTATTAGTTTATACATTGATTTTAGCTTAGTTTAGTGCACTTTCCTATTTTGAGTCTTGATTTAGTAACATAATATTTTTAGAGCATATTGGGTTTAATTGTTTATTTAGTGTGAAGTTTTAAAGATAATTATGGAGATTAATTAGAGTCCAAGTCAAAGACTACAACTTATGGAAAGAGATTTGCATGGAAATTGGAGATAAAGGTAACAAAGGCTAAAAACATGGAAAAGGAAAAGCTGTCTAAATCTGAATTTCTGCAGCACACGCCTAAAGAAGTGGTGATTACTCCAAGAAATCAGCCGATTTTGTTAAATCCCTTTCATAGGGACGTAGATAATTCTCTGAGGATTCTTTTGGTATATTATGGAGCAAAAACCGACCAATAACGAAGAAGATATACCCAAAACAGTTCAGCAGTAATTATCCATACGAATTTGAGTTGGGCTTGGAGTCTATTACTTGGCCTTATCTCCAAGAAACGAATTAGGTCAACCTATACACTATAAATACAGCCTCTTAACACTCTTAAATCATCCTTGGTGAAACCTTAAACCAAGAAAAAGCTTACAACACAAGAGAGAAGTCTGGAAGGAGCTGTTCATCAACAATGTCTTCTTCTACCTTTAAATTTGTAGTTTCTTTCTTTTCTTGCATGAACTAAATTTCTTTAGCTTGAGTTTTAGCATATATGTATGAACCCTAGTTTTTATTGACATTTATCTAATTTGGGAACTTAATGTTTTAAATTGAATTATAGTTTTTATTCTCTGTTTATGTGTTTGGATTTATATTTTGTGTTCTTGTGGACTACAGCCATATAGAATTACCATCTAGTAGTTAGGTCACCATTGACAACGGTGTTTAATTGCATGTTTAGCACATAACGTCTAGTATTCGGTTTAGATCTGACAAATCAACCTAACTAGATAATCACTATGGTTTAGTTCTTGTGACTATTTACCAATTACAGGAAAAGTTTGCTTAGGAAGCCTTATTGACACACGTAAATCCTATTTTAAACTACCGATGGCGAATTGGAACCGATTATTGAAATACTACATAATTCACCCTTACATGTTTAGAACGGCAAGACTAGTGGGGATTACATGCTAACAACTCGAGCTATATTCTCATATTACTTCTCTTTCGCATTTATTTTCTGTTTTTTAAATTCTTAGTTTAGTTTAGTTAATTAGAAAATCAAATAAATATCTATTTGTCTTTACTTTTATTTGCGTTTAGTTGTCCTAGCTTTAATTATTTTCACTTGATAATTGCATAAGATTCCCCTAACCTTCGTAGTCTCTGCGAAACGAATCTTAATTATTTAACTAAAACTTGCATACGATCTGTATACTTGCAGAACCGTGTAGCTTTAGGGTGTTATTTGCACGTTATTTATATCTTATTTTATCACACCCTAGGCCCCACTAGATATATAGTAATTAATTAGATGTCAAATCAAGTCTAAGAGATAAACGAAAGAAGATTATGATGGAAATTGGAGATAAAAGGAAGAAAAGATAAGTATGGAAAGATAAAGTTGACAAGTAAATCTAAATTTAAGCGGTCACGTCCATAAAAGTGATCATAACTCAAGATTGGATAGGAATTTAGAAGAATGGTCTGAAGCAAAAGTATAGAGCTTTCCGAGACGGTCAGTTTCGATTAAAGAACGCGTCAATCAGAGTTGAAACGGAGAAGTTATGGCCAAAACAAAACAGCGGGAGATTATTACCTTTTTTTTCATTATAGGGTTACGAATTTGAGTTGGACTAGAAGTCCAATACTTGTCTTCCACTCCAAGAAAACATTTTAGGGCTTCCTAAATCCCTATAAATACACCTTTTAACCTTTGTAAAATCATCCTTGCCTCCCACAACTAGTTCTTAAGTTTAATTTATCATTAGAGTATTCAAGAGAGCAAGCTGACATTCATGTATCTTTATTTTAGTTTTATTCCTTCAGGTATGAACTAATTTTCCCATAGCTTGGGTTTTGCATTATGTATAATCTATGAATTCTTTTTTCTTTCTATCTAAGTTTCTTTGGGAATTATATGTTTTAAATTGATTCTAGCTGCTTAACCATATATTTGATTTATGTGCTTTGATTTATTGTCTGTCTTAGACCTGATCAATTTAAGGCTTTGCTAATAGTAGTTAGATGGTCACCCGGAAGGGGTGTCTAATTATTGAAACACCACATAAAAGTCTAGTGTACGGAATTAATTCTGATAAGATTTGCCTAACTAGATAGTCATTAGGGTTTGTTTTAATCACCAATCATCATTAGTAGGCTAGTCTCATCGAAGAACCTAGTAGCGCAGGAACACCCTATTTGACTCCCCTCGTGGTTGTGAGGTCGCCACCCTAGTTCGCTCTCCGGGGATAGGGGGAATTTAGATTCCTAACTATTTATCTAAGAGCTATTATCTCCCTTATAAACTGAACTGATAGAAAGAATTAGAAGGATTAGTGCATACTAACAAAACCTAAGTTATATCCTCTCATCTTATATTCTCTCGTATTTAATTATTTGTCTTTTAATCTATTTAGTTGTTAATCTCATCTCTCAATCAATCATATTTATTTTCTATATTTTAATTATTAATTGCTACTCTGATTTATTTGCTCATTCGTATAACACACTAAGTCCCTGAGAACGAATCTGACTTATCATTAAAACTTGCATACGTCCGGTAATATTTGCAGTACCGTGTTTAGTCTAGGGTGATTGGTGCATTGTTTTCCGTATTTATTTATCATATTTTTATCACACTCTAGGCGACACTAAAGATATTCATTTCTCATTATACGTTTTGACTTTTCATCTTCTGCCTTTTCATTTTCTCCTCTAAAGTTATTATAAGTATAATGAGGACTCATTATACGTATATAACTTTTATCAGTTTTCTCCCAAGAAAAACAAAAACAAAGAAAATAAAAGGTCTCTTAATATCCAAGTCAAATTTGATTCTAAAAGCAAGGATCAAAACTCGGTGTGCAAAGCGTGGAGGCTTCAAGTTTTTGAAGTTGGGTTAGTCACTTTCAATTCGATTCTCATACAAATGATTAAGGTATGTAATCGTAGTTTTTCCTTGTTTTAAATTCTTAAATCGCAACTAGATTGGTTTTTTGTATTGCAATTTCGTTTCTGCCGTATTATATATTTGATATAATTGAGTTGCAATATCCTTCATGTATTGCAGGTTTGACTTTATTCTTTGAGTCTTCATGGGCGTAGGTGTCAGCAAGTGGTGGTAGGAACAAAATCGAAGGTCGAGCAGGTGGTTGGAAAGGTTAATAAGTTGCATCGGGTTCAAATAACTACCAGAGGTGAGGAACGACGACTTTAAAGTTGGATGGATGGCATATGGAGGGATGTTAGCGGCATTGTAGGCACGGTTACTTTGTCGGAAGAAATGCATACTACATCTGGTGGTGGTCGTCATTGTGAGATTATGAAAGTGGGTGCTAAATTTGTGGTTGTAAGGGAGCTTGGAGATTTATTTTTGTTTTCGATGGTGGTTATATCCGGTGGGGCAACGCTGCATAGGGGTGGGATGGGGACGATAGAGTTGGATAAGGATTTGTGCGTGGGTATTGTTTTGTGGGTTTGGTCGTTGTCCCAGAAAGCTTAGTTGGCTATGGTTTATCGTTTTGGTGGGGGTTAGTGATGAAGATGCAAAGACTGTTGGAAGGAGTTGTTGGATGGCTTTAGGTTGTTGTTGGGCCTTTTAGAAAGGTGTAGACTTAGTGCGTTTAACGGGTTAGAGTCTTTCGATGGCAGCGAGTCTTAAGATTTTGATTTGACTTAAAATGGCTAAACCGAATTTAGAACTAACTTTTGTCTTTCATTCGTGGTCAAGTGTTAAGCATTTGGGTATGACGAGTTAATAGGAGGGAAAAAAATAAATTCAAGGATTATAGCTCGAGTCTATGGAAGAATCGTGGGTTAGGTGTTGTGTGTCAGGTGTAGGGATGCTTATTTTTCTTAGAGATTTTTTTTAACTTAATCTAAAAACTATTACTCTGGTCGCGGTTAAACCACGACCTTTCTGAAAAGCGGTAATTGAATGATCGTCTTTCCTTAATAGCATACCTTAATAGCAGATTAACGAATTAAGTAAAGGCGGTCATTGAATGACCATCTTTCGGAAAAACGGTCATTGAATGACCGTAGGGCTGTAAATGAACCAAGCCGCTCGCGAGCAGCTCGAGCTCAGCTCGGAGAAAAGTTCGTTCGAGATCGGCTCGAATGTAAACAAGCTCAAGCTCCATTTTAAGCTCGATATGTAAACGAGCCTCCTCAAGCTCGTTTAAAATTATGAATTATATATTAATATATAATCTACTTATAAATATATTATTAAACCTTTAATATCAAATTGGATATTTTTAATTGTTTTAGACATTTATTTTTTCATTAATGTTACGTCTCATATTTTCATACCACACACTACCAAAAGTCCAATTTCAACCATAAAAAACAAATTGTTTATGAGCAACTCGAACTCGACTCCAGAAAAGATTGTTCTATAAGTTAAACAAACAATTTCTAACATTTCTGATTTGGATCACTAGAAGCTCGGGCTCGGCTCTTTTAAATTTGAGCTCGGCTCGGCCCGACTCGTTTGAATTTGTGCTCGGCTCGCCTTAAGAAATTAAACAAACAAGCCTGTACATCTAGTATTCGGCTCGGCTCGACTCGTTTGCAGCCCTAAATGACCGTCTTTTGGAATAGTCGTGGTGTAACCGCGGTTTCAGAGTATTTTCACATGGGTGCTTTTTGTTTTAAAAAGAACTCTTTTTCTTATATGTAAATAACTAAATATTGTTTCTTGTACCGTTCTTCAAATCAATAAAGAAAAAAAACTAGAAGAAGGTAAGAAAAAGAAGAATAATATAAGTTAATGTTGCTTAAGCCAAATAACAAAATTATAACCAAATCATAAATAAACAATTTAACAAAAGTTGAATTTTAGAGAGGGGAAACATGTAAACACTTCAAGGATCTTCTGGACGCATTCCTTTTAAGGATACAAGAGAAGGAGATATATTATACAAAAACAGACTGTGTGGAGGAAACTCGGCTAAGCATATAAAACTGTTGGAGTGAACATCATATTCCACATAATAATTATCAACACTAACACGTAGTTTACCCAAGTTTGGAGACGCCTGCACATTAATAGTATTACCCCAAACTGAAAGCTTCTTGATAAAATCCAGAGGAATAATCTTTTTCTCTGACCAAATATGTTTCTCGTAATTCTCCAATACCCACACATGAAGCTTACGTTTAGTTATAAACCCAATTGACAGCTTCTCATCACCCAAAATAAACATTTGTAACGCATAATGATATTTTACTCGCAACGTTTGAAAACTCTGAGGGACCTTGATCTTCATGGAGCTATTCCCATCCATGGGTAATCTAAGTATATCTGTTTTCTCCAATTCTTCACAAGAATAAGTTGCAGTGTAACTAACATCCTTGTGGTATATATGGATATGTCTTCTTGAATTATCAAACAACAGATTAATATTATCAAGGTATCTCCAAGCATGATCATCATCACTTCCAATAGTTAACATACGAACACCTATATTACCACTTGTTCCTTGCTTGAAGTAAAAATTAACCAACTTATACATACTAGTTGATGGATCGAAACCAATAATGTATTTAAAGCTGCTCTTAAAAACTGTTGATGTAACTTGAAGCACTTGTTTAGTGGCTGGGTTTCTTATGCGATGCAGATCAGTACTGTTTTCTGTCTCCAGCACTAAGCCATTGAGGGAATCTACATGATAATATATATCATACCATCTATTTTTATTCATATGCTTATATATGTTTTTATATTTGTAAACAATTTGGCTCCGACTCTGATGCTTCTCAATGAAAAACTTTTGCTGAGTAATTATTAACCATGACTTACACACACATTTGCATCTCAGTACATATTTTACAGGCAATCTGCTCAAAATCTCAACAATTACATCATCAGATACCTTCATTCCAAGGTCCACATTTTTCATCTGTTAGATAGTATGAAAAAGATATATTTATCAATAAGAATTAGAGTGATAAATAAATAAACAAAATTGCCAAGCAAAAAAAAAAAAAAAAATTAGGTGCTAAAAATAGCAGATCTAGATGATATAAACTAATCTACAACAAGCAAGATCATCTAGCTAAATACCAGAATCGATTGGTTAACTCCTTTTTGAGCTTCCATTCTGCTATATGCTGATAGACAACTCGGGTTTCGTGCTAAAATTTGAATAGTCAGGTTGAAACTGAATCAGTTATATACATTAAAACCTATGTAAACTCTGATATTACAGTTAAAGTGATAATCAAAGTGATAAATAATCAATTAAAGTGTAAAATAACCAAAGTGATAAAGGGCTGAAAACTACAGTGTGAGATATTAACAATTTGTAAACAACCTAAACGATTGATACTAAACCACAACCACATATTCTTTTTCGAGATTCGGTTCTTCTAGTTCTTCTGGGATAAGAAAAGTTTGGTTGTAGCTGCTAACCTTTTCGTTTGGTTCACAATAAATGCAAAAGGTTTCTCGAGACCCGATGGAGAGAACTTCGTTGTTTCTCTTTAGTTATGTTTTGCCCCTTCAAGGTGCTTTACATCCTTAGATTAAGGAGTAAAGTCGAGTGACTTGGAGTTCGGACGATGGATATTGGGAAGGGGTATGGACTGCTCTAGTTACATTAACTACTTTGGGAACTCAAGCATCTTAGTATATGTCAACTCTTTTATTACTCCCTCCGTCCCAAAAAATAAGGTCCACATTACTAAATGTGGTGTCCCAAAAATAATGGCCACTTACTATTTCAAGACAATTTTTTCTACTTTTTTCCCTTATTACCCCTACTTTTCTTTTAATTTATAATTATTTGAATTATTATTTTATACTTGATTGCATTTTCCTAGGTATAGGAATAGGTGTGCATTATGACATTTATTAGGGGTATTTTTGTACATGTAGGGTTCAATAATGACATTTCTTAATCTGTGTGAAAATGCTAAGTGGACATTATTTTTGGGACGGAGGAAGTAGTTATTTTGCATTTCAATTTATTAATTAAATTTCTATTTCCATTAATTATTTAGATAATATTCATTTTATTGCAACTTAGTCTTAAAATAAAACACACAATAAACATATGTTTACTTCTATTGTTACTTATATTTAAAATCTGCACTACCATACTTGTAAACACATTAATCGTAGAGTTTTTTTTATTTCTAACATTTTTTATAAAAATAATTGCAACAAAAACCTATCTGAAAAAATAATAACAAAATTAACACATAGGCGCTCCTCCGAGGAGCGCCTCTTATTTACTTAATGTAGCCCATTAATTTATCACATTAATTATAATAAAGAGGCGAGCGCCTCTACTTTAAAAAAAAAAAAAAAAAAATTGGCCAACGATCTTATTTGATTTTTTTTTTTGTATTTTTTGACAATTTTTTGTTTCTCCAAGTTGTTGATTTGTTTTGTTTAAGAAAACAAGATGGTTACTACAACACATTGTTGCGAAAGATGAAGGTGAAAATATAGTAGTGTAATTTCTTTTTATCTCAAAGATTTTTGTGTCTGCTATTTTCCCCAATAACATTTCTTGTTTTCTGATTCCTCATATTGTCTATTAAATTTTGCAATCTTTCATATGGGGAATATGTGTCTGATTATTCTTGGGCTTATTGTAGTCATGGTTCAAAATATTATCTTAAGTTACAATGTTGTGTATTTTTTACTTCTGTTATTGGACAAAGGATTTTAGTATGTAACACTATATATAAAGATCAAATCTTTGATGTTTTAGTTTCAGTAATGAAGGATATGGAGAAAAAAAGGTTTTCTTCATAGTATTGAAATTC
Source organism: Nemophila menziesii (assembly GCA_029959085.1). Classification (NCBI taxonomy): domain Eukaryota; kingdom Viridiplantae; phylum Streptophyta; class Magnoliopsida; order Boraginales; family Hydrophyllaceae; genus Nemophila; species Nemophila menziesii. The sequence continues at coordinate 10,193,440 of JARWIR010000008.1, forward strand.
TGATAAGATTTTGATGAGTTTAAATGTTTATTCTATAGATTCGATGAGTTTTTGATGGCCAAAATGCAAAAAACAAGATCGATGGTTAATTTATTTTTTTTAAATAGAGGCGCTTATCGAAGAAGCGCCTCTTAATTATAATTAATGAAATAAGTTAATGGGCTTTTTAAGTTTGGATTAGAGACGCTCCTTAGAGGAGCGCCTATGTGTCAATTTTGCAATTATTTCTTCAAATACGTTTTTATTGCGATTATTTTTATAAAAAATGTTAGAAATAAAAAAAACTCTTAATCGTAACCTTGATAGTTCATGTGGAGACGATAACCCTTATACTTATCAAATTATTACTTGTCAATGACTCGTATACTTGCGGGAAGCAAGTCATCTCTAGTGTATCACACTCTAGGGGAAAATGGAAATCTTTATAATGATGAAAGGAGGTGTCTAGGTATTTTTTGGGTTTTGGGAGGTTTCAGATTTACAGACAATTCAAGAGATGTTTTAGTCATTTGCACCCTTTTTCAAGAAAGCGGAGAGTGATGACTATAGCAGTGAATCTTTGATGCATCTTGTTTAATTTCTCTTCAACCTTCATCTTGAACATATCATATTGTGTGGTATACAACCTAACATTTGTTTCCCTTTACGGCAATGGTTCCCTCATAGGATAGTTTGAGACACTCCTAAATTTTGAAGATTCATATTTTCTTACACGTCTATACTCCGGTCGGATAGACCACAAATTAAGGTGTTCAAAACTCTAATTTTTTTTAGAACGTGAGCTTATCATATTTGGCATACTCTTCAAAGTTCTTCTCTTTATTGGTGATCACGACTCTCCAGCGTCATTTTTGGTTTCCTTGTAAGGAACAAAAGGTCTTCTACTAGTAATTTCTCAAAGCTCGTAATCAAAACATTGAAAATGTATCTCCATATTCTTCTTCCGATAGTTATAGTGGGTACCTTAAAATGGATGGTCTAGTTGTAAGTAAACCTTCCTAGTGATTAGCTTTTGTGTTGTTAACTCAACTACAATTAAGAAATATACTTGAGTTAGGCTATGATACCACCCATGAGTCTTAGAGGGGGGGGGGGGGGGGTGAATAGGACGCTAATAAATATTACTATTAATTTAAAATATTTAGGAAGATAATTAGAGTTTGAAAATTCGTTGGAACAATTCATCAAACACTAGGGAACGAATGAAAATACGATAGTGTAGGTAGAGAAAAGCATATGCAATTCAATATAAAGACATAAAGTAAAGAGTAGTGTTAGAGATTACACAATAATTTGAAGTGGAGTGACAATAAACACAACAATGGTAGAAATCAATCTTTTTCTCAAGATTTTTTTTACAATAATCAACATGCAAGATATGAAGCTGGTAAACCCACAAACCAAACTATCCGCGTGTGCCAAGCTTGGATGCTTGAAATTCGTGAAATTTTATTGTGATTCTTCATGAAACTAGGGTTATACAAGCATTTAATGCTTGACCGAAGAGTAGTAGGTTGAGCTGACCTTCTATGAATACATGGACAAAAGCAAAGACATTAGAGAGAAAGTTTTTTATTATTTTTGAAAAGAGTAATGATATATGTCACCCCTTTTCATGTCACCCTTTTATCACCCTTCTATATATATGTATTGTTTTCCTTGAATAGAAGATAGAGAAAAATTAAATAGGATAGAGAAATCAATTCATTGGTCCATGTAGGCTTACACATAGGAGGTGATAAAAGGGTGATACAAAAAGGGTGACAAATATCATTACTCTTTTGAAAATTGTAAATTTGACCAACTATACTCCCTCCATTCCTTAATATGTGACGTTTTAAAGTTTTTCACATATATTAAGGAATCTAAAAAGTAGGGAAAGTTTAGTTAAAAATTACTAAGATATCCCTACTTTTAAGAAAGAGAAAATTAATGATTAAGTATTAAAAAAATTTAAGAAGAGGATAAAATAGGAAAAAGATCCTTTAATTTGTATTGAAACTTGAAATGTAACATATATTGTGGAACAGATTATCTTGGCCAAAGCGTCAATTATTATGGAATGGAGGGAGTATACAACACATAGTTATGAGTGCTTACGCCCAAAGCAACGAGTGGTTTCCTAGCAGGGGCGGAGGCAAGGGGTGTGTAGGGGTGTCCATGGCCCCCCCTGAATTTTCTAAAAAAAATATATAACTAAACATTTTAAAAAAATAAAAAATTTATAAGTAAATAATCCCCAAATTTTTATAAAATCTTCATTTGGCCCCCTTAATTTTTACAATTTATTTTATTAGGTTATAAATTACTTAAATTATATGATTTTTAATTTTTTTTACATATAATATATGTTATTTTTTATTAAAAAAAAGAATTTATAGAGTAATTAATTATAAAAATAATAATAATAAGACTTATATTTTAATATTACAAAATATAGGGACCTATAGTGCAATTTTGCATAATATAAGGACCTATTTTGTAATTTTACATAATATATTGACTTATAAAGATATTTAAGGGGAAAAAAAATTTTCGGGGACGTTGCCCCCGAACCCCTTGCCCCCCTTACAAAAATTCCTGGCTCCGCCCCTGTTTCGTAGTAACTTCAATACAATCCATATCGACTAGCAACATGTTTGCCGAATTCTCCAAATTGTAGGTTAACATATATTTCAAACTTTTAATGTGTAATGAAGAAGATAAATGGAACTTTATATGCTTGTGTGTTAAAAAAATGAATATAATTTTTTATCCTGATAGGGGTGGGGTAAGGTCGGGTGATGTGGGATGGGTAGGAGAGTGGAGAGGATTAGCTTGGTGTAGAAAAGTACGTGCAAAGAAAATAATAAATTTCAAAACTTTATTTAGATTTTTTTAAATTTTTATAGGGTTACACAAGGCATGATCTAAGCAACGTGTAAATCATGGCATTCTTCGATTGAGGGGAATGTACCTGTGAGAAGGAGAAGTGATTTTATTGTTTGCTTTTTTTTTTTTGGCTCTTACTTAATACTTGTTTCTACATTCGTTGAGCTTTTATGACTTGGACGTTCAAAGAAAAAAAATCATGAAAAAAGAATCTGTATCTTTTGTTTAGTGTGGATAAATATAACTCACTGAGAAATAAAATTCACTTCTTTAAGACAAATTACATTCATGTCCGTATTAATATAAGTGTTAAATATTTATATAATCAGTATTAAAGATATAATATCATTATCTGTTGCAATACTCAATTTAGTTACATATTGATCTCATAACACGATTTACTTTCAATCTTTTTTTTTTGTTCTAAATTTACTTTCAATCTCAATATGTTTGGTGGTTTGTGGTGGGTTGAAAAACGAGAAAGAAGATAGTGATTTACAAAAAAGACTAAACTGTCACATTCTTAAACACAATGGACTAAACCGTCATAATTTTTAAAGACAAGGGACTAAAATACTAAATTGAGAGTTTTACCCTCTAATTATAAGCCCCGTGGCATTTAACTCGTGGAACAAGACATATGAACCGCATCACAAAGTGCAAAAGATAAAAGACTAAAAAGGTCAAAATAATACAAAGAGAGAACTATAAATAATAAATTATTGTACGAACTTCAAATTTTTGATATAATTATTACAGAACACAAAAAGCCAAAATTATAGTAATTCTCTGCCAAAATGGGGCAAAAGTATGAAAAGATAAAAAGAGTAGAGAATATACATCATCACATATTCGATGACCAACAAAGTGAGATGAAAAAACTGAGATTATCTAAAGTCAGCAAATGAAATACCAATTTAGTGTTTAGATCTGCAAAAACTCACAAGGTTACCGAAAATCTGCTCCAACTGCTTCGTATATGCTTTTGTAACCATCCCTTTCTAAGCATCGGGCAAGTTCAATCTACAATATTTGATTTAAAAAGATTTCAAATATATGTATAAAATTTTATTATAAATGGAAAAAAGGTACCTTTATTTTAGGTATAAGAGCAGGACCACCATATGCAAATGAAGTATAAAGCTGAACAAGAGTTGCTCCTGCTCTAATTTTCTTATATGCATCCTCACCACTGCATTAAATGCAATACAGTTGTGAAAATAGTCAAAATAGTCAAAATAGTCAAACAAAATTATCTTAAAATTTATTGGAGAACTTAAATTACCTGCTAACACCTCCACATCCAATTAAAGGAACTTTTCCCTGTTAAAAGAAGACACAACAATTAAATTCCAACAATTAGCAACTATCCTGGACCTTTTAACATATAAAATTTCATATATGTCACAACTAAGAAAACATAAATTAGTATACCTTGGTTAAAATATACATCTCCTTGAGAATATCAGTTGATAAATTAAAAAGTGGCTTCCCACTCAAGCCACCAGTTTCTTGAGCTAAAGGATTCTCCTTTACATTATCTGACCTTTGAATAGTAGTGTTGGATATAATCTACAAACCACAAAATTAAATCAAAATTAATTCCCAAAACACATACATTACATAATATTAACAAATAAATTGTCAGGTAAATAAATATACCAGTCCATCCAATCGAAGAGTAACAGCAACCTATAAATCCATCATACGAAAAATTAAATCACCGTAAATTTCTTAAAAAATACAAAAAAAAAAAATTACATACAGCAGCAATATCTTCCAAATCTTGACGAGACAAATCAGGAGCAATTTTTACAAGTAAAGGTGGTGGGCCCTCTTCACCCCATTGCATTTCATCACGTGCAGCTTGAACCTTGCGTAAAAAAAAAAAAGTTACATCATTTGTCAAAATATTTACAAATATACAAAGTTAAACACCTTTTTTACGAGGTCCTTTAATTGTTTTCTCCCTTGAAGTTGACGTAATCCAGGTGTATTAGGTGATGAAACATTAATTACCTATAAAGAAACAAATTATATTATGATATTTATATTATTATAAATGATGAATTTGCTAATGTACCAAGTAATCAGCATATTGAGATAAAGTATGTACTCCTTGTACATAATCAGCATCAGCATCTTCACTAGTTTTATTTTTTCCAAGATTAACCCCGAGAATACCGGGACCCGCTTTTCCTCCATGTTTAACATCTTCTTCATCAGGAGATGAAGTGCTTGAAGTTTCTAATTTTCTTTTACCATGTTGTGCACCAAGTCTTTTTGCTACAGCTACTATTCCTTCACTATTGAATCCACACCTATTAATTATCCCCCTGTTACATCATTTCAATGATTAGGTCTTGAAAAACCTAAAAATAATGTTTTATACCAATCTTACCCTTCACTTCGTAATCTGAATATACGAGGCTTTGGATTACCCTCTTGAGGAGCAGGAGTAACTGATCCAACTTCAACAAAACCGAAACCTAAACCAAGTAAACCTTCAATAGCTTCAGCATTTTTATCAAAACCAGCTGAAAGACCTATTGGATTTGAGAATCTTTTTCCCCATACTTCAAGACCAAGTATTGATGGGTCTGGTCTTTTCTCACGTGGGACCCACCCACGAGCTGCAGCTGAAACTGCTAGTTTGTGTGCTACTTCTGGATCCAATAATGCAAATAATGGATTTACAAGTTTTGTTGCTGAGAATAGCCACCCACTACACAATATACATACATATCATTCATTGAACTAAAAATTCAAAACAGTAAAAGATTGTAATTTAATACCAGAAAGTTGCTTCATCTACTGTACTAGCATAAGCCCCTCCAGCTATAAGTAAACCAAGTGAGGCTCCTGTAAAAAATCTCCCCTACATCTCATAATAAACCACTCCTTTAATAAATTGACAGGTTAAAAAGCATAAAAAAAACACAATCTAAATTATCTTTTATCCAGCAATTATAGTACAATCTAAGTTATTTTGCTATTCTTTTACTCAGTTTAGGCGTCATGCACAAATATAATCATTAATTTCATACATGTGCTCAATTAAATCTAAACAATACACAAAATGTAATGAAGGTAATAACTTAAAAGCTAAAAAGATAGCTCATTTTATTGAAAAAAGAAACTACTCTATTAGAACCGAAGAAACCGTGTCCTTATACTTAAAGAACCAATATAAATGCAAGGAACATTTTTTGTATGATTTATGAACATTACACGAACCCTTTACATGTGTATAATCCAATTATACACCATCATAATACCATAATCTAGAAAAATAAGAATATTTTACCTTTCTAGAAGAATGAGGATGCTTAGGAACAGGAGGAATAGGAGGAATAGGATGAGGAGGAGGAATTGAAGAAGTGCAGAAACGTCTGGTGATAACAGAAGAAGATGAGCTTAATCTCATCTTAGCGTGATGACTAACAACAAACTTTCTCAACAATTTCAATGCATTCATTTTCTACAAAATTAAGGAAAGGCCCTTACAGGTTTTGCTTTTATGTACGCTAAAAATACAGAGAATCAGATAAAAAGGTAATAGAATAAAATGAGCAATTTATTGGAGATTGTTGCTTTTGTGATGAACAGGGGAAGAGAGGGGTTTTAGGCTTTGCTGTAACCTTGCGTAATTAAACCCTTTCTTGTTTGTCGTTTTCTGGTGTCGCGCGGTGCAAGTTAACTGTTTGGGTAAATGATTGGTAAATGTCTGGGTTTTTCTTGGATTAATTATCTAACTAATAACCAAAACTTCAATAACCACTTAATTATTCTAATTTTGAATGGTATATATTTAATGTATATAAATTTTTATTTTTTTGATAAAATATTTTATAAAAGTAGATATACAAGATTTGATAGGATACAAATCTTCAATCTTCTATCATTTAAAACAAAACAAAAAATAGTTAATCGGTCTACCAGTGAAAAAAAAGTTGCATAAATCTCTTATCTATTTTTCGTACATTCTTTCAATGATTTATGAACATTCTTAATAGTTGAATTCCTGAGTCTAGATAGAATTTCAATAGTTTTTCACATAATAGGTCGAAAGTCCTATCTAGAATAGGCTGAATTTGTCATACCACTAACATTGTCTTGACAATCTCTGTGAAAATCATGTTTGAAAATTTATTTGCTTTTCATGCCTCTAAGGTAGAAATTGATTCTCTATCTAAGACATGGGTGCATCAGAAGTTCATGGCAATGTCTTTTAGTTGTTGTTATGTTCCATTTGAACTACCATAATACTTATGGGATCATTTTTTGAAGAGAAAGAAGTGTTGCAAAAGATGTGGTGTATGTCTTGTTTTTAAACGATTTCTTCAGGAGGGTTTTTGTGACTAGGAATTATATGCAATCCTTGTATCGGGTTCGAATCATTAAAGTATTCCTTTTTATCTTCACCATGGTCCAAATGATGATAAAGAGATATATTGTTACAATTTATATTTTCCATGCCCTCCACAAAAGTCCTCAAATATTTTTAAGATCCATTTTAACATTGTCTCTTATGGTTATGGTTATTTAAAGAGCCGATCATGCCAAAATTTCTCGACTTTGATGACAAGTGATGAACATGTTATTGGTAAACTCAATATGGTCCGACTAGTATGGTGTATATTGGTGTAAATAAGGAGAGGGTAGTTAAACATAAGGTCACAAGAAGAGGGAAGGTCAATATCATTGTTAAGGGTGAGATTTAGGTCGTTCTTCTGGCCATGAGATCTGTAGCAGATCTCAATTTTTGGAGTAGTTCATTCCATTCTGAAAACCTTGAAGTTATTCAAGGTATGACTATTTCAAAGGGCATCAACTGGAGAATTCACCCGATGCTGTTCGGAGCGAAAAGATGTATGAAGCATTTCCATGGGTGGAAAGTGATTCATATCAAAAGAGAGCTTAACAGAGTTGCTGACAAACTTGCCAAATGCGTCAGGCTTAGTATCGATCTTCTAGTGTGTCCGGGTGACATGATCGTGGAGCTTTTTAATAGTATTTTTTCTTTTTGTAGTATTAAGGGTATTAACTAATTTCCTTGTAAACTTTCTTGAGCAAAAAAAAAAATCAATTTGGTCTGGGCAAATGAAACGTGAAATTAATTCAGTGCAATTTCTTTTGTATAAATTTTCTTACAGAGGAATGGCCTCTTTCCAACATTTACAAGTAAAAACTCTTATTTTAGTAGGGACTTTGGCATGCCAGATTGTTTTCAGAGGTTTCAAGGAAACCTAGACTGCCAATTTTTTTTGAAGTGGAGTCCTTATCCCAAGTTATCCAATAAAGACTCCTTCTAGAGTTTATTCCCCACCGAAATTTTGCTAAGACGGTTGTAAGCTTTTTGCATAAAGTCTTAGAAAGAAGTAAAATTAATAACATATAGTTTGGTAGAGCCTAAAGCATTGATTTAATTAAGACTCTCTTACCTCCTTCAAATATTAACATGTCATTCCACCCTTGAGCCTGTTGAGGAACTTAAACCATTGTAGTGTCTCAATTTTTGGTCGGTTATAAGACATTTAAATTCCCAAATATTTTTGTAGGGAATCTGCACGATTGATATTGAGGAAAGCAGATGTGTTATCCATGGAGATATTCAAAGTACCTTTGATAAACATATACTTGATTTTCAAAAATTAGAGCATTGACCGGGACATTCACTATGTATCTGTATACATATTTGAAAAGCTTGGAGTTTTAACATTGATGAGGATATGAAAAACAAGAAATTGTCAACAAATAGAAGATGAGTGATAGTTGAGCATTCACTAGTAATTTGCATGCCTTTGATATTTCCCAGTCTACATTCATAATCAATTAAACCAGTGAGAGCTTCTGAAACCATACAAAATAAAAGTGGTGATTAAGGATTACCTTGTCTTAATCCTTTCTCATGAGAAAACTCTGGTAATCTTTCACTATTGAAATTTATCTGGTATTTTACTAATATGGCATAATTTATGATCCATCGTACCCATATGGAATGGAAACCAAACTTTTCCATCACAACCTTTGAGACGTTCCATATAACTTGGTCATATCTAGTTTGACCGTTGAATAATGTCTAGACAATTTTTGCTTATCAGAGAAAATACGAGACTTCATGAGAAATCAAAATATTATCCAAAATTGTCTCTACCTTTAGATTATTGGGTATTATTTATATACGTTTATAGTCATGTTGAAATCAATCTGGATATGATCTTGTATCCAAAATTAACACAAGATATATGTCAAAGGTCTAAGACAGACTTCTGAACTTTGCCTTTGGGAATCAAGGATATCATGGTCTAATTGATATTATCTAGTGCCACCCTATCAATCATAATATATTTTACCATGATGAATTCATCTCCTTTAATCATATCCTAGTATTTATGAAAGAAAAGGATATGGAGATTGTTTGATCTAGAAGTTTTTAATAATATCAATTGTATATCCATATGTATTGTTGGGGAAAAACATGAAGAAAGAAGGATCAACAAATAACATAATGACAGAAAAATAAAGGACACACAAGATTTACGTGACTCGGCAAATTGCTTACGTCCACGGAGGTTCACACCGTTTCACTATAATCTATAAACCCTTGAACAAGAAGAACAATCCTCTTTTAAGTTCTACAGGAGTCACTCTTATGTCTTCTCACAAGTGTATAACTCACACTTACTTTGTTGGTCTCACAACCCCGGTACATATCAAACACGAACCCTATGTGGGGATGGAATATGATACAAACTACTACAAATTATGGAGCCCCACATATAGGAAATATTACTTAAGGAACAAGTCTTATAATTTCATAATATATTATTACTTGAACCTCAAATCAAGTAATATATTTCTTGGTCTCCAAGTTTTCTTGAATAACTTCAAGCCAAAACCTAACAATTTCTTCCTTGGCGAGAATTGCCAAGATTCTTCATAGAAACTTTAACCTCTTCAATGTTTACTCATGCGAGACCCATTTATCAATAGCAATCATCATAGAAACATATGTGATCCTCTTCTCGATATACAAAATGCTAGAGTCCTCCCTCAAAAGTCATCTCTTACATCTTTTACACTTAAGAACTTTTATCCTTAGCTTTCATGAACTCTTGACATATGAATCCTCCCTTAATTTGATATTTTCCCTCTATTCAAATTTGGTGAATAGAGGCAAAATATTGAATCTGCATCTCAATCTATCTAATCAGATCCTCTAGCTCACCATGCATCACGTACATCATGAAACACATAGTCAAACCCATGAAAATGGGTTAAACCATGCAACCCAAACATGTGTAATCATTACATTGACCCAATTCCTTATCTTTTTTGTACTTTTAGTTAAATGAGCTCTTCAACACAGCCATGTTTGTGTATATTATGTGATTTACCTAATCTCCCACCATGGGCTCTAATACCAGTTGTTTGGAAGAAAAACACAGAGATGGAAGGAAAAACAAAGAAAATAATGATAGAAAAATAAAGGAGACACAAGATTTACGTGATTTGGAAAATTTCCTACGTCCACGTAGGTTCACACCGTTTCACTATAATATAGAAAAACTTTAACAAGAAGAACAGTCCTCTCATATGTTCTACAAGAATTACTTAGTTGGTCTCAAACCTATGTGGAGATGGAATATGATACAAATTATACAAACTATGGAGCCCTATGTATATAAGAAATATTACCAAGGTAACAACTCTTATAATTTCCAAATATATTATTACTTGAACTTCAAGTCAAGTAATATTTTTCTTGGTCTCCAAGTTTGCTTTAATTATTGAGATTAGACTTCAAGCCAAAATCTAACATGTATTGCTTTGTATATTTTAGCCCATAAACACTTGTGAATCAACTTTTATAAGAGTTTAAAGTTTATGCTAGGTAAATTATGGTAATCATAAATCCTAGGGGTTTTCACTTAGTCTAGTGAAGAGTGTATTCTTCCATAGACTAGACAAGGGTGAAAAAGAGCTTGAATGGTAGATATACAAAGCTTGAAGGCTTCACGGGGTTGTGAAGTGGTAGGGCATGAGTAGAGATTTTTCACAAGTCCTTGTGTGGTACATAAGAGGAAGACTTCACGAACTTGTGAAGTGGTATATCTTGAGTGGAGATTGTCCATTTTCTTTCCTAGTATAACACTAGTGTGGTTCTTTGAAGGAAGTTTTATAGAGGGTGTAAAGTTTTGTTCTCCCGCCTTCAAAATACACAAGGGTTTTTAGTAGAGGAGGTTGAATCAAGGGTGAATAGTCATTAGGTGCGGCATGTGGTCCTTTCTAGCCGAACCACTCTAAATATTTGTCAGTCTTCATACTATTAACTCGTTATTTTTGTGCATGCCATTTATTTGATTTATTGCCTATAATTTTATAACTATCTATAAGTATTATTTTAGCCACTTTATCTAAAGTCCTCAATAATTGGATTTTTAGGTAGGGTCAAAGAATTTTATTTATGTTAGATTTTTTATTTGTGTTGTCTTATTCATGACTCCCCCTCTTAGACATTATCATTGGTTTCAAAGTGTATATATATTCACAAAGAAGGTGGGTATCCGAGATTGAATAGATAACAGCTAGGAAGGACGCAAAATAGTCGTTACTGTACTATTTGTCAAAGATTTGTGTGAGCCACGTTACCAGTTATCCGACCCAGATAATCTGGATGTCTGGAAATTAAAAAATTAACCATTTGGAAGTAGAGACGTGGACACAGATGTTGGAAGATATTTTCATATAAAAAAATTCCTTGAGGACTTCCAAAAGTGATTCTCCGCGACACATATTATAAAGCTTCTCACATCTATCCTTCAAGAGAGACCTAAATCAATATCAGCGTATATTTATACATATTTACTTGTAGTTATTAGCCCAAAAGACTTTTAGTTTAGAGGATAGGGTAGGTAGATTAAGTTTAATCACAAATTTTAGGGTTAGATCTTGGTGTAGTAAAGAATGTGTTCTACCATATACTAAATAATAGTGGATTAGATCTTATGTGGTGTAGACTAAATCTTGAAAGCTTTACAGAGTATGAAATGGTAAATCGTTATAGAGATTGTCTACTTGAGCTTGTATGGCGATACATAAGTGGAAGTCACACGGGCTTATGAAGTGGTATATAGTGTGTAAATATCTTCCACTTAGTTTGATAGTGTTGTTGATAACACTTGGGTTTTCCTACGTAGGTGGTTTTGAATAAGTTGTATAGATTTAGGCTCTCATTTTCAAATTCCACAAGGAATTTAGTGGAGGATCTTTAAATCCTAAGGAATTGGTATCAGATCCTATATGTAATATTGATTGTTCTTTGCCGCATGACCCGCACCTAGAGCATTAGGACATGGAATCTAACAAACCAGAAGGTACAAATACGACTAGTCCTCCATTGTTTCAAGGCACATATTATTTTCACTAGAATAAAATGATGGAAATTTAAGTGAAAGTACTTGATTATTCCTTATCTAAATCACTCAAAATGGTATGTTAATGACCTATAGAGGTGTTTCCAGAAAGATCTTGAAGATGGATGGAGAGCTCATTGATCAGTATCTAGCAAATATCATGAATAACAACAAAGCTATAAACACACTCATATTTGTTTTAAGTTATTTAGAGTATATCTGAGTTATCGAGTGTGAGACGATACAAAAGATTTGGATCCTTCTTGAGTTATCATATCAAGAAACTTCGGACGTCAAAGATACAAATGTCAGTCTCCATGTGAATCAATACAAGCTATTCAAAATGGAGCTTGGAGAAAACTTGAATGTGATGCATCAATTATGCTCTACAACTGTCAACAACTTGAGATCCCTTGGTCAAAGATACACGAACAATAAGTTGTGTCAAAAATTTTTGTTTCTTCCTCCAAAGGATTACAAGGAAAAAATAATTAGAAATATGAATCCAAGGATCTTTCTATCATGTTTGTGCGTGATCATGTTTGCTAATAATGAAGAGTTTGTTCTTCATCAAAAAAAACTTCGAGCCAATAAGATAGAAAGACAAAGTCAGTGATTGTGATTTAAGCTACAAAGCGAATGAGAGGTAGCATACTGGAATAGTAGAGTACAAGCAAGAGAGCTCAAGCCATGAAGGTATTGAAATTGGCAAAATAAAAATAAAAATTACAACATAAAAATTTGCTAGAGAAGAAAGATCAAGTGAAGGGAAGCAAAGAGATCTTATATGGTACAATTGTAGAAATAATGGACATATAAAACTTCTTTGCACGAAACTTCAAGGAAGAAATCCTAAAAGGTCATCAAGAAGAATATGAAGAATACAATTGTTCATCAAGAAACTTGAAGGCATTCATGGATATAAAAAGAAACGGATAAAGACGAGAATCCAACAATGAAGAAGACCGAGAGGGTTCATGCATAAAAATGGTTAAATTTTCTATCCCTATCCATTTAATATTCATGTGATTTACTTGTCGTAAATCTTATTTAGTGTTAAACAAAATTTCTTATGCGATTAGTATTGGAAAATATCCATTTTCATTAGTTGTTTTAATGAGACAAATCCTTATGTGTGTTATTGCTAATTGCATAAAATTTTACAATCCCTCTTACAACATAAATTACATCATTCTTTAGAATAAACACTTACGACTTATCCTTAAGACACATTGAATCACTTGTAAGCACACCTATATGATTTAAATGATCCTTGTGTATAACTCTTTTTGAGTAATGAATTGACAAAAGTGTTAAACTTCAAAAAAGAAATCATATATAGCTTTAGAACACTTTTCATATTGAGATCATGTTCATTTAAGCACCAAATAACACATTTATTTGTTCTTTTTGACAATCTTGCACACTATTTTTGTCATATCTTTTTGTGAGATTTTGAATTAGCTTTTAAGTTGAACTAATAAAATACTTATAATTTCATGTCGAGAAAACTTTGAAGAAACAATAGTCATTTGTAAATCATATCAAACAATCCATCAAAATACAAAGCGATTTTGGATGCTATTTTTGTCAAAAATGTAATCCCACTTTAAGAGGGGTCCCGAAACCGAGCAAATAACGTTATCCTGTTTTTATATAGTAATCATTGGAATTAGTACGTTAGAACTCGACCGGAAGAATTTTAAAATTTCAAACAAGTTCTCGTTTTTTTTAAACCAGAGCCCTATTTTCAGTCATGACATATTTCTAAAAAAGATATGTTAGAGCCTTTGAAGGCTATAAATACCCTCGCAAAAGGAGCATTAATAATACATATTGAAGCCAAAACTTTTACACCATCAAGGAGGTCATCCCACAAGAGATCTCAAGCTATAATCTTCATTTTTTTGGTACATGGGTGATCCGGGATTGCTTGTGCACACCACGCCTAATACCACGGGGATATACACGCTTTCCCATGTATAATTTTCATTTTCATATAATTAAAATATCTTGAAGTGTTTAATTGTTCATACCCACTCAATGGGAGTCAAACAATATCCATTATAGCAAACATAAATTTTTAAAAAATATAATAAATTATATAACCATTAACGTTGAAAAAAATGATTCTGCACACATGAAGTCAAATAACTTGTCGGAAAAGAATATAAGATAGCGAGTAAATGATTTAATCTCGTATTCCTCTCACATTCGCACATTGGAGAAGAAATATAGAGAAAAAAGGATTAGGGATGGCAACAGATAGGATATACTCGAAAAATTGCATGACCACATCCACATCCATTAAGAAAAACAATAATCAAATCCGCATCCATTAACCATTAGATTTTAGAATTATTTACCAAATCTGCATCCGCGATTAATCCATATCCTTAATCGTTTAAAATGATATAAATAAAATAAATTATTAAAAATATTTTTAAAATTCTATAATTAGCTACAAAATTATTGGAAGACCAAAAAATGATTGAAAAATAGTAGGCAATAAAGTAATAAAATAGATAATAATTAATTAACTAGTTTATGTATGGAATAATTATATGTGGTTGATATTATACATGAACTTTGCATATATAGAATATATTTATGTATAGTATTTTGATATTTTAATTATTTATATATTTATTCGGATTTCAGATTATCCGTCGGATTATTATAAAAAGACCAAATCCTAACGGATAATCCACCGGTTACCTTTTGTGAAAACCAAATCCTCATGGATGCACCAACGGTTCCACGAACAGATTTTTTTTTGGATCGGATATCTATCGGTTATGGTTAATATTTGAACCATTTCCATCCCTAAAAAGGATGTCATTGTCTTGTTTCTTCCACATTCGTATATTGGAGAAGAAAAATAGAGACCAAAGGTCTTTTTAAGGGTAAACATGCACGAAATTTCATAAGGGGAAAACATGCACAAAGTTTTGTATAAGGGTTAAATAACTCGATTTTAGGGAGTCAGTTGATAATCATGTAATAGTAAATAACTACATAAGGGCCCAACCAGGTTCGAACTAGTGACCTATTGATCTGCAGTCAATTGCTCTACTACTGAGCTATGGACCCTTTCATAAAGGAAAAACATGCACGGAATTTCATAAGGGGAATTATACATAAAATTTTGTATAGGGGTAAAATAACTTGATTCTATGGAATAAGTTGTAATATTGAGGGGGTTTGAGCGTATTTGCTTTATAATAAAAAGAAACTACGTAAAGGACCAACAAGGTTTGAACTGGTGACCTATTGATCTAGGTCAATTGCGCTACCACTGAGCTATGAACCCTTTCATAAGGGGAAAACATGCACGGAATTTCAAAAGGGACAAACATGCACGAAATTTTGTATAGGGGTAAAATGACTCGATTTTAGGGAGTAAGGGTTTGAGCGTATTTGCTTTATAATGAAAAGAAACTACATAAGGGCCAAACCAGGTTCGAACTGGTGACCTATTGATCTGTAGTCAATTGCTCTACCATTGAGCTATGGACCCTTTATAAAGGGAAAAAATGCACGGAATTTCATAAGGGGCAAACATGCATGTAATTTTGTATATGGGTAAAATGACTCGACTTTAGGGAGTAAGTTAATAATCACGTAATAGTAAGAGGGTTTAAGCATATTTGCTTTATAATAAAAAGAAACTACATAAGGGCCCAACCAGGTTCGAACTGGTGACCTATTAATCTGCAGTCAATTGCTCTACCACTGAGCTATGAACCCTTTCATAAGGGGAAAACATGCACGGAATTTCAAAAGGGACAAACATGCACCAAATTTTGTATAGGGGTTGCAATGACTCGATTTTAGGGAGTAAGTATTAATCGTGTAATAATAAGGGGGTTTGAGCGTAGTTGCTTTATAATAAAAAGAAACTACGTAAGGGACCAACTAGGTTCAAACTGGTGACCTATTGATCTGCAGTCAATTGCTCTACCACTGAGCTATGGATCCTTTCATAAAGGGAAAACATGCACAGAATTTCATAAGGGGCAAACATGCATGGAATTTTGTATATGGGTAAAATGACTCGACTTTAGGGAGTAAGTTAATAATCACGTAATAGTAAGGGGGTTTAAGCGTATTTGCTTTATAATAAAAAGAAACTACATAAGGGCCCAACCAGGTTTAAACTGGTGACCTATTGATATGCAGTCCCTGAGCTATGGACCCTTTCATAAGGGGAAAACATGCATGGAATTTCATAAAGGGGAAACATACACAATATTTTGTATATGGGTATGACTCAATTTTAGGTAATAAGTTGACAATTGTGTAACAGTAAGGGGGTTTGAGCGTGCTTTATAATAAAAAAAAACCTAGATAAGGGCCCAACCAGGTTCGAACTGGTGACCTATTGATCTGCAGTCAATTGCTCTACCACTGAGCTATGGACCCTTTTATGAAAAAAAAATCATGCACGGAATGTCATAAGGGGCTAACATGCACGAAATTTTGTATGTGGGTAAAATGACTCGATGTTAGGGAGTAACTTAACAATCGTGTAATAGTAAGGGGGTTTGAGCGTATTTGCTTTATAATGAAAATAAACTACATAAGGGTCCAACCAGGTTCAAACTGATGACCTATTGATCTGCAGTCAATTGCTCTACCACTAAGTTATGAACCCTTTCATAAGCGGAAGGCATGCACAAAATTTCATAAGGAACAAACATGCACAAAATTTTGTATAGGGGTAAAATGACTCAATTTTAGGGAGTAATTTGATAATCATGTAATAATAAGGGGGGTTTGAGCGTATTTGCTTTATAATAAAAAGAAACTACATAAGGGCCCAACCAGGTTCGAACTGGT
Source organism: Nemophila menziesii (assembly GCA_029959085.1). Taxonomy (NCBI): domain Eukaryota; kingdom Viridiplantae; phylum Streptophyta; class Magnoliopsida; order Boraginales; family Hydrophyllaceae; genus Nemophila; species Nemophila menziesii. The sequence goes on from JARWIR010000008.1 coordinate 10,210,572, forward strand.
GACCTATTGATCTGCAGTCAATTGCTCTACCACTGAGCTATGGACCCTTTCATAAAGGAAAACATGCACGGAATTTTGTATAGGGGTAAAATGACTCGCTTTTAGGGAGTAAGTTGATTATCGTGTAAAAGTAAGGTGTTTGAGCATATTTGCTTTATAATACAAAGAAACTACATAAGGTCCAACCAAGTTCAAATTGGTGACCTATTGATTTGCAGTTTGAGCAAGGGCCCAACCAAGTTCAAACTAGTGACATATTGATCTGAGCGTATTTGCTTTATAATAAAAAGAAACTACATAAGGGCCCAACCAGGTTCGAACTGGTGACCTATTGATCTGCAGTCAATTGCTCTACCACTGAGCTATGGACCCTATTATATTGATTAAAATATAATAAAAATGTAATTATAAATATGATTGGCTAATTCTTTAACTTTTAAATGTGAAACATGTATCTCTCTTCTAAGATTTTAGTCTTTCCTATATTTCTTTCTTCTCCAAATATCCATCTCCATTTTAACCAAGATTACCTTCAAATTAACTACTACGATTCATAAATCATAACCATCATTTATGATTTCAACAACCACCACATTTCCTTTATAGTTCTTCTTCATATCTTTATTACCTTCTTAGTTTTCTTCAACAACTTTTGGCATGTGTAACTGTCAAATCCAATCATCTATTAAGCAATAAATTTACCTATATATTACTATAATTACAACTATGAGATTGTAAAGGACCAAGAATTTATTATATAAGAAGACCCAAACTAAATTTACGCCTTGTAAGAAAGTATAAAGATGATATTGCAAATATTGCATCAAATGGTATAAGTTTTACATACTAGAGAATGACCATTTTTAGATCATGGGGTATCACTGGAAATGATGAGACAAATGAAAAATATTTAATATATGTATTCTCACCTTCGAATCTACTATGCCATAGTTTGGATAATCTACCATGGAATTTGGCGGAGGACCATATCTTGCTTCAAACAAATGTCAATTTATTGATATTCAACAAAATATATCGACATTTAGGATCCAAACAAATGGAATCCCATCAATAATAATCACATAGGCAAATGTGAACAAGATTTCATGTAAGGTTGTTCCTTCCATTGAAACGTTCAAGGAAATCAAATTCGTTAAAGTTCTTATTGATTGGAATATCGAACAACCTTTGGTTGCTCATTACTCTCTAAATCATTAAAATAGGTCTAGTTTAATAGAAGATATAAAATTCAAAAGATTAGGATTAGTGTATTATGATCGTGTACTTGTTTATTATATTGAAAATGATTGTACTAAATCAGATTATGCTCACAAAAAGACTAAATGGAAATGAACCTGAGATACAACAGGAGTTTAAGAATGGACCAATATTAAAGCTCAAACAAAGAAGAAGATTGAGTCAAGCATGACAAATCAAGTTATGCGTGTGATTCGTGCAACACCAAATAATATCTAATGCAGAAGAAGAAAAACAATGCAAAAATATGACTAGACCATGTTGTCCTTATCACAAATGGAGAAAAGTCAAGACATTAAATGAAGAATGCCCGAAGAAGGACAATATCGTATTTTCCACAAGCTCAATTTCAAGATTCCTAAGTCTATCAAACTCATTTAGAACGATACCCGTTTAATACTATGTATTCTCTTTGCTCGAATAAAAATTGACTCACACGAATCACTATCTAAATCTACAACAAGGTACCTCTACTAAGTGCAACCGATGTCTCTCATTTTGTGATAAGTTTTTATTGATACGATAAATCATTTTTAGGGATTTATGAGCATAAAATTGGGATTTTCCATGACTTGATATAATTCAAGTCTTTAGCTAGTATTTGTGATTCACGTATTTTTGGAGTATTTTGAGGTATTTTGTTCAATATAGGTTAGGATTATAGGAACACGTTGAAATCGGGGATCAAAGTAAGACCTAAGGAAACTTAAAGCCAATGAAGAATCCATGGAAAGCCTAATATTGACCACAAGTTGCCCAAGATGTCCAACATATGTATTTGTATAAGAAGTATATTTTTGCTAGAAATATTTTGGCAACTTTGAATTGATGTTTAGGAATATTTTAGAAGAATTAAAGGTTGGTCCATATAATATTGTCTATCACTTAAATTATAGTTCATATGGATAACAACGAATCCCGATTCTGAGTTTGGAGAAAGTTATGAGCTTTCTAGCAAGATGACATAAGATATCCAGTTTTTGCGAAATTTCTTGTGGGCCAAGTTTTGAATTAGTTTGACACATGAGTTGGCCTAGGAGAGAGTTCATACTTTAAATAAGCTTTTGCACTCTTTTTACTCATTATTAACATTATTCAACCTAAGATAAACTAAAAGGAGAAGCAAGAAGAAACCAACAACATCGTCTTTCAATTATGGTGAATTCCTTACTTTTATTTATTTTTAATTAATTTCTTAAACTATGACGATATATACAAATTCATTAGAAACATATATTTAGTTTTTACAATCCCTGTAAAAACGATAAAAAATACTACAATTACTACTTGGAACAATCGACGCACTTGGCGGGAGTTACTTTCTCGGGTATGAAAATCACCTCACACTCGGGGAGACACCTAGTAACTTAATTGCTATGACAACCTAACATATGGCCTTTGCATTATGAGGCAAATAAGTACAAGATAATATTCAAAACAAGTAACCTTATTTTATTTAAATAAGCAATTTCCCAAAATCATAAAATCTAATGTGAGTAACTAAATAAGGTTCATCACAAACATCTATTGTATTTATTCACTACATAAAATAAGAAATATTATATATACGAAGATACCAAAAGTTGCTCTACAATGGTGGAAGAAACTATAGGTTGCTTGAAGAAGATAAAGTAGAGAGAGAAAGAAACTCTATAATATTTACAAAGATATAGACTAACGTGCAATGAATATATGATGAATGGTGTCATCAAAAAGGTTATAAGGCTCCTTATATACGCTCTACAATTGGATCACAACTTGGGTCAACAAATTGGGCCACGTTACTTAAATTCGTAGCCCAATTCCCATATAAAATTGTGTTCCATGAGAAAGACATTAACTTTTCACCTGAACCTCCGATTGACCTGCGGTTTGCGGCTTGCAAACTAGAATCTTTGGGATTCTGGTCATAGGTCTCACATCACCTAGTTATTCTTCCCATAAATTTTTTGAATAGAATGGACTGACATCAATCATCATCTAAAACAACAATTAAGCACCTCTACCGAGTGTAACTCAATCGCTTGAGCAACCTAGTATATGTCATTTGCATTAGAAGAAACAATAAGAACGATATAAGATTCAAACCAAGATACCCATTTCATTTAAATAAGAAATTATACCAAAAATAAATCTAAAGTAAATAAACAACTAGTGTTCATTGCAAGCACTCATTGTATTTAATCACTACATAAAATAAGAAAAATGAAATAAAATAAGATACCAAAAATTGCTCTCCCATGGTGGAAGAAACCATAGGTTGCTTGATATATATATATATATATATATATATATATATATATATATATATATATATATATATATATATATATATATATAGAGAGAGAGAGAGAGAGAGAGAGAGAGAGAGAGAAACTTTGAACTATTTACAAAGCTATAGACTAAAGTGTTATGAAGATATAATGAAAGTTGTCTTAAAAAGGGTTATAAGAATCCTCATATACCCTTTATAATTGGGTCATACACCGGGTCAACAAATTGGTGCAAGTTACTTAAATTTGTAGCCTAATTTTCATTTAAAACGGTACAGTCCCATGAGAATGGCCATAACTTTTTACTCAGATCTCCAATTGCCTTGCGAATTGAGGTGTTGGAAACTAGACTTTTTGGGCTTTACGATGATATGGCTCATGTCACTTAGTTCTTCTCCATTTGATCTGAACAATTATTTGAATTAGGTTATGTGTTTGCCTTGTATTCCTTGTTTCGTCAGTGTCTACGTCTCACCCCGGTTTCTTTAGTGTCGCCCCTTTAATCGTATGTCTCAATCTACACAAAAAGCCATCCAAATAGGAAAAAATAGCACAAAGACACTAAAGTCTCGATAGCACGCAAAGTACTCAAATACAAAATAAAACATGTATTTTCACCAAGAAATACAACCAAAACGATGTATCAATCTTATAAAATATAAAGATAAAACACGAGACATCAATAACGATACATATCACATACACGTGCCAGTCTTTAACATGATACACATATCACTATGTTATTCTAAACAAAAAGAGTGATACATATGTCCCTCTTAACACGAAAAGTAATATTTTTATTGTAATATCATATACAACAGTTAATCATGCATGCACAACCCCTTGAAGATCATGCATAACATACATGTGTGTTCTCCAACACTTACACTGTACAACAACAACAAAACTATTGCTTATGATTTAGTGTTAACACTAAACAACTCACAAAGTTTAAAACTTAATATAACAATTATTCGCTACCGAGTAAAGACAGTTCAAAACAAAAAAAAAAAATCCAAAAATTACACTCAAATAAAAGTGTATCAAATTCACACTAAACTCATATAAAAGTTTTGAAAAGTGATGTTTACCTTCTCTTTTTGTTTTCGTGATGAATTCTATAAAGTATGACTGCTGCCTTTCTTCGAACAACTTAAATGATTAGAACAAACAATTTTATTAAATTATCACGGTTAGAGAGAAAAAAGTGGGGTTTTTGTTAAAGAGAAATAAATTTTTAAACAAACAAAGATGGCGTTTTAATTTGTCAGAGAGGGAAAAGAGCAACACACATGTAAATTATGGATGTTAAAGCGTTTTAAATCTCCCTCTCTCTATATATATATATAATAAAATTGCATATAAACTTATTTTACCCTTAAATATATATAATATACCTATTCTTCCCGATTTATAATCATAATCTATTTTTATACCTAAATAGTGAAAATTTTATTATTTTATATATAAACCATGCCAAAAATTCTATTATTTCCTCAAAACAAAATAAAATATATAAAATAAATAAAATAAATAAAATAAATAAAATAATTAATTTTACTATTTTTATAATTTTTTAGTATACAAACATGAAACGATAACCGTTACTTATATAGTATCTTAACAAGATTTCATCTATTTATTTATTTTACTTTTCTATAAAATTAATTCCAAATTAACATGTTAACAAACCAAATTAATCCTGAATCCAACATAGAATATCAAAATAAGTAATGATATATACCATCCAAATTCGTACCACCTAATATACCACTCATAACGTGGCGTAATTTGATTAGAAAAAAATCGTTAATCTATCTATTTTCTCGATTCGATTAATGATTTACTTCCAATTAAATCACGCCACATCATGGGTGGTATATATTATCATTCTATCAAAAATATACTCTAAATAATGTAAAAACAAATTACGAAATAATATTTTATTTTTTATGGACAAATAAATATCTTATTCAAATTTTGAAATTTGATTAAGTAAAAGGTCTTAATCAATTTTTGAAAGATCATAATAAAAAATTTATTGAGAAGGAGAATTTAATTAAAAATCAAGACAAAGTAAAAACAAATGTATATGTTAAAACAAACGAAATCCACATTTATTGTTTAAATTAAATAGCACTAGTATTTTAAAATTTGAACAAGAGAATTAATTTTATTTCGTTACAAACAAAAGGTATAGAATATTAGTTCGTTTCTAAAATTGGAATTTCATTGACCTAAAGGCTAAAGATAACATGCGTAGTTTTTATCGAAATATGAGTAGTTTAGACGTTGAACACGACATATGTTGTTTAAATGTTTTTCAAATTTGATTGGTCCTTAAAATTAGCAGAAAAAGAAATGGCAACTGTTTGCTGACACATACTAAAACACACACACATACACACAAATTTAACTGTGAAAAAAAGGGAAAAACGGATAAAGAAAAGACTTCAAAAGCAAAAGAAGAGAGCTGTTTCTCTCCCCACTCTCTTTAGATTTTCTTTGACCATTTCTCTAAGGTTAGTTTATTTACATTTCTTTTGACTTTTAATTCTTTTATAATCTCGCTAATTTAATATACATTTCTTGCAGAACCAGGTGTTTTTTGTAAGTATTCGAAGACTTGTTACTCACAGATTTTTGTTTAATTTTTTCTTCTCTAGATGCTAAAGATCTACGGCTCTAGATGTGTAACGATTTAAACTTTAGATCTGATCAGTTTTTCATCGTTAAATTTTAAGTTATTTTTCAACATTTTGTCAGAATTTATGAAGATTAATTAAGGAGTATTTAGTGTTTGAGGGTGTGAATGGTGTGGTCTGGTTTGATTTGATTACTGGTCCCCTCCATTAACTTAGGCAGATAAGCTAGTGGGCCCTTGTTAAAGTTTGATTCACTTTTCAGAAAAGAAAGAGTAAAGGTGTTAGCTTTTGGTTCAATCATCTTGTATTTCATAACAATTTTTCATTCTTAAAGAAACCATTTCGAGAAAAATGGCACAGAGAAGCCGTGGATCACCTTCTTTTCAGTCGATTAAGTCATTACCAGGAGACTTTAGGTTTTTACAAAGCGGAGAAGATTTTGACGGTGTGAAAAACAATCGTACGAGAATGATGTCTGAAAGTATACCTGAAATTGACGATGTATCAAATGAAATTGATGAATCGCCTTATGGTGATTTGAATATAACAGTTGAACAAAGACCTTCTACTGTTAGTGATGATGATCTTGTATTTGCTTCTTCTCCATTACCTTCACCAATGCGTGTTGAATCTAAATGGAGTGATACTACACCGTATCTTGCTAACAAGGTATTTTTTTCAATTTCCTGTATCAATTTTTTTTTGCATTTCCTATATCCATGATTTGCTAATTGCTAATTTAATTGAATGTTGAATTTGATAATTAAGGTCAATTAATCTTGATTTAGCCGAAAGTAGTATCTAAATATTATCGGGTAGTTAAAAAGTGAATGTATAGGATCATAAAGTCTAGATTGAAACTTGATCAAAATCTAATAATGATTGAGATGTTTTAGCTCACACTTTTGTTTATAAATTTGGAGTTTTAATCTTTCATTGTATGCTTGATTTGAAATATACACAACCCCAAGTATATAATGTATTTACTTGCTTCTTTATATAATTTTCGAAGCTTCTTGCTAAAATATGCCTTGATGGATTAATAAACTTACTCTGTTCTTGGCTCTTTTTTACTATTTGATTTCTCTAATGAGTTGATAAGCACTTCTTTTGAAAATTAGGTAAATAAAACGAGAATAATTTGGTCCAAAAATAATTGTTACTAATTTAATATTTTAATTTATTTAGAAGCTTCAGTCTTGGTTTCAACTACCTGATGGAAACTGGGAATTAGCTACTATTCTGTCCTCTACAGGGAATGAGTCAATGATATCATTGTCTGAAGGAAAAGTGAGTATTTTATTATTATTATTTTTATTTATTTCTCAGTTAATTTACATATGTAATTGTTTAATTTCAGGTTTTGAAAGTGAAGCCTGAAAGTTTAACTCCTTCAAATCCTGATATTCTTGATGGTGTTGATGATCTTATGCAACTCAGTTATTTAAACGAACCATCAGTTTTATACAATCTTCAATATAGATACGATCGAGATACCATATATGTAAGTATTTATATATAATTTGCTAGTGTACTTACATTACATATTTAAATATGAGTCTAATATAATATATTCTTGTGTAAATTAGACTAAAGCAGGGCCAATTCTTGTAGCTGTAAATCCTTTTAAGAAAGTTTCATTGTATGGTAATGAATTTATCGAAGCATATAAGCAAAAATCAATCGAAACTCCACATGTATATGCTATTGCTGACACAGCTATACGAGAAATGATTCGAGGTAAATTATGTTTTTTAATTTTCTTTTTTAACCTTTTACTGATAAATCGTCTTTTTATCCATCTCTACAGATGAAGTTAATCAGTCCATCATTATAAGGTCAGTTAAAGACTTATTTGTATCTTTTCGAAGTTGTATATATGCTTTTATATGTAATAATCATATATATATATATGTATGTATATATAGTGGTGAAAGTGGAGCAGGAAAAACCGAAACAGCAAAAATAGCAATGCAATATTTAGCTGCTTTAGGAGGTGGAAGTGGAATTGAATATGAAATATTAAAAACTAATCCAATTCTTGAAGCTTTTGGAAATGCAAAAACACTCAGAAATGATAATTCAAGTCGATTTGTGAGTTATTCATGTTTATAATTAGTTTTTTTTATTCGTTTTTACGGTTTTAATAATGGTAAATAATATTTCAAAACAGGGGAAATTAATTGAAATTCACTTCAGCGAAACTGGAAAAATATCGGGTGCTAAAATTCAAACTTGTAAGTTTTGATCATTTATTTTCGAATAATGTAATATACTATCTAATATTGTTTATATAAAACACTAATATTCATTGTTTCATATTGTTCTTGCTCTGTAAACTTGCTATTCTCCACAGTTTTGCTTGAGAAGGTACTTTTTTTTAATCCACTAATTAAAATTAATTCAAATTTAAATAAATCACTTAAATCGAAATGTTTTATAAACAGTCAAGAGTAGTTCAATGCACAGATGGAGAAAGGTCATATCATATATTTTATCAGCTCTGTACAGGAGCTTCACCTCAACTTAAAGGTATAAATCATGTATTTTATTTCTCAATGAATCTTTTTTACTCATTATTCTAACTTTATACTTGAAATAACAGAGAAATTGAAGTTAAAAAGTGCACAAGATTATAAATATTTAAAACAAAGCAGTTGCTATTCAATTTCTGGTGTTGATGATGCTGAACAATTTCTTTCTGTAACGGTAATTTTCTTATTTTACATTTTTATTTTTATAAATTTTTTTTGAAATTTAAATTATTTTAATAAATTTCAGGAAGCTTTAGATGTTGTTCATGTTAGTAAAGATGATCAAGAAAGTATATTTGCAATGCTTTCTGCTGTACTTTGGCTTGGAAATATCTCTTTTACTGTTACTGATAATGAAAATCATGTTGAGCCTTTATTAGATGAAGGTGATATTTTGCATTATCTTTTATTATATAAATCTCTAATATTAATATTCTAATCTTTAGGATTAATTAATGTTGCTTCATTAATTGGATGTGATGTTGAGGAGTTAAAGTTAGCTTTATCAACTCGAAAAATGAAAGTAGGAAATGATAATATTGTTCAAAAACTAACACTTCCTCAGGTAATGACTTTTTTAACGAAACTAAGTTATTAAAATATATTTAAAATAAAGATTAAAGTGTGACATGGATTTTGATATTTCAGGCAATAGATACAAGAGATGCATTAGCAAAATCGATTTATTCTTGTTTATTCGATTGGTTAGTTGATCAAATAAATAAATCACTAGCAGTTGGAAAACGAAGAACTGGTAGATCTATTAGTATTTTAGATATCTATGGATTTGAATCTTTTGAGGTATGTATTTATGTATATATATGTATGTATATGTATGTATTAATTGTGTATTACTTTTTTCAGAGAAATAGTTTTGAGCAGTTTTGTATAAACTATTCAAATGAAAGACTACAACAACATTTTAATCGTCATTTATTCAAACTCGAACAAGAAGTGAGTCTCGTTTTTTCACGTTCATTATTATTTTATTAATACGAAATGTTAAGATTATGTATATTTACAGGAATATATTCAAGATGGAATTGATTGGGCAAAAGTTGATTTTGAAGATAATCAAGATTGTTTAAATCTCTTTGAGAAGGTACATTTTTTTGTCTTTAAATTCTTGATAGAGCTTCAAATCATGATTATTATTTTCTAAATGCAGAAACCATTAGGTTTATTATCTTTATTAGACGAAGAATCAACTTTCCCAAATGGAACAGATTTAACTTTCGCTAATAAACTTAAACAACATCTCAACACTAATTCTTGCTTTAGAGGTGAACGAGGAAAAGCTTTTACAGTTTCACATTATGCAGGAGAGGTAAAAAAATAAGCTATAAATAGATTTTCACTAGTGTTAAGATTTCAAAATGTGTGACAAATTTTTATTTCAGGTTACTTACGATACTATAGGATTTCTCGAAAAGAATCGAGATTCATTACATTTGGATTCAATTCAACTTTTATCATCATGTACATGTCACCTTCCTCAAACTTTTGCTTCCAATTTGTTAAGTCAATCCGAAAAACCTGTTGTGGGCCCACTTTATAAATCTGGTGGTGCTGATTCTCAGAAATTAAGCGTCGCAACCAAATTTAAGGTAATTTTTCTCTCACACATCATCAAATCTCGTATCTTAAGTATATTTGACTAATTTTTTATTTTATTTTGCTGTTTAGGGTCAATTATTTCAATTAATGCAACGTTTAGGAAACACAACACCACATTTTATCCGTTGTATAAAACCGAATAACATTCAATCTCCTGGGATTTATAATCAAAGCTTGGTATTACAACAATTAAGATGTTGTGGGGTCCTTGAAGTTGTAAGAATCTCACGTTCCGGATTTCCTACAAGAATGACTCATCAGAAATTTGCTAGAAGGTACATTACAGTACAGTACAGTATATATCAACTCATTTTTACTAATATTATCTCATTGAAAAATCAGGTATGGTTTTCTTCTATTAGAACATGTTGCATCTCAAGATCCACTTAGTGTATCTGTAGCAATTCTTCATCAATTCAATATTTTACCCGAAATGTATCAAGTTGGATATACAAAACTCTTCTTTCGAACTGGACAGGTATGAAATTAGATACATATATTTTCTTATTTTTTTAACTTTCAAACTTTTAAAAGTCTTAATATGAGAAAACTGTTTAGATTGGAGTGCTTGAAGATACAAGAAATCGTACACTTCATGGTATATTACGTGTTCAAAGCTGTTTTAGAGGTCATCAAGCTCGAAACCATCTCAAGGAGCTAAAACGAGGAATTTGTACTCTCCAATCATGTATGTGAAACAATTTTCTGAAATAAATTGAAATAATCAACTTATTTAATTTATAAAACGTTATTGTATATAGATATTCGTGGTGAGAAAGCTAGAAAAGAATACGAAGCGTTATTACAGAAACATAGAGCAGCTATAACTATACAAAAATGGGTCAAAGGAAAGTTGACCAAGGAACGTTTCAATAATGTTTTCGATGCATCAGTTATAATACAATCAGGTACAGTTTTCTATATATTATTTACCTCAATAACTAAAATAATAAATAATTTAACAATATTTTCTTTCAGTTGTTCGAGGCTGGTTAGTGAGAAGATGCTCAGGAGATATAGCTTTACTACAATTTGGAGGAAGAACGGTACTTTTTTAATACATAAACTGCTAATATTACATAATATTTGACACGTGGCAAATTATGAAACAGGGTAATGAATCAGGTGAAGTGTTAGTAAAAGCATCATTTCTAGCGGAATTACAAAGGCGTGTATTAAAAGCAGAAGCTGGTTTAAGAGAAAAAGAAGAAGAAAATGATATACTTCATCAAAGACTACAACAATACGAGAATAGATGGTCTGAATATGAAATGAAAATGAAATCAATGGAAGAAGTATGGCAAAAACAAATGAGATCATTACAATCTAGTCTTTCCATAGCTAAAAAAAGCTTAGCTCTTGATGATTCAGAAAGAAATTCAGATGTATCAGTTAATGGTAATGAAGATAAAGAATCATGGGATACAGGAAGTAATGTTAGAATTAGTAACGGATCAAGACCTATGAATACTGGTTTAAGTGTTATTAGTCGATTAGCTGAAGAATTTGAACAGAGAAGTCAAGTATTTGGTGATGATGCTAAATTTGTGGTGGAGGTTAAATCGGGTCAAATTGATGCAAGTTTGAATCCGGATCGTGAACTTAAGAGGTTGAAACAAATGTTTGAAACGTGGAAGAAAGATTATGGAGGAAGATTAAGAGAAACTAAAGTGATATTGAATAAGCTTGGGAATGAAGAAGGATCTGCTGCTGATAAAGCGAAGAAGAAATGGTGGGGAAGAAGGAACAGTAGTAGGGTTAATTGATATTTAAGTAAATATACGTGTAATTGTGCACACAAGTTTTATTTATTGTTTTGCAACTTTGAGTAATGATTATGTTTGGTTTTTGTTTGTTGAAAAATATTGAGCTATTTTTTTTTACCAGAGACCATGGCTTGATTGTGAAAAATATTGAGTGTTAGCTAGTATTATTATATTTATATATATATATATAGTTTGTAAATGTCTTTGTTTGCATACCATTGAAATATAACAAATATTCAGCCACTACTTTTTTTTTTTGTTCAAATCGCCACTACTTATGTGGTTGTGTTTTGGTGTTATGACTAAATATTTTGGAAACTGTATATGATTGTGGGTAGATAATATTTTCTTTTTTAGGTTTGGTAGATATGTAGCATCACTAATGGGGTCTTCAAATAGATTAAAAAACACGTATGGGTGATTGACTTGGAGCATCAGGTCCAATCCATCTCAAATGACCGTTCTGCCTTTAGTAACCCATTAATTAGAATTTAGTTACCAAAACAATTTTTTCTAATTTTATGCAATTAGTAAAAAATTAGTAATCCATTAATTAGAATTTAGTTACCAAAACAAATTTGTTTTCCTGATTCCATGCAATTAGTCAAAAATTAGAATAATGTACTGATGGCAGAAAAAATAAGGTTAGAAGAAGATTAAGACGGCCCATCAAATATTCTGTATTGGGTAGTAAAAACGGGGGTGGGTAATGTTTGTTTTTGTGATGGGTTGTCATTAAAAAATGGTGGTACACTGAACACTACAAGAGTCTAATTTTTAGTTGGTGGGTAATGTTTATTATTTTGATGGTGTGTTCGAGCAAATTGATGGGTTACGTTTTTTGTCGAGTTAAAAGGGGGTGGGTTACCTTTGTTGTTTTGATGGTTTGTGCGTTAAGAGTGATGGTGTATATAAGTTACCTATGTAAAAACTCAGCAAATTTGAACAATTAAATATACATTGAGAGAAACAAACTTTTATTGAACGGAAATTATAAAATATACTTAAATCATTTATTCAGCAAGCTAATACAACCAAGAAACAGAAAAGCTACCGAAGACACGACACCATTAAATCTTCTGCATATTTAATACAAACGAAGCAGAACAATGAAAATTAAATAAGCAATAAGACAACCTTTTCCCAACCCCACCTTGTGACTCACTATATTTCTTGTGCTCGCCAATTAAATAAGCAATAAGACAACCTTTGCCAAACCAGATCAATACGGTTAGTCTTAGTGTTGCAGATATCAAGAGCTTTAATAGTTCGATCAAAAAACTCAGGAAGGGGTATTGTACGGAGGTGTTACGGTGACTTTCTATTGGATCGGAGTTAGTGTAGATGGCGTAGCGACAGAAGAAGAACGAACGGTAGAGGATAATTCAAATTTGAGGAAGAAAAACGATGTTGAATTCGTCTGGCTAGAATGGAGTTGTTAAAACTTGGAACAAATTTACCATATTTAAGTGCAATAATTAAGGGATTTAATAGATATGCTAAAAAATAGAAATAGTTATAAGCACTAATCATGGAAGATTTAGATATGATCTGATCACATTAAGGGTATCGATGGTATATCATATAAACCGCTGGACTTGTTAGGAGAAAAATTAAGAGTTGGACCTGTTGGGGTAGGTAATTGGATTGTAGGAGTTAATTAACTAATATCTCAAAACAATATCAATGATATCTTTTAAGACTCTCCATAGAAATAAAGACTTCATATATATAAATTTTGTCAAATATCTAGATGTATACATATTTGGCATTTTGTTAAATTATAAAAGGTATAGATTTAATATGAAGATAGTAAAATAAAATCAAAATGGATTTACTTATAACCATGAAAAAAATTTATTTATTTATTTAGGTTAATAATTTAATGGAGTATTTTAATAGGCTTGATTACAATGGGTTTTGAGACCTGGGCTAAATTAGATTGAATTATTAATGTAAATTAGTATAGGGTAGATTAGATAGATTTATAAATTTTGAATTAAGAAAATTAAATAGTTAATTAATTGATCAAAAAATAATTTAAATTAGAGTGGTTTAATAAATTAAAATGTATGGATTTAAGTAATTAATGAATTATATTATGTTTTATTTATTTATTTACATATATAATATTATTTATTTAATGAGATATTTCTAAGCTCTAGTTTTAAAATTATATAAATTATAAAATAACATCAAATATAATTTTTATATTTAAATATAATGTTTAAATTTAAATATAATTCTTAAATTAAACACAAGTTTTTCAACCAATTTTTAGATATAATTCAAATATATATTCTAAATTAATTTTTTTACATAAAAAATTAGTCAATATTATATTAATATAAATTATAAAATCAAAATAATATATGTAATTATTAGTATTTTTTTATATAAAGACTCAAATATAAAATTAAACTTTTGGTGTTGACAATGACTTGAAAACTCAATTTTGACAATGAGTCTTTAAATTGATTTGAAGACCTAAAATAAAAATCCCATTAATCATGCTCTAACCTATGTTGGCCTAACCTTGTTTTTAATATCGTTTTAATATTCGACAAATTATTTTTTAACTAAAATTATTTTATGGGTTATAAATATTCATGTTTTGATACTTAAAAATGTTTTCTAAAAATCCTAGTAATATAGTTTTTTTAGTAAACCTTTTAATATCCATAAATACCTTTAACATTGTATGGGTGCGGTACACCAAGCCCTTTGTGCGGTACACCGCAGTTACACGGACTACACCACAGACCATGGCTAGTCCGTAACAAGAAACAAGTGAATTAAGTGAAAGTTCATGCGATACACCGGAATTTCTCAAGAAGGCATAATGGATGGGCTGACAGAGCAGCGTGAAAAGTTAGGCAACAGCCAACGTGGAAGGGTCAACGGAATCTACTAACCCTCCAATTCGGAGGACTAGGTATTGACTAAGGAGTTTCTGAGTCACATTTAAAAAAAACAAAAAACAAATTAGCGTGTGTGCAAGAGTTATGCCTAATTGCCTATAAGTCACGCCGAAGAGAAACCGTAAGACTAATAAAGTAATAATTAAAAATAAAACCGTCTCCTCCCTCCTATAAACGAGCAACATCTCCTGTTAATTTGGCGAACCCTCAATTTCTCATTTGCTCCTTACAAAATTTGTCTGATTTTAACGACCCATTCATTCATTATCTTCCGTTCTGATAATCAGGTTAGTTCTTCTCTCCCGTCTTTTCTTTTCTTTTCTTCTCTCCTTCAATATTGCATCTCTTCATCTTCTTCATCTTCTTCATCTTCTTCTTCTTAATTACATTCGTTGTTCGAATTTGAATTCGTTATTTTTTAATTGAAAAATGGAGAAGGTTAAAGTTGTCTTTATCTTAAGACAAGTTTGTATACTTAGGACCCATTAGCATTTAGCTGTCTCTATGTTGTCTCTTTTAACGGGTGGCCCCTCCCTGACGTCGACTTGAAATGAATGTTTAGTATGAAAGACTTCAAGTTTAATCATAAAATTATTTCAACATCTCGACTTTTCATTAAGAATTGGTTGGCGTATCAAATGAAAAACGTTTTTTGGGTGTACTTTGTTTTTAATAAAGATCGGTGGGGGTTAATTTTGTACCCTAATAAGCGTGTTCCAATAAAACGGGTTGTTGAGTCACGAAGCTTCCTTTTTTCAGATGGAAAAAGCACAATATAATATGCTACTCAATGATACCTTTTCCAACGTGTCAACACGTCTTTTCTATATACTCTTATTCCGATTCAACGATTCGTGATAATCCTGAGTCATCAATTGTTGTATGTGTATTTTTACAGGACGCGTTAGTTAGTTCACCCACAGCCTTGAACATTAACAAAGACGGGCTGTCATATAGACAAAATCTATATTGACAGCCCGAGTTTTTCTTTTCCAGGTATTAAGTCAAACTAAATTCTTAATTCGTTACACGTTTTACTCATTTTTGTATACCTAATAAACGATTGTATTAATTTCATTCAGTGGGTGAAAACATTCATTAACTTTTTGATTGTAAGAAAGGAAGATAGATTATACAATACAATGATGGGTTCATTATCTGGAATCCTCCACAGTAGAAAAATCATCGCTGTATCAGCTGTAGCCGTAGCTTCAGTAACAGCAGACATTCACGAGAAATTACAACCTTCAACATTACAACACTTGTCCGAAAACACATCATCATCTTCATCATGGGTGTCTCAAATATCAGATTCCAAGCTAACCAACTTATCTTACGTATCAAGAATTAAACTCCCTCTCCCCAATATCAAGAATCAAATTCCTAACACATGTACAACTTTTTCTTCTTCCATGGGTTTATCTCCATCTTTAATTAATCTCCATCAATCGGTAAACATAGTTAAATCCGCAAAACCCTGTTCATACACATTTACAGCACCTTCCTCTACATCTGACGAGTTATATAAATGGCATTTACCAAATCCAAACACTGTTAACATATCTAGGAATTACGATTCTTCATCAGTAAAATCTAAAACTGTAGTGGTTTTACTCGGATGGTTAGGTGCGAAACAAAGACATCTCAGTAAATACGCGGAATGGTATACTTCACAAGGTTACCATGTTATTACATTCACTTTCCCTATGTCTGAAATTCTTAGCTATAAAGTCGGTGGAAAAGCTGAAGATGATGTTGAATCACTTGTTAAACATTTAGCCGATTGGTTAGAAGAAGAGCCCGAAAAAAATTTAGTTTTCCATACTTTTAGCAACACTGGTTGGCTTACGTAAGTTTCAAATATTAAAAAAAAAAAATCCGCTACTAATTTTGCTAATTATTCTTACTAATTCTTATTTGGTTTTACAGATATGGTGTAATGTTGGAAAAAATCCAGAAACAAAACCCATCTTTGATGGAAACAATTAAAGGGTGTATTGTGGATTCAGCTCCTGAAGCTGTACCTGACCCAAAGGTAATATTTCTTGCACATAGGAATGTAAATATAGATATAGATAAGACCTTTTTTGCTTAATATTTTCGTGTAATTTCAGGTATTTGCTTCAGGATTTTCGGCTGCGTTTCTTAAAAAACATAGTGTTGCGACAAAAGGGATGTCTAATTTAAACAATGAAGAAGTAGAACCAAAACCTGCACCAGTTGAAGCAGCGCTTTTAGTAGTTCTAAAGAAGTTTTTTGAGGTGATACTTAACTTACCTGCTGTGAATCAAAGGCTTTGTGATATAGTTGAGTTGTTGAAATCAAAACAACCTATTTGTCCACAATTATATATGTATAGTTCAGCGGATAAAGTGATTCCGGCTGGTTCGGTTGAATCGTTTGTAGAGGGGCAGAGAAAAGCTGGACGTGAAGTTAGAGCTTGTAACTTTATTTCGACACCACATGTTGATCATTTCAGGAGTGACCCGAAATTGTATACTTCTCAGCTCACACAATTTTTTGACGACTGTGTGGTGTAATCTTACTAACCACTATTCAAATTCTTTTATTTTTGTTTTTATATATATTTATACCTTCTTCAGACATGAAAATCGTTGATGAAGAACTTTGACTAATACGATTATTTCTAAATATTTATGACTTACATTATGATAACCAAGTTTCTACACAATTTTTTGAAACTCGAACGAGACTTTGGTTAGTAATTGTTTCTGGTAGATATTTGTGTAATCGATATTAGGAGAGATAGAATAGGGGGAAGTTTAACATGTAGAAGTCGTTCAGAATGTAGCTGGGGTGAGGTGTGTAATATGTGTATAATGTTATATTGATTTGACATAATAAACAATTAATTACTTGAGATAGTTTTGTTGATTTGCTGTATGTTAGTCTTTTAATATTCTGTCTGAACATTGGAGGTGCTTGGGTTGGCTGTCTTGCACTTGGCAACAGTCTTACGTCAATAGTCTTCACTAACAATCTATATATATATTATAAAAAAAAACCTCTCCCGCCTCAATGAAGAGCATCAAGTAACTGGATAAAATCTTGATATCTCTTTTACACTCAAAAGAGTATGAACGTATAGGGTTTGAATTGCTTCTCTGAATATGGATAAATTAGTTTTGATTTGCTTAAAACTATGCATGAGAGGTATGTATATTGTCTGTGCGATTAGTTAAGGTGCGCGTAAAATAAAATAATAAAGAACGCCAATCTTAATATACAATCCAAATAGTTGTTAGCCTACTGATTTATTTTTAATGACCACAATTCTGTGATCTTGCTCGAGGTCTATCAAATTATCCCTCCCTAACCATGTCCCTCCTCGCCCTTGTGAGTACTCCTTTGATATATCAACGCCATCACGTTGTTAGCCTAGAGTCCAAGATAGTAACATTTTGTTTTAAAAGAACAATTAAAAAAAACCAATTCTCTGTGATTACCTCAAGAGTTGCAAGAATTAGGATCTAATTAAACCCTATTGTGAACCCTAACAGATATGGTTAGAGACTTTAACATTTGATCATCTCCTAATCTAGTGTCTAGACTTAACATTTCATTCTTTCAAAATCAATAGTCCAATGAATGTAACATTCTCGGAATGGTTGATGAGCACCATCAATAGCTATTATAATAATGGGTGGGATAAGAGAAAAGTGATAGCTATTATTCTCGTTACGGCTTGGAATATATGGAAGGAAAGAATGAAAGGTTACTTTGAAAAAAAAGAATGGTCGGTGTTTAACATCACTCAATATACTAGGGATACGATCTCTCGGCTGTTTGATGATAGAAAAAGGAACAATAAATCGAATCTTACCGAGTCGAAAAAGGAGAGTACAGAAATCATAAATAACCCGGTTTGACATGATTTGGTTCAGTGATGCGTCCTTCAGTAAAGAATGGGAATCAGCAGCCATTGCAGCTATAGGTGTTGACACTCAAGGGATTATCTCTGAAAGAAAAGCTGTTCGATGCAAATTAGAAACGTAATTGAGGGGGAAGCGTGGGCACTTCTGTTGGCCCTTAGATCAGGGGGAACAAAGACCTTTCAGAGTAGCTCGTTCTACTCTGACAACCTTGAACTTGTTCAAGGAATAAATAAAAAGGGTAGACTACATTGGAGTCTCAACCCAATCATCGGAGAAATTAGAGGATGGTTGAACGAATTCCTGACGTGGAAAATATCGTATATTAATCGAGAACATAATGTTGTTGCGGATGCGATAGTTAAATGCACTGGAAGGAACATAGACATTTCGGAGTGGAAAGATTTTTCTGTTATTGCATCATTTAATTTCTTTGCCAAGTATTGTAATATGAATCTGCTTTTATTTTTATATATGAAAAAAAAAAAAACTTCACCTTACTGTACTCCACCATTAGACCTCTTGCATCTCTTCACCTTGGTCAATTGTTTACGGTGAAGGTTAGCGTCCATTTTCTCTGTTTATTGGACACATGTCAAAACCACAAACTTAATAATATTGCAAGAGTTTCCTCAAATTGAATCTCTTCTAAACTTTCTTCCGCAAGCTTTTAATAGAATCAACTAAAGAGTTCACCATATCCATCTCCATGCAAGTCGTATCTTCCCTCACACGCTTCTATCACAAAATTTTCTTCCATCCGAAAAAAAATTCTCTGTATACCTCATAAAAATGCTACTCTTCAAACCATCAATGGAATTTGGAATGTTTTCTTGAGTTGGTACATATAAGACTTGGCGAGTTTATGCACACGTCTCCTCGCATTCCTTGCAAGAGGGCTCTAAGTCAGGAAATTCCGCATAGGATAATTTGATTTTTACATATAATATGAAAATGTATCCTCTAATGACATGCTAGCTTGAGAGGTAATCGATGAGTGTTGTTTTAAATGTATAGGTTAAAAGAAAGATTTAAAATGATTTGAATTAATTAAAAATAATTTGAAATAAATTAATAATAAGTCTGTTAGTAGGGATAATTTGGTACAAAATTTTGTATAAAATGATACGTTTATGCAGTTAACAATCACGTCGTAATATAAAAAACAAATAATGTATTTACTCAATAATATAAGGACAGAGCATTAAACATAACTTGAAGTCCTGCTTTTATCATCACTTCATTTTAAGTACTTTTCAAGATTATATCGATAAGGCGTACTTTTGTAACTTGGGGGCAGGGAAGGTTAAAATGGCATATTAACAAATTATGGAGATAAAATACAAAAAATTCATTGAGTTTTCATGTATAATTATATAATTGATCAATTTTTATATTAAACCAAAATTTGACATAGTTGAACCTACCTGATGGAGTCATATACACTAATTCTACCATTCCTAAGGGCATTAGGGTAAAGGACCCCTATAGTGGGGTTCCATCTGTCTAGTTTAGTTGAGTCATATATAGTAAATAATTTCATCTACCATGTTTTTGTTCTGGATACATCATTATATTTGACAAACAAAAACTTCTTATAAACCTACAAATATGACGATACAGTTATAATACATTAATACAATATGGTAGTATTAAGTAAAATACTACTATTTTTTAATCTAAATCATGTCTTCAAGTAGTATATTAAATTCTACAACTATAGCTAGCTTGCCGTTTAGCTCTTAAGCTCGTCCCTTGCTTTCCCCTAGTCCTCATTCGGCTCTTATTAACACCATAAGTGAACCAGCCCATAATATCCCATGCCCCAATTGATCCCACTTGGCTTCTTCAACCCTGATTTGCCTTCTATACTCATCGCACTCCACAAGCTCTCTGGACATGCTTATCAGCCCTCTATGAGAATGCCTAGAGAGAGTCCCTATCCCACCATTTCCAGCCTAAACATAGCTAGGTCCAACTTTTAACCCCCCTTTCGATACTTCTTACGAAAATGTGTGACACACAGTGCTCATGACTCTTGAAATCAATATGCTCATGACTTGTAAAGAGTATACTGGAATATAATTCTATTACCAATCTTTAAATTACACTCTGAGAAGAAAAAGAGAGTTTATTGGGAATGCTAAGGAAAGTCACACAAAAACTAATAAATGATAATTACTACTTTACACAATGTTACAATACGAAAGCTCTTCAAATTTTTAGGGTTATTCAATTATAGAATATCATCATATGCAACAATTTCCCTACCTTTGAAGCACGTACCCGATACTGAAGGGATCAAAACACTATTCTCATTGTTACCATTACTTTCATCTCTAGGGTTTACAATAGCTGACCCTAACTTATTACCTCTACCACGCCGACTCAGTGGAATTTCAGCTCTCACCAGCTTCGAGTTAATTCCATCCTTTCTCAGCTTTGGCATTGGATCATTGGCCCACATAACCTGCACCTTCATTAACAAAAAGAAAAAAACTCCAAAATTCAGCTCCCATTACACCAATTCACAATCCTCAATAATAATTCATGTGTAAATAAATATATATTAGTTCTAGTTCACAGTACTTAAATAACAACTATATTTGCAGACATAAACATGATATATATCAAGGGCTGGGCAACCAAAGTGATTCAATTTTCAAAGCCCCCGCCCGAAACTTAGAAAATTGAAGAGGAAAAAGAATTTACTGGTTTGGAGTGGAGGGTGATGAGGAAAGAAGGGTCTTTAGCAGCGGAGATAGCAGACATGGCGCCATCATGCGATCTGAAGGTGACGTAAGCAATCCCATCAGGATCCATTCGTGTACGAGATATTTGACCATAGATCTCGAACCTTGATTTGACGTCCAAAACAGAGCATTCAGAAGGCAACCCAATTACCACCACCGTGCTTGGCTTCTTCTCCACATCTGTAGCGACGGCTGCTGAGTAGGAGGAAGAGTCACCTACTACATTCTCAGCTGTGTGGTGTTGGAAAGTACGACGCCGTTTAGATGAAGAGTAAGGCGTGTGACGGGAGTAGTAGGGTTTATCTCTCTTACCGTGATTCATCTTTGTACAAAGATTTTTGGGAGGTCAAAGTACGAAAGCGTATCTAGTACTTCGAAACAGTTGAAGATATTTGTGTTCTAAGAATCTGTTTTGGATGGATAAAAAATGATTCTGTATTTATTTTTGTAATTATTTCAAATTGAAGTCAAATAGAGATAATTTTTTTTTTATAAATGGTTAACGCTAAAATTAATTTTTTATATTCTTTCGTTACTATTTTTCAATAAAAGATAGAGGAAATATCAAAAACCGGCCCAACTAAGTAGCAACTTTATATTATAAGGTCTGTTTACGAATCAAATGCTTTAAAGGCCTAATAGTGCTTTTAGAAGACTAAGGTAACTAAAGTCTTCTTCTCCCTCTCTCCTCCCAGTATGACAACAGACTTACACATTTCTTACATCTTTTATCTCTTTCTTACCTCACATATCTAATACACGCTAGGTTTCTTTCTCAGTTTTTGAAATTCAAATTTGAATATTCCCTCTCTGCTCATTCCAATTGATTAGGTGGGTAGTCATAATATTTCAATTGGGTCATAAAATGTTAGGGTTCTTATTCTAGGTATTCTTCTTACCATTAAACCACAATCGGCACCACCTCTCCAAATAAACCCACTGCCGCCCTCACCAAACCGTTCTCCTACACAAAAAAAACTATGTCAAGCCGCCGTTAACACTCGACAGACTTTACAGAACAAACCACCACTAATTAGCCAGGCCTATTCGCATTAGCCCAAGTTCGGACACTTCTCTTGCAAAGGAAGATTACCCTTGTAAGCTAATTATTGTGTTTTTATTTTATTGGTAAGGGGTTTTCGACTTTTTTGGAAAGATTATCTTATGTTGATTCAGAATTTTTGAATTGTTTAGCGATGAGGCTTATAAAAGTTTGTGTTTTTGACGTCATTAGAAGGATTAAAGTGTCGTTAACTATGTAAAGATTGGTCTCTTGTATATTGATCTTGATTATTTTGATGTTAATTTTCCATGGTTGATTTGTTTCTGATGCATGTGAAGTATCATTACCTGGAAGAAAAGCAGATGAAGGTATGAAGGTGAATTACATAAATGTCAGTCGATTCATTCATCTTCTTTTGACTAATATTTGCTCTAATTTTGTTTTATCCATATGCACATAAATGGGATTCTTAATGTCTACACATCCTGTATTTCCCTCCATGATTGATAATTCAAAAGTTCTCCATGCAGTTCAGGTAATTATATAGCTGTTGAATCATAATTTAAGGGTAATTGCACCACTGGTCCTTTGTGTTTATCAAAATTTCTAATATCTGTTTATCTAAAGATTTTACCCACTAAATTGCTAATCTGTTTACTAACTAATATTTATTTGAATAATTGCAATACAGGACCCTATGTGTATATAACCGTTCAGATATATGTGTATATACCTATCAAGAGATCTTGTAAAGTGGACAAAATTAGCGGAAATGGCGGAAAAAGAAGCTGCGGATCATAGGATTATGAGTATATGAATTTAGAAGTAGGTTAAATTTGGGCTAATCGTCTCGAAATCGGTTCTAAACCGGAAAGAAGTGATATTGCGATATAGATTCCTTTTAATTTTAATTATTTTGGTCGTGTGGACCCATTAAAGTGGAACTAGAATATTAATGCACTTCTCTTTTGAGAATTGAAAATAGTATATGAAGCAACATGTATAGGTTCACATTTAAGCAAGTGGTGTTTTTAACTGAATTTAATAATAGAGCTTTCATCATTTACATTGAATTGGATTGGTTGTATGAGTAATATTTTTGTTATATACCCGATTTGGATTAATTATAGCCGAGCCCCTCAATGTACTAGTTTTCAGTTTGGTCACTAATCTTTAATTGAGTTAATTGCAATACAAGTCCCTATAGGTATATACCCGTTCATAAATATGGGTATATACCCATACACATATATAGTTATGAACTAGTTCAGATAAACGGGTTTATACCCGTTAAGATATATAGGCATATACCCATACATAGATCTGTATATATACCCATCAAGAGATATATCAACACCTATTCCTAGGTTTTCTTTCGTTTGAGATGCATTACTAATGGTGTTATTGGGTAACTACCTATTGTCATAATTGGGTAACTACTTGAAGCGGTACTTGCTATGTAACTATCTGGGTATATACCATTGGGATAAGGATAGCCTTCTTTGTCTACAATATACTCCGAGTTACAAGTCGACTACGTTTGAGTTTCATTCTCTATGATTGGGTATATGTCCGTCGACATCTTCCTATCCGCGAATGTGACTTTATATAAGGATTTGCATTAGTTGTATTTCTTTTCGGGTATACATAAATTTGTAATTGTAATTCACTATGATTGGGCATATGTCCATCAACATCATCCTTTCCTCGAAGGTGACTTTATATAAGGTTTAGCAAGTTTGGGATAAGGATAGGTTAGTTACTATGGATGGTCATCAACTAATTTTGGTATACGCACGTTGTGTACGTGAAGGAACTCCTTCTTTGTCTACAATATGCTCTGAGTTACAAGTCGACTACGTTTGGGTTCCATTCTCTCTGATTGGGTATATATACGTCGACATCTTCCAATCCACGAATGTGACTTTATATAAGGTTTTGCATTAGTTGTATTCCTTTTCGGTATACATAAATTTGTAATTGTTGGTGGTCGACCGAATATCATAAACACGGGTATACACCCATGCTAAATGTTTTTATGTATTCAAACCTTCACTATGATTGGACATATGTCCATCAATATCATCCTCTCCTCGAAGGTGACTTTATATAAGGTTTAGCAAGTTTGGGATAAGGATAGATTAGTTACTATGGATGGTCATCAACTAATTTTGGTATACGCACGTTGTGTGCGTGAAAGAACGCCTTCTTTGTCTACAATATACTCCGAGTTACAAGTCGACTACGTTTGGGTTCCATTCTCTACGATTGGGCATATGTCCGTCGACATCTTCCTATCCGCGAAGGTGACTTTATATAAGGTTTTGCATTAGTTGTATTTCTTTTTGGGTATACATAAATTTTTAATTGTTGGTGGTCGATCGAATAACATAAACACAGGTTTACTTATTGTGAAACACATGATTTAGATGCACTACTAATAGGTAACTATTAGATGTGATACTTGGTATTTACTCATTTGATATATATACCAGATGTGCTTATAAGAGGTGCTTATTTTACAAGAGGTTGTTATAAGATATACCTATTTGGGTGTATACCCATTCTGGGTACGTAAAATATAATATATCAATACGAACTTTAATATTGGGTATATACCAATTATGAAACATATTGTTGAGATACACTACTAATGGATAACTACTAGATGCGGTACTTGGTGTTTATCCATTTGGGTACATACCAGAGGTGGTTAAAAGAGGTGGTTATAAGATACACCCATTTGGGTATATAATCATTGGGGTACGTACAATATACTATAACAATACGACCTATAGTAGTTGGTATATTCCTATTATATTTGTATATACTTATTGTGAAACATATGATTGAGATGCATTACTCATGGGTTACTACTAGATGCGATACTTGGTATTTACTCATTTGATATATACTAGAGGTGCTTATTTTACAAGAGGTGGTTATAAGATATACCTATTTGGGTGTATACCCATTGGGGTACGTCCAATGTAATATATCAATATACACTGTAATAGTGGGTATATACCAAATTACGTTCGTATATACCAATTTTGAAACATATGATTGAGATACACTACAAATGGATAGTTGGTTTTTACCCATTTTAGTATATACCAGAGGTGGTTATAAGATACACCCATTTGGGTATATTACCTATTGAGGTACGTACAATATACTATAACAGCACGACCTGTATTAGTAGGTATATTCCTACTATATCTGTATATACTTATTGTGAAACACGTGATTGAGATGCACTACTAATGGGTAACTACTAGATGAGATACTTGGTATTTACTCATTCGATATATACCAGAGGTGGTTATAAAAGGTGCCTATTTTACAAGATGTGGTTATAAGATATTCCTCTTTGGGTGTATACCCATTGGGGATACGTACAATATAATATACCAGTACGAACAGTAATAGTGGGTGTATACCAATTATGTTCGTATATACCAATTGTGAAACATATGGTTGAGATACACTACTAATGGATAACTACTAGATGCGGTACTTGGTGTTTACCCATTTGGGTATATACCAGAGATGGTTAAAAGAGGTGGTTATAAGATATGCCCATTTGGGTATATACCCATTGGGGTACGTACAATATAGTATAACAGTACGACATGTACTAGTAGGTATATTCCATTTATATCTGTATATACTTGTTGTTAAACACATGATTAAGATGCACTACTAATGGGTAACTACTAGATGTGATACTTGGTATTTACTCATTTGATATATACCAGAGGTGGTTATAAGAGGTGCTTATTTACAAGAGGTGGTTATAAGATATACTTATTTGGGTGTATACCCATTGGGTGTACGTACAATATAATAAATCAATGCGAACGGTAATAGTGGGTATATACCAATTATGTTCGTATATACCAAGCGTGAAACATATGGTTGAGATACACTACAAATGGATAACTACTAGATGCGGTACTTGGTGTTTACCCATTTAGGTATATACCAGAGGTGGTAAAAAAAGGTGGTTATAAGATACACCCATTTGTATGGTTTGTATGGTTTAGGGTATACACCGATTCTATGTAATTTGTGTAGTTTTTTTGGGATATATTTCATATAACAATTAGTATGGTTGGGTATACACCCATTATTGAAATTCAGTAGCCGCATTTTACTCTCTAATTGGATATACACCGATTATAGTTGAATTTGGTGCACACCCATTGTTTATGACAATCGGCAATACGTAAGATCAAATTACGTAACTTATTGTTATTGGGAATACACCCATTATTGGAATTGGGTATGCCCCCATTGCTTTGTAACTGGGTATGCACCCAGTAATTTTGAACTAATAAACCCATTGTGTATGCACCCATTATTTTGTAATCGCCACCTCTTATAACCACCTGTTTCTATCTATTAGAGCATATTAAGTTATTGTGTGAGATGTCATTAAAAGCAAAGTAACATACTGTTTAACAGTCTATGACTATCAATCTTTTATTCATTTCTGTTGAGGATCGAAAGTGAGATAATATATCTGATGATTACAAAAAATGGTTGTCTCGCATTCAAATCATGGAACATATATTAGACAGAATAATAAGTCAAAGAGAACAATCAACTAATTTCATATAATCAAACCAAAACTTGCTTAAATCAACTAACAAAAGCTCTGTTTCCACTTTAATGAGTCCACAAATACCAATACAATTAAAATTATAAGGAATCCTTATCGTCGAGATATCACTTCTTTCTAATTACGAGACGATTAGCTACTGATTTCCGTGTCCGCGTTAGGTATTCCCTAAAGCTTCTTTTGAAAAATCAAATACTAAGATTCTGCATAAAAATATCAACATATTAATATAACATACTATAGGGACTTGTGGTGCAATTAAAAAAAATCAATGAAACGCAAAGCAATCACAAAATTAATTTGTCACCACTACAATTTCAGTTTGTTCAATGACAGCTCACTCACTCACTTATTCTTCATAATCCACAAGATGCTGTAATATATAGATTGTTGCAACGTCCTCATTATGATCACATAAAAAACAATTCAATCACAAAGCGCTCTATCGAAAGCAATAGCCTCTATCTGCATATAAAAAAATACTTACTTAGCTAATGTGAAACTAGCAAAGTTTTATCACTGTTTAAATGTAATTGATAATACCTTCATCGGTTACTTTGTTTCCATGTAATTGATAACCGCCTTCATCAGTGTCATTGAACACTGCAATTACCATCCATGAACCATTTTAACTGAGTCGTCTTTCTCAAGCCTCCATTTTTCTCTCTAAAGCGCAAACAAATTGCAATCAAGGACTCGAGGTTTAATAAATTACCGGAGCATATTTTGGTTGCAAAATCTTCATTAGAGGCTGCAACTTTTGTAATCTGCAAAGCAAAATTAAAACAAAAAAGAATATGTAACATATTTACACAATAGGTCCTTAAAGATAACAAAATCTTCACCTTAACCTGGAAAGAAATGAACATTGACTGACTTTCATAGCCATTGGGTTAAAAGGTAAAAGAGCCAAATTACCATCTACTCCTTCCTGTAATTATAACAATAATAAGTAAACTTTATAAAAAGACAAATCTCCATTGGAAATATACAGAACAGAAAAAAAAATCCTCTTCACTCACCATTGTTAAAGAATAAGTTAAAGCTTAAACAGAAACATTTGATGAATCTTTCTCAAAGATTAAAGAATGGTAAGAGGGAGATCTAGAACGAAAACCCTAAAATTTAAGGACAAAATTAGAATAAATATACCTTTAACAACTATACACATATTTAGGTCCATTCACAGAAATCAAGAAGAACAAATGCCTTTAATTAGTTTTTTACTCTAGCTGTTGCTGCTAACAAGTCGGGATTATTGTTTGCTTTGTATGTCGTCTTGGATTCTTCTCGGTAGCAATACTGGTGTCGCCGGAATTCTCGGAAGAGAGATTTGGTGTTGATTAAGAAAGAGGGAGAGAGACCCAGAACTGATCTGAAGGGGTAGAGAGGCGTGACAAAAAGGATATCACAGTGAGATAGGGTGAAATATAAATTTCATCTTTTTGGTTGTTGTACCCTTACATTAGAGAAGAGAGACGGTAGAGGGTAGAGAGGGAGAAGAGAGAGATCAGTGTATAAGGAGAAAAGCAATTACAGCTGTTACAGTAAGGAGAAAAGCAATTACATCTGTTACAATAAGGAGAGAGGGAAAAACTTTTCTGTGGTGATTTGACATTGTCTGATGGAGAGAGAATACGATACTTAACCCAGTTTGTGTAGTAACTATACATTTGCACAAGTAGTTACAATTGGGCCTTAAAACAGGGAGTAGTATACTCTCTAAGCCTTTATAATTAATTTCCCCTAAAAGATATCCAAAATTATTTATGAAATTTTTTTTATAAAAAATTCTAATTCAAACAAAAAATTTCTTTTTCTTTCTTTTTTTAATTTTTTTTTTTCTTTATTATTTTTTTTCTTCCTACAAACATTATAATTACTTTTCAACTAAAAAAAATATAATTACTTCAATAACATATTTTATATTTTAATTTTTTTTAATTGGCAAATCAAATTTTTTATTAAATAAAGCTCACAAAGTCAGAAACATTACATACTTTAGTCCATATCTTATGGACTTATTCTTGATACTACTTAACTATTACATGCCCAATAGAAAATAACTAACTATTACAAGGCCCAATAGAAAATAACTAACTTTTACAAGGCCCAGTAACAATTAATGAAACTAAAGCTAGCTATTACAAATATTATAAGCTACTTTCTTTGCTTTGCTACTTTTAAACATCATTATTTGCAATTTGATAGCAATATATGACATAATCTTGTTGTACAATCTATCTTCATTCATCTCCTTAACATCATGCTCTCTGTAGTTTCTTTCACCCCAAATAAAATAGATGTAAGTTGTTATACTTACACCTAAAATTTTAACAACTTCTGAGTTATTACATACTTTTTATATGTCCACAAGCATTTTTTGAGTAGAATTTATATTCATTTTGACACCACACTCCTCAAGAACACGCATAAGAATAGATTCAGAGTACTTACACTTAACAAAGAGATGTTCATTTATCCCCATTTCCACTTTTACATAACACGCAAGTAGAAGAGACATTTAATCCCCACTCTAGCATCCTACTTTTTGTAGGCAACCTGTTCATAGCAACCTGCCAAACAACAAATGAACAGCGAGGTATACACGTTTTAGCCCATACTATCTCACTCCATAACACTTTTCCTTTGTGTTATTTAATCCTTAGCAGAGTTTTTTTATATGAAAACTGATTTTTATCATTTTCAGTCCATACTATTGTATCACCTGTATTATTTAGCTTAATCTCTTGTATTCTAGGAAATATCTTCGTAATACAAGGTAGAATTCTCCATCTCCCTCTTCCAAAACACTCATTGACCTTTTTATTACTAATCAGATTATCACCATCTAATTTGATATCAAGAATTTCTTGAACTCCTTTCTTCTCAACCCATTTATCCCACAATATATAGGTCTTCTCTCCATTCCCTATGTTATGATAGATGAGATTATAAGCTGTACTTCTGATTTTTAATATTTGTTTCCACAACCAAGATGTTTCTTCTGATGAATACTCCATATACATTTTTGGTTAAGAATATTCACATTCACCCATCTACTCCATGTGTTCTGATCTTGTGAGTAAAACCTCCAAAACGTAAATAATAACCATGCTTTGTTCATGTATTCAATATTTGGAATATTCAACTCCCCTTCTTCCTTACTACAACACACTTTATCCCACGCTACTCTAGCCCCATGCGCATCCTCTAATGTACCTTTCCATAGGAATCTAGCCATTCTCTGTTTTAGCTTATATATAACTTGTTTTGGGAGCAAAAATACCTTGCACCAAAACATAATTCTGCTAACCAGTACAACCCTTATAAGCTCTACTCTTCCTGCGTAAGATAGGAGTTTTGAGCTCCATTGACTTATAATATTACATATTTTCTCCACTAATATGTTACCTTCACATAGACTTAGTTTTTTCGAGTTAAGAGGGATACCCAAGTACCTGTCTGGGAGACACCCAATTTTAATATTCAGAATTTGATATATCTCTGTTTTTATTTCTTCACTAACCCCACCAAACTACAATTAGCTTTTGTGAAAATTGATATGAAGCCCATAGGATCTAGTAAATAGATCAAGAGCTTCTTTTATAATACTCGCTGAGTTAATATCACCCTGCATAAAAATGAGCAGGTCATCTGCAAATACAAGATGATTTAACCTTACCTCCTTACACCTTGGATGGAATTGAAACTTTTTGTTTTGTGCCACTTTGTGAAATAAAGTTGAGAATACCTCCATACAAATTGCAAATAGATAAGGGAAGAGAGAGTCTCCTTGTCTAAGCCCTCTCTTCCTTATAAATACCCACAAGCATTACCATTCACACAAATGGAATAATAAGGTGTACATACATACATCTCCACCCACTTTATAAATTTAATAGGAAAGTTAAGCGCATGAAGAGTGTTAATTAGGAACTTCCAATTAACACTATCATAGGCCTTTTGAAGGTCTAGATTAAAAGTACAAGATGGACTAATTGTTCTTTTTTCATAACCTAGTACAACTTATTGCGCCACCAATATATTGTCAGTTATACTCCTTCCTTTCACATATGCTGCTTGATTCAATGAAATTATAGACCCCATAACATTTTTCAATCTATTAACAATCACTCTAGATATGGTTTTATATGTTATATTAGCACAAGATATTGGTCTAAAATTCTTGACACTTGAAGGCTTTTTTTTTTCCTTAGGAATCAGAACTATGTTTGTGGAATTGACTTGACTCAATAGTTTACCCGAGTTGAATATTTGTTTAAGAGCAGAACAAAAGTCTTCCTAAATTATATTCCATGTTGTTTTGAAGAAGCAAGCTGTGAATCCATCAGGGCCTGGACTCTTTCCATCACCCATAGCAAACAAAGCATATTTAATTTCTTCATTTGTTACAGGTGCAGTCAAAGCTTGTATATATTCATCAGGTACTACTTTCTCCAGAATTAATTTCATTGTACTTATAGAACACTCTTCCTGATCTACCTCCTCTAATCCAAGCAAAGTCTTATAATAGTTTACAAACTTATCTTTTATCTCTTCTGGTTCAGTTATAGTTGTCCCATCTTCCCTTATGCTAGTAGAGACATGATTTTTTGCCACTCTCCCCTTGATCATTCTATAGTAATACTCAGAACTGGTGTCATAATCATTAATAAAAAGAGCTCTAGATCTTTGTTTCATAACTTCATGGTGAGTAATAGTAGCACACTCTAACTTCTTAACCAATATTTTCTCTTCTGTATTATCTGTACTTGCGCAAATACCCTTCATGATCCTTGACTGTACTACTTAAAGTTGAGATTTTAAATTAACAATATCTTGAGAGTTCCTCTTAAAAAATTTATTATTGAATTTTTTAAGAGCCAGTTTGACTTCCTTTAACTTCATACACAGAATAAACATATGATTACCCTTGAACTTTTTACTCCAAGCTTGTTGTACTAGATAAAAGTAGGCTTCATGGGTTGTCCAGACATTGAAGAATCTGAATGAGCATGGATTTTATTTCTTGTTTGCACCAACTATTATCTTTATTTCACAATGGTCTGAAGTTGGTGGAGGAATTATTACATCACTCGATTGATAGAGATTCATCCACTTTGTGTTGACAAAAACTCTATCTATTTTACTTGCCCTTAATTGCACTGCATCGTTTTTATTGGTCCAGGTGAAGTATTGGCCTCCATATTGATGTTCATACAGTAAAGCATCCTCCAAACATTCTGCAAATTGTAATGAGCTATTAGGTAACACATCACAATTAAGTCTTTCCTCTATATTGAGGATTTCATTAAAATCCCCCATGTAACAAATGCAATGATTTTCATAATCACGACTGAGATTAATTATATCATTCCATAGAATTTTCCTCTCATCATCATCATCACTCGCATATATGTAGCCAATAAATAAAGAGATGTTTGTATTCAAGATAGTCACACTTATAAACATGAGCTGATCGGTTTCATGTATTAGCTTTACTTCCAAGTAATTGTTATCCCACAATATCCATATTCTTCCACTGTCACATTTATTATAATTATGCAGCATTTTCAGGTGAGGAAAATATGAATTTATTATAAATAAGTTGTTCTGGATCTTCACTTTAGTTTCAAGAAGACTCACGAGCTTAACATTATTACTAAGCATAAAATCCCAAACATCTAACTGCCTAAGAAGGCTATTAAACCCTCTCACATTCCATGCTTCTATAGTCATAAGTTAGGAGGTCTAGTGACTTCCCTTACTCCAACTTGATTTATGAACTTAAGCATGTCTCTATCAAGTGGGGAAAATGTGCATTTATTATAGACAAGTTATTCTGGATCTTCACTTTAGTTTCAAGAAGACCCATGAGCTTAACATTATTACTAAGCATAAAATCCCTAACATCTAACTGCCTAAGAAGTCTATTAAACCCTCTCACATTCCATGCTGATATAGTCACAAGTGAGGAGGTCTAATGACTTCCCTTACTCCACCTTGATTTATCAAATTAAGCATCTCTTTATCAATCTCACTCTCTTCATTATTCTGGAGCTTATCAAATGAGTTTGGACATGATACCTTGTCTGAAGTGGATGTATTATCTCTTCTATCCTATTTTCTACTACTAACAACCCTCCATTCCTTTTCTTCAACCTTGTCTTTCCCTTTACCAATCTTACCATGTTCAACTGCTTTTGGGACCCAAACCTTAATCATGTTGGGACATTTATTCTCCAAGTGCCCAATCTTATTGCAATTAACACAAATTTTTGGTTTCCATTCATACTCAACTTTGACAGTCTGTAATTCTTAAATGCCTATATCAACTAAGAGTTCATCTGGTAACTCTTCTTTAGTGTCAATTTCAATGCATACCCTTGCATATCCAAGCTAGTTCTCGATTCAGTCATCGCATCCATCTGTAATAGGATACCAATTCCACTTGCAATGTAGCTTAATCCCCGTCTTATCCACATAGCCATAGGTATGTTAACAAGCTTAACCTAGATTGGAAATTTCGATACATCTATCATCTCAAATTGCATTCCAATTTTCCAAGGTCTTAACAACAGTGGAGCACCATTGATATGCCACATATGTTCTAACACCCCACTGCAAGCTTGTTCATTCTCAAATTTAAATAGAAACGTACCGTTATTACTCGATTTAACTGTGACTTTGCCAAATTTCGATCATTGAAACTTCACAAAATTAATAATGTTGTAATACAGAGGTGGAGTGTCCAAAAACTGCCCTATTAAACAATTTTCCCATTGTATTGACCCTTCTTCTAAGACATCTTTAGCCGGAGTGATAATTTTCTTACCTCCTTGTCTAATTGGTGGATGAAAGTCCAACTTCAGTATTGAATTATCCTTTCCTCCAAATAACTTTGACCATACTTTTAGGTTCCCCACTTTATCTACCGGATCTACAGACTTCTCACTCGATTTGACTTCTACCGGAGTTGTATCTTTAAGTTGTACCACTTCTTCCTCACTGCTGGAATCTCTATTACGAGGGCTGTTAGGTGGGGTGACTTCATTGTTTTCACCTTCTGGAGAGAACATAATTTTTGTGATGTTAGTGTACTTCGTTTTGCTCTTTGATTTTGATGCGTAGCATTAACATGAGCAGAGTTAAACATTTTCGTCATCTTATAGTCAAAGAGAGTGAACTTGAAAAGGAAAAATCAAAAAGGAAAATGAATGTGAGATGAGAGAAGGATGGAGGTGGAATGTCGGTGTTGGGTGTTTATGAATTTGAAAAGTCATATGAGATGTTAGATCCCAGATTTTGGGGATTAACACCAAATCTGAGTGAAAAAAAAGCAAAAAGGTCAAAAAAAGAGTGTATAGTGGCTAAAAGAAAAGAAAATCGGATGGAATAAAATTTAGGCTATAAATGGCTAGGGAGAGAAATTTTTAGTTGACTCTCATTGACTTGCCTTATATTTTGAAATTTATTATTTTATTTAAAAGACACATTTTAATTTGTAAATTGTTTAAAATATTTTATATTAGATTTTAGGGTCAATTTCTATTTAAATTAAAATAATTTACTAATTTTTATTTAATACAATATTTTAAGGGGTCAATGCTCTCTTAAATCAAAATAACAAACCAACTTTTCATTTAGATTACACAATAATTTAGATGAAAAGATTACAATACCTTTATTTTAGTTGTTTTCTTTGACCAAATCTCTTTTCCCATTTAAATCAAACATTATTATAGGAAAAATTCTTCCATCCAATATTAGATGAACCTACACCAATCATATCAATACATATATCCATGTTTTAAACTTACAAAAGTAACTAACTAATTAATCTAATGACACATGTTTTGTTATAATAATCAATGGATATGATGTGAATATTGGACCATCCAATATTGGATGGAAGTCTTACCCCTTTTATAGATGTGAATATCCACCTACTACTAATTTCATAGCACACGCACGTCTGAATTTTTTTTAAAATCGTCATAACTAATTATAAAAAAATCAAAAAAAAAAATTGCATTATTAGATGAGACAAATTATTATTTACGACTATAATTTTTTTTTTGAAATGGGTTTTTGTCCCATCTAATTTTAAGATTTGGATGAATTTGTCTCATCTCCATGCTAATAGTGAGATGGGATTTGTCCCATCTCTATTGTATAACTAAGATGAGATTTGTCCCATCTCTATTGTAAAACTAAGATGAGATTTATCCCATCTCCGATTAAAACCTTCCATTTTGGTGTCAACTTTCCATTGTATGTTGACTCACTTAAATCAACACAACTGTGATTGCTATAGACATTGAGTGTGACGGTGTAAACTCATCGAGTAATAAAACATGTGTGAACAAATCCCTCTTCTTTATGGACACTCTCTACAAATGCCAAACTAGCTATTGCAACAAAGAGGGATCGGGGGTTTTGTACTAGAAGCTAGCAAATAATTGTTCATTATGATTTTATATAAGATTTGTAGCTAAAAATACTAAAAGTAACATTTACAGTTACTGAAGTTGATTAATATTTGAAAAAAAAAGTTGGTTAATTATTGAAACAAAACAACTAAATAGGAAGAAAACGCCCAATTAGCTCATTAACGCACTGGAACTCTACTCCGAACTCTCAACAGATGACACCTCATCATCGTGAAATTCATACAACCTCGAACTATCAGTTTCTTAAATTTGAGATGGGATTTATCCGCTCTCTATTTTAAATTTGAGATGAGATTTGTCCCATCTCTATTCTAAGATTGAAATAGAATTTGTCCCATCTTCAATTTTAGGACTGAGATAAAATTTGTCTCATCTCAATTCTAAATTTGAGATGAGATTTGTCCCATTTCTAATTTTAAGATTAAAATACAATTTGTCTCATTTTCATTCTAATACCTAAATGGGATTTGTCCCATCTCTATTGTAAAACTAAGATGGGATTTATCACATCTTCGATTAAAACCTTCCGTTTTGATGTCAACTTTCAATTATATGTTGACTCACTTAAATCAACACAATTGTGGTCGCTAAGTACATTAAGTGTAGCGGTTGGTGTCGCCTACGGTGTGATAAAATAATAGATAAAATAGATGCAAATAATCACCCTAGACTAAACACGTTACTCACTGCAAGTATCACAGATCGTATGCAAGTTTTAATGATAAATAAGATTTGTTCCTCAGAAACTGCGAAAGTTACGAGAACTTATGCAAATATCAAGTGCAAATAAGAAAGCTATAAGAATAATACACTGAAAATAAAAGACTAATAGAATTTTTGTTTGGTTTTTGAAATAAGAATAATTAACTAAATAAAATAAAGACAGAAAAGTAAATAAACAAAGCAAATAGTATGAGAGTTTAGCCGGAGATATAGCAAGTAATCCCGAATTATGTAGAATTGCAATAACCAGGATTCTAGATTCCTCCTAACCCCCTTCCGGGTGGACTTAGGTGGCAACCTCACAATTACCAAGGGACTTACTGACCTGCAAATAATGATTGGTGGTTAAATTAAACCTTCATGACTATCTAGTTAGGCAAGCCCGTCAGGATCACTACCGTACACTAGACGTTTATGTGGTGTTTCAATAATTAGACACCCCTTCCAGGTGACCATATAACTACTATTAAGGTAATCATATACGTTCGCGACCGCAAGGAAAACAAACAATAAGTCAAAGCACATAAAACAGAGAATAAAACACCAATTCAGATTAAATGTAAATGACATCCCAAATTAATATAGATGTAAAACAAGTCTAGGGTTCATACCCATAAGCTAAATCTCAAGCTAATATAAATTTAGTTCATACTAGAGAAAGAAAATAAAACAATTACAAATTTGAAGGCTTGTGAAGACATAATTTGATGCTCAGCTCCTTCCAGACTTCTCTTCTTTTGTTGTAAGCTTCCTTTTGGCTTAAAGTTTTTCCAATGATGATTTTCTACTGAATAGAGGGTGTATTTATAGGGTTTTCCAAACCCTAGGTCGAAATCTTGGAGTAGAGGGCAAGTAAGTGAACTCTTTTCCAAATCAAATTCGTTTCCTAAAATATAGGAGAAGGTAAAAACTATTGTTGTTTTGTTTTGGTCGTAACTCCTTCAATATAGATCCGATTTACGCGCTCTTTTATATCGAAAATGGCCGCGTTGATTTACACTTTTTCTTCAGATCGTTCTTTCGAATTCCCAATTTTGAGTTATGATAACTTTAGTGCACTTAGCTGCTGAAATTCAGATTTACTTGGCACCTTTTCCTTTCCTGTTTTATCTTTACTTCCTTCTATCTCCAATTTCCATCCTTATCTTCTTTCCCTTATCTCTTAGAATTGATTTGACATCTAATTAATTTCCATATATCTTTAAAGTTTCTCACTTAACAAACAAATTAAACCAAATATGATCTAAAAATAATAAATCATCAAATCAAGACAAGAAATAGGAAAATAGTAATTTATGAACAAAAAATTGATAAACAAATATTGAAATACACCTAAAATGATGTCTCCAACCTAAATTGATTAATCATAAATAAGGAGACATCAGGTGGAAACTCAACGAGCAACAAAATATGTGTGAACAGATTCCTCTTCTTCGTTGACACTCTCTGCAAATACCAAACTAGCTATGGTAACAGAGGGGAATAGGAGTTCTTTACTAATAACTAGCAAATAATTGTTTTATTCTGATTTTATATAAGAATTTTAGCTAGAAATACTAAAAGTAACATTAATAGTTACTAAAGTTGGTCAATTGCTAAAATAAAACAACAGAACGGGGAGAAAATACCCAATTAACCCATTAACAAACGAATTTGAAGCTTAAACTAACTTTGATATATATACACACAACAAGATTATTAATATACGAGTTACATGTATAAGCATTAGGAGGGCACCGAAACAATCCTTTAGCTTCACTAAATCTCCCTAATCCACAAATGTATTGTTTCATTAACTCTTCATCAATATTACCGCTGGAGTTTATTACCTCAGCTCTAAGCAGGGCCGGTCCTGACATTTTGGGGGTCCAAAGCAAACTTTAAAATATGGGCTCCTAAAAAATTCTTAAGTGTATTACAAATAATTTTCTTTTTACTTAATTTAATTAAATAATTTTTTAATAAAAATAAAAAGAACTGGACTAGCATTTTTTGTTTAAGTTGGGCTAAAATTGGGCCTTTTTATATAAAAAAAAATTATACTATAGATAAAAAAAAAAATTAGGGCCCTAAAAGTAATAAGGATTGAGGGGGGCCCAAGGCGATGACCTCCTTGGCCTCCTCAGGACCGGCTCTGGCTCTAAGGAAAATGTCACATGTAATATTGGCAAAAGTGGACTTCTTATACAAGAGTTCAATTAAGTTTTACCCTACACAACCAAACATCGTCTCTTCTCTTCAATTTGCTTATAATGAAGAATGCCTCCAAATTCGTTTATCCAAGTTGAAACAAATTTATCAATATGTAGGCGAAAACAAAAATTGTTGGAGCTACATTCTAAAGTCATCCTTACAAGATGGAGTAATTGAACATTCGATTTGTAAAACCCAAAAACTAGCATCTTGAAGACCTCCAGAAATATCCCCTTATGAAATCATATAAAAAATTACAACAAACCACCTCTATAATATCGATGAACACTTCAATAGGTTAATTGGAATTGTTATCCTAGAGTTGAAAGCTTCCTACCTCTTCAATAGGCTTCACGACCTCGAAATGTTTCATGTACTTGTCTAAAAACTCTTTCAGAGCAACACTCATTATGCGATGTTGCTATTCATAATTCAGGGTCTGAACTTGCAACTTGGATGTGAAGCTTGAAGATGGTGCAACTTGAGGGAGATTATGGTGTAACTTCAATGAACAAGCCTTATATTTTCGAAGTTATAGCTGACTGCTGAGACCTGACCTAATGGTGCAACCCCATTTTTTTTTGACTACCAAGAAAAAAATGAATCGCTACTGAATTTTGCATTCATTTTCTAGTGGGCATTTTTGACAAACCCAAACCCGCTATCACGAAGAAAAGAATCACTACTTGTATGAGGCTAACATATGTAAAACGTTATTTTGAATCTTTTTTTATTCCTTTTCTATGACACCCCTTAATTTGTGCAGGTAATATAGTGGTGGAACTTTCATATAAACAATACATTGCATTTTCTTTTGAAGAGTGAATTAGTGTGTACCTTTATTTTATGCATTATGTCTACACCAAATTTTGAGTTTGATATTCTGAATTATTCCCTACCGTGATTCTATTGCTTGGCTTGCAATGACTTTCCCAAAGCTCTAAGACTGTACTGAGGTACTCACATATAGTTGGCTTATTTATCGGTTGTTGACATGGCTAGATCCTCAACTTTTCCTTTCATGGAAATGCTTTGTCTATGTTTGGTGGGTATTTTTTCCCCCTTTGTCTAATCTTCCTATCAAGACTTGAACAAAAAGGATGTTTGACGTTTTCTCACTTTGTTTCTCTATGTATGTTTGATTTCTCTTGTTGTCTTCTAATAGTTATACACGTTGTTTAACAATGATAATATGCAAAAGATTGAAAGATCTTTATTGAAAATGATTATGGCGCAAAAACACGAATTAAATTGGTTGCATTTTTCTACAATGTTTATCCTATATATAGAGTTATCTAGGAAGTGACTAATAACCATCTCATTGATGTCTTATATCTTGACATATGTACATGTCGTAGTTTGATTTGGACCACTAAAACGAGGTTGATGTTGGTGACATTGTATTTCATACTAAACTATTGATAGGATAAGTTTGAGTGGTTACTTTGAAATCATCACCTTCTAGAGTTAGTTCCTGGATGCTTTTCGTGCCTATAGGTTAATATGCTCTCTTTGCTTGGGAAGTTTTAGCGTATCCTCGATTATACGAGGTTATAGATATTATTTTTCAATCTGTGTGACCTTCATTATCCAACAAGGCCTAAAAGGTACTAAAGACCCACATGTTGAGAGGTAACACATAGGAATCTGTAACTGCATCAAGGCTTCGCCCCCTCTAGTAAATGGCATATGACCATTATTGTCAAAAGAGTATTGCAAGGGGCATAAGATCTCCTCTAGGGACGGAAGACACACCGTAGGATCAGGTTTGAATGTCCGTGAAGGTAACTTACCTAGAAATACTTAATGAATATAGAAGCATCAAGGAAATCCCAATAGAAGCACCTTAAACAATAAGGCATCGACCACCGAAGCAAGGTTTTTGCTATCAAACTCCAAGAAGACGCTGCCTCGAGCATGTCCCCATTCGTCAATAGGTTAAGACCACGAGTCACTAAGATAGTTCAAAAGGGAGCTGAATATATCTCATTCTCAACTACTGAGTCTAGTATGACATTGAAAATTCCATCAACCAAGGCTCTCTAAGTTTCTCAATGGGTTATGGGTGTCTATAAATATGCCTTCCTATTGCTGATTAATTTATGCATCCTTTTTCCTAACTTGAGTTCCAGAGTGTTATCGGGAGGAAACCCCTCCAAATACCTAACTGATGGTGTGTTGGATAGTACTGGAACTCGGGAACACTTAATTCTAGATCCCATCAAACAATCCTGGATTTCACTCATCATCCATTACAGATTCCAGTCAGAAGGCGTACTTCAAATACTATTCGAAACTCTTTGAGACAAATATGGTAAATCTATTTCTAATTAAGTAGGTTTTAGTTGTGATAGTAGAACTCTGATCCAATTAACACTAACTTCAATAACTACTCCTCGAAGCACATCCTTCTCTCCCTAATTTCATACCATCACCTCTATTTGTATATATCATGTTTTCTATTAATATAATCTTGTTTCTAAATTAAGACAAACAATATATTCCATATTAACAATACAGTTCTGAAAATGATGGTTTGGCGAGGTGGGATTCCATACAAACTTTGGCTACTCGTATATAAAAAATATGGAATATAACTATAGATAATACAACCCTATTAAGAAAATATTTGGTGATTAATATTGCTACTTTGGAAAAGATTAAGGACCTGTCTAGAAGTGCTTATTTTAGAGTAAAAAATATTTTTAGAATAAAATTAAAAATTATTAATTATTATTAATAATAATTTTGAAATTTAAAATTACTTTAAGTGTTT
Organism: Nemophila menziesii; assembly: GCA_029959085.1. Lineage (NCBI taxonomy): Eukaryota > Viridiplantae > Streptophyta > Magnoliopsida > Boraginales > Hydrophyllaceae > Nemophila > Nemophila menziesii. The sequence continues at coordinate 10,252,009 of JARWIR010000008.1, forward strand.
TTTTAAGAAGCACATATTTGGTGTTTCATATAAAAATAATTTTCAAGGTCTAAAACACTTTAAAAGTTAAACACTTTTAGTGCCTGTTTGGAAGTGCTTTTCTAGCATGTTAAAAGTTTTTTTTATCCTGAAAAGCACTTTTATGAGAAACACCAAATCTTAAGAAAAATACTTAAAATAATTTTAGATTTCAAAATTATTTTTAATAATGTTTTTAAAATTTTAAATTTTATTCAAAAAGTGTTTTTTTACTCTAAAATAAGCACTTCCAAACGAGCTCTTAATTTCTTTTCTAAAAAAGCACTTCAAAACAGGAACTAAGTTATAGGCTATTGCATGTCTTGCTATAAGGCATCACTATTTGTTTATTTATTTTATACCATATAATCCAATCTAGAAATAGATATTAGAAAATGAAATGTATAGCAATTGTTTTGATTATATTTGTCTCTAGTATATTTTATATAGAATCATAAAATTTACCCAATATGTTATAAAATTAAACGAACATACCCTTGTAACTTCCTAATTTCATTTTTTATTTTTTCAATCATCTTTCCATCTTTCCCAGTCACACCATCTCATTGACCCTTCCGTCCAATAATCAAAGTCACGTAAATAGTGATCTAGAGCACTGATAATAATGCTAGGTAACACATCACTCTAATTGGTTGTCAAATGAACAAGGATGTGTAGATTACGCGTATGATGGTAAATAAAGATAATAAATAAAGATTAATGTTTAAATATTTGAGAAAAAAAATTCAGTTATAATATATATTTATTGTAAAAAAGAATTTACTAGGTTTGAGTAGGTTATCCCGGAAAAACAAAATCGAGCAGCCCACCCTACCGATAGAATGGCCCATATATAGATATTTTGTCCCAATACTTTCGGTTCAGATTACACTACCCAATTTAAGAAACAAATTAGCCTAGGTAACCCATGAATTTAAGTATATACACGATTTTAAGTTTTTATTTTCATTCTAAACACTAATTGAACATCTTCATTCCTCTCTCGCTTTCCTCTCTCATTTACCTTTTCCGCCTCCTTTTTCCAATTCATTCTTCTTTAATCCTTCTTAATTTAATAATTCAAAGTAAAACTTGTTATTCCTTCTATGTTAAACATCAAGCACGTTGTCTAGCATTGAAGATTTTTTATACCCAAACCAATCATAAACGATATTTTATACACTTGAAATGTGAAAATTTGTATAACCGAGCGTCTACCTTATGGGTATGTTATTCAATCAATATAGATCTTCTACATCTGTAATTAATTATGTTTAATTTTTAAGATATTTTTTAGATCTATGAATCGTAATCGTTCTCTTTTAACTTTTTAATATGGATGTTGTAGATCTGCAAAGATACATATTTTTACACATCTTAAGAATTTAATATTTATAATATAAATTATATCTTACAAATCATCAACATGAAACTTGCCAAATACTTAAAAATCTGGAGTTATTATATCAGATTGGCCGGTTTTAAGGTTTATTTTTTCAAACCCATGATATTTTGGTTCAATTTATTATTCGGAATTTGGGTAAGTTAAGTGACCTGTGCTCACCCCAACAATTTACATAATAAAATTACTTTTTTGATCTAGTTTTACATATAAAAATAATACAACTCTTTTTATTTCAAGACTTTACTTTAATACTCTTGATTAGTGTGGTATTATTTTTTCACACTCTCTTATACATATATGTCTAATATTTAAGTACGCAAATGTATTTTTGTATCTAATATGTGTATCCTATTTATAATTTAGCATTATTTTTAAAACATAATTATTTCTTGAATACTTAAATAAAATGTCAATTAAATTTATTATTAATAACATCTTTTTGTACCTTTAGGTACACACAATAATTGATCGTTGGTCATGTCATTTCTATGTGATATATCGGAGGCTAAACATTACATGACATATTGGTAACATATTGGTAAGTAGTTGTTAACTTTTTACTTTCAATTTACATGGTTCAACCTAAATATTTGGTAAAGAAAATTCAAAATGAACTTGCATTTTTTATTTTGAAAATTCTATTAATTACATTGGAACTGTATAATCAAACTTAGTTTAAATTGGAGTTACTTACTAATAATTATTTATTTATCAATTTTTAGTTTTATTATTTCTAGTATTGATTATTTTTTTTTATTTAAAATATGGGAGTAGCATGTGTTCTTCTTATGTTGGTTAGGATAAAATCCATATTTGGCTAAGTGGTATCTCTTAATCTACAACTAGTCTTTTGGTACGAAAAAAAAACTCTTATCCCACGAGTTCTATGAAAAACAAATCACCATGCAATTATTGGTTGGGTCATGGTACAAATTGCCTAGTTATTATCCAACCAATTAGGATGCAACACCCTTATCTATTATTCCTCAATCAATTTTCATTATATATCTTCTTCCCATCTTCTCTCTCTTTTTATTTTATCTTTGCTGCCATATTTTTCTCTCTTTTCATTTTTTTGCAGCAACTCTCTCTCTCTTTCTCTCTCACTCCATTGTTGCTGTGATAAAGATACAACACAAACATCTCTTTATCTCTAAATTTCTTATACAACAGAACCTCAACCCCATAAAAACCCCAAAAAAGAGATTTATGGTAAAGTTTAAGGTATTGCGGGTTCAAAGAATACGTTTGTAAGTGTAAAAACTTCTAAAACTTCTTTTTAGTACGAATATGCATTTTGTAGGTATAAATCTGTATTTTTATGGGTATAGATCTATATTTTCGTGGCTATAGATTTGTATTTTATGGGTATAGATCTGAATTTTTTTGAGTATGGATTTGATTTTTGTGGGGATGGATCTGCATTTCTTGGGCATATACCCATCATATTGCCTTTTTTTCCTGCACTTTCGTGGATAAAGTATGTGTACCCATCATAGTGGAATTTTCTGTATTCTGTGGGTATATACCCATCACAGTGGTATATACTTGCTAGCATAAGATAAATTATGTGGTAGCAATTCTATAAATTCTACCACTATGATGGGTATATACCCACATAATGCAGTTAATTCCATTGTGATGGGTACACATACTATATTCACAAAAATGCAGAAAAAAATCCACTATGAAGGGTATATACCCACGAAATGCAGATCCATACCCACAGAAATCAGATCCATACTCACAAAAATTCAGATCTATACCCACAAATTACAAATCTATAGCCACGAAAATATGGATCTATACCCATAAAAAATATAGATCTATACCTACAAAATGCAGATTCATACTAAAAAGAAGTTTTAGGAGTTTTTACACTTACACACGTATTCTTTGAACCTGCAATACCTTAAACTTCACCATAAATCTCTTTTTTGGGGTTTTATGGGTTGGAGGTTTTGTTGTATAAGAATTAAGAGATTATGAGAGGTTTGTGTTGTATCTTTATCACATCAACAATGGAGTGAGAGTGAAAGAGAGAGCGACTGCAAAAAAATGAAAAGAGAGAAAAAAATATCAGCAGAGCTAAAATAAAAAGAGAGAGAAGATAGGAAGAAGATATATAAGGGATTAATTGATTGAGGAATAATGGGTAAGGGTGTAGGTGCCTTTGCATCCTAATTGGTTGAATAATAACTAGGCAATTTGTACCAAGCTATTTAATAGAATGTGAATAGACTCTTAGGGCGCTATAAGTTATTGACTTAACCAAGAATTGCATGGTGATTCTTTTTTTTATATCATGGGTGTCCAGGCCAGCTTTTGCGTACCATGACTAATCCCATGGGAAATATACACGGCTCCCCATGCATATTCCCGTCAAATCATTCCTTAAACTAATTTTTATTTGATTTTTAAATTTTTTGAAAAGCAATAAAACACATAACACATAAAATTGGGATGAGGCAAAGATATTCACCCCAAACTCAAAATTGAGTCGTGTCCCCACGACTCGAAAAGACTCTATAAAGCAAATAAAAAATTATATACACTAATAAATGAGAAAAACAGAGAATGAAGCATATTTGGATCGGCATTAAGCTGATTACATGTGGTATTGCGTCGAGGTTGTGAAGTCTTCTAAAATTACCCAAATAAATTCTAAAATAAAAAGAGATAAATTTAATGCCTGATTCTTTTGCAGATTATTTCATCCAAATGTGTGTTACCTCTATCAGTACTTACGTATATAGCCTCCCCCAACAATGAGAAAGGCTATGAACGTCTACTAATCCCCGTTTGATACCCCTCTTGGGCCTGATATCTACCACTTTAGCTGAAACAACTTCTATTACTATGAATGGTCCCATACGATTTTGTGACTTCGTGGCCTATTCTCTGGTTCGGGGGCTTTCCACACAACTTCATGGCCGGTCAAAAAGGCTTCCGATAGAGGATACTCCGGGAGGATTGGGTAGATGAGTCATGGACGGTGGATTGTGTTTACGGAGTGAATTTCGATGATGGATAAGAAATGGTGAATTGTGTCGAGTTTGGTGTATGGGTGCACACATGGTGTTCGCGTTATGTCAAATGAGAGAAATCATAAAACCCATACCGGTTTTTAGTCTTCGATTAGCTGATTCAAACCCCCCCATCTCCGTTTAATTGTTGTGGCCAATTACCGCCTCTTCCATCTCATTCCCTTCATATGTATTTTATGTAAGCCTACAGGAATTGAACCCAGGTTAAGGTCAAGGTTTTTTTTCTCATCAAGTAGAAGGTTAAGGTTAAGAGTAAAGTTAAGTTTATGTTAAGGTTAACGTTAAGGTTAAAGAAAAAAACCTTGTTATATAATATATATTTTTATTAAAATTCCAATTCAATAATAATCTATTTTTTAAATTCTCATGGGCTAAGTGACAATTAACTTTTTTTATTAGTAAAAACGATTAATGTAATTAATGTGAATGAGTGCGTTAAGGGACCACTGACGATCCTGGCCGTCTTTTATGTAGAAGATTCAGGTCATTTAAAAAATCTATTTTATTTATATATTAGGCGTGACGCGTGCCTAAAGACATTGTCAAAATATTAGGCAATATAATGACATAGTAAGTGATATAGTCAAGAAAAAATATAGAAACAACGGGTATGCGACCCTCCCATTCATGCAACGTAATGCAAATTTTCCCTTGCTCGGAAGCCATACAAATATTTTAGGCAATAAGAAGGTAAATAAACATGTTGATTTTGCCCCCGTCTCCCCGAAAAAGGAAGGCTTATGATAATCATCACATACTACAAATTATAACTATAATCTAATTTATTTGGCAATATAATGACATATTAAGTGTAATAATTCCAGCTATGATGCAAATTTTTCCTTGCCCAGACGCAGTTCAAAAGTTTGCGATGAGGTAAAAAACTGATGACCGGGTTTGAATTAAACAGTCAGCATGGGACAAACCATAGCCAGAATAAAAAAATTACCAGGTTTGAATTATAAAGAAATGAAAACACCAAAACTCACTATATATGACCCGTGCCTAAAGAAACTACAAATAAAGAATGTACAATACCCCGAGCATAGACATAAATAATAGTATATGCATAATTTATAATTTTAGTTTAAAATAATGTTAGATACGGGTTTAAAAAGAAATAAAAAAGTAAAACTATTGATATGGTTAATTAATAATTACAATTATCATATCATGTAGCATCGCTCTTTTCTTGTAATTTTTTCCTTGTATTTTCTTGTATTGTCGCAGCTTAGGAATAAAACAATCTTCAAATTTCATTACTTCAAACAATCAACCATCTCAAAGGTGGCAAGACAACATATACATACATTATACATATGAGAGAGAGATCACTATTAGTTCAAAAGCTAATCTCTAAAATATATTTCAACCGAACAGAAAAATTCTTACAAAAATCCAATTTAGCCAAGTGAACCTGCCCCTCCAAGGCATTGTATTGGCAACTTAAAAAAACATATGGAGCAATACTGCAATTAGAAAAAAAGTAGTTTATATTCATCTAAACTATAAAAATGTAACATTTTTCATCAAGAAAACTTTTAAAAGAACCACCCGCGTTAGTGAAGACGAAATAATCGCTATTGGAATTTTTTCCTAAATCCTGCAAGGTAAAAATAAAAGTTTGAATATTAAGAAAAATCTTTTCACCCCAAAAGCTCGAAAAAGGTATGAATATTTTATAGCGTAACATGAAAAAACTGAAACACCCCTTCGATTGTTTAACGACCCGATTTCTCTACTTTAGCATCAAAATGATGTTGAAGTCAACACCTAAGTAGTAAGTAAAATTGATAGTTAAGAGATGTAAATGTGTATATTTTTTTGACAATGCTTGCATATTTTTATTGAGCATGTAATACTCAAAATATAATCTATAAGATAACCCATCCCGACAGTTTAACCTTTTGGAAGAATCGGTTGTCTAACATGGTATCAGAGCCTAGATTCAAAAGAGGTCGCATGTTCGAGTCTTGTCGTCGTCACCCAATTTAAAACTTCACGTAGCAAATACTAGACATGCAAAAAATGACATGAATCTAGCTTGCACGTGAGGGGGCGTATTGAGCATATGTAATACTCAAAATATAATGTATAAGATAAGGGGGCGTATTGAGCGTGATGGAGCGTATTGAGCATATGTAATACTCAAAATATAATGTATAAGATAAGGGGGCGTATTGAGCATGTAATACTCAAAATATAATGTATAAGATAACCCTGCCTGACAGTTTAAACTTTGGGGAGAATCGGTTGTCTAACAATTTTTTGATGGCCATCAAATTGAGGTCTACAATTAAAATCCCAAAGCACATGTCTTTTAGTGATTGTTCTTCGAGAAAGGATGAAAGATGACCCAAAATACGGAACCCCAAAATAATAAAAACTTAATAGATAATATCTATCTGAATCTTTGTTAAAAGGAAGATACTTCACTATTTGCTTTGGTACCCTAAATTTTGAGCAATGCTCTCAGTATATAACTCAAAAAAGGATCTTGTGCATCACATCAATATATCTGTTTTCTCTTTATCAATAGTCATTAAAGGATCTTACCCATTCACCTGAACATAAAGTATCCGTAATTGTTTTAGTTAATTTACACTATAGGTCCCTATATTATGCAAAAATTATACTATAGGTTCCAAAATTGATTTTTTACTGAGTTACTGCACTATAATTCCTAATATTATGCAAAATAACATGTATTTTATCATCAAAACAACACAATAATTCGTTAAAACATATAGGGACCTAAGCTTCCAGGCAATTTATATCTTACCTTTTACACTCGCAATAGGCGCCAAACATATTCCATGTGCCTTTATTATTTGCAACAAAAACAAAGATTATATCCCACATTACAGTAAGAGAATGAACAGATGTATTTGCCTCTGCAGTCAAATCCCATACATGTATAAGAATGAACAGATGTATTTGCCTCTGCAGTCAAATCCCACACATGTATAAGAACAGCTCTGCCTGCTTTCAAAAATACACAAAATATTAGAGATTTAAGTTGATATTTTATAATGGTGTACGAATTATCCCCTGAACTATTAAGAAACAAATGTGTATCCAGTTTGGCCCCATCTGCAGCTGCATAAGAGATTATTTGCACCGCCCCTACGCGGGTGAAAGAACTTCAAAGAGCTGCAATAATTACTTGCTTAGCTGAAATAAATTATCCCATATCATAAGTAATGGAGGTTTTTTTTGAAGTAATAAGATCATCCTTTGGATTCTTGTAAAAATATGATAAAAAACGTTAACTTTCAATTATATTTGATGGATCAAATTGGAGAATTATTGCATTTCTTAACAATATATTAAAAAAAAAATCAAAAGAGATACAAAATAACTATATTTTCATATTTTAAAGATGCTACCACATTAATTCTAAAAAAATTGTAAAAGTGATGAGATTAGATTAAAATTAAATCAATTTTTTTAGATATTCAAGGATAACAGTTAATTTTTATCTTAATTTGGGTTCTTCTATTTCACTCCATTGATGAAGGAGCCAAATGGATGAATTATAGCTACAAAAAAAAAATCAAAAAATGCAGCATAAGAAGACCAAATTGCTAACACCAACTTTGGACCCACAAAACTCACAACCTAGTTATATTTGATTGTTGGGTTAATTGCACCTATAGTCCTTGAAGATTTGTCACTATGGTATATTAAAGGACCAATAAATGCATATAAAATAAATACACAAACTAGGGAGAGTGCAAACTTTTTTTAAGAAATAAAAGAGGATTATTCAGAATACCTCTTACTGCAGAAGCGTGTTTGAATCGTACTACCAAGTCGACGTGGATCCTTACTCGAAGAAATCCAATTATTCATAAGATATGATACCCTTTGTGTTATTTGATTGATTGAGAGATTGTTTTAAGATAGAGTTTTTGTACATATTTGTCTGCAAAACGTTTTTATTTTGCACACTCAGGTGAATAAGGCCCAAAAGACCTTTTATATATGGATTATCTTTTGAATACAAAAGATATAACTGTTCCCACCAAAAATTATATGAGTAATTATATGGGATATCCCATCTTGGACGCTCGGCCCGACCCAAATTCTTACAATCTCCCACTCGCACATGATGGGATAAACATCAATTTCATATAATGTACCGCTGCACATAAAATTCATCTTAATCCAAAATAAACCTGACATACTGGGTACCTAGCTCGTGCGACCTGGCAAGTATAATAACATCATTACTATAAACATGTTAGGGTAGATAGATGCTCCATTAAAACTTATTCCACTTGCATTATTGTAGGACCCTAGACTAAAGATGTAATATCAATAATGTAGTAACTCATATCCCTCAAAATAAGTTATCACTTTCGTAGTGATAATATGAGTCTACTATCATAATATCATGTGTCTCACTATCATGTCCTAGTCCTAGTTGACTTACATGATCGGTGTAACTTCAAGAACACATCTTTGATATTCAATTTAGTCTTCCTCCGTACTTGAACCTATCCATAGTAATGCAGTCTCTTTCCTAGACATACCCCATTAGGTAGAATCATCCATAATCATTGATAGTATGCTAAAGTAGCAGACACTGAATCAAAACATCAAGAGACAGTCAAAAGTACCGAGGGTACTGGTTAAAGGTCTCACACAATGAATAAGCAAGGATCAATTCTTCATTTCCTTGTGTCGCAACATATACACACGTGGTATGACTCACGTGCTACAATATTCATATTGCGTATGTCATTTCATAAAAAATACCGTACAAATGTATATTAGACAATCCTCGTTGTCTAAAATAAATTCTTCAATTGATCAAACTTTTCATAAATCAATCAAGAACTTCACATCTGGTAAGATAGACTAGTAGATAGTGGGAATCTACCCCGACCACAAATAACAACAACAAGTCATATACATGCTAGTGATCTCATCTTAACACTTTGTTAAGCCAACTTTCTAAACTCATGTTTACTTCGCAAAAAAGGTTCTTCTTTCACATAAGTTAGTCTCATCCTTGCACATCTCTCATGCCAAAGGTTGTTCCCCTTGTGAGAGGGAGAACAGTGTCTATCAGACATACTTTATCATCCACACATATATAAAACAATTAAGTTTTAACATGAAACACAAATATCTTTGAATAAAAATGAATTCAATCTTCATTTTATAATAGAATTCATCAACATTGCAAAAATCTTCCAGTTACTCATACATCATATTCTTCTTAATCATATAAATTTAAGATAACCCAATAACATGACTCTAGTGATGAGTTTCACAAAAGAATTTACATGTATCATGTGTGTGGATATAAACTGCAAAGATATTTTCTTATGTGCAATGACATCTCTTATAAAGTTATACTTTATATTTGCGTGTATGGTCAAACTTTGATCCTGTGGGCCTTTCCTATTACCCATTGTCACATGACTATCACAGTGTATCACAACTGGACTCCCACTATGATTTGAGAATCCTAAATATTCACATAACATTTCTTAACCAAACACCTTATTGAACTGTTGCTGAACATGACACAAATTCAACTTACATAATGGACAAAGAAATACAGAATTGTTTCTTGTTACACCAAAATATAGCAATATTACTAAGTAGAAACATATATCCCGGAGTAGATTTACACTCACATAAATCACCACCCGAATTGACATTGATATATCCCCCGAAGAGTAAATTATATCATCGAAAGAAAAGGACCTGATCTTCAGTCCCCGTCAGGTATCTAATGATCCCCTTAGCAACTTTCCAATTCTCTTGTCCTGGATTCAATAAACAATGACCAACTAAACCTGCAACGTAACAAATGTCTGGTATAGTACATAACATGACATATATAATACTTCTTGTGGCACTTTGGTATGGTAATGAGGATATTTATTTCTTTTCTTCTATAGTTCGATGGACACATTCTCTATTTAGAGTCGAGAATTTTTCTAATGGATATTGGTGTCGCCTAGGGTGTTAGAAAAATAATATAAAAATAAGCCAGAAAACAATGCACTTTCACCCTAGACAAGCACGGTACTGCAAGTATTACATGACGTATGCAAGTTTTAATGATAAGTTAGATTCGTTCTCAGGGACTTAGTGTGTTAAACGAATGGGTAGAATAACGAGTAAGAAGTAATTAATTAAAAGTCATGAAATAAAGATGAGTAAATTCGAGATACTAAATTTAACTAAGGAAAATTAAAGACAATAAAATAAAAGATAATAATATGAGATGAGAAGTATAGCTTAGTTTTTGCTAGTATGCACTAATCCTTTTAATTCTTTCTATCAAACCTAATTAATAAGGGAGATAATTAGCACTTAGATACTTAGTCAGGATTCTAAATTCCCATACCTTAGACCTTGAGAGCGACTAAGGGGGCTACGGACACATCATGAGGCAACCTAAACTTAGGGTTATCCTACGCCACTAGGTTCCTAAGCAATTCAATTCCAAACATGATGATAGTGATTATATTATACCCTAATGACTATCTAGTTAAAATTAGTGTTGTCAAGACCAATATCGACACTAGACGTTGTGTGGTGTTTCAATAATTAGACACCCAGTTAAGGTGAACATCTAAATACTACTAAGAAAGCCTAAAGTGATCAGTTATAGGACAGACAATAATTCAAAACACATAAACAAATATATAGGTAAGAAGCTAATATCAGATTAAAACATATAATTCCCAAAGAAACTTAGATAGAAAAAAATAGAATTCATAGGTTATACATGATGCAAAACCCAAGCTATGAGAAAATTAGTTCATACCTGAAGGAAATAAACTAAAGGAAATAATAAAAGACTTCATCTTGCTCTCTACAATAAATCTGATGATAATAAACCTAAGGACTAATTACTATGAGGCAGGGATGATTTACAAGTATATAAGGGTGTATTTATAGGTGTTTAGAAGACCTAATTCATTTTCTTGAAGGAGAAGGTAAGTAGTGGACTCCAAGCCCAACTCAAATTCGTAACCCTAAAATATGAAATCAGGCCCGTTTTTGTTTTGGTCCTAACAGCTTCAATTCTTATCCGTTTGACGCATATGAATAGTCGAAATTCATCGTCTAGGAAAGATCTCCACCTTTTCTCTTGACCGTTTCTCCAAATTCCCCACCGATGTTGAGATATGTGGTCGTGAGTGGTGAAATTCAGATTTACGGCAGTTTTTCCTTTTCCATATTTTTAGCTTTTCTTTCCTTATCTCCACTTTCCATGCTTATCTTCTTTCCATATCTCTTAGTATTTGACTTGGACTCTAATTAATCTTTATAATTATCTTTAAATTTTCACACTAAATAAATAATTAAACCCAATATGTTCTAAAAATAATAATTTACTAAATCAAGACTAGAAATAGGAAAGTGTAGCATTTCACAAGAAAATCGACTAGAAAGACTTCTAAATCACTAAAAATGATGTCTCATCCCAATATTAATTCATGAAAAATGAGGAGACATCAAGGCCCCCAACTCAAACTGTATCGTCCCGATACAATAAATATAAAAACAAAGGGAAGTCTCTAAATACACACCTAGGTAATTTTAACACAATGGGAAGAACATAGCAGAATATATAGAATAGACATAAAGCAACTACTCAGAAAATTTCATGCAATAATGTTTACAAACTACATACCTGTACACTTCTCATATCCATATTCAACACGGTTTGAATTCAAGATCAGATTAGTTTCGCAATGTAAGGAGATAAACTTTACTCAGTTCACCAAGGAAGCTATAGATTGTTCATCGAACTTCACTAGTATCCAAAGATCCATTTAACTACTCTCTATTGGCTTAATCACTTCTCGATTACATAGCAAAGAATCAAAAGGTCTTTAAGGTTGTAATTTAGGCTTAGGGACGGTATGATAGTATATTTGGATAATTTAGAGTGAGCTTTTGGCTCTCTCCTCACTAGCCATCAACGAATCACCCTAGAGCTTGAGTTACTCTCATAAAACGCTGTCACTCAACCCAATGAATACCTCGATGCACAATTTAGCATCCCCAATAACCCAATTAAAGCATAAGATGTTCACATAAAAATTCCTCTTTGCCGGTCCGAAAATATATTCTTTTCAAATCAATTTTTTTCTTTTGTATAGCTATGACTCTCTTTTTGATGTTTGAGATATCACGCTATTTTTTCATATATATATAATTTTTCATTTATTTCTAGCTCGTAGCTTCTTTTTCATTCACTATTACCCCAGCAAAGGGTTACAATATAAACCTGTGAATCATCATCAATATATAGAACATAGCACAATTAATAAGCTAAAAAATCCCATCCCAATAACAATTCCCATAATGGTGGACCCACCACCCCAAAATCAAGCTCTAAAACAATTGTCTATGCATCGCGATTCGAGTGCGGGTCATATGGAAAAGTCCTATAATCTAAAGGGATATGGATTATAACTTGGCTAAATAAAAAGGATTTAGAAAGGCTAGAAGTGGCTGAGAAGGATATAACTTATAAAATCAAATAACAAGGTGAGAAGGTATAAAAAGGCTTCAAATGGCTTCAATATGAAAGAACTGCCTTAATCAGTTTCTACACCATGTAATTTCATTATTCTCTTACCTTTAGCACTTTCATCAAATGGGTTTGTCAACTAGCTTGGATCTCACGGCCCACACCCCCAACTCAAAAATGATCCATGTCCCCACGACTCGAAAAAGACTCGAAACATAAATTAAAATTAGCAAATAAAGCATTTACAGAAATGGTAAGGAAGAAAGAGAACATACTCTCGAGGCTATTGCCTCGCGTTATCGACATCCAAGGTAGGATTTGCTTGATCTTTCTTTAATTTCTCCAGGAGTGTCATGATGTGCACTTGATTGTCTTTGATTTGTGCCACATCATCAGCTAAGGAAGTTTGAGCTTCTTCGAATTTGTTTGAACGCTCCTCCATCTTCTCTTGCCAACTTTGCTCCTTTTCTTCTTTTGAGACTTGCGTATAACCCGCTCCTCTCAAGACTTTCACGATCCAAACATTATCAAAAGTACTCTTTTTAAACTCGAATTTCTCTTCTTCACCCAAAATTACATTAGTTTTTCGCACAAGACACGTGATCATAGTAGGATATTTAACATTATAAACCGATTTAGGAGAGACCGGAAATCTCATCACCTCCTCAAAGATCAACTGTGCCACATCCACTTCTTCTCCTCTCAAAATACAATCCAAAAGTAGAGCGTTCTTCTTAGTCACCTCCAAAGTTCTTGTGTTTCCAAAGACATTAGGAATAAGGAAATTGTGCCTAATTCTAGCATCCGGTTGAAGATATTTATAAGGCCAAGGTGCCTTCAATTCTCTCTTATGTGAATGCACTTTCTCCTTGTCTAAAACATGTTCAAAAAGAAAATCCCAATCACAGATTCTTTGTTTAGCCATCGCTTCACTATACTTGCATGGCACAACCAATTTCTCAAAATGGAAGTGGTTTCTAATCTCTTTAACTGTGAAAGGAACTAACTTTCCTCAAATCGGAACACAACCTTCACTACTCGGCTAAAGAGGCCTAAATAGAATTCTAAAACGAACTCATGACATAAATCAGAACGTCTTACCATAAATGTAGACCAACCCAATCTTTCACCAAGCTCCAAGAATCTCTTATACTCTCCTGTACCAACTTCTTCATCAAATACTTTCTCATAAGAAAAAGGTAGTTCCTTTAACTATTTTCTTGCAGAAGCTATCAAGGCCTTTGAAGCTTTCTCTTTATCTTCGGGTGTAGGACCTTTGAAAGGAAGAGGTTATGTTTTCTTCTTGGAATAGAGTGGAACCCTTTTTCCCATAGAATTGAACATAGCCGGCTTACCTCATTTTTCAACATCGATTTTACCCTTAGCATTGGAACTAGAACCTTTGTTACTTAATTTCTTCTCAATTGGACCCAATACCTTACTTTTCTTCACCTCCCTCTTGTTAGATAATGTTTCTGTTCTTTTAGTCATCTAAATTTAACCCCCAACTCAAAGCTTTAACAACTCTTGAAATTTGAACTCTTGATTATTGGTTGAACAAGCTTGATTTGGTTTAGGAAAGGTGAATTGATGATGAATCTCTATGTGGGTATGATGAATTCTTGATGGATTGGTATGGATCTAAGAACTTGTAGGATGAATTTTGAAAATTTAAACTTTTGATTCTTCACTTCAATGTGTTTTGGTGAGATTTGGGTGATTGAATCTCCTTTGTAATGATGTGGAGAGAAGATTTGACGTGTTTTTATGATGATTGGGTAGTGTTTTGATGTTCGGGGATGGTTTGATGAAGCTTCAATGGAGTTGGGAGAGGTGTGGGGAAGAAAGAGAGGCATAATGATTAAATTTTTCGGAATATACCAACCTCTTTCTCTCTTATAACCTAAAAACGAAGCTTTGTTCTCTCTCCAGCGGCGCTGGGCGACATACCGGCCATAGGGCTCAGCATGCCGGTGCTAGAGCTGCTGAAATCCGAGTTACGTCAAACTACTCGAGGCCTAGACACGTGGTCACGGGTTTTTCCTCTGATCGGCATACCGACGCTAGGGCCTGGCATGCCGGTGCTGCTGGTGCTCGAAAATCTACCTTTCTGTCTTGTACACGTGACGACACCCGTAGGCACGGGTTTTCTGACCGCTGGAATACTGGAGATATAGCCCGGCAATGCCGGTGCTGGCATCTCTCGAAAGCCAACTCTTTGCCTCGAACACGTGGCCTTACCCGTGGGCTCGGGTTTTCTGACCACCGGCATACCGGTGTTAATGGCCGGCATGTAGGTGGTCCTGTCTGAATATTCCAAAAAACCGTTTTTCCTCCCAAACTCGATTTCTCTAACACCTAAACATAAAAAACACTAATACCTTTCTCAAATATCTATTGCTTTGTCATGAAATTCTAAACTAAAACCAAACTTTAGAAGAACATTAAGAGAATAATTTTGGTGAATGGCAATGGTATATAGAACATCATGCAAGTATAAGGTTTGAACATCTAGAAAGTTGAAGTTGCATGTACTTATCCCTTTAACTTGAACTCGGTTATTGTAACACACATATATCCAACTGGATTCCTAGGAGTTCAACAGTACTTTGCATAGACCTTTTAGTCCTTATCTATATGGTCAATACTCTTGAATCAATAGTCCACAAAGGATTATGCTAATCAAGTAAGACAATGCTAGCTACACAAGCAAAAAAACACAACAAATAATACTGCCACATGCTTAGGTTTGCTGCACCTGCAAGCCAAATGACCCATTTTGTCACAATTGTAGCATTTAATCTTTCTCTTATATTTATTCTTGTAGGTTCGTTTACCCCCAATCTTAGCCATTTTTTTTCTTTTCACCAAACTTGTTAACATTCTTTATCTTCTAGTGTCTCTAGCGTAGATTAAGCGAGACACGTCGAGAGTTTGAATCAACCACATAGGATTGACCTTGAGGCTTCATATAACTAAAGAACTCATCTTCAATGGAAACATGGCGAGCTTCATCATAAAAATCTTAATGATGTTATTGTGTATCAAAAAACACTTTTCGTGCTCCAAGTCATGTGGAAGAGGATTAATAACACCATCACACAGTTCATCATGCATGAAATTATTAAAAACATTCTCCGAGCAATGAATCCTTCCTTTGCATCTGTTGAGTTTTGTTTCCTTTTCCAAACATAGGCATCACATTGTTAACAGTTTTGAGAGAATCTTGCTCATCAACTACATAATGTAGCTTAAGGTTTCATAGGTTATAGTTATCATCAATCACTTTATCTAAATAAAACATTTGTTTAGATTTAAAAATGATCACTCTCAAGGTCATTTGTCTGACAGTTCTATGGATCCCAACTAGTCTACCCATATATTCAATGATATGATTGTCAAATGCAAATTTAATTGATAAAGAATCAACAAAATAAGTGATAAAGAAAGTTCACTATGTTCTCAATAATGAATTTCATTTGACAATCTTAGGTTCTATCAATATAGAACTCCCACTATTCTAATACAATCAATATTGATGGATCATACTACACCCGTATGGTTTAGTATTTATGGATACAAAACTCATCAATACAAATAACACAGAGTTTACTATATAAACAAATCATGCATAAAAGAATTACTCAATATCAAAAAATAATTCACGTATCAAGTATATGTATGATACAACATATAACTAGAAGATAAGCATAACCTAGAAAATTACATTTCTATCGGGTTGTATCGAAAAACATGCTTAATTCATACTATCTAGAAAAATATAATATTTCATTTGGATAAACATATCACAATTATGTATACTTATGAATCATAATCAAATAAATAAGTAAATTGCAATATGCTTTGATACAATAGTAATGAATCATAATGGTTTTTTTTCTTTGGTACACAGATTATTCCTAAAATCTTACCCAAAAAAAATGGCATAGTAAAAAATTAATACAATTACTCAAGTGAGTTGCCAACGATCTTCAAGTTTTTTTTTCCAAACACAAACAAATAATGCGTTTTTTTAACATGAGTCTATAATTGCAATTCAACAAATAATAAACGCAACATGAACACAGCCAAGCGATTAAGGATTTAAACTTATTTAATTGTATAAATTGTTTGGCCAGCCTTTTAGAAAAATTGCAAAATTGCAGTTTCAATTTTTTTGAAATCCTTAAGGCTTCTCCATAAACAAACTTTACAACACTTTACAGCACTATATCGACCATGTAAATATGCACCACTGTAGCGGCCATGATCACAAGAGAATTTTTTTTACAATAATTTAACTCAACCATTATTTAACGGAAAATAACAAATATCATATCCATGGATATGTAAGAAAAAAATACATAATTGTGGAATATAAAGAACAAACTTGGCTCTGATACCATTCGTAAGAAATAAAAGAGGATTATTCAGAATACCTCTTACTGCGGAAGCGTGTTTAAATCATACTACCAAGTCGACGTGGATCCTTACTCGAAGAAATCCAATTATCCACAAGCTATGATACCCTTTGTGTTATTTGATTGATTGAGAGATTATTTTAAGATAGACTTTTTGTACATATTTGTCTGCAAAACTTTTTTATTTTGCACACTCAGGAGAATAAGGCCCAAAAGACCTTTTATATGTGGATTATCTTTTGAATACAAAAGACATAACTGTTCCCACCAAAAGTTATATGGGATATCCCATCTTGGACGCTCGGCCCGATCCAAATTCATACACTTTTTCTAATACACATGGGGTATATTTTCCTACACAAAATAGGACTAATGGTGCAATATAAACTTCATTATATACTTTTTAATCCAATCTTTAAATATAAACTAAAGTTTTTTTCGCAATAAACAACTATAGGTCTTACTCTATATTGGTAAGTCTTTTATCATTTGCTCCCCAAACTCTTTCAGAAAGCCCAAAATGTCTAAGTTTTTTTCTTTAAAATTAAAAATAACCCTAAGGTCTTTATCTCTCTCTTGCATTGCATAGGGACCTATAATGAAATTAACTAAAATATAGGTTATTTTGCATAATATATGAACTTGTAGTGCAATTAACTGAAAAACAGACTATTACCCCCACATAAAGTGAAATTTTTTAACTGCACATAATCTTAGGGGGTACTTTCGAAGCATTTTCCAAAAGTAATTCTGAAAAATTATAAAAGTAGTTTTCAAAATTATAAAATTAATGAGATTAGGTTAAAAATCATTCAATGTTTTACCTTAATTTGGTTCTTTGATTGTTAATGGCGTAACCAAGTCGGTTGATGATGGTGGAGAATGGTCCTCGAGTGGAGGCGGTTTTGTTGTGTAGGAGAGTGGCTTGGTAGGAAGGTGATTGTGAAGACATATCTATCGAGGCAGCAGCTGAAGACCATGATCTTTAATTTCATTCTTATATGATAAAACAGTAAAGGGCTATTCTCAGCGCATCACTTTTCATACGGTAAAAGGCTTCTAACAGTCATAAGCTGGCCATTGCAGGATTTGTATAAACATATAATAAAGATTTAAACTGAGATTAAGTTAAAAATAAAATTAATTTCTTACCTCTTAAATATGGGTTCTTTGATTGTTGATGGCTAGCCAAGCCAGGTTGATGATGGTGCAAAATGATCCCGAGCAGTGGTAGATTTCTTGTACAGGAGAGCGGGTTGGTGGAAAGGCGGTGTAAAGAGATGGCCTGACCTAGCCTAACCAATTCGGGTTGATGACAGTAAAGAATGGTTCCTGATCGGGTGGAGTTTTTTTGGTTACATATGAGAGCCACTTTGGACTCGGAGTCATTGACTTGGTTCAAACCTCATCATTAGATTGGATGACCAAGGCCCTGGCCAGTGAGCTAAACCCAATTGGTTGGCGGCGATTTTCTTAAGAGCGGTTTGGTGGAAAGTTTATTGTGAAGAGATGAGTTTTAGGTTTTTTTGGCCTTCACTAAAATATGTAAAATCAATTTTTTTTAATTGAAAGATTAATATTTAATGGTATTAATGAAAAGTGGGGTCAGAAAAGATCCTGGGCACCACTTATGTAGAAAAACTGGGCCGTTAAAAAAACTTGTAATATAATATATATTAGGTATAGCCGGTGTCTGAAGACACTACAAAAAATAAAAATTCTACATAAATCTACAATGAGACTTACATTTGAAGAACTGAAGTAGACACTTTAGTATAAGCTTGAATATCAACAAAATTAAAGTTATTTCTGCATAAATTTAATAAAATTCTTAGGTTATCAAATACAAATGGCGACTTAAAACTTAAAGAAGGTGTGTCTAAATTATGCTCAATTTAAACTTTTGGTGCCTTCCCAAATGACTAAGGAAGGTAAAATTGTTAAATATGATACTCTACGTCGATATTCTCAAGAAGTGCACGAAAACGATCTGAGTGAAGCAGTTATTAAGTGATTATACTACTGGACAGTCGGTGCCTGAAGACGCAATGTAAAAATTGATCAGTTATAATAAACTATTTTGTTATTTTATAATATTATGATTTGATAAATTGACACACAACTCACACTTTAATTTTAATAACTCCACACTATTATATATAATTCGCAAAAGTATAAATTTCTAATTTATTTCAGTATCTAGTCAGATAATTTAAAATATAAATTAATTATATATTGAATGAGTAAACTTCCATGATCCTGTAAAACAACACAATTTACTTTTTGCTAAAAAGATTTATAATACTAGGTTACTTTGATTTGTACTTAATAGCACCCAAGCTATGTTTACCGTCCCCTCCCCTATTGTGTTGCGTTAGTAAGTATAATTGTAAGTTATTTTACCTAAGAACAATAATAAATTAACACTACCCGATGGTTTTCTATTTAATTAGGTAGGAAAAATCACACCCATTACATAAAAATATGCAAAAGAACATCAAAGATCAGTACATTAATGTTGAGACCAAAAATATATTTGAAATATTTAATTTATTATATGAGAGTAGAAAAATTAAATAAAAATAGAATGACATCAAATTATTGTATAATTTTTTGCAATTATTACCACTTTAAATTTTTTTTAAAAAAATCTACGGTTTTAACAATTAAATAGAGTAAACTAACAAATGAAAAGAAAATATAGATTATGACCCACGAGGTCTTGAACATCCACCCCTAGTCCTAACCCAACCCCATCTTTTTGCTCTTCTCATTAAAGATCTCAATAAGATTTTAACACTATAGGCAAAAATTCCAATTACAAATATACCCTCTTTTGTTTTTCATCTACTATATATAATGTATTTAGTTTCAGAAATTATTTTATTAAAACCCCAATTCATACACACACACACACACACACACACACACACACACACACACACACACACACACACACACACACACACACACACACACACACACACACACACACACACACACACACACTCTCTCTCTCTCTCTCTCTCTCTCTCTCTCTCTCTCTCTCTCTCTCTCTCTCTCTCTCTCTCTCTCTCTCTCTCTCTCTCCTCTCGTTCGTTCAATACCACACCAGCCGGAGCAAAATAGCAGCTCCGCCAAACAACCGCACCACACCTGTAATAACTCTCTCTCATCTATCTCGTTTTCCACTACTCCAAGCTTGAAGACAACTGCTGCTCGAAGACCCCTACTGCACAGATTCTGGCGTACCACCACCACCAACACCGCGTTGCTCTTCTCCGTTCGTGGCTTGATTCTCGCCGCCTTGATTCTCCAGCCATTCGCCGGAGTTCCAGTTGATCTCGAAGCCATCAGTTCCAGTTGATCTTGAAGCCAGCAAAGAAGATCTGAAAAAACCAGTCCATTCGATGCAAGGATTGCTGTTGTTATCGAATCTGGCACTTTGCTGCTGTTCATGAAGCTCCGACGGTGGTCAGAGTCGCTGCCATGGAGGATTCGCTGCTGTGAATGAAGACCATTCCTACCTCGCCTTTGTTCGTGTTCGTGACCTCCGAGCAGTGAAGACTCGCCATCGATGCAGTAGCTGTTGCAGAAAACTCACCACAGAAGAAAGCTTAAGGACATAGCTTCGAACTCCGATGGCAGCAGCTTTTTGCTGGGATCTAGTCGTTCGAAGTCTAAGTTCGCCGAGAAGAGAGCTGGCCGGAGTTGGTGCTGTGTTGGTGAACAGATCGAGCTTCATCACCATTGATTGTTCCATATCGAGCTTCATCACCATTGATTGCTCCAAATCGAGCTTCATCACCATTGATTTCTACAGTGAGAAGTCGTGGAGACACAAAAAAGTTTCTGTGCGTGAGATACATGAAGAAGTTTCAAACGTTTTTTTTAAAAATCTAGTCAAACCAGATATTGAGTTTAGGTTTTTTATTTTTCTTTTGTTCAATAGTTGTAAATAGTTAGGTATTTGTTATATTGTAATAATAAATGTGTGTAAAAGTGATACTCATCTTTTTTTTATCGAATACTTTGCTTTTTAATAGTATACTCCTCAGTTTTGTAGAAAACTCATCATTTTATGTAGAAACTCATCATTTTTTATAGGAAACTCATCATTTTTTTGAGACACATCAATTTTTGTAGAAAACTCATCATTTTTTTCGGTGACCGGAGATCGGAGGTTGGTGGTCGATGGTCAGAGATTGGTGGTCGGTGGTCGGAGGACGGAGGTCGGAGGTAGGTGGGTAGTGCAGAGAGAAGATGAACGCTGACATCATTTTTTTTGTTTTTTAGTGTTAGTAAGGGTATTTTAGTATTTGGTCAGTTTTGAGGTCTCTATAAAGAAGTAAGATTCCCACTAGTTCCTTTAGGTCAAAAAACTAGTCTCCAAGACCCTATGTATCAATCACCCAAGAAAATAACCAACAAACAATCTTATTCACATACTTTTAACATGTATGTTATGTTAAGTAGAAAAAAACAACACAACCATTAATATTGGCATATACAACCTAATTTTTTAAGGTGGCAAATAGACCCATATGTTATGCATACAAATGGAAAACCGTACTATTGGTCCTTGGCTTAGGCAGAATAGACAAATAAGCCCAACAATTTATACCAAAGTGTAAATTACACTGTTAGCGTAAATCGTGGCCAATTTTAGGGTATATATCGTAAAATCATGAAAATTCAGGGGTTATTTACATAATTTCTAAGGCTACAGGTTAGATGATGGACATATTGGAGCACCAAAGAATCACAGTGAAGCTGCAAATTTGGTTCAAAATAGTCATTCATTTGGTCTTGTTGAAATAATTTAACTTCTCCTTCTTTAATAGTCCAAACAGAAGAACTTTCCCCTACAAGTTAAAGACTTAGTAATTTTTTAGTTAAGTTATTGATATTGTTAGTAGATTTTGGAATACTTTGGGAAATAACTAAAATAAGCAAAAAGGTGAAGGACATACGAAGTTGCACTATATGTACGTGTTAAGTTACCAACTTAGCCAAAAACATCTTATTAATTAAGAGCAAGACTTATATGGATTATAGTTAAACAATATGATTATGGTTCACCAAGGGCAACACTAATATAAATCATGAGTTCAATGATTACAAAATAAGGATTTAAATTATTAATGTATGTAACACTATATATATTATATATACAAAATAGGGTGGTAATCCTACTCATGCATAAATATAATCCCCACAATTAGCCGTAGAACAGGATTGCTTGAAATTGTCAAATATATTAATTAAATACACCCTTTTATGTTCACTCAGAGTGGAACCTCAAAGATGTTTCTCATATATATTATTCTCTGATGATTAGAAGTACAATTGATATAAGCTACACATTTTCAACTATGAAGGACTATCGAAAGAAAAGCTTTTTTACATAAACCAAGCAAAAGTTATCATATAATGCAGATAAAGATAGTTTACCCAATAGTTAGAATATTTTAAAAAATACCAAACTATTACTATGCTATCAATTAACCTACTATGCTAATATCAACTATTATTAATGTACCTTTGACAAAGCTTCTTAAGTGGTTCTTTTGCATCTTCAACATTATAAACCACCTCTGTAATGCGAAGATCATCTCCATATTTGGATAGATTAGGTTTGCAATAGAAGAAAGAAAATTTAGCTATAATTTCAACCTCTTCATAAAGTGCTTTCTGAGCCTCGGTCATATTCTTCCATTCTTCACCCACAAACTTCGCAACCTATTAGAAATCAAAATTAAATTTACACGCATATATACTACTAATTAATTGAATTACAATATCAACTAAATTAATCACCCTCTTGATTATGAAACTGATCTTATTTCTTCTTTGATTCTTCCATGAAAACACCACAAAATTAAGCTTGAAGTAGAACATGTAATATTAATATTTTGTGGCAAGCTAATAATATATTAGTACCCTGAAATAAGATAAAACATTAGAGACTGAAATATGTTTGTTAGAAGCTTGATTACCCCAAAACACATCCCATTTACAGGAACCTAAACTTACCTCTAATTAGAGTTCTCTTCTACCATGACCTGAGTTATATAGATCGTTCATACAGTTAGTTGAAAGAATAAGAATCTGAACAAACATAATTTATATCCAAATCATCAGCCTTTGAATCTTTTATACTTGAATGTCAAAAGCCAACGATATAGAGGAGATTACATAAGTGCAACGATATGTTATCTTAGACTCAATTACATAGATCCGTTCTTCACTCATAGTAGATTTAGCATTTTGTTTAGTACAAATTAAAATACTTACAAAAGGATCAACGTATTATAATTTAAACTTGTATTAAAACACTAAGATAATTTTGAAATTCACTAAGATTATTCCATACCAGGCTTCACGATACCAGTTTCCACATTATGCATTTTAAGAGAGGAGAAAATCACATGTTTTTTTAATCAACTTCCATGTATATAGGAAGTTTTAGTCCAAGTTTGGCATCTATATGATCCCAATAAAGCAATTGTTCCTCGGTTACATCTGAGATTAAACATTGATAAATAAGTTAGATAAGGAAAAATAACATTGAAAAATTAACAATTATTGAATTAAGGTAGATGAGAAGATTATACAGAAATAATTATTTATAGCGAGAATTAATCAGTACTTGCAGTAGCTGTATCAATTATTTAAACTCTAAGAGATGCATCTATTGAATCATCTAAGTCTTGAAAAACAGGGACTTGGTACACAAATAAGTTTCTGAACTACCTTGTGGCTGTCAAATTTAAATGGGCCCCGAGGTGATCATTCCATCTTGACCATACCTTATTTGCTTCATCATTTGTGTGCATCCTTTTGTTTTAAATTTAAAACGCTTCTTTATCTAACTCTCCCATTCTCTTCACACGTATGCTTGTCTCAAACATCACGCTTCTTTATCTACTTGACGATGAACAGTTACTATTACAAGGAAATATTCTGCTTTAGGAGAATCCCACACTACATTGTTGTAATGCCATGATCAATAATATCACAGTATTCACGTATCAAATGCTACATGCTCCATCTGAAGAATTGTCTTTAGTCTATCAGACATTTTATGGCGATCGAAAAATGTAGAATTATTTGAACAATTAATTCAATTCAAATGAAATATATAGATTTTAAGAGATGGAGATGCTAAGATGAACCTAGAAACAGTTAATTAACATACACAACACTAAAATTCATTTACATTTAGTCTCAACCATTTGATTAAACACCTTTGGCGCTATTTGGAGATTATTCAAATTCACTCCAAACCAATACACGATTATTGTTTATCTTCAAATATATATATATATCCAATAATGAGTCATTCTCATATATAATAGGGATTGAACTAACCTATGCTGCAAATAACAATAACAATAAGGAAGTTTGTGAGGAGTGAAAAAAGTGAAAACTTGAACTAACTTATGTACTTGGTGTGTGGAAATAAGGAGCTGAAGCAATGTATGTATCAATAATCTTGACAAAAATAGAAAAAAAAACATCTATAATAAAGCAGAAAGAAATTTGGAGTTGTTTTCCACGACTTTGGAACACATATTTTGAAGCATCAACCATGGAACTCTATGACAGAAATTTCAAAGCATCGCCCATGGAACTTCTTTGCTTGAGTATCGAATCCAAAAAAACATTCACGATCTGGTGAAGCTAAAGCAACATCCATGATCTGATGAAGCTAAAGAAACAACCACAAAGTGAAGTCAAAGAGAGAGGAATAATACTTCAAATCATATGTATGTATGTGTATGTTGCAAGATAAATGAATGGGTTGAATATATATAATTAGGTAGGCAAAGAAAGAGATGTACATATTGGAGACTTGTTTAAGTAGTTGATGGATAATTATTAATTTCATGTGTTATTGATAATGTCAAATAACAAAAAGTAGATATATAAATGAAAGAGAAATACCATGAATTAATTTAAGGTCATTAGAGAATATGGTTTTTCCCTCATCCGGATATTGCTTCTCAACTTCCAATGCTGTAATAAATGATTGTGCTTCCCCTTCTACACTGGTGTTGCATAACTTTGTGGTCGTAAAATCTATTCGAGAACCATTACTCTTATTAAGCTGGACAACGCCCACTCCCCTAGGGTTATGTACCTGTTCAACTATATACTTTCTCATATATGCATAGAGAACACTTTATAAATGACGTCACAACTAGACAACAATTTCTTTAATAAGTTGTTGTCTTTTTAGGTTCTTCGTAGGTTAAAGTGGAATCTTTCCAACGATTCAAGATTTAGCCACAACCCCCTAGTCGGGCGATATTTTCAGCATATTAGTGTTGGAATTATTTAATAAAAGACAATTTATTTTATTATTCTTTCATGCTCTTGGGAGAAGTGGAAAAGACTATTAGTGTACTAATAGTCCCACATAAAAATTTGAGAAAGAAATTGTTGGAATTAGTAAAATTAAAGAGTTTTATTTTATTAATTCTTTCTTTCTCTTAAGAAAAGTGGGTAAACTTTATATGTGTTAAAAAATCCCACCTAGAAAATGAAAAAGAAAAACCATTGAAATTATTGAATTTCAAATAATTCCTTATTCTTGATGGAGGATTAATAGTTTTCTTTTATATATTTGTGGTTATGGGAGTTACAAAAATTTGATAAAGAAAAAAAACGGCTAGCATTAAAGAGCATTGAAGAGGCATTTATGTGACGGTTTTTTTCCCTTTGTCTCATCATTTTCTCTATAAATAGTGATTTTGTCACTTGCTTTTGAAGAGAAGAGAAGAGAAGAGAAAAAATGTAATTCTAGAGAGAATGGAAAAATGTTATTATAGAGAGAATAGGAAAATACTTTTAGTGAGAAAGAATATTATTCTAAAGAGAATGATATATTATTCTAGAAATTCAGAAAATGGAACACTCTATTCTCAATGATTAGTCAAATTATCTTGACATAGAGATAAGAGTAGAAGAGGGATACGATTGTTGGAGATACCGGTACTCCCGGAATATCTTTTTCAACGATGCACGTTTTGTGTAATCGTATCTAGTAATTTTTTTTTTGATATTTCCATGTATGTTCTTTTCCCATTTCTTGTAATAGTTGTTGTATTACGGTTTTTGGGATACCTTTATATTCCATTTTTCCATTGTATTGTAATAGTTGTAGTATTACATTTTTTCTAAATATTTTTATATGAAAACAATTTTTACTGTATCGGTGATTGTTAGTTTTTACCAACAATTTGAAAAAGATATTTTCATATCACCGATTGTAAAATAGTTTTCCTATTTCGGAGGCTGCTTCATCCTTGAATGCAAAAGCCATTCCCGACGTGATTATGTTGGATCCTTTCAATGGTTCCAACTTGCACAAAAGCCACTGATATTCCTTGAACCATATGAACTAGATCTTGTTGTTCTCGAGGTACTCCCCGCCATTGAAGGAAAATGTGGAAATTACCAAAGAACACTATGATAGGATCCTAGCTCTTGAAGTTGGGTTCAAGAAAGATAATTCAGTGGTTAGTGGATTGATCTTGGATAATGTGACGAACCCCGCCTTTATCTGTGTGCCGTTGAGAAGTCAATAAAGACTATCTGTGAAACGGTTTAGAAAAGGTACAAGGGTGATGAGTCTGATGAGAAGAAATACATCACTTGGGAATGACCCAAAAAGATCCAATCGGTCCCATACGAGTCAAGAAAAGTGAATCGGCTCAAAGATAAGTCCTTAATTTTCCATGTTTATATAAGTTTAAGGAATACTTTTCCCCTTTCTATTACAACTATTTAACTCTTACTGCACTAAATATCATTCATAGATTATATATCAATTGGATATTAAATCTATGTGTGAATGGAGATCTATATGAAGAGATCTATATGTTGCAACATGAAGGGTTGGTGGTTTTGGATTAAAGGGATAAAGTATGAAAACTTAGAACATCATTTTGTGTTGTTAAACATGCACCTTGTTAATAATACCTTAATAAAAGATAGATCAGGTTGTGTTACACTTTTTTCAATAGGTGTATGACATGATTGTCTTTTGGTACTCCATTTCATGGGGCTTACTGCTTCCAATCTTCTTTTTATATATAAAAGATGTGGGGGAAGCTGATCATAAGGATGAAATTCATTAGTCAATAATGGAATTTACCTTAGTTAGTTTCATTTTTGGTGGAAATGTTTGACTCTCTTGATATAATGTATGGTAAAACTCCTTATAATACAAATATTCATGAATAAGAGAATTGTGGGGGTGTGCACCCCTTGATGAATATGAAATAATTATAAGGACTATGATGTTAAAAATGAACTATACTCAACTTGGTATTATCTATATTGTAAAGAGACTCAAGTGTTGAACATTGGATTATTTTTTGTCATTTAATAAAGTACGAGAGAGTACTATTGATCTAATCTGCGTTTTAAAATAATTCATCTAGTTCTTGAAGGATTTTTGTTACGCAAACTTGGTCTCATATAAATGATGAAATAAATGGTTGATTCTTTTACTAATAGACTTAATTGGGAGAATAATCCTAGAAATGTTGAGTGATAGGTTTAGAACCCATTAATGGGGAACCTATTACTAATGATTATATATGATGCACTAACTTCCTATCTATATAGTGTAAATTGTGCATACATGAGAAAATTCAAACTTAATGAATTCATAGCCATGCGTGGTGGTCCTATTGAGACGGACTTGATGAATTCACCGTTGAGGTTGTTGTATATTTCTCAAACTTAATGAATTCATAGCCATGCGTGGTGGTCCTATTGAGATGGACTTGATGAATTCACCGTTGAGGTTGTTGTACATATATCAAACTTTATGAATTCATAGCCATGTGTGGTAGTCCAATCGAGACGGATTTGATGAATTCACCGTTGAAGGTGTTTGTATATTGCTTAAACTCAATGAATTCATAGCCATGTGTGGCGGTCCTATTGAGATTAAATTAATGAATTCACCGTTGAGGTTGTTGTATATTTCTCAAACTTAATGAATTCATAGCCATGCGTGGTGGTCCTATTGAGATGGACTTGATGAATTCACCGTTGAGGTTGTTGTACATATATCAAACTTTATGAATTCATAGCCATGTGTGGTAGTCCAATCGAGACGGATTTGATGAATTCACCGTTGAAGGTGTTTGTATATTGCTTAAACTCAATGAATTCATAGCCATGTGTGGCGGTCCTATTGAGATTAAATTAATGAATTCACCGT
This sequence comes from Nemophila menziesii, assembly GCA_029959085.1. NCBI lineage: Eukaryota > Viridiplantae > Streptophyta > Magnoliopsida > Boraginales > Hydrophyllaceae > Nemophila > Nemophila menziesii. The sequence continues at coordinate 10,280,660 of JARWIR010000008.1, forward strand.
TGAGGTTGTTGTATATTGATCATAATATGACTTTAAGGAGACGTCCTTGATGTTCCCAAGGGATGAGTTTTTAAACTCACCACAAATTCATAGCCCATAAGGGTGGTCCTAAAGAAAAAGGACTTGATGAATTCGCGAGACACATAATGAGGTTGGGCTTTATTGCTCTTAATGATCTTGAAATCCGAGAGGGGTCGGCTAATGAGGCTAGACGCTCTTGGAGATCACCTATGTGTAAGAAAAAGGTGATGTTTGAGGAATTTGTAACTATCAGCCGGGTAGAGTATGTGATGTGAGGGTCTCGATCGAAAACCGTCAAGTTCAAGAGTACGTTCACATGACAGGAATTCGGTGGTTGCCTCACTTCACTACGTGTCAATTCAAATCGAAAGATATTGCCACTTAAGTACAATTCACCCATATGCTGATATTTATAAAAACCTGTTCACTTTCTCTCCCAAAGACCCTGAGTGGGGGATTGTTGGAATTATTTAATAAAAGACAATTTATTTTATTATTCTTTCATGCTCTTGGGAGAAGTGGAAAAGACTATTAGTGTACTAATAGTCCCACATAAAAATTTGAGAAAGAAATTGTTGGAATTAGTAAAATTAAAGAGTTTTATTTTATTAATTCTTTCTTTCTCTTAAGAAAAGTGGGTAAACTTTATATGTGTTAAAAAATCCCACCTAGAAAATGAAAAAGAAAAACCATTGAAATTATTGAATTTCAAATAATTCCTTATTCTTGATGGAGGATTAATAGTTTTCTTTTATATATTTGTGGTTATGGGAGTTACAAAAATTTGATAAAGAAAAAAAACGGCTAGCATTAAAGAGCATTGAAGAGGCATTTATGTGACGGTTTTTTTCCCTTTGTCTCATCATTTTCTCTATAAATAGTGATTTTGTCACTTGCTTTTGAAGAGAAGAGAAGAGAAGAGAAAAAATGTAATTCTAGAGAGAATGGAAAAATGTTATTATAGAGAGAATAGGAAAATACTTTTAGTGAGAAAGAATATTATTCTAAAGAGAATGATATATTATTCTAGAAATTCAGAAAATGGAACACTCTATTCTCAATGATTAGTCAAATTATCTTGACATAGAGATAAGAGTAGAAGAGGGATACGATTGTTGGAGATACCGGTACTCCCGGAATATCTTTTTCAACGATGCACGTTTTGTGTAATCGTATCTAGTAATTTTTTTTTTGATATTTCCATGTATGTTCTTTTCCCATTTCTTGTAATAGTTGTTGTATTACGGTTTTTGGGATACCTTTATATTCCATTTTTCCATTGTATTGTAATAGTTGTAGTATTACATTTTTTCTAAATATTTTTATATGAAAACAATTTTTACTGTATCGGTGATTGTTAGTTTTTACCAACAATTTGAAAAAGATATTTTCATATCACCGATTGTAAAATAGTTTTCCTATTTCGGAGGCTGCTTCATCCTTGAATGCAAAAGCCATTCCCGACGTGATTATGTTGGATCCTTTCAATGGTTCCAACTTGCACAAAAGCCACTGATATTCCTTGAACCATATGAACTAGATCTTGTTGTTCTCGAGGTACTCCCCGCCATTGAAGGAAAATGTGGAAATTACCAAAGAACACTATGATAGGATCCTAGCTCTTGAAGTTGGGTTCAAGAAAGATAATTCAGTGGTTAGTGGATTGATCTTGGATAATGTGACGAACCCCGCCTTTATCTGTGTGCCGTTGAGAAGTCAATAAAGACTATCTGTGAAACGGTTTAGAAAAGGTACAAGGGTGATGAGTCTGATGAGAAGAAATACATCACTTGGGAATGACCCAAAAAGATCCAATCGGTCCCATACGAGTCAAGAAAAGTGAATCGGCTCAAAGATAAGTCCTTAATTTTCCATGTTTATATAAGTTTAAGGAATACTTTTCCCCTTTCTATTACAACTATTTAACTCTTACTGCACTAAATATCATTCATAGATTATATATCAATTGGATATTAAATCTATGTGTGAATGGAGATCTATATGAAGAGATCTATATGTTGCAACATGAAGGGTTGGTGGTTTTGGATTAAAGGGATAAAGTATGAAAACTTAGAACATCATTTTGTGTTGTTAAACATGCACCTTGTTAATAATACCTTAATAAAAGATAGATCAGGTTGTGTTACACTTTTTTCAATAGGTGTATGACATGATTGTCTTTTGGTACTCCATTTCATGGGGCTTACTGCTTCCAATCTTCTTTTTATATATAAAAGATGTGGGGGAAGCTGATCATAAGGATGAAATTCATTAGTCAATAATGGAATTTACCTTAGTTAGTTTCATTTTTGGTGGAAATGTTTGACTCTCTTGATATAATGTATGGTAAAACTCCTTATAATACAAATATTCATGAATAAGAGAATTGTGGGGGTGTGCACCCCTTGATGAATATGAAATAATTATAAGGACTATGATGTTAAAAATGAACTATACTCAACTTGGTATTATCTATATTGTAAAGAGACTCAAGTGTTGAACATTGGATTATTTTTTGTCATTTAATAAAGTACGAGAGAGTACTATTGATCTAATCTGCGTTTTAAAATAATTCATCTAGTTCTTGAAGGATTTTTGTTACGCAAACTTGGTCTCATATAAATGATGAAATAAATGGTTGATTCTTTTACTAATAGACTTAATTGGGAGAATAATCCTAGAAATGTTGAGTGATAGGTTTAGAACCCATTAATGGGGAACCTATTACTAATGATTATATATGATGCACTAACTTCCTATCTATATAGTGTAAATTGTGCATACATGAGAAAATTCAAACTTAATGAATTCATAGCCATGCGTGGTGGTCCTATTGAGACGGACTTGATGAATTCACCGTTGAGGTTGTTGTATATTTCTCAAACTTAATGAATTCATAGCCATGCGTGGTGGTCCTATTGAGATGGACTTGATGAATTCACCGTTGAGGTTGTTGTACATATATCAAACTTTATGAATTCATAGCCATGTGTGGTAGTCCAATCGAGACGGATTTGATGAATTCACCGTTGAAGGTGTTTGTATATTGCTTAAACTCAATGAATTCATAGCCATGTGTGGCGGTCCTATTGAGATTAAATTAATGAATTCACCGTTGAGGTTGTTGTATATTTCTCAAACTTAATGAATTCATAGCCATGCGTGGTGGTCCTATTGAGATGGACTTGATGAATTCACCGTTGAGGTTGTTGTACATATATCAAACTTTATGAATTCATAGCCATGTGTGGTAGTCCAATCGAGACGGATTTGATGAATTCACCGTTGAAGGTGTTTGTATATTGCTTAAACTCAATGAATTCATAGCCATGTGTGGCGGTCCTATTGAGATTAAATTAATGAATTCACCGTTGAGGTTGTTGTATATTGATCATAATATGACTTTAAGGAGACGTCCTTGATGTTCCCAAGGGATGAGTTTTTAAACTCACCACAAATTCATAGCCCATAAGGGTGGTCCTAAAGAAAAAGGACTTGATGAATTCGCGAGACACATAATGAGGTTGGGCTTTATTGCTCTTAATGATCTTGAAATCCGAGAGGGGTCGGCTAATGAGGCTAGACGCTCTTGGAGATCACCTATGTGTAAGAAAAAGGTGATGTTTGAGGAATTTGTAACTATCAGCCGGGTAGAGTATGTGATGTGAGGGTCTCGATCGAAAACCGTCAAGTTCAAGAGTACGTTCACTTGACAGGAATTCGGTGGTTGCCTCACTTCACTACGTGTCAATTCAAATCGAAAGATATTGCCACTTAAGTACAATTCACCCATATGCTGATATTTATAAAAACCTGTTCACTTTCTCTCCCAAAGACCCTGAGTGGGGGATTGTTGGAATTATTTAATAAAAGACAATTTATTTTATTATTCTTTCATGCTCTTGGGAGAAGTGGAAAAGACTATTAGTGTACTAATAGTCCCACATAAAAATTTGAGAAAGAAATTGTTGGAATTAGTAAAATTAAAGAGTTTTATTTTATTAATTCTTTCTTTCTCTTAAGAAAAGTGGGTAAACTTTATATGTGTTAAAAAATCCCACCTAGAAAATGAAAAAGAAAAACCATTGAAATTATTGAATTTCAAATAATTCCTTATTCTTGATGGAGGATTAATAGTTTTCTTTTATATATTTGTGGTTATGGGAGTTACAAAAATTTGATAAAGAAAAAAAACGGCTAGCATTAAAGAGCATTGAAGAGGCATTTATGTGACGGTTTTTTTCCCTTTGTCTCATCATTTTCTCTATAAATAGTGATTTTGTCACTTGCTTTTGAAGAGAAGAGAAGAGAAGAGAAAAAATGTAATTCTAGAGAGAATGGAAAAATGTTATTATAGAGAGAATAGGAAAATACTTTTAGTGAGAAAGAATATTATTCTAAAGAGAATGATATATTATTCTAGAAATTCAGAAAATGGAACACTCTATTCTCAATGATTAGTCAAATTATCTTGACATAGAGATAAGAGTAGAAGAGGGATACGATTGTTGGAGATACCGGTACTCCCGGAATATCTTTTTCAACGATGCACGTTTTGTGTAATCGTATCTAGTAATTTTTTTTTTGATATTTCCATGTATGTTCTTTTCCCATTTCTTGTAATAGTTGTTGTATTACGGTTTTTGGGATACCTTTATATTCCATTTTTCCATTGTATTGTAATAGTTGTAGTATTACATTTTTTCTAAATATTTTTATATGAAAACAATTTTTACTGTATCGGTGATTGTTAGTTTTTACCAACAATTAGTGTGTAGAAATTGAACAACATTATGACTAGACAACAATTTCTCTGATCTACCATGAATTGCAATATTAATATATACAATCTGTCTTCTCCTAAGGTATGATAAATAATCAACACCTAAACACTCCCCGCAAGTGCACGGGTCTTTGCTAAGTAATAAAAATAAGTAACACGGTATATCATCTCCACATGGACTATCAAGGATATAATTAATGTGTTTACGAGCTCGCAGCTAAAGCGGTCGATTAGGGTCTAGTGCCTAGGAGAGATTATATAGTTTTGAATCCCGATAATTAGTTTTATAAATTTAGCAATACATGTGTAGTAATTAGAATAATTTTATTTATTTAAGTTATAAAATTCGTCTAACAATACTCTAGTAAATATAAGAATACTAAAATTAGACTTATAATATCAATTCAATATTTTTCGAGAGTAAGAAAAATAAAAGGAAAACGTAAGAGGCCATTTGTATTTAATCGATGCCTAGGCGGGTTGGGCGTCTCTTTCACGACGACTAAGACGCTAGGAAAAACGCCTCAGCACTGGAAGTCAGGTCTAGTAAGATGACCCCACCCCTCGATGCGACTCCATTTTTCCATTGCTGAATGAATTTCCATAGAGTAAATGGTTCGGGTTGGCCGACTATCCTCACCAATTTGTACTTGAAAATACTGCACCCGGACTTATTCTTCTCTGTCTAAGACTCTTGAACCTTGTACATTCCATAGTAACCATAAATTTCCCAGCCGGACTAGCAATGTCCTTCACCCCACGTATCACTCTCACCTCATTTCCACGATGCAAACTCTTCTCCTATCATTTAAAAATCAAAAGAACCATTAATTCGGGAAAGGGGAATAATGATAGGAAATTAAAATTGATATGAATTGTGAGGAAATATGCTGGGTTGATCGATCACATCATAATTGGCTAAGTTTTGGCGACAAAAATACAAAATATTTTCACTTGTCTACTATTCAAAGGCGTTCATATAATAGGATCATAAAAATTAAGGATACTAACGTGCTTTACCATCCAAATAAAACTCTCGACAAATACTATAAATACCATACCTTACCGTAACTGAAACTAGAAAAATAGTTGGCCAAATAAAAACCACTACTTTTAACACCGATCAAATGAGATCTATGTGAATCACAAAAGACAGTGTAGGAGTGTTCAACGCTCTCAAATTTCTCACCAAAAATCGAGAAGAGGTTTGTAGTCTCTAGATAACAACACCGAGGTACCTATGTGAAGGCTAGGGTACCATAATGATATGTCACATTTTCCTAAGTTGTAGACATTTAAGCAAATTCACAAATGGGAATTATACATGCCTCCCCATGCATATTCCCAGGTTAATCAGAATTAGGTTACCATGTTCACGGAGGGGATTCGAACCCTGTACCTCTTTCTTTACCCCCTTCAAGGGTTGAAGAAATAGCAAAACTCTGGCCAGTTGAGCTACCCCAACTGGTTTGCATGGTGATTTTTCTTTCATAGACCTCGTGGGATAAGAGTTTTTTTGTGTACCAAAAGACTTGTTGTCGATTAAGAATTCCACTTAAGAGATACCACTTAGCCAAATAGGGATTTTCCTAACCAAAACAAGAAGAACACAGGCTACTCCCATATTTTAAATAAAAATAAAAATAATCAATACTAAAAATAATAAGACTAACTCCGATTCAAACTAAGTTCGATTATACGGTCTCAATTTTATTAATATAATTTTCATAATAAAAAATATGAAAGTTCATTTGGATTTTTCTTCACCAAATATATAGTTTGAACCATGTAAATTGAGAGTAAATAGTTAGTAACTACTTACCATGCCGGGAAATGTTTAGCCTCCGACGTATCACATAGAAATGACATGACCAACGATCAATTATTGTAAGTGTACCTAAAGGTACAAAAAGACGTTATTAATGATAAATTTAATTGACATTTTATTTAAGTATTCAAGAAATAATCATGTTTTAAAAATATTGCTAAGTTATAAATAGGATACACATATAGATACAAAAATATATTCGTGTACTTAAATATTAGACATCTATGTATAAGAGAGTCTGAAAAATAATACCACACTAATCAAGTAGTATTTAAGTATAGTCGTGAAATAAAAAGAGCTGTATTATTTTTTATATGTAAAAAACTAGATCAAAAAGTTAATTTTATTATGTAAATTGTTGGGGTGAGAATGGGTCACTTAACCTACCCAAATTCCAAAGAATAAATTGAACCAAAATATCATGGGTTTGTAAAAATAAACCCCAAAACCGGCCATAATTGATATAATAACTTTGAATTTTTAAGTATTTGGCAGGTTTCAGGTTGATGATTTATAAGATATAATTTATATTATAATTATTAAATTCTTAAGATGTGTAAAAATATTTATCTTTGCAAATCTACAAAATCCAATATCAAAATATTAAAAAATTAAAAAAGAACGATTACGATTCATAGATCTAAAAAATATCTTAAAAAATAAACAGTGTTAATTACAGATGTAGAAGATCTATATTGATTTAATAACGTACCCATGAAGTAGTCGCTCGGTTATACAAATCTTCACATTCCAAGTGTATAGAATATCGTTTATGATTAGTTTTGGTATAAAAGATCTTCAATTCTAGACAAAGTGCTTGATGTTTAACATAAAAGGAATAACAAGTTCTTTGAATTATTGAACAAAGAAGGATTAAAGAAGAATAAATTAGAAAAATAAGGCGAAAGAGGTAAATGAGAGAGGAAAGCGAGAGAGGAACGGAGGTGTTCAGTAGTGTTTAGAATGAAAATAAAGACTTAAAATCGTGTATATACTAAAATTCATGGGTTACCTAGGCTAATTTGTTTTTTAAATTGGGTCGTGTAATCTTAATCAGAAGTATTGTGATAAAATATCGATATTTGGGCCATTGGATCGGTAGGGTGGGCTTGTTGATTTTGGTTTTTCTGGATGACCTACTCTAACCTAGTATATTCTTTTTACAATACATATATAAGAAGTCATTAAAACGGAATTTTTTTCTCACAATATTTAAACACTAATCTTTATTTATTATCTTTATTTACCATCATACTCGTAATCTACACATTTTTCTTCACCCACCAAAAAGAGTACCATTGTTGGTGGTCCATTTGATAACCGATTAGAGTGATGTGTTACCTATGATTATTGTTAATGCTCTAGAGCACTATTTACGTGACTTCAATTATTGGACGGAAGGGGAAATGAGATGGTGTGACTAGGAAAAGATGGAAAAATGATTGAAAACGAGAAAATGAAAAATTAGGATGTTACGAGGGTGTGTTAGTTTTATTGTATAACATATTTGGTAAATTTTATAATTTTGTATAAATATATACTAAGTCCAAATATAATCAAAACAATTGCTATACATTTCATTTTCTAATTTCTTTTTCCTGATTAGATTATATGATATAAAAATAAATAAATAAATAGTGATGCCTTATAGCAAGACATCCAATAGCCTATAACTTAGTGCCCGTTTAGAATTTTTTTAAAAAAAAGCACTTAAAAGTATTTCTATAACTTCTAAAGCTTTCTAGACCTTGAAAAATATTTTTATAAGAAGCACCAAATATATGCTTCCTAAAAAAACACTTAAAGTGATTTTAAATTTCAAAATTATTAATAATAATATTTTAATAAAAATATTTTAATTTTATTCTAAAAACGTATTTTCCTCTAAAATAAGCACTTCTAAACAGGTCCTTAATCTTTTCCAAAGTAGCATTATTATCACCAATTATTTTTTTAATAGGGTTGTATTATCTATAGTTTTATTCAATATTTTTTATATATGAGTAGCCAAAGTTTGTATGGAATCCCACCTCGCCAAACCATCATTTTCAGCATTGTGTTGTTAATATGGAATATATTGTTTTTCTTAATTTAGAAACAAGATTATATTACTAGAAAACATGATATATACAAATAGAGGCGATGGTGTGAAATGCGGGGGATAAGGATGTGCTTCGAGGAGTAGTTATTGAGAGTCATGGTTAATTAGATCAGAGTTCTACTATCACAATTAAAACCTACTTAATTAGAAATAGAACTGCCATATTTATCTTTAAAAGAGTGTCGAATATCATCTGAAGTACGCCTTGTAGGACTAGATTCTGTAATGGATGATGAGTGATATCCATGATTATTTAATGGTTTCTAGAATTAGTTGTTCTCGAGTTCCAATTCTGTTCAACACACCATCAGTTAGGTATATGGAGGGATTTTGTCCCGAGAACAGTCTGTAACTCAAGTTAGGAAAAAGAATGCATAAATTACTTAGCAATAGGAAGGCATACTTATAGACGCCCGTAACCCATTGAGCAACTTAGAGAGCCTTGGTTGATGGAATTTTCAATGTCATAATAGACTCAATACTTGAGAATGAGTTACATTCAATTCCCTTCTGAACTTTCTTAGTGACTCGTGGTCTTAACCTCTTGACGAATGGGGACATGCCCGAGGCAGCGTCTTCTTCGAGTTTGATAGCAAAAACCTTGCTCCGGTGGTCGATGCCTTATTGTTGAAGGCGTATCTATTGGGATTGCCTTGATGTGTCTATATTCATTAAGGACTTCTAGGTAAGTTGCCTTAATGGACATTCAAACCTGGTATTATGGTGTGTCTTCCGTCCCTAGAGGAGATCTTACGCCCGATCCAATACTCTTTTGACAATAATGGTCATATGCCATTTACCAGAGGGGGCGAAGCCTTGATGCAGTTATAGATTTTTATGTGTTAGCTCTCAACATGTGGGTATTTTGTACCTTTTAGGCCTTGTTGGATAATGAAGGTCACACAGATTGAAAAATAATAACTATAACCTCGTTTAATCGAGGATACACTAAAACTTCCCAAGCAAAGAGAGCATATTAACCTATAGGCACAAAGAGAATTCAGACACTAACTCTAGAAAGTGATGATGTCAAAGAAACCACTCAAACTTATCCCTTCAATAGTTTAGTATGGTATACTATGTCACCAACATCAACCTCGGTTTGTGGTCCAAATCCAACTACAACATGTACATATTTCAAGATATAAGGCGCCAATGAGATGTTTATTAGTAACTTCCTAGATAACTCTATAAATAGGATAAACATTGTAGAGAAACGCAACCAATTTAATTCATGTTTTTTTGCCATAATCATTTGCAATAAAGATCTTTCAATCTTTTGCATATCATCATTGTTAAACAAATTAAATTCTTGTCAAACTCAACAGTTATTATTGTTATATTTTCTATTTGGTAGAATCTATTCTATCAAATTGACTATTTCTGTGGAATCAAAAGTCCCATCCCCATTGAGATGCCATGTATAACTATTAGAAGACAACAAGAGAAACCAAACATACATAGAGAAACAAAGTGAGAAAACATCAACACTCATTTTTGGTCAAATCCTCTTAGGAAGATTGGACAAAGGTGGAACAAAAATACCCACCAAACATAGACAAAGCATTTTCATGAAAGGAAAAGTTGAGGATCTAGCCACATCAACAACCGATAAATAATCGAACTATATGTGAGTGACAAAGTACGTCAATACAATTCTAGATCTTTGGGAAAGTCATTTCAAGCCAAGCAATGGAATCACGGTAGGGAATAATTCAGAATATCAAACTCAAAATTTGGTGTGGACATAATGCATAAAATAAAGGTACACATGAATTCACTCTTTAAAAGAAAAATGCAATGTATTGTTAATATGCAAGTTCCACCGCCATATTACTTGCATAAAGGGGTGTCGTAGAAAAGGAATCAAAAAAGATTCATAATAACGTTTTACATATGTTAGCCTCATGCTAATTAAGATAGGTTTGACTAATTACTTTCACTCAAATATCATTATTTACATATTAGTGGTTATATATTAGGTAATATACATCATTACTCAATTCAAAACTTTGGAAGAATTGTTATCAATATAACCAAACTCCATACAAAATAAAATAACCATAAGAATGTTTATATGATGCAACCAAAGGGTCATGTTGATGATATATTGTCTGACCATATGTGTTTTTTTTCTTGTCTAGTTTTGGAATTCTATTTAGGCCTCTTTAGCCGAGATAGTGAAGGTTGTGTTCCGATTAGAGGAAAGATCATTTCACAGTTGATGAGATTAGAAACCACTTCCAGTTTAAGAAATTAATTGGACCTTGCAAGTTTAGTGAAGCGGTTGCTAAACGAAAAATATTTGATGAGGGATTACTTTTTGAGCATGTTTTAGACAAGAAGAAAGTGCAAGCACATAAGGGAGAACTGAAGGCACCTTGGACTTACAAATATCTTCAACCGGATGCAAGAGTTTGGCACAATTTCCTCATTCCTAATGTCTTTGGGAACACACAAACTTTGGATGTGACTAAAAAGAACGATCTACTTCTGGATTGTATTTTGAGAGAAGAAGAAGTGGATGTGGCACAGTTTATCTATGAGGAGGTGATGCGATTTTCGGTCTCTCCTAAATCAGTTTATAATGTTAAATTTCCTACTATGATCATGTGTCTTGTGCAAAAAGTGAATGTTACATTGGGTGAAGAAGAGAAACTCGAGTTTAAGACGAGTTATATTGATAATGCTTGGATCATGAAAGTCTTGAGAGGAGCGATTTTTACGCAAATCCCGAAAGATCAAAAGGAGCAAAGTTGGCAAGAGAAGATGGAGGAGAGTTTAAACAAATTCGAAGCAGCTAAAACTTCCTTAGCCAATGATGTGGCACAAATCAACGCTAATCAAGTGCACATCATGAAACTCCTTGAGCAATTAACAAAAGATCGAGCAAATCCGACCTTGGATATCAACAATGCGAGGCAATAAGCCTCGAGAGTATGTTCTCTTTCTTCCTTACCATTTCAGTAAATGCTTTATCTGCTAATTTTAATTTCTGTTTCGAGTCTTTTTCGAGTCGTGGGGACACGGCTCATTTTTAAGTTGGGGGTGTGGGGATTCGTTGTCTCTCATCTCCATTTTTCTGTTTTTAGGTAGAAATTAAAATTTTTGATACATGGGAATTAGATGTAGAGTGTGTTTAATAGCTTGAAAGCATAAGCTCAGTGAATTGATGATAGTAAGTAGTATGTTTATGAGCTATATTATTTGTATGCTTTGAGTATTTGCAGGAAAACACACGTTGATAGTAAAGAAAGATTAGTGAGCAATGCGATTGAAAGTATGTTCGATCTCAGGGAACCTTGAGAAGTGTGTAGGCCGTGAGATCCAAGCTAGTTGACAAAACCATTTGATGAAAGTGCTAAAGGTAAGAAAATAACAAAATTACATAGTGTAGAAAGTGATTAAGGCAGTTCTTTCACGTTTGAAGCCACTTGAAGCCTTTTTATACCTTCTCACCTTGTTATTTTGATTTTATATGCTATATCCTTCTCAGTCCCTTCTAGCCTTTCTAAATCTTTTTATTGAAACACATTATAAGCCATATCCCTTTAGATTATAGGACTTTTCCATATGACCCGCACTCGAATCGCAATGCATAGACAGTTGTTTTAGAGCTTGAGTTTGGGGTGGTGGGTCCACCATTATGGGAATTGTTATTGAGATGGGATTTTTTATGCTTATTAATTGTGCTATGTTCTTTATATTGATGATGATTCACAGATTTTTATTGTAACCCTTTGCCGGGGTAATAGTGAATGGAAAAGAAGCTACGAGCTAAAATTTGCCAACAAGGGCATAAAAAGAAAAAAATATATATGAGAAAAATAGCGTGATATATCAACATTAAAAAGAGAGTCATAGATTAAGAAATTGATTTGAAAAGAAAGAAAATATATATATTCGGACCGGCAAAGTGGATTTTTTATGTGAAAATCTTATGCTTTAATTGGGTTATTGGGGATGCTAAATTGTGCATCAAGGAATTCGTTGGGTTGAGTGAAAACCGTTTTATGAGAGTAACTCAAACTCTAGGGCGATTCATTGATGGCTAGTGAGGAGAGAGCCAAAAGCTCACTCTAAATTATTCAAATATACTATCATACTGTCCCTAAGCCTAAATTACAACCTTAAAGACCTTTTGATTATTTGCTATGTAATTGAGAAGTGATTGAGCCATTAGAGAGTAGTTAGGTGGATCTTTTGGATACTAGTGAAGTTCGATGATAAAATCTATATCTTCCTTGGGGAACTGAGTAAAGTCCCAATCCTTCTTACATTGCGAAACTAATCTGATCTTGAATTCAAGCCGTGTTGACTATGGATATGAGAAGTGTACAGGTATGTAGTTTATGAATATTATTGCATGAAATTTTCTGAGTTATTGCCTTATGTCTATTGTATATATTCTGCTATGTTCTTTCCATTGTGTTGAAAATTTCATAAGTGTGTATTTATAGACTTCCCTTTGTTTTTATCTTTATTGTATCGGGACGATACAACTTTGAGTTGGGGGTCTTGATGTCCTATCATTTGTGATAGATTTATATTAGGATGAGACATCATTTTTAGTGATTTAGAAGTCATAATAGTCGATTTTCTTGAGAAATAGTGCACTTTCCTATTTTGAGTCTAGATTTAGTAAAATAATATTTTTAGAGCATATTGGGTTTAATTATTTATTTAGTGTGAAGCTTTAAAGATAATTATGGAGATTAATTAGAGTCCAAGTCAAAGACTACAAGATATGGAAAGATATAAGCATGAAAATTGGAGATAAGGGAACAAAAGCTAAAAACATGGAAAAGGAAAAGCTGCCTTAATCCTGATTTTCTGCACCTACGACCATAAATCAGCTTATATCTCAAAAAAAGTGTGGAATTTCGAGAAACGGTCAAGAGAAAAGTTGAATATCTTTCCGAGACGATGAATTTGGTGTACTCATACGCGTCAAACGGATGAGTATTGAAACTGCTAGGACCACAAGAAAAACGGGCCTAATTTCATGTTTTTAGGGTTACGAATTTGAGTTGGGCTTGGAGTCCATTACTTACCTTCTCCTTCAAGAAAACGAATTAGGTCTTCTAAACACCTATAAATACACTCTTATATCACTTGTAAATCATCCTTGCCTCATAGTAATTAGTTCTTAAGGTTTTATTCTTCCAAGTTATGTAGAGAGCAAAATGATGTCTTTAGTTATTTCTTTTAGTTTATTTCCTTCAGGTATGAACTAAACTTCCCATAGCTTGGGTTTTGCATCATGCATAATCTATGAATTCTAATTTCGTCTATCTAAGTTTCTTTGAGAATTACATGTTTTAATCTGATATTAGCTGCTTACCTTTATATTTGTTTATGTGTTTTGATTTAATGATTGTTTTCCTTGCTATTGCACGAGTATCAGATTACCTTAATAGTAGTTAGATGATCACCTTAGCTGGGTGTCTAATTATTGAAACACCACATAACGTCTAGTGTCGATATTAGTCCTGACAACACTGATTCTAACTAGATAATCATTAGGGTATGATTTAATCATTATCACCATGTATGGAAATTGATTGCTTAGGGCCTTAGTAGCGTTTCATAACCCTATTTGAACCAGCCTCGTGGTGTGTCTGTAGCCCCCTTAGTCGCTCTCAAGGTCTAAGGTATGGAAATTTAGAATCCTGACTAAATATACAAGAGCTAATTATCTCCCTTATTAATTAGATCTAATAGAAAGAATTAGAAGGATTAGTGCATACTAGCAAAACCTAAGCTATACTTCTCATCTCATATTCTACGTATTTAATTTATTGTCTTTTATTTTCTTAGTTTAATTTAGAATCTCGAAATTTATTCCTTTTATTTTCTGTCTTTTAATTAATTATTGCTTACTCGTTATTGCTACCCATTCAACTAGCACACTAAGTCCCCGAGAACGAACTTAACTTATCAACTAAAACTTGCATACGTCCTGTAATACTTGCAGTACTGTGCCTGTCTATGGTGAGAGTGTGTAGTTTTATTGACTTATATTTATCTTATTTTTATCACACCCTAGGCGACACCATACTCGCTCTATCTATTAAGAAAAATCTGAATGTAGCAAAATACATTTGCTCTTTTGTTACTCCTTGAGTGATGTACGAATCGCATATTTGCATAAATTTTTGTACTGCGCGAATTGGATCTTCTCCGGGCTTGCCACGAAAATTTCCGAAATTCTGAAACTGAGCTAACATACCCGAATCTGGACGGAATCTCAGAACATTGATATTAGCTGGGCCAATCCCAAGAGGAGGAGCAAGGAATGGTTCTTGTGCTGGACCGGTAAGGACCCATGGTTCGGCTACTCGGATTTGAATCGGAGGATTAGGGACAACTGGTGGTACTGAAGGGTTAAGAACTTGTGGCGCTATTGGTTGGCCATTCGCGTCTAGCTGAACTCCTTGTCCATTATGAAGATTAAGATTATTCATTTGGTTCGCTAGTCTTTCTACTTCTAGTGCTTCTTGTTTTTTCCTTCTCTTGTTAACAAGTCTGACTAATGATTCAGGATTATCAAGGATCGGAGGTAATGGCTCAAGATCCTTAAAGAGTCTCCTTCGCATACACCAAACCTAAAAACCTGATTAAGATGAACAAACAAAGCGTAAAAAATCCTTAAGTGATATATGAAGAACATGAAAATTCTCTTTAACCACCGTATTTTGTCTTTGATTCTACATTTTTTCAGATATTATTTAAGAAACTCAATAAAAAATCCACAAATATATGTGACATTTTAAAATATGGATATAATTTTCTATTTTAAATTACATGAAATATGTCTAAAGTTGTAGTAAAGTTAGAATCTAAGAAGAAAAACCAAACAAATCAAAAGGAGACCTTTTTTGTGTTTTCTCTAGTGAGTTTCCACCCAATTCCACAATTAGAAAAAAAAAAGAATAGCAACCACAAAATTTCCCATAGAGTTACTATGAATTAAAAAAAGTGAAACATAAGTCATCCCCAACTTAATGAAACATTCTGAATTTTTATTGTGGAATGACCAACTGAAAAATATATCACTTATTCACTATGACCAATTGAAAAACCTAGCACTTATTTTAAATTATGAATTCTCCATCTATTCCGGCACTAAACTGCTCCCCGATTCACCTCATTCTTAATACAATACGATGAAACCGCAACCCCATTTTGCCTCCACTTGAACATCCATTATCGTCCCAATTAAACCTGGTTTTTCAAGTAGTGCTACATGAAACACATTATGCAATTTATGTTGTACCACTAATTCCTGTAGATTTTCCAGTTTGAAAACGGGGACAGTCAAAACGGTTTATCACATTTCAACAATAAGAATATGAATACGGGACCAATGATGCAATATATTGGCCAATTCCCATAATACATGTACCAATGAAGCATTTAACCCAAAATCAGAAAGAAATTATAAACACTAATCAATCAAACCCAAATCTTACATGCCACCTTCTTGTACTAAAAACTCAGCAACTTGAGTTACACCTCAAACTGCACGCCAATGTATAGCTGTTTGACCTGTATGATTTGCTGCATTTACATTCCTCCTTTCTACAAATTATCATGATAATATTAACATTTAATTGATACGGTTTAATGCAAATTCTAGTTTATATCTAGATATTTACAGTTGAGATGAACAATTATTCTGCGTGTGTAGTTGAATCAAAACTTTTGAGACATATATAATACACATTTTTTTAATTAAAAGCATTTTCCTCCCAAAAGCAATATTAAAGATTTACATGACATTCATATCATACACTTTGGCCTTTGTGGGATAAACTGCAGATATATGAAGTGATTTTATGAATTAATCACAATAACACTTCATATATCCTAGTTTACAAAAAACATATGAAGCTATTACAAAAAACTGAAAAGATTTCCAGGTGTCCTTACTTCATATATCCTTGGTTACAATGAAGTGATTACAAAAAAGTAAAAGATCTCCCGCTGTCCTTACTTCATATATCCTTGGTTACAAAAAACATATAAAGTTATTACAAAAAACTGAAAAGATCTCCAACTATCCTTTTCATCATAATTTTCACCTGTAACCATTAAGAGATTATTTTTTTAGCATCACTCGAAAAATAAACCTTTCTAATACTAACAACCTTAAAAAGTAACTACCTAAGTTTAAAATAATACCTATTTCGCAGATTTACCATTTTTTTTCCAATCATCGAGCTGTTAGAAACAAACAACAAAAACTATCATCCATGATCAATCACAATACAAAAGAAAAATATAGACCTTACAAACTTGAATGGATTAGGAGAATCTTCACGTAATTCAAGAATATAAGTAGCTCTCTTCACTTTAATACCCTTTAATCCTTTCAACTCTTCCATGTTGATTTCACGATTAATTAGTGAGGAAAAAGACGAAAGCAAAAGAATAAAAAATATACTAATTTTCACATGCAAGTAGAAGTGAGGAACTTGAGATATTCCTGAACATAAGAGTTCTACATGCCCGAGCTTCGCTGGCTAAATGATAATGGGTTGATGGTTAAGGTTAAGGTTTAGTTTAAGGTTAAGTTTAATGGTAAGGTTAAGATTAATGTTTGGGTTAAATTTAAGGTCAAGGTTATGGTTAAGGTTAAAGATAATAATAGTTAAGAAGTTGAGGTTATGGTTAATAGGATGAGGGTTAAGGTTCATTTTAATCCTATTCAACATTTGGTCCCTTAATCACAAAAAATATATTATCAATTCAAGTAATGAATCAATATAGTAAGTAAATTATACAGGGAAGGCCCAGGGTCGGTCATGAGGGTAGGACGAAGAGGCGACTGCTTCGGGCCCCCAATTTTTTGACGTTCCTAGGGGTTTTCAATTTATAATATTTTTGCATAAAGGGGTCTCATTCTGTAAATTCTCCTTAGTCCCATGTCAAACCGGATCTTGTCAGGACCAGCCTCGAGGGAAACAATGCTCAATCTTTTCTATTCATATTTTTATTTTTTTAATGACTATCTTTGTATTTTAATTATAATTTAAACTAATGCATGTAAAGAAAATATACTGTTTACGTTTATGTTAAATGTTTACCAAAAAGTGATAAGGCTTATTTATCTGTGGTGATTAAGATATTCTACTAATTAAGTTCTCATGTCACAAAAAAAATTATTATTATTATAGGAGATATCACGTCCTATTGTCATTATCATGATGTTCATGTTTCAAATGAGATTATTTTTGTATATTATTTGCATTATTAGTATTTTTCATGTTGTTCATATTAAAGACAGAATCAACAATCTTATCGTATGTGCGCCTCTGTGCACTGTTAAGTCGATCAACGTTTATATCTGCATCCCTATCTTTCGCTTCCCTTTGAAGTTGTAAATTTTCTCTTATCAATCGATTTTCCACAACCAAGTTCCAATTCATGAGTTGTGGATTTTGTTTCAAAATTGGAGCACGGTTTCTTGCGCGAGTTCTGTAGATAGTCATTTCGATTATTTTATTTTTCTGCGAAACCTGTATAATAATATCAATTATGTATTAGTTAAAATATAATGACATTCGTGTTGTATGTTTACTTATAATATACATTATTTCGAAACTTCAGGGTATACAATATTAGGTGTTATTTGTTCAACATCAAGAAGAAATACACGTGTACGATCCTAAAGTGAAATTATAGGCTTACTTGAGGTCTGCGAACTTTTGCATTCGATTGGACTCGGGATGCACTCATTTTTGAGACCTTGTTTTTGTTATTCGATACGCTCGTCATTTGATAGTACAATGATCTGAAAATATGAGGATTTATTAACATTTGGTAAATAAAATGATAAATCTATATTACATGTTATACAAATGATCAATTAGTAAACGATAAATTTGCTAGCATCGTAAACTCAATATCATCAAGTAAAACTTTCAAATCTTCTAGTTTATCCATATTTTTTAGTAAAGGTGGAATATTTTCTATTGGCCAATCTTGAGGAAGCGTGGCAACTATGACATATAGCAAGGGGCAGATCTAAAGGAACGTTTGTACTACTCCTAAAGGAATAATAACTTTCTTCCTTTCGTTTAATGTGATTAAGCACATATTTAGTTGAATTCATTGGTTTGTCAGTGAATTCAGTCCATAAAAGGGTTATATTATCGATTTCACCATATCCATCGTATGAATTTGTTATAGTCTTAGTTAGCATTTCGAGTGTGTCCATTGTATTTTTTGTTTTAGCCTGCAAAAAATAACTATGAATAGAAAAAAATTATATGTAAATATTTGTATGCTATATTTTTTAAAAGTGAGTATTCTAAGTGGAAAATATTATCTACAAACTACTCAAATAGTAATACGATTACTAATTAAAATATTCAGATTCTTTTTTTAGTTTATTAACAAAAAATAAATAGGATTTTACGATTTTATAATAAAAATATAGATATACTAAATGCCACACATAGTAATTATTAATTTTAGTAGTATTTTAATTATTTAATTATCAATTATTTTTATATTTTAATATCAAAATATAAATATAGAAAATATTTTATTGTTTACTAAATTATTTGTATTTTCTTTCTTTTACAAGTTTTTTCTTAAACCCACGTAAATTCCATTTGTTTTATATTTATTTTAATTTTTTTTATTAAATCCAACATAAATGTATAACGTATTCTTGTACAAATGTAAATTTTTTAAATATATTTTTTAAAATGTAAAATTTAAGAATATATTTTTGTTCGATGATGCTACATTTTGATTGGGGATTTATGGATAAAAGTTTTTTTTTCAAACGATTATAGGATATGTAAAATGAAAATAAAGGAGAAGAATGAGGAAATTATGAGATAAATGGGGGAAATATGAGACGAATGGGGGAATTATGAGAGGAATGGGGAAGTTTGAGGATAAATAGGGAGAGTTAGGTTTCATTCTGCTTTATTATATAGACTAGGTATAGCCCGTGCCTAAAGTCACTCCAAAAAATAATATTCCAGTTACTTGTTCATTTACTGTTGATACATATGAAATGTTTAAAAATTAGAATGATTTTTGGCATTAAATATGTAAAAATTGAAATTATAGATAGTGTGTTATACAGAAATTATAAAAAAAATTATTATAAAATTCAAACGAACATAAATATATGTAAAATTTATCAAACAACTAATAAAGAAGTTAAAATACGAAAAAAATTAAAAAAGAAACAGAATCGAAAATACATATATGATCATTCGTCTTGTGTGCTCACTTATAATAAACATTATATTAAAATTTCAGGATATACAATATTAGTTGTTGTTTGTTCACCATCTGGAAGAAGTACACTTATGCGATCATAACTCGTACATCTTGATAATGCAACATACAATTGTTCATGACTAAATACTGGTGTTCGCAAATCGATCCCAACGAATTTCACAGATTGACCTTGTGATTTATTGATGGTCATGGCATAGGCTAAACGCACATGAAATTGTCTCCTTGTCATCACAAAGGGTATTTCCGAGTCAGAAGGCGTCAATGATATTCTTGGAATGAATACCAAATTACCGGATTTATCTCCATTCAAAATGCGGGCTTCAATAACACGTGTTGAACATCTGACAACCATTAACCGCGTGCCATTACACAATCCATCCTTTGGGGCAATATTTCTTAACAACATGATGGGAGCACCCACTTTTAATTCCAATTTGAACGGAGGTAACCCACTTGGATTCAGTGAGTTTAAATACTCATTTAGATATCGAGATGTTATAGATTTATCTACTTGATCCTCTTCAACCATCTTATCAGCTGCTAGATACGTCTTCTGTATTCCAGGAAAAATCTTAAGTGCAAGATTGTTGATCTCACTAACATCATCATTTGTCGCAAACAGTATAGTGCGTTCATTGAGATATGTGTTAGTTACAGTTTCAAGGTCATGCAAGTTAGGATATGTGGTTGATATCAAATTGTTCAAAATTGTGCACTTGCACATTGTTGTTGGGATCTCCATTAATACTTCTGAGTTAGAGCCAATATAGAATGATTAACAAACACTTAAATTTATGAGTATAAGAAAAGTTTATAACAAAATTTAGAGCCATTTAAATTACCTTTAGTAGGAAGTCGGCAAAATCAGAGTTCCCGCTAATTGAGTCGTTGAGACGCATATTAACATCTAATGTAAGCGCGTAAATGTTTCTCCAAAGTATAGAACGTCTTAATGAGGCTTCGACTATTTGTTCGCGTACACCTTTTGGTACAACTGGTAAAATTTGTCGGAAATCACCTCTGAGAACAACATTGATGCCCCCGAATGGCTTCTCATTTTTATGTATATCTTGTAACATTCGATTAACAACCTCAACACAATTTCGATGTTGCATCGGAACTTCATCCCAAATTATGAGACTTGTTTTTTGTATCAACTCTGTCTGGAGGGATTGTTTAGAAATATGACAAATAGAATCTTCCACAATATTTAGTGGTATCGAGAATGTGGAATGTGCAGTTCGACCTCCAATCAATAACAAAGATGCGATTCCTGTCGAAGCTACATTAATCACAAAATAATCTAAACTCCGACATTTTGTTGATATCGTATTGTATAAAAAGGTTTTTCTAGTTCCAGCACCTCCATTCTAGAAGAAAGTTACACCTTTACTATTAAACACGGAATCAACAATCTTATCGTATGCGCGTCTTTGTGCACTGTTAAGTCGATCAACGTTTATATCTGCATCCCTATCTTTCGCTTCCCTTTGAAGTTGTAAATGTTCTCTTATCAATTGATTTTCCAAACCAAGTTCCAATTCATGAGTTGTGGATTTTGTTTCAAAATTGGAGCACGGTTTATTGCGCGAGTTGTTTAGATAGTCATTTCGATTCTTTTATTTTTCTGCGAAACCTGTATAATAATATTATTTATGTATTAGTTACAATATAATGACATTCGTGTTGTGTGTTTACTTATAATATAAATTATTTCAAAACTTTAGGGTATACAATATTAGGTGTTGTTTGTTCAACATCAAGAAGAAATACACGTATACGATCATAAAGTGAAATTATATGCTTACTCGAGGTCTGCGAACTTTCGCATTCGATTGGACTCGGGATGCACTCACTTTTGAGACCTTGTTTTTGTTATTCGATACGCTCGTCATTTGATAGTACAATGATATGAAAATATGAGGATTTATTAACATTTGGTAAATAAAACGATAAATCTATATTACATGTTATACAAATGAAACAATTAATCTAGTAATACATATACTGAAATACGACACACATAAGTATAAGTTTAATAAGTTCAACTAATTTATTTCAATACATAAAAAAGTAGTTCTCCAATACAATACAATTATTATCGAATCAAGAACAATTTATTACAAATGACTCCCTAATAACGATTATTCATGAAAAAGTAGCAAATCGATACCATAAATTTATTGTCGAATCTAGACTAATTTATTAAAATTCACTCCCAAAAACCTATTACATTGATAATAACGACCATTCGAATATAAGGTACCCTGCTCCATGTTAGCAAGGGTTAAATCTGCTAGCATCGTAAACTCAATATCATCAAGTAAAACTTTCAAATCTTCTAGTTTATCCATATTTTTTAGTAAAGGTAGAATATTTGCTATTGGCCAATCTTGAGGAAGCGTGGCAACTATGACATATAGCAAGGGGCAGATCTAAAGAAACGTTTGTACTACTCCTAAAGGAATAATAACTTTCTTCCTTTCGTTTAATGTGATCAAGCACAGATTTAGTTGAATTCATTGGTTCGTCAGTGAATTCAGTCCATAAAAGGGTTATATTATCGATTTCACCATATTTATCGTATGAATTTGTTATAGTCTTAGTTAGCATTTCGAGTGTGGCCATTGTATTTTTTGTTTTAGCCTGCAAAAAATAACTATGAATAGAAAAAATTATATGTAAATATTTGTATGCTATATTTTTTAAAAGTGAGTATTCGAAATGCAAAATATTATCTACAAACTACTCAAATAGTAATATGATTACTAATTAATATATTCAGATTCTTTTTTTTAGTTTATTAACAAAAAATAAATAGGATTTTACGATTTTATAATTAAAATATAGATATACTAAATTCCACAAATAGTAATTATTAATTTTAGTAGTGTTTTAATTATTTAATTATCAATTATTTTTATATTATTTTATCTAAATATAAATATAGAAAGTATTTTATTGTTTACTAAATTATTTGTATTTTCTTTTTTTACAACTTTTTTCTTATACCCACGTAAATTCCATTTGTTTTATATTTTTTAATTTTTTTTTATTAAATCCAACAAAAATGTATAACGTATTCCTGTACAAATGTAAAAATTTTAAATATATTTTTTAAATTGTAAAATTTAAGAATATATTTTTGTTCTATGATGCTACGTTTTGATTGGGGATTTATGGGTAAAAGTTTTTTTTTTCAAACGATTATAGGATATGTAAAATGAAAATAAAGGAGAAGAATGAGGAAATTATGAGATGAATGAGGGAATTATGAGACATATGGGGGAATTATGAGATGAATGGGGAAGTTTGAGGATAAATAGGGATAATTAGGTTTCATTCTGCTTTATTATATAGATATTATCATAAATATGAAAATTCTCCTATATTTTTTATTATTAAATATTAATAAATATTAGTTAGAAACCACCACCACCTCCACCCCAACCCCCACCAACCACCCCACCCCCACCATCCCCACCACCCCACCCCGCCCCACCCTCACCACCCTACCCCCACCAAATTACATCGCACACGCGCGTTCATTAATTTTTTTAAAGAAAAATTCATAACTAATTATAAAAAAATCAACTAAATACCCAAAAAAAGTTCAATGAGTCTAGTCATTCTTAGTGGGATTAATTTATTCCATCAAATCTCCTTTTCTTTTTAGCCTTTTTTTCACCTTTTTCACCGCCCTTTGCTTTTCTTTTGCTTGGATTGGTTGTTTATTCCTAATTTCTAGGATCTGAACACCCACTTTTTCACTTTTTAACCTTTCTTTTTCTCTCTTCCATACCCACCCACCTTTCATTTTTTTAGTTTTCCTTTCCTCTCACTCATTCTAGATGACGAAAATGTTGAAATCTAGTAGAATCAACTCTTCGGAAAAGAATAACTCTGATCCTAAGCCAAAGACGAGATACACCAACATCACTGTTCTCACCTTCAGATGTTGATTCAGTTGAAGAACTTGCAGTTACTCCAGATCCGAAATTGAGTACTCCCAAATCTGGGCCTAATGTTGTTACAATGGATGGATCTACAAGCAATGTGAACAATAATGTAATGTTTGGAGAGATACAAGCAAATATTTCATCAGAAAAAGAAGTTACAGGTGTAAAAGCTTGGTCTACCCTTTTTGAGAACAGTGCTCCAGATATTCTTCAACTACAATATCATGAACCTGATCGTCATGAAGGTAAAAGAATAATAAAACCACCTGTTCATATCTTTGAAGCTGGTGCTAAAGTCTGGACTAATTGTTTGGTGGGTTAATTCTTAGATAACCCTTCTCCTTTCTATTCTATTACAAATTTTGTTAAATTCCAATGGAGTAAACTCGGAAAAGTTACAATAAAATCTAGTCAAAATGGCATGTTCATTTTCAAATTGAAAATGAACAATTTTACTCTAAAGCTCTGGAGCAGATGTGGCTCATTAATGTAAAACCTCTCCTTCTTAGGCCTTGGAAACCGGATATGCAATTTGAAAAGCTTGATATATCTAAAATCCCTTTATGGGTTAAGATTAAAAATGTGCCTATGACACTTTAGACCAAAGAATGGATGGGCTATGTAGCCAGTGGTGTTGGCTATCCCCTCTAGATGGACTCTATCACTGAATCACAAACAAGATTGGGTTACGCTAGGGTTTGCGTTGAAATTGATACACAAGATATCTTACCTGATAAAATATATGTAGATATAGGTGTACATGACCTTCATGTAGTGGAGGTTGAGTATGATTGGCAGCCTCTGATTTGTCTTAAATGCAAACAAATAGGTCATTTGGAAGATAAATGTATAAATGTCACTAAAGTTTGGAAGGAAAAGATCCCTATTCCTGAGCAGAACCTGAAAAACAAAGGAAAGGTTAATGATAATCAATGGCAAATAGTCAAAAGTAATAAAAGAACTCCTGTAGAAAAAGATCAGAACAGAGAATCTGCTATTACTGGTAAAAATTCATTTGATGCTTTAAATGCTAATAAGAATGATTTGGAGCAGGATATCTTAAAGTTTATAAATAAATAGGGTGGTCAAGAGATCACTAGGCCCCCCAATTTATGAATATTGCAGCTTGGAATGTCAGGGGATTTAATAGTCTCTTGAGGAAATTTGATGTAAATAGTTTCATTAATGATAATAATGTCAAACTCCTTGGGTTACTTGAAACCAAAGTCAAAGAGGATAATGTGTTTTTTTAACATGAGACTATAATTGCAATGCAACAAATAATAAACGCAACATGAACACAACCAAGCGATTAAGGATTCAAACTAATTTAATTGTATAAATTGTCTGGCCAGCCTTTTAAAGAAGTTGCAGTTTCAATTTTTCAATCCTTAAGGCGTCTCCGTAAACAAACTTTACAGCACTTTACAACACTATAGCGACTATGTAAACTATACACCACTGTAGCGGCCATGATCACAGGAGAATTTTTTTTTACAAAAACTTAACTCAACCATTATTTAACAAAAAATAACAAATACTATATCCATGGATATGTAAGAAAAAATACATAATTGTGGAATAAATAAAGAACAAACTTGGCTCTGATACCATTTGTAAGAAATAAAAGAGGATTATTCGGAATACCCTCTTACTGTGGAATCGTGTTTGAATCGTACTACCAAGTCGATGTGGATCCTTACTCGAAGAAATCCAATCATCCACAAGCTATGATACCTTTTGTGTTATTTGATTGACTGAGAGATTGTTTTAAGATAGAGTTTTTGTACATATTTGTCTGTAAAACTTTTTTATTTTGCACACTCAGGAGAATAAGGCCCAAAAGACGTTTTATATGTGGATTATCTTTTGAATACAAAAGATATAACTATTCCCACCAAAAGTTATATGGGTCATTATATGGGATATCCCATCTTGGACGCTCGGCCTGACCCAAACTCTTACACTTTTTCTAATACACATGGGGTATATTTTCCTATTCTAGACAAAATAGGACTAATGGTGCAATATAAACTTCATTATATACTTTTTAATCCACTCTTTAAATATAAACTAAAGTTTTTTTCGCAATACACAACTATAGCTCTTACTCTATTTTGGTAAGTCTTTTATCATACGCTCCCCAAACTCTTTCAGAACACAAAATGTCTAGCTTTTTTTTCTTTTAAATTAAAAATAACCCTAAGGTCTTTATCTTTGTCTTGCATTGCATAGGGACCTATAATGAAATTAACTAAAATATAGTTTATTTTTCATAATATGAACTTGTAGTGCAATTAACTAAAAAAACAGACTGTTACCCCCACATAAAGTGAAATTTTTTAACTGCACGGAATCTCAGGGGTACTTTCGAAGCATTTTTCAAAAGTAATTCTGAATAATTATAAAAGTAGTTTTCAAAATTGTAAAAGTAATGAGATTAGGTTAAAAATCATTCAATGATTTACCTTAATTTGGTTCTTTCAAAGTTAATGACGTAGCCAAGTCGGTTGATGATTGTGGAGAATGGTCCTCGAGTGGAGGCGATTTTGTTGTGTAGGAGAGCAGCTTGGTAGGAAGATGATTGTGAAGAGACATCTATCGAGGCAACAGCTGAAGACCATGATCATTGATTTCTTTATATGGTAAAACAGTAAAAGGCTATTCTCAGCGCACCACTTCTCATACGGTAAAAGGCTTCTAATAGTCAGAAGCTGGCCATTGCAGGATTTGTATAAAAATATAATAAAGATTTATACTGAGATTAAGTTAAAAATCAAATTAGTTTCTTACCTCTTAAATATGGGTTCTTTGATTGTTGATGGGTAGCCAAGACAGGTTGATAATGGTACTAAATGATCCCGAGTAGTGGCAGATTTCTCGTACAGGAGAGCGGGTTGGTGGAAAGGAGAGTGTAAAGAGATGGCCTGACCTAGCCTAGACAATCTGGGTTGATGACGGTGAAGAATGGTTCCTGATCGGGCGGCATTTTTTTTGGTTACATATGAGAGCCACTTTGGACTCTGGGTCATTGACTTGGTTTGAACCTGCACCACTAGATTGGATGACCAAGGCCCTAGCCAGTGAGCTAATCCCAACTGGTTGGCCGGCGATTTTCTTAAATGCGGTTTGGTGGAAAGTTTACTGTGAAGAGATGAGTTTTAGGTTTTTTTTGGCCTTCACCAAAATATGTAAAATCAATTTTTTTTTAATTAAAAGATTGATATTTAATGGTATTAATGATAAGTGAGGTCAGAAAAGATCTTGGCCACCACTTATGTAGAAAATCTGGGCCTTTAAAAAAACTTTGTAATATAATATAGATTAGGTATAGCCCGTGTATGAAGACACTACAAAAAATAAAAATTCTACATAAATCTACAATGATACTTACATTTGAAGAACTGAAGTAGACAGTTTAGTATAAGCATGAATATCAACAAAATTATAGTTATTATACCTATTAAAAATTAAAGCAACAAAAATAATAGACATAGTATGCATAAATTTAATAAAATTCTTAGGTTATAAAATACAAATGGCGACTTAAAACTTAAAGAAGGAGTCTATAAATTATGCTCAATTTAAGCTTTTGGTGCCTTCCCAAATGACTTAGGAAGGTAAAGTTGTTAAATATGATACTCTACGACGATATTCTAAAGGAGTGCACAAAAAATATTTGAGTGAAGTAGTTATTAAGTGATTATACTACTGGACAACCGGTGCCTGAAGACGCTATGTAAAAATTGATCAATTATAATAAACAATTTTGTTATTTTATAATTTTATGATTTGATAAATTGACACACAACTCACACTTCAATAACTCCACACTATTATATGTATAAATTTCTAATTTATATCAATATCTAGTCAGACAATTTTTTTTTGACACAAAGAAAAAAAAATTATCTGACTAGATTAGGGGTGGAAATCGGATCCGAAATTTCCGATTTCTGAATTTTCCGATCCGAAAATTCCGATTTCGAAAAAGACTTTTAAGGTTCCGAAATTCCGAAATTCCGATTTCCGATTTTTCCGAAAAAATAGGATCGGAATTGGAACTACATATAAATTTCCGGAATTTCCGATCCGATTTTATTTCCGGATTATATTTTTAATTTTATATTTTGTATATTAAATAAATAATAAATATTAGATAAAGAAAAAAAATATACAACTGAAATCGTTGGGAAAAATTCAGAAAAATAAAAGAAAAAAAAAGCGTTGAAAAATAATGAAACATTTTTTTTATATCTTTAAAAGAAAGACAATGAAACATGATAAAAAACCTAAAGCCCATCTTCTCACACTAGCAATGTATAAAACAAAAGGAAATCTCTTCTTGGCTTTCCACCAAGCCGCTCTCCTGCCCAAAAAAACAGTAGCCATTTGTGGACTATTCCTCACCATCATCAACTTGGCTTGGTTAACTCATCAACAAAATTTTTAAAGTTTTAAATTAAAAAAAATTCATAATTTTCGAACCAAGATTCTCGAAATTCCGAACAAAAAATTCCGAAATTTCCGTGCCGAAATTTCCGAATTTCCGGTAAATTCCGAAATTCCGAATTCGGAATTATTATTTCCAGTTCCGAAAAATAGGAACGGAATTGGAATAGAAAAAATCTATTCCGAAAAAAATTGAAATTTTTCCGAAAGACCCTTTTTCCGATCCGTTCCTTCCGATTTCCACCCCTAGACTAGATATTGATATACATTTCCATGGTCCTGTAAAACAACAAAATTTACTTTTTGCTAAAAAAAATATATAATACTGGGTACTTTGATTTGTACTTAATAGTCCCTAAGCTATGTTAACCGTCTCCTCCCCCTATTGTGTTGCGTTAATAAGTATAATTGTAAATTATTTTACCTAAGAACAATAATAAATTAACACTACTCGATGGTTTTCTATTTAATTAGGTAGGAAAAATCATACCCATTACATAAAAATATGCCAACGAACATCAAAGATTAGTACATTAATGTTGAGACCAAAAATATATTTCAAATATTTAATTTATTATATGAGAGTAGAAAAATTAAATAAAAATAGAATGACATCAAATTATTGTGTAATTTTTTACAATTATTACCACTTTAAAAAAAAAATTTAAAAAAATCTACGGTTCTAACAATTAAATAGAGTAAACTAAAAAATGAAAAGAAAATAGAGATTATGACCCAGGGGGTCTTGAACATCCACCCCTAGTCCTAACCCAACCCCATCTTTTTGCTCTTCTCATTAAAGACCTCAATAAGATTTTAACACTATAGAAAAAAATCCCAATTACAAATATACCCTCTTTTGTTTTTCATCTACTATATATAATGTATTTAATTTCAGAAATTATTTTATTAAAACCCTAATTCATACACTCTCTCTCCTCTCTCTATCTCATAATTCTCTCCTCTCGTTCATTCAATACCACACCCGCCGGAGCAAAATAGCAGCTCCGCCAAACCGCCGCACCGCACCTGTAATAAATCTCTCTCATCTCTCTCGTTTTACCACTACTCCAAGCTTGAAGACAACTGCTACTCGAAGACCCCTACTGCACAGATTCCGGCGCTCCACCAACACCGCCTTGCTCTTCTCCATTCTTGGCTTGATTCTCGCGGCCTTGATTCTCCAACCATTCGTCGGAGTTCCATTTGATCTCAAAGCCAGCAGTTCCAGTTGATCTCGAAGCCATGAAAGAAGATCTGAACAAACCAGTCCATTCGATGCGAGTACTGCTGCTGTTATCGAATCTGGCACTTCGCTGCTGTTCATGAAGCTTTGGCGGTGGTCGGAGTCGCTGCCATGGAGGATTCGTTGATGTGAATGAAGACCTTTCCTACCTCGCCTTTGTTCGTGTTCGTAACCTCCGAGCAGTGAAGACTCGCCGTCGATGCAATAGTTGTTGCAGAAAACTCACCATAGAAGAAAGATTAAGGACATGGCTTTGAACTCTGATGGCAGAAGATTCTTTTTGCCGGGATCTAGGAGTTCGAAGTCTAAGCTCGCAGAGAAGAGAGCTGTCCGGAGTTGGTGCTGCGTTGGTGAACAGATCAAGGTTCATCACCATTGATTGCTCCAGATCGAGCTTCGTCACCATTGATTACTCCAGATCGAGCTTCATCACCATTGATTTCTACAGTGAGAAGTCGTGGAGACACAAAGAAGTTTCTGTGCGTGAGAGACACGAAGAAGTTTCAAACCTTTTTTTTTCAAATCTAGTCAAACCAGATATTAAGTTTACGTTTTTTTATTTTTCTTTTGTTCAATAGTTGTAAATAGATAGGTTTTTGTTATGTTGTAACAATAAATGTGTGTAAAAGTGATACTCATCATTTTTAGTAATACTTAGCTTTAATTTATGGAATACTCTGCTTTTTTAATAGTATACTCTTCAATTTTGTAGAAATCTCATCATTTTATGTAGATACTCATCATTTTTTATAGGAAAATCATCATTTTTTTAAACTCATCAATTTTTGTATAAAACTCATCATTTTTTCCGGTGACCGGAGATCTGAGGTCGGTGGTCAGAGATTGGTGGTCGGAGGTCGGAGGTAGGAGGTAGGTGGGTAGTGGAGAGAAAAGATGAACACTGGCGTATATTTTTTTGTTTTTTAGTGTTAGTAAGGGTATTTTAGTATTTGGTCAGTTTTGAGGTCTCTTTAAAGAAGTAAGATTCCAACTAGTTCCTTTAGGCCAAAAAACTAGTCTCCAAGACCCTATGTGTAAATCACCCAAGAATAACCAACAAATTTTTTTATTCACATACTGTTAACATGTATGTCATGTTAAGTAGAAAAAACAGTACAACCACTACTATTGGCATATACAACCTGATTTTTTAAGGTGGCAAATAGACCCATGTGTTATGCATACAAATGGAAAACTGTACTATTGGTCCTTGGCTTAGGCAAAATAGACAAATAAGCCCAACAATTTATACCAAAGTGTAAATTACACTATCTATCAGCGTAAACCGTGGCCAGTTTCAGGGTATATATCGTAAAATCAGGAAAATTCATGGGTTATTTACATAATTTCTAAGGCTACATGTTAGATGATGGACATATTGGAGCACCAAAGAATCACAGTGAAGCTACAAATTTGGTTCAAAATAGTCATTCATTTGGTCTTGTTGAAATAATTTAACTTCTCCTTCTTTAATAGTCCAAACAGAAGAACTTTCCCCTGCAAGTCAAACACTTAGTCATTTTTGAGTTAGTCATTGATATTGTTACTAGATTTTGGAATACTTTGGGAAATAATTCAAATAACCAAAAAAGTGAAGGACATACAAAGTTGCACTATATATACGTGTTAAGTAACCACCTTAGCAAAAAACATCTTATTTAATTAAGAGCAAGACTTATATGGATTATAGTTCAACAATATGATTATGGTTCACCAAGGGCAACACTAATATAAATCATGAGTTCAATGATTAAAAAATAAGGTTTTAATTTATTAATGTATGTAACACTATATATATTATATATACAAAATATGGTGGTAATCCTACTCATGCATAAATATAATCCCCACAATTAGCTGTAGAACAGGATTGCTTGAAATTGTCATATATATTAATTAAATACACCCTTTTATGTTCACTCAGAGTGGAACCTCAAAGATGTTTCTCATACATATTATTCTCTGATGATTAGAAGTGACAATTGATATAAGCTACATATTTTCTACTATGAAGGACTATCAGAAGAAAAGCTTTTTTACATAAACCAAGAAAAAGTTATCATTTAATGCAGATAAAGATAGTTTACCCAATAGCTAGAATATTTTAAAACATACCAAACTATTACTATGCTATCAATTAACCTACTATGCTAATATCAACTATTATTAATGTACCTTTGACAAAGCTTCTTAAGTGGTTCTTTTGCATCTTCAACAATATAGACCACATCTGTAATGCGAAGATCATATCCCTATTTGGATAGATTTGGTTTGGAATAGAAGAAAGAAAATTTAGCTATAATTTCAACCTCTTCATAAGGTGCTTTCTGAGCCTCGGTCATATTCCTCCATTCTTCACCCACTAACTTCGCAACCTATTAGAAATCAAAATTAAATTTACACGCATATATACTACTAATCAATTGAATTAAAATATCAACTAAATTAATCACCCTCTTGATTATAAAACTGATCTTCTTTCTTCTTTGATTCTTCCATGAAAACACCACGAAATTCAGCTTGAAGTAGAACATGTAATATTAATATTTTGTGGCAAGCTAATAATATATTAGTACCCTGAAATAAGATAAAACATTAGAGACTGAAATACGTTCGTTGGAAGCTTGATTACCCCAAAACATATCCCATTTACAGGAACCTGAACTTACCTCTAATTAGAGTTCTCTTCTACCATGACCTGAGTTATATAGATCGTTCATACATATGGATGGCAACGGGTCGGTTATTTGCAAAAAATCTAAAAACCATAACCATAACCGTTTTTATAATTAAAAATCATATCCTAACGGTTTTAACCATCGGTTACACTTTTCAAAACCATAACCGTATTATTCGGTTTCGGTTTTTTAAACGGTTTTACGGTTTTTAACCGTATTCAAATGATAATTTAATAAATATATTAAATTTTATATAATAAAACCACACATATAAAAGAAAACTCCAAGGTTTATAAAAAATTGTGTTGGTATTTGATTAAATTGCATATTTATTATTTAATTGGTTAAATCTAGTATTTTGATTTTACTTTTAGAATTTCAAAATATCTCATTTGATCTAAATTATTATAAAAATTGAAAATATATATGATAATAAACGGTTTTCGGTATTTCGGTTTTATTTTTATCAAAAACCATAACCTAACGGTTTTAACCATTGGTTACACGTTTCAAAACCATAACCTAATGGTTTTAACCACGGTTATACAAATTCGGGTTTCAATCGCTTCGGTTATCATCGGTTTCGGTTTTTAACCGTAACCATTGTAATCCCTGTTCATACGGTTAGCTGAAAGAATAAGAATCTGAACAAACATAATATATATCCAAATCAGCAGCCTTTGAATCTTTTATACTTGAATGTCAAAAGCCAACTATATAGAGGAGATTACATAAGTTCAACGATATG
Organism: Nemophila menziesii; assembly: GCA_029959085.1. Classification (NCBI taxonomy): domain Eukaryota; kingdom Viridiplantae; phylum Streptophyta; class Magnoliopsida; order Boraginales; family Hydrophyllaceae; genus Nemophila; species Nemophila menziesii. The sequence continues at coordinate 10,313,747 of JARWIR010000008.1, forward strand.
TTATCTTAGACTCAATTACATAGATCTGTTCTTCATACTCAGAGTAGATTTAGCATGTAGTTCTGTACGAATTAAAATACTTACAAAAGGATCAACGTATTATAATTTAAACTTGTATTAAAACACTAAGATAATTTTGAAATTTACTAAGATGATTCCATACCAGGCTTCACGACACCAGTTTCCACATCATTCATTTTAAGAGAGCAGAATATCACATGTTTTTTAATCTACTTCCATGTATATAGCAAGTTTTAGTCCAAGACTGTCATCTATATGATCCCAATAAAGCAATTGTTCCTCGGTTACATCTGAGATTAAACATTGATAAATAAGTTAGATAAGGAAAAATAACATTGAAGAAATAAGAATTATTGAATTAAGGTAGAGGAGAAGATTAACCGAAACAATTATTTATAGCGAGAATTAATCATTACTTGCAGTAGCTTTATCAATTATGAAACTCTCAGAGATGCATCTATTGAATCATCTAAGTCTTGAAAAACAGGGACTTGGTACACAATAAGTTTCTGAAATACCTTGTGGCTGTCAAATTTAAATGGGCGCCAAATTTACATCCCCGAGGTGATTATTCAATCTTGACCACACCATATTTGCTTCATCATTTGTACGCCTCCTTTTGATTTAAATTCAAAACGCTTCTTTATCTAACTTTCTCGTTCTCTTCACACGTATGCTTGTCTCAAACATCACGCTTATTTATCTACTTGACAATGAACAATTACTATTAAAGGGAAATATTTTGCTTCAGGAGAATCCCACACTACATTGTTGTAATGCCACGATCAATAATATCACAGTATTTACGTATTAAATGCTACATGCTCATCTGAATAATTGTCTTTAGTATATCAAACATTTTATGGCGATCGAAAAATGTAGAATTATTTGAACAATTAATTCAATTTAAATGAAAAAAATATATAGATTTTAAGAGATGTAGATGCTAAGATGAACCTAGAAATAGTTAATTAACATACATAGCACTAAAATACATTTACATTTAGTCTCAACCATTTGATTAAACACATTTGGCGCTATTTGGAGATTATTCAAAGTCACTCCGAACCAATACGCGATTATTGTTTACCTTCAAATATATATTTGATAATGAGTCGTTCGCATATATAATAGGGATTGAACTAACCTATGCTGCAAATAACAATAACAATAAGGAAGTTTGTGATGAGTGAAAAATGTGAAAACTTGAACTAACTACCGTACTTGGTGTGTGGAGATAAGGAGCTGAAGCAATATATGAATCAATAATCTGGACAAAAAGAGAAAAAACGTCTATAATAAAGCAGAAAGAAATTTGGAGTTGTTACCCACGACTTTGGAGCACAAATTTTGAAGCATCAACCATGGAACTCTACGACAGAAATTTCAAAGCATCGCCCATGGAACTTCTTTGCTTGAGTATTGAATCCGAAAAAACATCCACGGTCTGGTGAGAATAAAGCAACATCCATGATCTGATGAAGCTAAAGAAACAACCACGAAGTGAAGTCAAAGAGAGATGAATACTACTTCAAATTATATGTACGTATGTGTATGCTGCAAGATAAATAAGTGGGTTGAATAAATATAATTAAGTAGGCAAAGAAAGATATGTACATATTGGAGACTTGTTTAATTAGTTAATGGATAATTATTAACTTCATGTGTTATTAATAATGTCAAATAACAAAAAGTAGATATAGTAATGAAAGAGAAATACCATGAATTGATTTAAGGTCATCAGAGAATATGGTTTTTCCCTCGTTCTGATATTGCTTCTCAACTTCCAATGCTGTAATAATTGTTTGTGCTTCCCCTTCTACACTGGTGTTGCATAACTTTGTGGTCGTAAAATCTATTCGAGGACCATTACTTTTATTAAGCTGGACAACGCCCACTACTCTAGGTTTATGTACCTGTTCAACTATATACTTTCTCATATATGCATAGAGAACACTTTATAAATTACGTTACAACTAGACAATAATTTCTCTAATAAGTTGTTGTCTTTTTAGGTTCTTCGTAGGTTAAAGTTGAATTGTTCCAATGATTCAAGATTTAGCCACAACCCCTTAGTTGAGTGATATTTTCAGCCTATTGATGTGTAGAAATTGAACAACGTTATGACTAGACAACAATTTCTCTGATCTACCATGAATTGCAATATTAATATATACAAACTGTCGTCTCCTAAGGTATGATAAATAATCAACACCTAAAAAAGGTGACTCCTCGCAAGTGCACGAGTCATTGGAAAGTAATAAAAATAAGTAACATGGTATATCAACTCCACATGGACTATCAAGGATATAATAAATGTGTTTACGAGTTCGCGGCTAAAGCGGTCGCTTAGGGTCTAGCGCCTAGGAGGGATTATGTGGTTTTGAATCCCGATATTTAGCTTCATAAATTTAGCAATACATGTGTAGTAATTAGAATAATTTTATTTATTTAAGTTATAAAATTCGTCTAACAATACTCTAGTAAATATAAGAATACTAAAATAAGACTTATAATATCAATTCAAGATTTTTCGAGAGTAAGAAAAATAAAAGGAAAACGTAAGAGGCCATTTGTAATTAATCGATGCCTAGGCGGGTTAGGCGTCTCTTCCACGACGACTAAGACGCTAGCCAAAAACGCCTCAGCACCAGAAGTCAGATCTGGTAAGATGACCCCACCCCTCGATGCGACTCCATCTTTCCATTGCTGAATGAATTTCCGTAGAGTAAATGGTTCGGGTTGGCCGAGTATTCTCACGAATTTGTACTTAAAAATACTGCACCCGGACTTATTCTTCTCTGTCCAAGACTCTTGAACCTTGTACATGCCATCATAAATATAGATTTTCCCAGCCAGACTAGCAATGTCCTTCCCCCCACGTATCACTCTCACCTCATTTCCACGATGCAAATTCTTGATGAGATTTTTCCAGGCCCTATCATTTCAAAATCAAAAGAACCATTAATTCGGGAATGGGGAATGATGATAGGAAATTAAATTTGAGATGAATTGCGAGGAAATATATTGGGTTGATCGATCACAGCAAAATTGGCTAAGTTTTGGCGACAAAAATACAAAATATTTTCACTTGTCTACTATTAAAAGGCGTTCATATAATAGGATTATAAAAGTTAAGGATACTAACGTGCTTTACCATCCAAATAAAACTCTTGACAAATACTATAAATACCATACCTTACCGTAACTGAAACTAGAAAAATAGTTGGTCAAATAAAAACCGCTATTTTTAACACCGATCAAATGAGATCTATGTGAATCACAAAAGACAGTTTAAGAGTGTTCAACGCTCTCAAATTTCTCACCAAAAATCGAGAAGAGGTTTGTAGTCTCTAGATAACAACACCGAGGTACCTATGTGAAGGCTAGGGTACCATAATGGTATGTCACATTTTCCTAAGTTGTAGACATTTAAGCAAATTCACCAATGGGAAATATACATGCATCCCCATACCCTCTTTAAATAGCAAAACTCTGACCAGTTGAGCTACCCCAACTGGTTTGCATGGTGATTTGTTTTTCATAAACCTCGTGGGATAAGAGCTTTTTTGTGTACCAAAAGACTAGTTGTAGATTAAGAGATTCCACTTGAGAGATACCAATTAGCCAAATAGGGATTTTATCCTAACCAACACAAGAAGAACCCAGGCTACTCCCATATTTTAAATAAAAATAAAAATAATCAATACTAAAAATAATAAGACTTACTCTGATTTAAACTAAGTTTGATTATACGGTCTCAATGTTATTAATATAATTTTCATAATAAAAAATATGAAAGTTCATTTCAATTTTTCTTTACCAAATATATAGTTTGAACCATGTAAACTGAAAGTAAATAGTTAGTAACTACTTACCAATATGTCGGGTAATGTTTAGCCTCCGACGTATATCATATAGAAATGACATGACTAACGATCAATTATTGTAAGTGTACCTAAAGGTACAAAAATATGTTATTAATGATAAATTTAATTGACATTTTATTTAAGTATTCAAGAAATAATTATGTTTTAAAAATATTGCTAAGTTATAAATAGGATACACATATAGGTACAAAAATATTTTCGTGTACTTAAGTATTAGACATCTATGTATAAGAGAGTGTGAAAAATAATACCACACTAATCAAGTAGTCTTTAAGTAGACTTTAAGTATAGTCGTGAAATAAAAAGAGTTGTATTGTTTTTATATGTAAAAAAACTAGATCAAAAAGTTAATTTTATTATGTAAATTGTTGGGGTGAGCACGGGTCACTTAACCTACCCAAATTCCAAAGAATAAATTGAACCAAAATATCATGGGTTTGAAAAATAAACCCCAAAATCGGCCATAATTGATATAATAACTTTGAATTTTTAAATATTTGGTAGGTTTCAGGTTGATGATTTATAAGATATAATTTATATTATAAATATTAAATTCTTAAGATGTGTAAAAATATTTATCTTTGCAAATCTACAACATCCAATATCAAAAAATTAAAAATTAAAAAAGAACGATTACGATTCATAGATCTAAAAAATATCTTAAAAAATAAACACAATTAATTACAGATGTAGAAGATCTATATTGATTTAATAACATACCCATGAAGTAGTCGCTCGATTATACAAATCTTCACATTCCAAGTGTATAGAATATCGTTTATGGTTGGTTTGGGTATAAAAAATCTTCAATGTTAGACAACGTGCTTGATGTTTAACATAAAAGGAATAACAAGCTTTACTTTGAATTGTTGAACAAAGAAGGATTAAAGAAGAATAAATTAGAAAAATAAGGCGGAATAGGTAAATGAGAGAGGAAAGCGAGAGAGGAATTGATGTGTTCAGCAGTGTTTAGAATGAAAATAAAGACTTAAAATCGTGTATATACTAAAATTCATGGGTTACCTAGGCTAATTTGTTTTTTGAATTGGGTCGTGTAATCTGAATCGGAAGTATTGTGACAAAATATCGGTGTTTTGGCCATTGGATCGGTAGGGTGGGCTTGTTGATTTTGGTTTTTTGGGATGACCTACTCTAACCTAGTATATTCTTTTTACAATACATATATAATAAGTCATAAAAACGGAATTTTTTTCTCAAATATTTAAACACTAATCTTTATTTATTATCTTTATTTACCATCATACTCGTAATCTACACATCCTTGTTCAGCCACCAAAAAGAGTACAATTCCTGGTGGTCCATTTGATAACCAATAAGAGTGGTGTGTTACCTATCATTATTGTTATTGCTCTAGATCACTATTTACGTGACTTCAATTATTGGACGGAAGGAGCAATGAGATGGTGTGACTAGGAAAAGATGGAAAGATGATTGAAAACGAGAAAATGGAAAATTAGGAAGTTACGAGGGTATGTTAGTTTTATTTTATAACATATTGGGTAAATTTTATATTTCTATATAAAATATACTAAAAACAAATATAATCAAAACAATTTCTATACATTTCATTTTCTAATTTCTTTTTCTAGATTGGATTATATGATATAAAATAAATAAACAAATAGTGATGCCTTATAGCAAGTGGTGTGGGCAAAGGTGTGATAAAATAATAGATAAATAAAGATAATAATAAAGGGCACACACCCTTGAGAACCACGGAACTCACTGCAAGTATCACGATCGTTTGCAAGTTTTAATGATAAGTCAAGTTCGTTAGCAGGGATTTAATCCGATAGATCTACTTATGTTTAACAAACGTAGATGAATTTATATGTTTAAAATAAAATATAATAATAGTTATAATTATCTAACGAGAATAATAAATAATGAAAAAAATAAATAAATATGAATGTAAGTCTAATAGATTAGGATCACTAATATGAGTCTATTTTACTAAGTTGTAATTCTAACCTGTCACGGATTAAGCATTATATATTAACCAGGATTCTAAATTCTACCTAGCCTTTTCTAGGCTTAGGAGCAACCTCTCCACTACCAAGGAACTTGAGTAATGATTGGTGATTAAATCAAACATTTATGGCTATCTAGTTAGACAAAGGATCAAAACTCACTACAGCAGGTCGAGGATTTACCGACGACATCTGTCGTCGGTAAAAAGTAGAATTTCGTCGGTAAAACTGTTTACCGACGACCACTCGTCGGTATCCTGTCGTCCCTAGAAGTTTGTCGGTAAAATCAAGCTTACCGACAGCGCATTTGGCTTCTCGTCGATAAACATCATATTTTACCGACGAAAAACATTTTGTCGGTAAACTATCTCTTACCGACGACTTTTTGTTCGGTCGCCGGTAATATGCCTTTGGTTACCGACGACGTGTGTTGTCGGTAAATAAATACTTTACCGACGACCGCGTTGTCGGTATCCTAGTAAATAATTTTTTTTATCTTAATTCTAAATAGTTTACCGACGACATTCTTCACATGAATGTCGTCGGTATACTTTATTATTTTATTTTTTTAAAAATCTTTACCGATGACATTCATCACATGAATGTCGTCGTTATACTTTTTTTTTTATTTTTTTTTAAAACTTTATCGACGACATTCATGTGATGAATGTCGTCGGTATTCTTATTATTTTTTTAAAAAAAAATATATTTTTTTTTTTTAATTTTAATTTTTATTTAATTTGGTTTTTCGTTTTTAAAAAAAATAATGTAATAGAAATCATGAATATAACGTGAAAACTGGAATTATATTCATAAAATATAAATAAACCCGGGTAGTCAAAACCCGGGCAATAAAGTCAAACCCCGGGAATAAAGTCAAACTCCCGGAGTTAAAAGTCAAAATATTACATAAAAACTTAAATAAAAGTCATGAATATAAACGTAAATAAAATCAAAGTCGTAAATAAATATAGGAAAATAAAAATCAATCACGGGCCCGATAGATCTTCTCCTCGATCACTAGCTTCACTACTATCTTCTTCTTCATCTTCATCTTCATCGGAGACCAAAGCGAGACCATTTTTTTTCACGAGATTCGTTGAGGCCTTTGAGCATCTTCGCGATAAAATCATCGGACCTAGAGGAGGAGCTCGGTGGAGCATCGTCATCCGGCATAGGAGGTAATCCTTGGACTGCGCGGAGCTCGTTCACCCCGTCGAATATCCGCTGGATCTTTCTCGCGTTCTTCTTTGCGGTCTCGTCCGAAACAGGCGGCTTCAGGTCCTTCTTTTTCTTGAAGACAACTCCGATTGACGGGATCTAGTGTCTGCTCTTAGCCGTTTTCATCACCTCCTGAACCGTCTCCTTCAACGCTCCTATCTGCTCCTCCACTGGAACATCCTCAGCCGATTGGGTCCCCATCTCGATAACCCGCTCCTTAAGCTTCTCCCGATAAACTCCCTGTAATAAAATTTCAAATAAATAATTAATAAAAATAACAAAGAAATAAAGAAATAAATTTAAAGTTAAATAATTAATTTTAAACAATAAAAAGTAAAATAAAATACTTACACTAGCCTGCTCCCATCTATCATCGACCCATTTGCCCTTCGCCCCGTCATAGCCCATGTACTCGAAGTATCCACCCATCGGTGGAAGTGGGACCTCCTCTTGGGTCTGCTCGTCGATAAAGCTCAGGGGCTCCTTCGTGTCAATCTTCAGCTTACCCTATAAAATATACATAAAAAATTATAATTATTAAAAAATTAAATTAAATAACTAATAACTTTTATTTTTACTTTAATAAATTATACCTCGATAATCTCGTGGCGGGTCTGGGTTTGGTTCCGAGAACCTAACTTGTTCGGCTTCTTCTGGTTCTGCCGATTCTGCTTATTAATCGCCGCCTGAGCCTGTTACGATTCAAGATAAAAAATTAATTAAACACTAATTTAATAATAAAATAATTAATTTAAGATTTTACCTTCTTCTGAGGGTCATTCATCATCTCAAGGGTCAGTTTCCAATCCTCGGGACGCACATCCGGGGGACACTCATCCGAATCGCCATAATCGACCTTCAAGTCATGCTTCCACCGTCTGTAAGCAGCGGACTGAGACTGCGTTAGCTTCCCACTAATAAAGTTCCAATCTCGGCGGGCCCTCCACTCCTCGAGGTTGAAGAACTCCTCGAGTTTTCCGAGGATCGTGGTCTTTAATCCCCTCGGCACAGCACTCCACGAGGGGTAGTAGGGAGGGACTGTTTCTCGAACCGCGTGATGTCTCCCTAAATGTTCTAATTTTATGCCCTTAGGAGACATCATTTTTGGTGTTTATTTGACTATTTAGATAGACTTTTGGTGCTAATATGCAATAATTCAATTTTCCTCTTTAGATTTTAGTATTTTTGATTTATTAAGCTTTTGCGCGTAATATGGGTTGTTTTTAGTGAAAAGCTTGTAGGTTTTGAATACTAGCTAGGAGAGGAATAGAAGATTAAAGTCAAAGATCGTGATATGGAGTCAAAGCTTGAAGATAAATCCCGAAGATATTATTTTTAGAGCTGAAAATCCATTTTCCAGGCCATAGATTGCTGATTTCGAGGTGCTTAAGCGATGATTTAGCTGTTGACCTTTGAAGAGAAATCATTCCTTATCGAGTTACGGAACTTTAGCAACTGGAATGAGGTCAATCGGAGTCATAACGCATCGGGTAAAGCTGTTTTAGTGAAGGTGTATCAGCAGTTACGGGATTTGGGCTTAATTAGTGGACTTGGGCTTTTCTAATTTTTACTTAATCTTTAAGTAAAAGCCCTAATCCGATTTTTAACCTTATAAAAGGAGCTTTTGACCTCAGTATTTCTCACCTCTCAATTTATCCTTCAAATCAAAATCATCCTTAGAAGAGAGTGTCCGGAGAAGAAGCAGAAACAAGGAAAAGAAGAAGCCAAGAGCTGGAGACGGTCTTTATCTCCAATTCGCAGCCAACCCAATTCCGAAATTAGGTTTCTCTGTATTTTCTTTCTGTAAACAATATGAATTTTATTATTTTTAATTTTGTTTTGTTTTTAATTTTAATATGAGCTAAATTTCAATTAGTGCTTGAGAACAAAACAATGGGTGAATCTTGATTTTATTATTATAACGAATGTTGAATTTGGGTTTCTGTGAAATTAAATTAAATTAGGGCTTTTACTCTTTTCGACAATTTGTGAATGTTTACTGATTTTAGAGTCGCGAACTAAAATTAGGTATTAGTATCTAAGCTATTCCATATATGTGGCGTATGGATCATCCTGACGGGGGGTTTAGGTACAGAAATAATTGTTCAATCTAGGATAAAAACTATTGATTCTGACGAACTTAGTTAATCCTAGGGCCAATGTGGTAATAAATCTTAATCATCCAACGGTGGATCATATTTACCCTGACGGGACTAGTGACACTTTAGGATCGCCTTATAGTCCACCCTGACGGGGGTATAAGGATATTAGAATCCCGACCATTGTAATTGACTGATTTAACCCTTAAACAACATAAGTTAGAAAGTAAAATTAGGAGGATCCTTGCGTTCTCAAGTACTACATCTCATATTGCGTTTTCATACATTTTACTTGCGTCTTATCTTTTTATTTTATCTTTCATTTAGTTATAATAAACAAAACCAAAACAAACAATTTATCCTCTTTCATTTTCATAAGTGCATCAATCGCTATTTGCATAAACATTGTGATCAACCATCCGTCCTTGGAACGAATCTGATTATCAGAATTACTACTTGGGACAACCGTACACTTGCGGTTGTGGTTCGATTATTATTTGCATTTATTTAGAACACACAAAGGACCACCAAGTTTTTGGCGCCGCTGCCGGGGACGGTAGCGTGTGACCACGGTGTTTATCTTTTAGTGATAGTTGCATTTATTTTTATTTTTCAGTTTTACGCTTGTGTTTGTTTTGTTTTGTTTTTACAGGTGCTTTATTCAGGTAATGATCAAGAAATTTAATTAAAGATGTATAGAGGACATTACCCAGATCCCGATCCATATGACTATTGGGAAGACTCTTCGGGACAACAACAATGGGGTAGTAACTTCTACCAACAACCTTATCAATACCCGCAAGAGCAAGGATGGAACAATCAATGGATCGGAAATAATCAACAACAAACGCCATATCACTATCAACAAGAACAAGTATGGAACCACCATTGGGTTGAAAACATTCAACAGTATCCACCTCATCAAAATCAGCATGATATACTACTAGAAAAAGCCAATCGCCTACTCGAGGAATTTCAGGCAGGAGAGCCAGAACGTAAGAAAAGAGACGAGGAATTCAAAGCCACCCATGCACTCATACAACAGAGCTTAGATGAATGGGATGCCCGAAACAACTCTCTTAACTTAGCTGAAAGTGGTAGTAAGTCTTATGAAGATTCCACTTCCCCGAGGGATGGAAGAGATCAACTGGAAGAAGTAGTTGAGGAGGAGGTGTTGAAGGAAGATATTAGTGATAGTGATATGACCATCATGCCGGTTATAAATGAAGACCACCATGTGGTTGACAATTCTATTAGCATGGTGGAAGAAGGAATAGCAACGAAAATCATAGAAATTGAAGCTGATAGCGCTATTCCTATGGTGCGTGCACCTGATCAATATACTGAACGCGAACAAGAAGAAGAGGTGATCGAGATTAGCAAGATTCCACATCAAGAATATTATGAGATAATAGTGGAAGATTGGGTTGAAAGTGAAGACGAATGTGAAATGGTTGGAGAATCAATTGAAGAATTGAAAGTTAAAGATAAAATAGAAATTGAATATCCGCCACAAGAAGTTCACCAATCACCATCTCTACCACGAATCATTATTAAAGATGAAAAATCAGAATCACCTCGACTACCACAAATAACTAAGATGTGTTATACAAGCAAGGTGCCACACCGCGAGAGCAAAAAGGCAAGAAGAAGCACCTACCCACCACATTTTAAAGATGAATCTGAGATTGAAACAAGGAATAAAAATAAGCTTATACCGTTGAGAACGGTTATCTACTCCAATGTGGTGGAAAATGAGTTTCGTCATGAAAATAAAAAGGCGAAACGAAGTACTTACCCACCTCCTTTTAGAGATCGATTGAATAATATTCAAAGGGGGGAGGTTCTTAACCTTTTACGTCAAGGAAGAGGCGAGTTTAAGCGGAGGAACACCGCAAGGGCCTCAATACCATCTTCATGGAAGGTAACGCGTCGAACTTAAAGACGTAATAAACAAAAGTGCTTCTTGGGAGACAACCCATGTTTTAAATTGCTTTCATGTCTTTTGAATTCGTAGTTTAAATTAGTTTGATTTTCGTAATTTTAGTGTTTATTTGTAAGAAATGAGGAAGGTTGGTGTTTTTGATGATTACAGGAGTAAAGGTCACGAGTTTGGGGTACCTAGAACGAAAAAGAATGAAAATTTTGGGTTCCAATACAGTAGAAACCGGGTACCCGGTTTGTAGAATGCGGGTACCCGTTTTCGGTGCTGTACCCCAGGTATCAAAACTTCGGAAGATCATAACTTGACGCTCGGAGGTCGGAATTAACTTTTTCTTGAGCCTAAACCGCATAACTTTTCGAGCTCTATCTAATGGTGAAGTCGAAAATTTCGTATGAACAGCTAAAAGTTTCTGACCCAGCGTTTTGAGGCCCGGCATTAGTTGCGTCTCGTGGTTGCGTCTCCACTTAGCACCATTGATGACGAACCAAAGCTCCAAAAACACTTAAATTCCATCATCAAAACACCAATATATCACCAATCCTTACCTCTAAACATCATCCCAACACATAATCAATCACAAATCTTTCCAAAAACACCAAGAAATTCAAGTTTTAACCCAAAAATTTCTTCACCAAAGCTTAAATTATATCCTTTAAACCTTTCCAACACCATAGATATTGAATACCCATCTCAAATAAATCACAAATTCCACTACTGTGCCACTTTCAACAATATCAAGAGACACAAATTTCATCAAAAGCTTTGGTAATTTGAAGGTTGGAGATTGCAAGTGCAAGGTATCAAATCATCATAAATTCCATGGCCAATCCGGTAAAATAGCTAGAACTATTCTTTTATTTCTATTACCAGTTGGGAATTAAGATTTATATAGTTATTTAGCGGAGGAATTGTGAATTGTTTGAGCATATTAATATTATATATTTTGCAAGTAATCTTTAAGTAGGTGAAAAATTGAGTTTGGTGTCATCAAAGATGACCATGAAGGTTGGAAAAGGTACGAAGAACATGATGAAGATAAAAAGTTGGATGTTGAGGAAAGATTTTCGTAGAAGAGATGATGATTTAGAGGGTTAGGAAAAGATGAAGACTTGGAAAATATGACATGAGAGTTCGAAGTATTCAAAACTTCAACATGAGACTACACGTAATCGGCCTAGTGCCAATACAGATATGTTTTCCTATCCTGTCTCATTTAGTGTATATTAGTTTAATTGCTTTATTGAGTCTTTTCGAGTCGTGGGGACACGACTCATTTTTGAGTTTGGGGTGGGGTTCGTTGCCTCATCCCAGTTTTTATGTGTTTATTTGTTTTAATTGCTTTCAATAAAATAATTAGGAGTTGCGTTTGATTGTAGAAGATTTTAAATGTCCCTTTTAAGCATACTTTTGATGAATCTATGATAGTAGATAGTGGACTTTAGGGAATAACATAAAACGCACTTACAATTGCATGCTAACATAGGTAATTGATAGGAAAAATTAATGAACAATGCAAATGAAGTAAGCTTGTACTTAAGGAATATGTTTGGTGTGTAGAACGTGAAATCCTAATTAGTAGAGAACCCACCTAGATATGAACTAAAGACAAGCTATGTACTTAGGAAAATGTTAGGGGCAGTTCTTTGTTAGCCATTTGAAGCCTTTTAGCTTGCTATCCCTTATTATAATTTCATCCGTCTTAGCCCAATTTTGAGCCTTAAGCCTTTTCTTTTGTAGCCACGATATAAGCCCATTATCCCTTAGATTATTAAGCATGACCAAATGACCCGCACTTGAATCACAACCCTGAGACTTGTCTCGAGCTTGAGTTTGGGGTGGAGGGTCCACATTTGGGAAATTACATTGGGAAGGGATTATATGTGTTTGTATTGAGGCACAAAAAGGTAGATGATATTATTATTTGTAACCCTTTGCCGGGATTTGAAAAGAAAAGAAAAAAAAAAAAAAAAAAAAAAGAGAGAGAAAAAGAAAAAGAAAATTATAAGAGACATGACTTTTCACATCAAAACGAGGGTCATGGGTATCTTGTACAAAAAAAAAAGAAGAAAAGAAATGAAAAAAAAGAAAATAAAAAGAAAGAAAGAATAAAATAAACCGGCAAAGTGGAATATTTTTGGAAATCATCTTAGTTTATATTGGGTTGACATTGGGGACGCAACATTAGCGCGTCAAATGGGTGAGTGAGAACATTTTTGAGCGTAAACTCAAGCTCGAGGACATTGTTGATGGTAAGTGAGGAGAGAGCCAAAAGCTCACTTCAAATTTACCAAATATACATCCACACCGTCCTTAAGCCATTATTAAAACCATAAAGACCTCGTGATTCCTAAGTGCATAGTGAATTTATGATTCTGTTGATAGGGAATACGCTAGGTGGAGCGTTCAAAGCGAGTTAGGATTAATGACCACCCTATAGCCATCATACAGAGATGAGTACAAGTGTAACCTTCAAGCATTGCGACTTTAATTTTATGATTGAGATTATTTATGTTTGATGTTGCATGATTAGTGTATGTATATGTTAGTTCTTAATGTTTGTTATATGAGATTTATCTTAAGACTTGCTTTAGGTGTATTTGCTAGCTTCTACTTGTTCTTGCATCTACTTCTTTCCCCTTGTTTTTAGTTTTGCTTTGTCGGGACGACAAAGGTTTGAGTTTGGGGTCTTGATGTCTCCCTAAATGTTCTAATTTTATGCCCTTAGGAGACATCATTTTTGGTGTTTATTTGACTATTTAGATAGACTTTTGGTGCTAATATGCAATAATTCAATTTTCCTCTTTAGATTTTAGTATTTTTGATTTATTAAGCTTTTGCGCGTAATATGGGTTGTTTTTAGTGAAAAGCTTGTAGGTTTTGAATACTAGCTAGGAGAGGAATAGAAGATTAAAGTCAAAGATCGTGATATGGAGTCAAAGCTTGAAGATAAATCCCGAAGATATTATTTTTAGAGCTGAAAATCCATTTTCCAGGCCATAGATTGCTGATTTCGAGGTGCTTAAGCGATGATTTAGCTGTTGACCTTTGAAGAGAAATCATTCCTTATCGAGTTACGGAACTTTAGCAACTGGAATGAGGTCAATCGGAGTCATAACGCATCGGGTAAAGCTGTTTTAGTGAAGGTGTATCAGCAGTTACGGGATTTGGGCTTAATTAGTGGACTTGGGCTTTTCTAATTTTTACTTAATCCTTAAGTAAAAGCCCTAATCCGATTTTTAACCTTATAAAAGGAGCTTTTGACCTCAGTATTTCTCACCTCTCAATTTATCCTTCAAATCAAAATCATCCTTAGAAGAGAGTGTCCGGAGAAGAAGCAGAAACAAGGAAAAGAAGAAGCCAAGAGCTGGAGACGGTCTTTATCTCCAATTCGCAGCCAACCCAATTCCGAAATTAGGTTTCTCTGTATTTTCTTTCTGTAAACAATATGAATTTTATTATTTTTAATTTTGTTTTGTTTTTAATTTTAATATGAGCTAAATTTCAATTAGTGCTTGAGAACAAAACAATGGGTGAATCTTGATTTTATTATTATAACGAATGTTGAATTTGGGTTTCTGTGAAATTAAATTAAATTAGGGCTTTTACTCTTTTCGACAATTTGTGAATGTTTACTGATTTTAGAGTCGCGAACTAAAATTAGGTATTAGTATCTAAGCTATTCCATATATGTGGCGTATGGATCATCCTGACGGGGGGTTTAGGTACAGAAATAATTGTTCAATCTAGGATAAAAACTATTGATTCTGACGAACTTAGTTAATCCTAGGGCCAATGTGGTAATAAATCTTAATCATCCAACGGTGGATCATATTTACCCTGACGGGACTAGTGACACTTTAGGATCGCCTTATAGTCCACCCTGACGGGGGTATAAGGATATTAGAATCCCGACCATTGTAATTGACTGATTTAACCCTTAAACAACATAAGTTAGAAAGTAAAATTAGGAGGATCCTTGCGTTCTCAAGTACTACATCTCATATTGCGTTTTCATACATTTTACTTGCGTCTTATCTTTTTATTTTATCTTTCATTTAGTTATAATAAACAAAACCAAAACAAACAATTTATCCTCTTTCATTTTCATAAGTGCATCAATCGCTATTTGCATAAACATTGTGATCAACCATCCGTCCTTGGAACGAATCTGATTATCAGAATTACTACTTGGGACAACCGTACACTTGCGGTTGTGGTTCGATTATTATTTGCATTTATTTAGAACACACAAAGGACCACCACCGCGAGACCCACCACTTGGGCCACGTGTTTCCCATATTCTCCGAATGGGTTCCACGTGTCGTCGAGGATACAAAAATCTACCGGAAGGGCCCACCTAGCTTCTCCTTGGCATCGTTGGCGGTTTTGAGAGTCGAGACATTTCGGGGTCTCCTCTTTCGCTTAACTGTTTAAGAAAAGTATATTAATTAATTTAGTAATTTATATTAATTGAATTGTATAAATTAATTTATATTTACCAGGCGGCTGAGTACAATCGTTCAAGTTCGGGGGTTGATTCGGGTTCGGATCTTCACCGTTCCCGTCACCCCGGTGGTAGTTAGGCATTACTGCGGCCATCTATAACTGTAATAAAATCAATAAATTGTTTTTTAGACTTTTTTTTATTAAAAATTACAAAAAACACACATATAAATTAAAAAAAATATATATTTTTCATAGTTTTAAAATCGTATATTATAAATTGCGTTTTAGTCCTCGTATTTTCAAAAATTACTAAAATACCCTAAAGTCCATAATATTTTTTTAAAAGTTTTTTAATTTGTCATTTAGTCCTTATATCATATATATTTACATAAAATACCCTAATTTGTCATTTAGTCCCTAAATTGCATTTTTAGTCCCTAGAGTTTTCATATTTGCATAAAATACCCTAAATTCTTTAAAAATATAAAGTTTTTAAAATTGCATTTTATTCCCTAAATTGCATTTTATTCCCTAAATTGCATTTTTAGTCCCTAGAGTTTTCATATTTGCATAAAAACTTCAAAACACATCAAAAATTAACATACACAAATTAACAAATAATCCTAAAACTTCTAAACATCAAAACACATCTAAATACAAACCCTAATTTTTCTAAAAATTAACCAAAAAATCATGTTACATGGTATATTTAACAACAAAATACATATTCAGAATCTAAAATCTATCACAAAATCACGAAATTAACAAGAAATCCAATACAACATTAAAAAAAAAATCAATTCGAAAATTAAAAAAAAAATAGGTTTAGTCACGGATTTGTGGTACCTGTTACGTGGAGATTATGTTGAACATATCCAGCAATCCATGCCAAGCAAGAGTAGAGGAAAAACAAAAACAAAAAAAAAAAGTTAGGATTTGATTTAGAAAATTGAAAAAAAATTGAAGAAATGATTAAGTTTTGGCATGGAATCACTTACATTTGATGTTATAGGGGTGTTGGAATGGCTCGGAACAGCTCCTTCTTCCTCGAAATCGACTTTTTTGAGAGTGTTTTGATGTTTTTGTGTTTCAGAAATGAGCTCGGTAGGGTTTAATAGATAAATTGTTTACCGACGACACGATAGTGGTCGGTAAACAGGTCAAAGTCGTCGCTAAAGACGACACGCATCAAACAGTCGTACGCACGACTGTTGCGTGCCCTGGTTTACCGACGAGACATTTTCAAAAGTCGTCGGTAAACCCTTGGGCGGGAAAAATGAACCGCCCATTCTGGCCAATAAAATTTAGAATTCCGTTTACCGACGACTTGGGGTTTTGATTATCGTCGTTAAAGATTTACCGACAACATTCTTGAATTGAATGTCGTCGGTAAATTTTTAACGACGACATTCAATTCAAGAATGTCGTCGGTAACTTTTTTTTTTTAAATTAATTTTTTTTTTCCTTATTTTTTTTTTGGGATTAAGAAATACACACACAATAGTTAGGGTCAAACTTGAGTGTTAAGGGTGTTTGGTCAAATGTTAGTGTTCGGGGTGTTTGGTCAACAGTTAAGGGTCAAATGTTAGTATTAGGGGTGTTTGTTCAACAGTTAGGGTCAAACTTGAGTGTTCGGGGTGTTTGGTCAACAGTTAGGGTCAAACTTGAGTGTTAGGGGTGTTTGGTCAACAGTTAAGGGTCAAATATTAGTGTTCGGGGTGTTTGGTCAACAATTAAGGTCAAACTTGAGTGTTAGGGGTGTTTGTTCAACAGTTAGGGTCAAACTTGAGTGTTAGGGGTGTTTGGTCAACAGTTAAGGGTCAAATGTTAGTGTTAGGGGTGTTTGGTCAACAGTTAGGGTCAAACAATATCAAAATGCACTAAGACTAAAAAACAAATACAAAATATCCTAATCAGTTTCATATCCACTAATATCTATAGGTTCATCATCGCTATTAACCTCTATAGGTTCTTCTTCATCACCATATTCCTCCCACGTGTCGTCTTAATTTCCTGGTTTTCATCAATAACCATTTCAAAAGCCATCTCAATACGAAAATGTGCTGGGTCAATCTCGATCTCCTCGGTAGTTGCCAAGTTCTCCGGTTCGGAAACCGTCTCAGTGTTACCCAAAGGTATACTAATGCTCTCGTTGTTTGTAGGTAGTGATTCTGAACCCCATAACTCGGGACTCCATCCGTGACGATCATTTATTTCCCAAACGGCTTTCCAACCCTTCATTGATTTCTTCGCACTAATCTCGTCAATGTAGAATACTTTCTTGGCTTGCGATGCTAAAATGTATGGTTCGTCTTCCCACTCAAAGTTTGTCGTGTTAATAAAGGTTACCCCATGTTCTGTCCTTGATTCAGCCATTTTGTACCATTTACAAACGAATAAGACAACTGAACACCCTTTAGTGTAATTAACCTCCAATATTTTCACTAATTCTCCATAACATGGTCTATCTTCGTACGTGGTACAAACTCCGTAATCCTGCGTGACTCTTTTTTCTCCTTTACCCTTGGTTACCCACTTGACACCATTCACGACACATGAATCGTATCTGTCCACCGCACCAAAAGACATGCTGGCCAAGGATACCATCTCAGTGGTAGCTAATACATCACCTGACTCTTTCATCCCATGAACCTGTCATACATAAATAATACTAAGAACCTCGGACATAAGTAGATTATGTTTAAACCACCGTCTAAAGTACATACCTTTTCCAAAAACCAACTCTTAAACCGTTGACGATGCATAATCTCTATTTCGTCACCCGTTCCCGTAAGTGTGGATTTGTGTTCACTAAAATCATAAATGAATATAAATAAGTTAATGTAAATATATAAATATATAAATATATATATATAAATATATATATATATAAATATATAAATATAAATATATATATATATATAAATATATAAATATATATATATATAAGTATATAAATATATAAATATATAAATATATAAATATATAAATATATAAATATATATATATATATATATAAATATATATATATATATATATATATATATATATATATATATATATATATAAATAAGTAAACGTTACTTACGTCCTATATGGTTCGAGCTCGTCGCAGTTATTCAAAATATACCAACTGACGTGCTCCTTCTGAAGAGCTGGTAAAGCAACTGACTCTTTCTTGCCAATAGGAGTACACTGAGAATTGAAAACGGATATCTCTTTTGGTTCTGGCAGTTTTTCGTTGTATCTCTCTGGATCGTTGAACTTTGTTTTTTCTTCACTAAGATACCGCGATATGAAAGTCAACGTCTCTTCCGCCACGTAACCCTCAGGCCTAGCCGGGTTTCGAATATACTCTTTCAACTTCTTCAAATACCTTTCAAATGGGTACATCCACCGCATTTGAACCGGGCCCCCTAACAACGCTTCATCATATAAGTGAATCACTAAGTGGATCATGATATCAAAAAACGCGGGAGGTAAGATCATTTCTAACTTGCACATCACTTCAACCACTTTCGCCTTACCATCCACCAACTCTTTCCTACTCAGGTTCTTGTTACAAACGACTCTAAACACGTTAACTAACCCAATAATTGCGTCGCTAATAGATTTATCATCTAGAAGCCCAGGGAGACAACAAACAAAAAGGTACTGCATCATAACATGACAATCATGCGGTTTCATTCCAATGATCTTCCTTGTATCGGCGTGAACGTTATTCCTCATACTAGACGCGAATCCATCGGGAAACCTCTGTACCTGTAACCACTCAAGAAACAACTTCCTCTTCTCCGCTGACAACGTATACTTTCCACGTTTTAGAATCGTTTTATTTCCTACTGTTGCCAACCACAATTCTTTCCTGAATTTCATTTTCTTAAGATCTTCCCGCGCCTTAACGTTATCTTTGTTTGGTTTCCCATCGACTGCTATAACTGTACCGAGAAGAGCATCACACACGTTTTTCTCGCAGTGCATGACATCAATGTTATGTTTCAACAAATTTTCGGACCAATAAGGTAAACGATAGAAAATACTCTTTTTCTTCCAATTCGTCTGGCGAGGACCTGTAGTCTTCGTCACCTTGCCTCCAAAATCCTTGTGTTTGCCGGGAAACACAATGGGAAGACCATCTAACTGTGTCTGAATACTAGCTGGACTATATTTCTTCGGTCGCTTAGTAAAATTGGTTGCCGGGTACGAAACATAATATTTTCTAAACCGATGTCCGAAGGGTAACCAACGTCTATGGTCAAAGTAAACCACACCTTTTGTCACACCCAATGACGGTGTGGAATCCATGCATTCCGGGCAAGCCATGTAACCTTGACCCGACCATCCTGAAGTGTATGACCGAGCGGGGAAATCATTGGTGGTGGACAACAGACAAACCTTCATAGTATACTCTTGTTTTGTATGGGCATCATACGTAAGGATCCCTTTACTCCACAACTCGTCCAACTCATCTATCATAGGGCGGAGGTAAACATCCATGTCCTTACCGGGCGAACGAGGACCCGGAATCAACAAACAAAGCTGAAAAGTGGTTTCCTTCATGCATACCCACGGTGGCAAGTTATAGACGGTTAATATAACAGGCCACATGCTATACGAGTTGTTTTGCATAGAGAAAGGACAAAACCCGTCGATACCGAGACCCAAAAATACATTACGAGGTTCGCTAGCAAACTCAGGGTGTAGCCCTGCAAATCTCTTCCAACTATCACCATCAACAGGATGACGCAACACATCCGGATCGGCACTCTTACCGGTATGGTGCCAAATCATGTCTTCAGCAGTGTGCTTTGAAGCGTATAGTCGCTGTAACCTGGGAGCAATCGGAAAATGGCGAAGCTTCTTATGTGGTACTTTGATACTCTTCTTTGGGTCCCATCTAGACTCGCTACAAACTGGACACTTATCGAGGTCTTTATACTCTTTATAAAATATGGCACAATCGTTCAAACAAACATAGATGGTAATATACCCCATACCCAAGCTTTTCAACTTCTTGTTGCATGAATCATACGAATCGGGCAAAGTGTGAGGTTTGGGCAAAATACGACCAATCAACTCCAATAGCTCGGTGAATGACGTGTTAGTCCACTTGTTCTTTACTTTTACGTGCATAAGCTTGGCAATGAAGTTCAATGAACTCATCGCTTTACAAACCGGATATAATTCTGTCTCCAATTTGTTAAACAGTTTTTCGAAAGTACTTGGAATTTCTGCGTCTCTCATCTCGGTGTCACCCTGATGACCGCCAACATCGTAACTGTGTCTCACATCGTCATAAACCTCGGCAATTTCATTAACTCTATTCGGAATAGGGATTTCTTCGGGAACGACCGGCTGCTCACCGTGTTTTATCCAAACCCGATACGACTTCATAATCCCTTCATTATAAAGGTGGTTCGTAACCGTCCGAGAGGCTAATCGACGATTATTTTTACAATAGTTACACGGGCAATAAATAAGATCTCCATATTGCGAATGTTGTTTTGCATATGCGATAAAACCCAAAACCCCAACAAGATAGTTTGGATCGAATAAATCCGTAGCATCCATCCAACTCTTATCCAAAGCCATCTCTTTACAACAATCTTAGATAACTAGACAACTACATTCATATGAAAATAAAATAAATAATTATTACAACCCAATTGATAAAATGAAAAAAAAAATTACAACACAATGAATATAAATAACACAAATTACAAACCAATGGCTTGAATATAAATACAAGCCAATGAATAAATAAAATTACATCACAAATAAATAAATAAATAAATAAAATTACATCATAATAAATAAATAAATAAAATTACAACACAATAAATATATAAACAATTTCACATAAATAAATACACAAATACAAAAATATATGAAATATAATATATGAAATAAATGAATGTATGCATGATTTATACACAATGTATAACAAGACAATCAAAAAATATACAAAATAATAACCTATATATAGCAACTAATACACAATTCAAAATTCATGCATAAAAAAATAAATTAAAAAGTTTGAAATTTTAAGAAAATACCTTGAATTGGTGGAAGAAATTGGATATTGATGATGAAGTCCCAACCTTGATAATGTAATAATAAACCTAAACCCATAACATTGCAAGAATTACACCAAATATGATCATAATAAAAAAAAAAATTCAAGAATTTACCTAATATTTGTAGATGAAATTGTGTGTTGATGATGCCCCACCTTGATTATAAGCTTGCAAATGGTTAGAGATGAATTGGAGAAGGTATTGCAAAAAATTTGAATGAGTTTGATTGATGTTTTTGGGAGAAATTGGGAGAAATTGGGAGAAAAAAATGGGGTTTTTTTGGGTTTAAGGAGATAAAAATACAGACTGTCCATATATGCACGTCAAATTTACCGACGACACGTAAAGTCGTTGGTAAACGTAAAGCCTCGTCGTTAAAATCTACACTTTACCGACGACTTTCCTATTTGTCGGTAACTTACCGACGACAATTTCAAGCAAAAAAAAAAGAAAAAACAAGAAAAGAAATAACGACAGCGTTTTGTCATTTACCCACGAGACTAGTCGTCGGTAAATTACCGGCGAAAGGTTTCTCGTGGGTAATTACCTGTCGTCGGTAAATTTGAAAAGTTTACCGACGACTTTACGTGTCGTCGGTAAACTGTCGTGGGTAAATCCCCGATCTGTAGTAGTGACTAGACGATTATGTGGTGTTGTCAATAACTAAGAATAATCCTAAGATTGGCCAAATCTAGGGTTGTAACAATAAGTCAAAACACATAATAACAATATACGCCAAGCTCAATCAATTAAAATAACAAATAGTATTAATGAATGTAGACAAAATAATAACCCAACAATTAAAAGTAAAACTTACAGAATAAAAGCTTAGAAGTATGGTGAATCCACAAATCTATAGCTAATTACCCTAAATATAGAGAAGGTGAGATGTAGAAGAGGAGTTTGTCACTCTCCAACTTCGTGCTTCTTGTCTTCCTCTATAGGCCAGCTTGCTCCTTGGATGAATAGCTTGATTCTAAGGATGAATAATAAATATAAGGACTAAGCTATTATTTAAAAGTGAGAAAATACAAGTAAGGACTAAGCTTAAGATTGAAACTGAGAAAGGACATGTTTACAATGGTATAAGGGTGTATATATAGGTGTTTAGGAACCCTAATTCATTTTCTTGAAGGAGAAGGAAAGTAATGGACTCCTAGCCCAACTCAAATTCGTAACCCTAAAACATGGAATCATGCCCGTTTTTGTTTTGGTCTTAGAAGTTTCAATACTCATCCGTTTGACGCGTATGAGTAGTCGAAATTCATCGCCTCGGAAAGATATCCAACTTTGATCTTGACCATTTCTCCAAATTCCACACTGATTTTGAGATATAAGCTGATTTGTGGTCGTAGGTGCTGAAATTCAGATTTAAGGCAGCTTTTCCTTTTTCATGATCTTAGCTTTTCTTTCCTTATCTCCAATTACCATGCTTATCTCTTTCCATATCTTGTAGTCTTTGACTTGGACTCTAATTAATCTCAATAATTATATTTAAAGCTTCACACTAAATAAATAATTAAACCCAATATGCTCTAAAACAATAATTAACTAAATCAAGACTCAAAATAGGAAAGTGTAACATTTCTCAAGAAAATCGACTATAATGACTTCTAAATCACTAAAAATGATGTCTCATCCTAATATAAATCTATCACAAATGAGGAGACATCAGCAAGACATCCAATAGCCTATAACTTAGTGCCCGTTTGGAAGTTCTTTTTAGAAAAGCACTTAAAAGTGTTTCCATAACTTTTAAAGCTTTCTAGACCTTGAAAAATATTTTTATAAGAAGTACCAAATATTTTCTTCCTAAAAAAACACTTAAAGTGATTTTAAATTTCAAAATTACTAATAATAATATTTTAATAATATTTAATTTTATTCTAAAAACGTCTCTAAAATAAGCACTTCCGAACAGGTCCTTAATCTTTTCCAAAGTAGTATTATTATCACCAATTATTTTCTTAATAGGGTTGTATTATCTACAATTATATTCAATACTTTTTATATATGAGTAGCCAAAGTTTCTATGGAAT
Organism: Nemophila menziesii; assembly: GCA_029959085.1. NCBI lineage: Eukaryota > Viridiplantae > Streptophyta > Magnoliopsida > Boraginales > Hydrophyllaceae > Nemophila > Nemophila menziesii. Next base: position 10,337,476 of record JARWIR010000008.1, read on the forward strand.
CCCACCTCGCCAAACCATCATTTTCAGCATTGTGTTGTTAATATGGAATATATTGTTTGTCTTAATTTAGAAACAACATTATATTAATAGAAAACATGATATATACAAATAGAGGTGATGGTATGAAATTAGGAGAAGGACGTGCTTCAAGGAGTAGTTATTGAAGTTAGGGTTAATTAGATCAGAGTTCTACTATCAAAAATAAAACCTACTTAATTAGAAATAGATCTGCCATATTTGTCTTTAAAGAGTGTCTAATATCATTTGAAGTACGCTTTGTAGGACTAGATTCTGTAATGGATGATGAGTGATATCCATGATTATTTGATGGTTTCTAGAATTAGGTGTTCTCGAGTTCCAATTCTATCCAACACACCATCAGTTAGGTATATGGAGGGGTTTCTTCCCGATAACAGTCTGGAACTCAAGTTAGGAAAAAGAATGCATAAATTACTCAACAATAGGAAGGCATACTTCTAGACGCCCATAACCCATTGAGCAACTTAGAGAGCCTTGGTTGATGGAATTTTCAATGTCATACTAGACTCAATACTTGAGAATGAGTTTCATTCAATTCCCTTCTGAACTTTCTTAGTGACTCATGGTCTTAACCTCTTGAAGAATGGGGACATGCCCGAGGTAGCGTCTTCTTCGAGTTTGATAGCAAAAACCTTGCTCCGTGGTCGATGCCTTATTGTTGAAGGTGCTTCTATTGGGATTGCCTTGATGTGTCTATATTCATTAAGGACTTCTAGGTAAGTTACCTTCAGGGACATTCAAACCTGGTATTACGGTGTGTCTTCTGTCCCTAGAAGAGATCTTATGCCCGATGCAATACTCTTTTGACAATAATGGTCATATGCCATTTACCAGAGGGAGCGAAGCCTTGATGTAGTTACAGATTTTTATGTGTTAGGTCTCAGCATGTGGGTCTTTAGTACCTTTTAGGCCTTGTTGGATAATGAAGGTCCCACAGATTGAAAAATAATAACTATAACCTCGTTCAATGGAGGATACACTAAAACTTCCCATGCAAAGAGAGCATACTAACCTATAGGCACGAAGAGCATTCAGACACTAACTCTAGAAGGTGATGATGTCAAAGAAACCACTCATACTTATCCCTTCAATAGTTTAGTATGATATACTATGTCACCAACATCAACCTCGGTTTTGTGGTCCAAATCCAATTACAACATGTACATATGTCAATATATAAGGCGTCAATGAGATGGTTATTAGTAACTTCCTAGATAACTTTATATATAGGATAAACATTGTAGAGAAACCCAGCCCATTTAATTCATGTTTTTGTGCCATAATCATTTGCAATAAAGATCTTTCAATCTTTTGCATATTATCATTGTTAAACATATTAAATTCTTGTCAAACTCAACCGTTATTATTACTATATTTTATATTTGGTAGAATATATTCTATCAAATTGACTCTATCTGTGGAAACGAAAGTCCCATCCCCATTGAGATGTCATGTATAACTATTAGAAGACAACAAGAGAAACCAAACGTATATAGAGAAACAAAGTGAGAAAACATCAACCCTCATTTTTGGTCAAATCTTGATAGGAAGATTAGACAAAGGGGGAACAAAAATACCCACCAAACATAGACAAAGCATTTTCATGAAAGGAAAAGTTGAGGATCTAGCCACATCAACAACCGATAAATAAGCCAACTATATGAGTGACAAAGTACCTCAACACAGTTCTAGAGCTTTGGGGAAGTCATTGCAAGCCAAGCAATGGGATCACGGTAGGGAATAATTTTGAATATCAAACTCAAAATTTAGTGTGGACATAATTCATAAAATAAAGGTACACATGAATTCACTCTTTAAAAGAAAAATGCAATGTATTGTTAATATGCAAGTTCCATCGCTATATTACTTGCACAAAGGGGTGTAATAGAAAAGGAATCAAAAAAGATTCATAATAACGTTTTACATATGTTAGCCTCATGCTAATTAAGATAGGTTTGACTAATTACTTTCACTCAAATCTCATTATTTATATATTAGTGGTAATATATTAGGTAATATACATCATTACTCAATTAAAAAATTTGGAAGAATTGTTATCAATAAAACCAAACTCCATACAAAATAAAATAACCATAAGAATGTTTATATGATGCAAACAAAGGGTCATGTTGATGATATATTGTCTGACCATATGCGTTTTTTTCTTGTCTAGTACAAAAACAACAACAAAGAAAATAGAATAAAAAGGAAATATATATGATACCGGTCCTACCAAAATTATTCGAAATGTTGTAGAGACCATAACCTCTATTCGCAACACTTGCTTCGTGACTAGCTACTTTGGCGAGTTTATCCGCCTGACCGTTGAATTTTCGAGAACTAAATCTAAAAGTCATGGGACCAAAGTCTGCAACCTTTTGGTGGATCCCTCTGACGATCGGTTGGATTCTCAGATTCGTAGCTGACACTGCCTAATACTTTGGATGACTCCAAGGTTATCTGATACGATGCTTTTCTTTTTTCCTGGGTAAGTTTTTCATTTTTCTGAAGTTTTAAGTATTGCAAGGGCTTCTCCTTCTTGAAATAGTCGCACTTGATAGTCTCTTTAAATATTATCTCTTCTTTTTTGTCTTTATGTACTTGTCGAATTCTGATACATGTAGCTTCATACGGTTGGCTAAAATATGTGTCACAGTAAATATGATGTCCGCATCATTTTCTCCTTCTTCTGATTGGTTTAGACTTATTTCTTGATGTATTATTCAATTTGTATTATTGATCTCTCCAGTCAATACCACAAATCTCCTTCATGAGTTTATTTGTGGCAAAAATAACTGAATCACCTTTTATTTTTACGTTTTCATGAACATAATTCATTTTTGTTTTCCATTTATTCCAGATGCATATCATGATATAGTCTCTTATTATTTTCCTATCCTGATTTCCGTTTTCTGAGAAAAATTTGATGATGTCCAGAACCCAGTCTCCTAGTTTTTTTCCTTCATTCTCTTTGTTTTTAATTTGTAAAGGTGATCCCGAACATATTTCTCTGCTAACATTGCAGAAAATGAGAAGATGTTCTACTGTGTCACTTTTCCTTAAACAACAAGAGTAATGATATATATCTCACCTTTTTTTGGTTTATCTTTGTATCACCTCCTATGTGGAAGTTTTAAACACCAAACAGAGTGTTTCTCTTTCCTAATTACTTTTTTTTCTCTTTGCTACATAATGTAACACATAAGGAGTGATATAAGGTTGAAAAAATCGGGTGATATCTAATTTAAAATAAGTAAAAGTACATTTTTTTGTTTTAATTTTTTTGTTTTGTTTTGGGTATATATAGGGTAGGCATTTAAGAATTACCTATTTTTACCATTTAAAAAATATGGGGTTAAGATAATTAATTGATTAAAACAGATTAAGAATAAATAAATAAATAAAAATGCTGACACGGATTGTCCACTTCATACTTAACGGAGATTTTGGACGGAAAACGTTAGTAGGGGCAACGAGTCACGAAAACAAAAGTTAGGGGGATATCTAGTCGCATTTTAAACAATGGGGGCAACCTGTCAATCGCGTTAAAAATCAGAGGGCAACAGGGGTATTTCCTCTTTTAAAAAAATCTTTTCACTCCAAAAGCTCGAAAAAGATATGGATATTTTATAGCATAACATGGAAAAACTGAAACACCCCTTCGATTGTTTAACGACCTGATTGCTCTACTTTAGCATCAAAATGATGTTGAAGTCAACACTCAAGTAGTAAGTAAAATTGAAGACATGTTTCAATTTTTTTTGGATAGTTAAGAGATGTACATGTGTATATTTTTTTGACAATGCTTGCATATTTTTATTGATCATGTAATACTCAAAATATAATGTATAAGATAACCCCTCCTGACAGCTTAAGCTTTTGGGAGAATTGGTTGTCTAACATGGTATCAGAGCCTAATTCCAAAAGAGGTCGCGGGTTTCGAGTCTTGCCGTCGTCACCCAATTAAAAATTCATGTAGCAAAGATTAGACATGCAAAAAATGATGTGAATCTAGCTTGCACGTGAGGGGGCGTATTGAGCATGCAATACTCAAAATATAATGTATAAGATAACCCCTCCCCTCCTGACAGCTTAAACTTTTGGGAGAATCGGTTGTCTAACAGTTTTTTGATGGCCAGCAAATTGAGGTCTACAATTAAAATCCCAAAGCACATGGCTTTTAGTGATTGTTCTTCAAGAAAGGATGAAAGGTGACCCAAAATACGGAAACCTAAAATAATAAAACTTAATAGATAATATCTATCTGAATCTTTGTTAAAAAGAATATACTTCACAATTTGCTTTGGATACCCAAAATTTTGAGCAATGCTCTATAAAAAACAGTATATAACATAAAGAAGGATCTTGTGCATCACATCAATATATCTGTTTTCTCTTTATCAATAGTCACTAAAGGATCTTACCCATTCACCTGAACATAAAGTATCTGTAATTGTTTTTGTTAATTTACACTATAGGTCCCTATATTATGCAAAAATTATACTATAGGTTCCAAAACTTATTTTTTATTGAGATACTACACTATAAGTCCCAGTATTCTGCAAAATAACATGTATTTTATCATAAAAACAACACAATAATTCGTTAAAACATATAGGGACCTAAGCTTCAAGGCAACTTATATCTTACCTTTTACACTCGCAATAGGCGCCAAACATATTCCACGTGCCTTTATTATTTTCAACAAAAACTAAGATTATTTCCCATATTACAGTGAGAGAATGAACGGATGTATTTGCCTCTGCAGTCAAATCCCACACATGTATAAAAACAGCTCTGTCTACTTTCAAAAATACACAAAATATCATTTAAGTTGATATTTTATAATGGTGTATGAATTAGCCCCTATACTATTAAGAAACAAATGTGTATCCAGTTTGGCCCCATCTGCAGCTGCATAAAAGATTATTTGCACTGTAGGTCCCTACTCGGGTGAAAGAACTTCAAAGAACTGCAATAGTTACTTTCTTTCTGAAATAAATAATCCCATATCATAAATATTTGGGTTTTTTTTGAAGTATTACGATCATCCTTTTGGATTCCTATAAAAATATGATTAAAAAAATGTTAACTTTCAATAATATTTTATGGATCAAAGTGGAGAATTGTTGCATTTCTTAACAATAAATTAAAAATATCAAAAGAGATACAAAATAACTATATTTTCATATTTTAAAGATGCTACCACGTTAATTCTAAAACTATTGTAAAAGTGATGATATTAAATTAAAATTAAAGCAATTTTTAGATATTCAAGGATAACAATTAATTTTTTATCTTAATTTGGGTTCTTCTATTTCACTCCATTGATGAAGGAGCCAAATGGATGAATTATAACTGCAAAAAAAATCAAAAAAATGCAGCATAAGAGACCAAATTGCTAACACCGACATGGGACCCACAAAACTCACAACCTAGTTATATTTGATTGTTGGGTTAATTGTACCTATAGTCCTTGAAGATTTGTCACTATGCTATATTAAAGGATTAATAAATGCATATCAAATAAATACACAAACTCAGGGATAGTGCAAACTTCTTATAAGAAATAAAAGAGGATTATTCGGAATACCTCTTACTGCGGAAGCGTGTTTGAATCGTACTACCAAGTCAACGTCGATCCTTATTCGAAGAAATCCAATTATCCACAAGCTATGATACCCTTTGTGTTATTTGATTGATCGAGCGATTGTTTTAAGATAGAGTTTTTGTACATATTTGTCTGCAAAATGTTTTTATTTTGCACACTTAGGAGAATAAGGCCCAAAAGACCTTTTATATGTGGATTATCTTTTGAATACAAAAGATATAATTGTTCCCACCAAAAGTTGTATTGGTCATTATATGGGATATCCCATCTTGGACGCTCGGCCCGACAAATTCTTACAATTTCCCACTCGCACATGATGGGATAAACATCATTCTCATATAATGTGCCACTGCACATAAAATTTATCTCAATCCAAAATAAACCTGACATGGGTAACTAGCTCGTGTGACCTGGCAAGTATACTAGCATCATTACTATAAACCTGTTAGGGTAGATAGCTGCTCCATCAAAACATATTCCACTTGCATTATTGTAGGACCCTAGACAAAAGATGTAATATCAATAATGTAGTAACTCATATCCCTCAAAATAAGTTATCACTTTCGTAGTGATAATATGAGTCTACTATCATAATCTCACATGTCTCACTATTATGTCCTAGTCCTAGTTGACTTACATGATCCGTGCACCTGCAAGAACACATCTTTGATATTCAATTTAGTCTTCCTCTCGTACTTGAATCTATCCATAGTAATGCAGTCGCTTTCCTAGACATACCCCATTAGGTCGAATCATCCATAACCATTGATAGTATGCTAAACTAGCAGACACTGAATCAAAACATCAAGAGACAATCAAAAGTACTGAGGGTACTAGTTATAGGTCTCACACAATGAAGAAGCAAGGATGAATTCTTCCTTTCCTTTTGTCGCAACATATACACACGTGGTATGACTCACGTGCTACAGTATTCTTTCGCGTATGTCATTTCATCAAAAATACCGTAGAAATGTATAATTAGACATTGCACAAATCTTCCAGTTACTCATACATCATCCTCTTCTTAATCATATAGATTTAAGATAACCCAATAACACGACTCTGGTGATGGGTTTCACAAAAGAATTTACATATATCATGTGTGTGGATATAAACTTCAAAGATATTTTCTTATGTGCAATGATATCTCTTATAAAGTTATACTTTATATTTGTGTCTTTGGTCAAACTTTGATACTATGGGCCTTTTCTATTACCCATTGTCACATGACTATCACCGTGTATCACAACTGGACTCCCACTACGATTTGAGAATCCTAAATGTTCACATAACATTTCTTAACCAAACACCTTATTGAACTACTGCTGAACATGACACAAATCCAGCTTACATAATGGACAAAGCCAGACAGGGTTGTTTCTTGTTACACCCAAATATAGCAACATTACTAAGTAGAAACATATATCCCGGAGTAGATTTACACTCACATAAATCACCATCCGAATTGACATTGATATATCCCTCGAAGAGTAAATTATATCATTGAAAGCAAAGGACCTGATCTTTAGTCCCCGTCAGGTATCTCATGATCCCCTTAGAAACTCTCCAATTCTCTTGTCCTAGATATCAATAAACAATGACTAACTAAACCTGCAATGTAACAAATATCTGGTATAGTACATAACATGACATATATAATACTTCTTATGGAACTTTGGTATGGTAATGAGGATATTTATTTCTTTTCTTCTAGAGTTCGATGGACACGTCTTCTATGTAGAGTCGTGAATTTTTCTAATGGATATCAACGACTTTACAATAGCCATCTTAAAGAATTCAAGTATCTTCTTGGTGTAAGGTCCTTGTGATAGAGATAACAACCTCTCCAACCTTTCTCTATTTAATTTTAACAACAAGAATATACTATGCTTCACCCAAATCTTTCATATCAAAATGGGCGAACAACCATTCTTAACTAGCCTTGACAAAACTTCTTGTCATTCTCGCCCAACAAGATGTTATCTACATAAAAAAAATAGAATTACAATTTTCTATTTGGAATATCACACATATACTCAATAGTACTAATTTATCATCTCAAAATGATTCCATGAGATCACACCATGAAATCTCATGTTCCCCTTACTAGAGGTGTGTTAAAAGTTATAGATCAACTTCTTCAATCCATAAACCTTTTGTTCTTAGCCTTTTGCAACAAAGGCTACAAGTTGTTCCATATGTAGACCTCTTCATCTAAACTTGATTCTAGAAAAAACAGCTTTAACATCCATATGATGTAACGCTAAATAGAAGTATGTTTCAATAGCCAAGATAAGATGAATAAAGGTAAATCTCACAATAAGTGAGAAAGTCGCATCGTATGCAATCCCTTCCTATCGAGTATAGCCTTTTTTCCACCTCTCAATCAAATTACCCTCATTTCTCTTCATCTTAAGAACATATTTGTTCCCAGTAGACTTGCGTCCTTTAGAAAATAACTAGATCCCAAACATAGTTCTCTTTTATGGACTTTTAATCTTCTTCATAACCATTTCCAATTAGGAGATCAAAATGCATAACACACTATATGATGTTCCTATTTGTTTTGAGAATTTATCATGAAGACTTCTCCATTGATATCAAAACAAAGACAAGGAATCTATCATCATTTACTTCTTCTAACAGAAAGATCGCGTAGAAATAGGTTGACTAGATGATGATATTATGTTCTCTAAATCATTAGTTTCAGACAGACTGGATTCCACTACCTTTGTTTGCATATCATCTTATATAGTCTCACACATTTCATATAGAGGGAGGTCCTTTTCCACTTCACCCTCCTTTGGAAATTCAGTCTCTAAAAATTGACATCTCAAGAATCAATATTTTCTAGGCTTCCATCATTAAGTTCACCAATGAATACATATCCATTAAAGTGCTAAGGATATCTTAGAAAGATACACTTCTTTCCTCTATGGCCTAACTGTCCATATTTGTGAGTTGGATAATGAACATAAGTTTCCAACCCCAAGGATGCATATATGATAAACCAGGCTTCTGACCTTTCCAAAGTTCATAAGGCATTGATGGAACTGATTTTGTAGAAACATGATTAAGTATGTAAGCAACAATGAATAAGCATCCTCCCAATACAAAATTGGTTAAATAAATTCTTCCATCATATACTTAACCAATTCAAGGAGTATAACATGTTTCATACACAACTCTCCAAATTGGTCAGATAGATATTCACATCCACCGTCGGTCCTCAAAGTCTTAAACTGATTTTCCACTTCCTTAAGAAATTTAACAAAGCATCTGATGCCTTGATTTTTCAGGAAAATCAAATAGACATAATCAAATAAGGTGAAATTATCTATAAAAGTGATGAAATAACACTTTCTATGTTTTACCATTCACTTGTCTACATATGTCTGCATGAACTTGATGTAGTGGAAGATTGACCCTTTTGGCCTTTCCAAATGATTTCATGTTTCCTTGCTAGCTAGATAATATTCACATGTTGGCAGACTTACCTTAATAAGTGACAAGTGAACCCAGATAGTTCTCTTTTGTCAACATGCGCATTCAGTCTTTACAAATATGTCCTAGCTAAGCAGGCTACACATTTTCCTTCTACATCAGAATTACTAGAAGAAGCATTCAAAGAAAACAACATCCGCTATTATAATCACTTACAATACAGTTATCATTATCCAAAACCATAAAATTATTCAAGATTAAACTTGAAACATAATACTTAGTGCCACTGAAAATATCTACTGCTTTGTCATGAAATTCTAAACTAAAACCAAACTTTAGAAGAACATTAACCGAGAATAATTCTGGTGAATGGCAATGGTATATAGAACATTATGCAAGTACAAGGTTTGAACATCTAGAAAGTTCAACTTGCATGTACTAATCCCTTTAACTTGAACTCGGTTATTGTAACACACATATATCCAACTGGATTCCCCAGGAGTTAAACAGTACTTTGCATAGACCCTTTAGTCCTTAGTTATATGGTCAATACTCCTGAATCAATAGTCCATAAAGGATTATGATAATCAAGTAAGACAATGCTAGCTACACAAGCAAAAAAACACAAGAAAAGAATTCTGCTACATTCTTAGGTTTGCTGCACTTGCAAGCAAAATGACCCATTTTGTCACAATTGTAGCATTTAATCTATCTCTTATATTTATTCTTGTAGGTTTGTTTACCCCAAGTTATCCATTTTTTTTCTTTTCACCAAACTTGTTAACATTCTTTATCTTCTAGTGTCTCTAGCGCTGATTAATCAATACACATCAAGAGTTTGACTCAACCACATAGGATTGACCTTGAGGCTTCATATAACTCAAGGAACTCATCTTCAATGGAAACATGGGGAGCTTCATCATCAAAATCTTAATGATGTCATTGTGTATCAAAAAACACTTCTTGTGCTCCAAGTCATGTGGAAGAGAATTGATAACACCATCACACAGTTCATCATGCATGAAATTAATAAAAACATTCTCCGAGCAATGAATCCTTCCTTTTCCATTTGTTGAGTTCTGTTTCCTTTTCCAAACATAGGCATCATATTGTTAACAGTTTCGAGAGAATCTTGCTCATCAACTACATAATGTAGCTTAAGGTTTCATAGGTTATAGTTATCATCAATCACTTTATCTAAATAAAACCATTGTTTAGATTGAAAAATGACCACTCTCAAGGTCATTTTTCTGATAATTCTATGGACATCAACTAGTATACACATATATTCAGTGATATGATTGTCAAATGCAAATTTAATTGATAAAGAATCAACAAAAGAAGTGATAAAGAAAGTTTACTATGTTACCAATCATGAATGACATACTTTTGTCTTTTCTTTACTAACTCAATTTCATTTGATAATCTTAAGTTCTATCACTATAGAACTTCCACTATTCTAATACAATCAATTTTGATGGATCATACTACAACTGCATGGTTTAGTATTTATGGACACAAAACTCATCCATACAAATAACACAGAGTTTACTATATAAACAAATCATGCATAAAAGAATTACTCAATATCAAAAAATAATTCACTTATAAAGTATATGTACGATATAACATATGACTAGAAGATAAGCATGGCCTAGAAGATTACATCTCTATCGGGTTGTATCGAAAAACATGTTTCATTTGGATAAACATATCACAATTATGTATACTTGTGAATCATAATCAAATAAATAAGTAAATTGCAACATGCTTTGATACAATAGTAATGAATCATAATCATTTTTTTCTTTGGTATAAAGATTATTCCTAAAATCTTACCCCAAAAAATGGCATAGTAAAAAATTAATACAATTACTCAAGTGAGTTGCCAACGATCTTCAAGTTTGTTTTTTCCAAACACAAACAAATAATGCGTTTTTTAACATGAGACTATGATTTCATTGCAACAAATAATAAACGCAACATGAACACAGCCAAGCGATTAAGGATTCAAACTAATTTAATTGTATAAATTGTCTGGCCAGCCTTTTAAAAAAGTTGTAGTTTCAATTTTTCAAATCCTTAAGGCGTCTCCGCAAACAAACTTTACAACACTTTACAACACTATAGCGACCATGTAATCTATACACCACTGTAGCGGCCATGATCACAGGAGAATTTTTTTTTACAAATACTTAACTCAACCATTATTTAACAAAAAATAACAAACACTATATCCATGGATATGTAAGAAAAAATACATAATTGTGGAAGAAATAAAGAACAAACTTGGCTCTGATACCACTTGTAAGAAATAAAATAGGATTATTCGGAATACCCTCTTACTGTGGAATTGTGTTTGAATCGTACTACCAAGTCGACGTGGATCCTTACTCGAAGAAATCCAATTATCCACAAGCTATGATACCCTTTGTGTTATCTGATTGATTGAGAGATTGTTTTAAGATAGAGTTTTTGTACATATTTGTCTGAAAAACTTTTTTATTTTGCACACTCAGGAGAATAAGGCCCAAAAGACGTTTTATATGTGGATTATCTTTTGAATACAAAAGATATAACTGTTCCCACCAAAAGTTATATGGGTCATTATATGGGATATCCCATCTTGGAAACTCGGCCCGACCCAAACTCTTACACTTTTTCTAATACACATGGGGTATATTTTCCTATTCTAGACAAAAGGACTAATGGTGCAATATAAACTTCATTATATACTTTTTAATCCACTCTTTAAATATAAACTAAAGTTTTTTTGCAATACACAACTATAGCTCTTACTCTATTTTGGTAAGTCTTTTATCACTCGCTCCCCAAACTCTTTCAGATAACCCAAAATGTCTAGCTTTTTTTTCTTTTAAATTAAAAACAACCCTAAGGTCTTTATCTTTGTCTTGCATTGCATAGGGACCTATAATGCAATTAACTAAAATATAGGTTATTTTTCATAATATATGAACTTGTAGTGCAATTAACTAAAAAACATACTGTTACCCCCACAAAAAGTGAAATTTTTTAACTGCACGGAATCTCAGGGGTACTTTCGAAGCATTTTTCAAAAGTAATTCTGAAAAATTACAAAAGTAGTTTTCAAAATTATAAAAGTAATGAGATTAGGTTAAAAATCATTCAATGTTTTACCTTAATTTGGTTCTTTCATTGTTAATGGCGTAGCCAAGTCGGTTGATGATTGTGGAGAATGGTCCTCGAGTGGAGGCGGTTTTATTGTGTAGGAGAGCGGCTTGGTAGGAAGGTGATTGTGAAGAGATATCTATCGAGGCAACAGCTGAAGACCATGATCATTGATTTCTTTATACGGTAAAACAGTAAAAGGATATTCTTAGCGCATCACTTCTCATACAGTAAAAGGCTTCTAATAGTCATAAGCTGGCCATTGCAGGATTTGTATAAAAATATAATAAAGATTTATACTGAGATTAAGTTAAAATTCAAATTAATTTCTTACCTAATAAATATGGGTTCTTTGATTGTTGATGGCTAGCCAAGCCAGGCTGATAATGGTACAAAATGATCCCGAGTAGTGGCAGATTTCTCGTACAGGAGAGCGGGTTGGTGGAAAGGCGAGTGTAAAGAGATGGCCTGACCTAGCCTAGACAATCCGGGTTGATGACGGTGAAGAATGGTTCCTGATCGGGCGGCATTTTTTTGGTTACATATGAGAGCCACTTTGGACTAGGGGTCATTGACTTGGTTCGAACCTGCACCACTAGATTGGATGACCAAGGCCCTCGCCAGTGAGTTGATCCCAACTGGTTGGCCATCGATTTTCTTAAATGCGGTTTGGTGGAAAGTTTACTGTGAAGAGATGAGTTTTAGGTTTTTTTTGGCCTTCACCAAAATATGTAAAATCAATTTTTTTTAATTAAAAGATTGATATTTAATGGTATTAATGATAAGTGGGGTCAGAAAAGATCTTGGCCACCACTTATGGGCTTTTAAAAAAACTTTGTAATATAATATAGATTAGGTATAGCCCGTGTCTGAAAAGACTACAAAAAATAAAAATTCTACATAAATCTACAATGAAACTTACATTTGAAGAACTGAAGTAGACACTTTAGTATAAGCATGAATATCAACAAAATTAAAGTTATTATATCTATTAAAAATGAAAGCAACAAAAATAATAGACATAGTATGGATAAATTTAATAAAATTCTTAGGTTATAGAATACAAATGGCGACTTAAAACTTAAAGAAGGAGTCTCTAAATTATGCTCAATTTAAGCTTTTGGTGCCTTCCCAAATGACTAAGGAAGGTAAAGTTGTTAAATATGATACCCTATGTCAATATTCTCAAGGAGTGCACAAAAAAGATTTGAATGAAGTAGTTATTAAGTGATTATACTACTGGACAGCCGGTGCCTGAAGACGCTATGTAAAAATTGATCAATTATAATAAACAATTTTGTTATTTTATAATTTTATGATTTGATAAAGTGACACACAACTCACACTTTAATTTTAATAACTCCACACTATTATATGTAATTCGCAAAAGTATAAATTTCTAATTTATATCAATATCTAGTCAGATAATTGAAAATATAAATTAATTGTAGATTGAATGAGTACATTTCCATGGTCCTGTAAAACAACAAAATTTACTTTTTGCTAAAAAATATATAAAACTGGGTACTTTGATTTGTACTTAATAGTCCCTAATCTATGTTAACCGTCTCTGCCCCCTATTGTGTTGTGTTAATAAGTATAATTGTAAATTATTTTACCTAAGAACAATAATAAATTAACACTACTCGATGATTTTCTATTTAATTAGGTAGGAAAAATCACACCCATTACATAAAAATATGCAAAAAAACATCAAAGATTAGTACATTAATGTTGAGACCAAAAATATATTTCAAATATTTAATTTATTATATGAGAGTAGAAAAATTAAATAAAAATAGAATGACATCAAATTATTGTGTAATTTTTTACAATTATTACCACTTTAAAATTTTTTAAAAAAAAAATCTACGGTTCTAACAATTAAATAGAGTAAACTAACAAATGAAAAGAAAATAGAGATTATGACCCAGGGGGTCTTGAACATCCACCCCTAGTCCTAACCCAACCCCATCTTTTTGCTCTTCTCATAAAAGACCTCAATAAGATTTTAACACTATAGGCAAAAATTCCAATTACAAATATACCCTCTTTTGTTTTTCATCTACTATATATAATGTATTTAATTTCAGAAATTATTTTATTAAAACCCTAATTCATACACTCTCTCTCCTCTCTCTATCTCATAATTCTCTCCTCTCGTTCATTCAATACCACACCCGCCGGAGCAAAATAGCAGCTCCGCCAAACCGCCGCACCGCACCTGTAATAACTCTCTCTCATCTCTCTCGTTTTACCACTACCCCAAGCTTGAAGACAACTGCTACTCGAAGACCCCTACTGCACAGATTCCGGCGCTCCACCAACACCGCCTTGCTCTTATCCATTCTTGGCTTGATTCTCGCCGCCTTGATTCTCCAACCATTCGTCGGAGTTCCATTTGATCTCAAAGCCAGCAGTTCCAGTTGATCTCGAAGCCAGCAAAGATTATCTGAACAAACCAGTCCATTCGATGCGAGTACTGCTGCTGTTATCGAATCTGGCACTTCGCTGCTGTTCATGAAGCTTTGGCGGTGGTCGGAGTCGCTGCCATGAAGGATTCGTTGATGTGAATGAAGACCTTTCCTACCTCGCCTTTGTTCGTGTTCGTGACCTCCGAGCAGTGAAGACTTGTCGTCGATGCAGTAGCTGTTGCAGAAAACTCACCATAGAAGAAAGCTTAAGGACATGGCTTCGAACTCCGATGGCAGAAGTTTCTTTTTGCCGGGATCTAGGCGTTCGAAGTCTAAGCTCGCAGAGAAGAGAGCTGGCTGGAATTGGTGCTGCGTTGGTGAACAGATCGAGCTTCATCACCATTGATTGCTCCAGATCGAGCTTCGTCACCATTGATTGCTCCAGATCGAGCTCCATCACCCTTGATTTCTACAGTGAGAAGCCGTGGAGACACGAAGAAGTTTCTGTGCGTGAGAGACACGAAGAAGTTTCAAACCTTTTTTTCCAAATCTAGTCAAACCAGATATTAAGTTTAGGTTTTTTTATTTTTATTTTGTTCAATAGTTGTAAATAGATAGGTTTTTGTTATGTTGTAATAGTAAATGTGTGTAAAAGTGATACTCATCATTTTTAATAATACTTAGCTTTCTTTTATCGAATACTCTGCTTTTTTAATAGTATACTCTTCAATTTTGTAAAAATCTCATCATTTTATGTAGATACTCATCATTTTTTTATAGGAAAATCATCATTTTTTTCGAAACTCATCAATTTTTGTATAAAACTCATCATTTTTTCCGGTGACCGGAGATCGGAGGTCGGTGGTCAGAGATTGGTGGTCAGTGGTCGGAGGTCGAAGGTAGGAGGTAGGTGGGTAGTGGAGAGAAAAGATGAACACTGGCGTCACTTTTTTTGTTTTTTAGTGTTAGTAAGGGTATTTTAGTATTTGGTCCGTTTTGAGGTCTCTTTAAAGAAGTAAGATTCCCACTAGTTCCTTTAGGCCAAAAAACTAGTCTCCAAGACCCTATGCGTAAATCACCCAAGAAAATAACCAACAAAAAATTTTATTCACTACTTTTAACATGTATGTCATGTTAAGTAGAAAAAAACAGCATAACCACTACTATTGGCATATACAACCTGGTTTTTTAAGGTGGCAAATAGACCCATGTGTTATGCATACAAATGGAAAACTGTACTATTGGTCCTTGGCTTAGGCAAAATAGAAAAATAAGCCCAAAAATTTATACCAAAGTGTAAATTACACTATCTATCAGCGTAAACCGTGGCCAATTTCAGGGTATATATCGTAAAATCAGGAAAATTCAGGGGTTGTTTAGATAATTTCTAAGGCTACAGGTTAGATGATGGACATATTGGAGCACCAAAGAATCATAGTGAAGCTGCAAATTTGGTTCAAAATAGTCATTCATTTGGTCTTGTTGAAATAATTTAACTTCTCCTTCTTTAATAGTCCAAACAAAAGAACTTTCCCCTGCAAGTCAAACACTTAGTCATTTTTGAGTTAGTCATTGATATTGATACTAGATTTCGGAATACTTTGGGAAATAACTCAAATAAGCAAAAAGGTGAAGGACATACAAAGTTGTACTATATGTATGTGTTAAGTTACCACCTTAGCCAAAAACATCTTATTTAATTAAGAGCAAGACTTATATGGATTATAGTTCAACAATATGATTATGGTTCACCAAGGGCAACACTAATATAAATCATGAGTTCAATGATTAAAAAATAAGGTTTTAAATTATTAATGTATGTAACACTATATATATATTATATATACAAAATAGGGTGGTAATCCTACTCATGCATAAATATAATCCCCACAATTAGTTGTAGAACAGGATTGCTTGAAATTGTCATATATATTAATTAAGTATACCCTTTTATGTTCACTCAAAGTGAAACCTCAAAGATGTTGCTCACACATATTTTTCTCTGATGATTAGAAGTGACAATTGATATAAGCTACATATTTTCTACTACGAAGGACTATCAGAAGAAAAGCTTTTTTACATAAACCAAGCAAAAGTTATCATTTAATGCAGATAAAGATAGTTTACCCTATAGTTAGAATATTTTAAAACATACCCAACTATTACTATGCTATCAATTAATTAACCTACTATGCTAATATCAACTATTATTAATGTACCGTTGACAAAGCTTCTTAAGTGGTTCTTTTGCATCTTCAACAATATAAACCACCTCTGTAATGCGAAGATCATATCCATATTTGGATAGCTTTGGTTTGGAATAGAAGAAAGAAAATTTAGCTATAATTTCAACCTCTTCATAAGGTGCTTTCTGAGCCTCAGTCATATTCCTCCATTCTTCACCCACTAACTTCGCAACCTATTAGAAATCAAAATTAAATTTACATGCATATATACTACTAATCAATTGAATTAAAATATCAACTAAATTAATCACCCTCTTGATTATAAAACTGGTCTTCTTTCTTCTTTGATTCTTCCATGAAAACACCACGAAATTCAGCTTGAAGTAGAACATGTAATATTAATATTTTGTGGCAAGCTAATAATATATTAGTACCCTGAAATAAGATAAAACATTAGAGACTGAAATACGTTCGTTAGAAGCTTGATTACCCCAAAACATATCCCATTTACAGGAACCTGAACTTAACTCTAATTAGAGTTCTCTTCTACCATGACCTGAGTTATATAGATCCTTCATACATATGGATGGCAACGGGTCGGGTTTTTGCAAAAAAATCTAAAAACCATAACCATAACCGTTTTTATAATTAAAAACCATATCCTAACTGTTTAACCATCGGTTACACTTTTCAAAACCATAACCGTATTATTCGGTTTCGGTTTATTAAACGGTTTTACGGTTTTTAACCATATTCAAATGATAATTTAATAAATATATTAAATTTTATATAATAAAACCACACATATAAAAAAAAAACTCCAAGGTTTATAAATCATTGTGTTGGTATTTAATTAAATTGCATATTTATTATTTAATTGGTTAAATCTAGTATTTTGATTTTACTCTTAGAATTTCAATATATCTAATTTGATCTAAATTATTATAAAAATTTAAAATATATATGATAATAAACGGTTTTCTGTTTTTCGGTTTTATTTTTATCAAAAACCATAACCTAACGGTTTTAACCATTGGTTACACGTTTCAAAACCATAACCTAATAGTTTTAACCACGGTTATATAATTCGGTTTTCAATCGGTTCGGTTATCATCGGTTTCGGTTTTTAACCGTAACCATTGCAATCCCTATTCATACAGTTAGTTGAAAGAATAAGAATCTGAACAAACATAATTTATATCCAAATCAGTAGCCTTTGAATCTTTTATACTTGAATGTCAAAAGCCAACGATATAGAGGAGATTACATAAGTGCAACGATATGTTATCTTAGAATCAATTACATAGATCTGTTCTTCATACTCAGGGTAGATTTAGCATTTAGTTCTATACGAATTAAAATACTTAAAAGGATCAACATATTATAATTTAAACTTGTACTAAAACACTAAGATAATTTTGAAATTTACTAAGATGATTCCATACCAGGCTTCACGACACCAGTTTCCTCATCATGCATTTTAAGAGAGGAGAATACCACATGTTTATTAATCTACATCCATGTATATAGCGAGTTTTAGTCCAAGACTGTCATCCATATGATCCTAATAAAGCAATTGTTCCTCAGTTACATCTGAGATTAAACATTGATAAATAAGTTAGATAAGGAAAAATAACATTGAAGAATTAACAATTATTGAATTAAGGTAGATGAGAGATGAGAAGATTATACCGAAACAATTATTTATAGCGAGAATTAATCAGTACTTGCAGCAGCTTTATCAATTATGAAACTCTTAGAGATGCATCTATTGAATCATCTAAGTCTTGAAAAACAGGGACTTGGTACACAAATAAGTTTCTGAAATACCTTGTGGCTGTCAAATTTAAATGGGCGCCAAATTTACATCCCCGAGGTGATTATTTCATCTCGACCACACCTTATTTGCTTCATCATTTGTACGCCTCCTTTTGATTTAAATTCAAAATGCTTCTTTACCTAACTCTCTCGTTCTCTTCACACGTATGCTTGTCTCAAACATCACGCTTCTTTATCTACTTGACGATGAACAATTACTATTACATGGAAATATTTTGCTTCAGGAGAATCCCACACTACATTGTTGTAATGTCATGATCAATAATATCACAGTATTTACGTATTAAATGCTACATGCTCATCTGAATAATTGTCTTTAGTCTATCAGACATTTTATGGCGATCGAAAAATGTAGAATTATTTGAACAATTAATTCAATTTAAATGAAAAAATATATATACTTTAAGAGATGGAGATGCTAAGATGAACCTAGAAATAGTTAATTAACATACACAAGACTAAAATTCATTTACATTTAGGCTCAACCATTTGATTAAACACCTTTGGCGCTATTTGGAGATTATTCAAATTCACTCCAAACCAATACACGATTATTGTTTACCTTCAAATATATATACGATAATGAGTCGTTCTCATCTATAATAGGGATTGAACCAACCTATGCTGCAAATAACAATAACAATAAGGAAGTTTGTGAGGAGTGAAAAAAGTGAAAACTTGAACTAACTTCCGTACTTGGTGTGTGGAGATAAGGAGCTGAAGCAATGTATGAATCAATAATCTGGACAAAAAGAGAAAAAACGTTTATAATAAAGCAGAAAGAAATTTGGAGTTGTTACCCATGACTTTGGAGCACAAATTTTGAAGCATCAACCATGGAACTCTGCGACAGAAATTTCAAAGCATCGCCCATGGAACTTCTTTGCTTGAGTATTCAATACAAAAAAACATCCACTGTCTGGTGAAGATAAAGCAACATCCATGATCTGATGAAGCTAAAGAAACAACCACGAAGTGAAGTCAAAGAGAGACGACTAATACTTCAAATTATATGTACGTAAATGTATGTTGCAAGATAAATAAGTGGGTTGAATATAATTAAGTAGGCAAAGAAAGAGATGTACATATTGGAGACTTGTTTAATTAGTTAATGGATAATTATTAATTTCATGTGTTATTAATAATGTCAAATAACAAAAAGTAGATATAGTAATGTAAGAGAATTACCATGAATTAATTTAAGGTCATCAGAGAATATGGATTTTCCCTCGTTCTGATATTGCTTCTCAACTTCCAATGCTGTAATAACTGTTTGTGCTTCCCTTTCTACACTGGTGTTGCATAACTTTGTGGTCGTAAAATCTATTCGAGGACCAATACTCTTATTAAGCTGGACAACACCCTCTACTCTAGGGTTATGTACCTGGTCAACTATATACTTTCTCATATATGCATAGAGAACACTTTATAAATGACGTTACAACTAGACAACAATTTCTCTAATAAGTTGTTGTCTTTTTAGGTTCTTCGTAGGTTAAAGTTGAATCGTTCCAATGATTCAAGATTTAGCCACAACCCCTTAGTTGAGTGATATTTTCAGCCTATTGATGTGTAGAAATTGAACAACGTTATGACTAGACAACAATTTCTCTGATCTACCATGAATTGCAATATTAATATATACAAACTGTCATCTCCAAAGGTATGATAAATAATCAACACCTAAAAAAGGTGACTCCTCGCAAGTGCACGGGTCATTGGCAAGTAATAAAAATAAGTAACACAGTATATCAACTCCACATGGACTATCAAGGATATAGTTAATGTGTTTACTAGTTCGCGGCTAAAGCGGTCGATGAGGGTCTAG
This sequence comes from Nemophila menziesii, assembly GCA_029959085.1. Classification (NCBI taxonomy): domain Eukaryota; kingdom Viridiplantae; phylum Streptophyta; class Magnoliopsida; order Boraginales; family Hydrophyllaceae; genus Nemophila; species Nemophila menziesii. The sequence continues at coordinate 10,357,987 of JARWIR010000008.1, forward strand.
CGCCTAGGAGGGATTATGTGGTTTTGAATCCCGATATTTAGTTTCATAAATTTAGCAATACATGTGTAGTAATTAGAATAATTTTATTTATTTAAGTTATAAAATTTGTCTTACAATACTCTAGTAAATATAAGAATACTAAAATAAGATTTATAATATCAATTCAAGATTTTTCGAGAGTAAGAAAAATAAAAGGAAAACGTAAGAGGCCATTTGTAATTAATCGATGCCTAGGCGGGTTAGGCGTCTCTTCCACGACGACTATGATGCTAGGCTATAACGCCTCAGCACCGGAAGTCAGTTCTGGTAAGATGACCCCACCCCTCGATGCGACTCCATCTTTCCATTGCTGAATGAATTTCCGTAGAGTAAATGGTTCGGGTTGGCCGGGTATTCTCACCAATCTGTACTTAAAAATACTGCACCCGGACTTATTCTTCTCAGTCCAAGACTCTTGAACCTTGTACATGCCATCGTAAATATATATTTTCCCAGCCAGACTAGCAATGTCCTTCACCCCACGTATCACTCTCACCTCATTTCCACGATGCAAATTCTTGATGATATTTTTCCAGGCCCTATCATTTCAAAATCAAAAGAACCATTAATTCGGGAATGGGGAATGATGATAAGAAATTAAATTTGAGATGAACTGTGAGGAAATATACTGGGTTGATCGATCACAGCAAAATTGGCTAAGTTTTGGCGACAAAAATACAAAATATTTTCACTTGTCTACTATTCAAAGGCGTTCATATAATAGGATTATAAAAATTAAGGATACCGTGCTTTACCATCAAAATAAAACTCTTGACAAATACTATAAATACCATACCTTACCGTAACTGAAACTAGAAAAATAGTTGGCCAAATAAAAACCGCTATTTTTAACACCGATCAAATGAGATCTATGTGAATCACAAAAGACAGTGTAAGAGTGTTCAACGCTCTTAAATTTCTCACCAAAAATCGAGAAGAGGTTTGTAGTCTCTAGATAACAAGACCGAGGTACCTATGTGAAGGCTAGGGTACCATAATGGTATGTCACATTTTCCTAAGTTGTAGACATTTAAGCAAATTCACCAATGGGAAATATACATGCATCCCCATGCATATGCCCAAGTTAATCAAAATTAGGTTTCCAAGTACACGAACGGGATTCGAACCCTGTACCTCTTGCTTTACCCCCTTTAAGGGTTGAAGAAATAGCAAAACTCTGACCAGTTGAGCTACCCCAACTGGTTTGCATGGTGATTTGTTTTTCATAAACCTCGTGGGATAAGAGCTTTTTTGTGTACCAAAAGACTAGTTGTAGATTAAGAGATACCACTTAGCCAAGCAGGGATTTTATCCTAACCAACACAAGAAGAACCCAGGCTACTCCCATATTTTAAATAAAAATAAAAATAATCAAAACTAAAAATAATAAGACTTACTCTGATTTAAACTAAGTTTGATTATACGGTATCAATGTTATTAATTTAATTTTCATAATAAAAAACATGAAAGTTCATTTCGATTTTTCTTTACCAAATATATAGTTTGAACCATGTAAACTGAAAGTAAATAGTTAGTAACTACTTACCAATATGTCGGATAATGTTTAGCCTCCGACGTATCACATAGAAATGACATGACCAACGATCAATTATTGTAAGTGTACCTAAAGGTACAAAAATATGTTATTAATGATAAATTTAATTGACATTTTATTTAAGTATTCAAGAAATAATTATGTTTTAAAAATATTGCTAAGTTATAAATAGGATACACATATAGGTACAAAAATATATTCGTGTACTTAAGTATTAGACATCTATGTATAAGAGAGTGTGAAAAATAATATCACACTAATCAAGTAGTCTTTAAGTATAGTCGTGAAATAAAAAAGAGTTGTATTGTTTTTATATGTAAAAAAACTAGATCAAAAAGTTAATTTTATTATGTAAATTGTTGGGGTGAGCACGGGTCACTTAACCTACCCAAATTCCAAAGAATAAATTGAACCAAGATATCATGGGTTTGAAAAAATAAACCCCAAAACCGGCCATAATTGATATAATAACTTTGAATTTTTAAGTATTTGGTAGGTTTCAGGTTGATGATTTATAAGATATAATTTATATTATAAATATTAAATTCTTAAGATATGTAAAAATATTTATCTTTGCAAATCTACAACATCCAATATCAAAAAATTCAAAATTAAAAAAGAACGATTATGATTCATAGATCTAAAAATTATCTTAAAAAATAAACACAATTAATTACAGATGTAGAAGATCTATATTGATTTAATAACATACCCATGAAGTAGTCGCTCGATTATACAAATCTTCACATTCTAAGTGTATAGAATATCGTTTATGATTGGTTTGGGTATAAAAAATCTTAAATGTTAGACAACGTGCTTGATGTTTAACATAAAAGGAATAACAAGTTTTACTTTTAATTGTTGAACAAAGAAGGATTAAAGAAGAATAAATTAGAAAAATAAGGCGGAATAGGTAAATGAGAGAGGAAAGCGAGAGAGGAACTGATGTGTTCAGCAGTGTTTAGAATGAGAATAAAGACTTAAAATCGTGTATATACTAAAATTCATGGGTTACCTAGGCTAATTTGTTTTTTAAATTGGGTCGTGTAATCTGAATCGGAAGTATTGTGATAAAATATCGGTATTTGGGCCATTGGATCGGTAGGGTGGGCTTGTTGATTTTGGTTTTTCAGGATGACCTACTCTAACCTAGTATATTCTTTTTACAATACATATATAAGAAGTCATAAAAACGGAATTTTTTTCTCAAATATTTAAACACTAATCTTTATTTATTATCTTTATTTACCATCATACTCGTAATTTACACATCCTTGTTCACCACCAAAAAGAGTACCATTGTTGGTGGTCCATTTGATAACCAATAAAAGTGGTGTGTTACCTATCATTATTGTTAGTGCTCTAGAGCACTATTTACGTGACTTCAATTATTGGACGGAAGGAGCAATGAGATAGTGTGACTAGGAAAAGATGGAAAGATGATTGAAAACGAGAAAATGAAAAATTAGGAAGTTAGGAGGGTATGTTAGTTTTACTTTATAACATATTGGGTAAATTTTATATTTCTATATAAAATATACTAAAAACAAATATAATCAAAACAATTGCTATCCATTTCATTTTCTAATTTCTTTTTCTAGATTGGATTATATGATATAAAATAAATAAACAAATAGTGATGCCTTATATCAAGACATCCAATAGCCTATAACTTAGTGCCTGTTTGGAAGTTCCTTTTAGAAAAGCACTTAAAAGTGTTTCCATAACTTTTAAAGCTTTCTAGACCTTGAAAAATATTTTTATAAGAAGTACCAAATATGTGCTTCCTAAAAAAACACTTAAAGTGATTTTGAATTTCAAAATTACTAATAATAATATTTTAATAATTTTTAATTTTATTCTAAAAACTTCTCTAAAATAAACACTTCCAAACAAGTCCTTAATCTTTTCCAAAGTAGCATTATTATCACCAATTATTTTCTTAATAGGGTTGTATTATCTACAGTTATATTCAATACTTTTTATATATGAGTAGCCAAAGTTTGTATAGAATCCCACATAGCCAAACGATCATTTTCAGCATTGTGTTGTTAATATGGAATATATTGTTTGTCTTAATTTAGAAACAAGATTATATTAATAGAAAACATGATATGTACAAATAGAGGTGATGGTATGAAATGAGGGGGAGAAGGATGTGCTTCAAGGAGTAGTTATTGAAGTTAGGGTTAATTAGATCAGAGTTCTACTATCACAATAAAAACCTACTTAATTAGAAATAGATCTGCCATATCTGTCTTTAAAGAGTGTCTAATTTCATTTGAAGAACGCCTTGTAGGACTAGATTCTATAATGGATGATGAGTGATATCCATGATTATTTGATGGTTTCTAGAATTAGGTGTTCTCGAGTTCCAATTCTATCCAACACACCATCAATTAGGTATATGGAGGGGTATCTTCCCAGTAACAGTCTGGAACTCAAGTTAGGAAAAAGAATGCATAAATTACTCATCAATAGGAAGGCATACTTATAGACGCCCATAACCCTTTGAACAACTTAGAGAGCCTTGGTTGATGGAATTTTCAATGTCATACTAGACTCAATACTTGAGAATGAGTTACATTCAATTCCCTTCTGAACTTTCTTAATGCCTCATGGTCTTAACCTCTTGAAGAATAGGGACATGCCCGAGGCAGCGTCTTCTTCGAGTTTGATAGAAAAAACCTTGCTCCGTGGTCGATGCCTTATTGTTGAAGGTGCTTCTATTGGGATTGCCTTGATGTGTCTATATTCACTAAGGACTTCTAGGTAAGTTACCCTCAGGGACATTCAAACCTGGTATTACGGTGTGTCTTCCGTCCCTAGAAGAGATCTTATGCCGGATGCAATACTCTTTTGACAATAATGGTCATATGCCATTTACCAGAGGGAGTGAAGCCTTGATGCAGTTACAGATTTTTATGTGTTAGCTCTCAACATGTGGGTCTTTAGTACCTTTTAGGCCTTGTTGGATAATGAAGGTCCCACGGATTGAAAAATAATAACTATAACCTCGTTCAATCGAGGATACACTAAAACTTCCCAAGCAAAGAGAGAATATTAACCTATAGGCACGAAGAGCATTCAGACACTAACTCTAGAAGGTGATGATGTCAAAGAAACCACTCAAACTTATCCCTTCAATAGTTTAGTATGATATACTATGTCACCAACATCAACCTCGGTTTTGTGGTCCAAATCCAATTACAACATGTACATATGTCAAGATATAAGGCGTCAATGAGATGGTATTAGTAACTTCCTAGATAACTTTATATATAGGATAAACATTGTAGAGAAACGCAGCCCATTCAATTCATGTTTTTGTGCCATAATCATTTGCAATAAAGATCTTTCAATCTTTTGCATATTATTATTGTTAAACATATTAAATTCTTGTCAAACTCAACCGTTATTATTGTTATATTTTATATTTGGTAGAATATATTCTATCAAATTGACTCTATCTGTGGAAATGAAAATCCCATCCCCATTAAGATGTCTTGTATAACTATTAGAAGACAACAAGAGAAACCAAACATACATAGAGAAACAAAGTGAGAAAACATCAACCCTCATTTTTGGTCAAATCTTGATAGGAAGATTGGACAAAGGGGGAACAAAAATACCCACCAAACATAAACAGATTATTTTCATGAAAGTAAAAGTTAAGGATCTAGACACATCAACAACCGATAAATAAGCCAACTATATGAGTGACAAAGTACCTCAACACAGTTCTAGAGCTTTGGGGAAGTCATTGCAAGCCAAGCAATGGGATCACGGTAGGGAATAATTCAGAATATCAAACTCAAAATTTGGTGTGGACATAATGCATAAAATAAAGGTACACATGAATTCACTCTTTAAAAGAAAAATGCAATGTATTGTTAATATGCAAGCTCCACCGCTATATTACTTGCACAAAGGGGTGTAATAGAAAAGGAATCAAAAAAGATTTATAATAACGTTTTACATATGTTAGCCTTATGCTAATTAAGATAGGTTTGACTAATTACTTTCACTCAAATCTCATTATTTATATATTAGTGGTAATATTTTAGGTAATATACATCATTACTCAATTAAAAACTTTGGAAGAATTGTTATCAATAAAACCAAACTCCATACAAAATAAAATAACCATAAGAATGTTTATAGGATGCAAACAAAGGGTCATGTTGATGATATATTGTCTGACCATATGCATTTTTTTCTTGCCTAGTACAAAAAAAACAACAAAGAAAATAGAATAAAAAGGAAATCTATATGATACCGGTCCTACCAAAATTATTCGAAATGTTGTAGAGACCATAACCTCTATTCGCAACACAGGCTTCGTGTCTAGCTACTTTGGCGAGTTGATCCGCTTGACCGTTGAATTTTCAAGAACTAAATCTAAAAGTGATGGGACCAAAGTCTACAACCTTTTGGTGGATCTTTCTGACGATCGGTTGGATTCTCCCATTCGTAGCTGACACCTGCCTAATACTTTGGATGACTCCAAGGTTATCTGATACGATGCTTTTCTTTTTTCCTGGGTAGTTTTTGCATTTCTCTGAAGTTTTAAGTATTGCAAGGGCTTCTCCTTCTTGAATTAGTCTCACTTGGTGGTCTCTTTAAATATTATCTCTTCTTTTTTGTCTTTATGTAATTGTCGAATTCTGATACCTGTTGCTTTATACGGTTGGCTAAAAGATGTGTCGCAGTAAAATATGATGTCTGCATCATTTTCTCCTTCTTTTGATTGGTTTAGACTTGTTTCTTGATGTATTATTCAATTTGTATTATTGATCTCTCCAGTCAATACTACAAATCTCCTTCATGAGTTTATTTGTGGCAAAAATAACTGAATCCCCTTTTATTTTGACGTTTTCATGAACATAATTCATTTTTGTCTTCCATATATTCCAGATGCATATCATGATATAGTCTCTTATTATTTTCCTATCCTGATTTCCGTTTTCTGAGAAAGATTTGATGATGTCCAGAACCCAGTCTCCTAGCTTTTTTCCTTCATTTTCTTTGTTTTTAATTTGTAAAGATGATCCCGACCATATTTCTCTGCTAACATTGCAGAAAATGAGAAGATGTTCTACTGTGTCACTTTTCCTTATACAACAAGAGTAATGATATATATCTCACCTTTTTTTGGTTTATCTTTGTATCACCTCCTATGTGGAGGTTTTAAACACCAAACAGAGTGTTTCTCTTTCCTAATTACTTTTTTTCTCTTTGCTACATAATGTAACACATAAAGGGTGATATAAGGTTGAAAAAATCGTGTGATATCTAATTTAAAATAAGTAAAAGTACATTTTTTGTTATAATTTTTTTGTTTTGTTTTGGGTATATATAGGGTAGGCATTTAAGAATTACCTATTTTTACCATTTAAAAATATGGGGTTAAGATAATTAATTGATTAAAACAGATTAAGAATAAATAAATAAATAAAAATGCTGACACGGATTGTCCACGTCATACTTAACAGAGATTTTGGACGGACAACGTTAGTAGGGGGTGGTGGTCCTTTGTGTGTTCTAAAAATAGTGCAATAAGGAAAAGAGAACCATAACTGCAAGTGTACAGTTGTCCCAAGTAATATATGTGATAAACAGATTCGTTCGCAGGGACGGAATTGTTGACTCTAATGCTTATCAATTAATGAATAATTGCACTTTGAATGTAAATAAAAGATTTGATAATGTTTGTTTGGTTTTCTAATTCCTAAGATAATTAAAGACTAAGTAAAAATGCAAGTAATGGAACTAGACGCAAGTAAATAAATGCTAGATGCAAAGATGAGACGGTAGTACTTGAGAGACGCAAGGATTTCACCTAACTATCATTCATTTTATGTTTCGTTTAAGGGACAAATTGGTAAATATGCAATGGTCGGAATTCGAAATTCTCCTTACCCCCGTCAGGGTGGACTAAGGAGCTACTATCAGATGCTACAAACCCCGTCAGGGTGATTATAGTCCATCTTCAAGTGAATATATCTAAACTACCCAATAGGCCATAGGATTAATTAAGCTCGTCAGAGTCATGTAATTTCTATCCTACATTTGTTGATGAGGTCCGTATTTACACCCCCCCGTCAAGGTGATCCATACGCCACTATATGGAATAGCATAAATACTAAGCCCTATTTAAAGATTCATGACTTCCTAAATCGTAATTGAATACAAATTAACAAAAATTGCACTTTACCCAATTTGATTTAAATAAGAAATATCCCAAATTCAATACATGAAACGAAATCAAATTGGGTTTAACCCATTATGCATTCTCAAGCACTTAATGAAATTAGCTCATACTAATGCAAAAAAACTAAAATAAAACAGAAAGAATTCATGTTCTTCAATTACAGAAATAAAAGATAGAACCCAATTAGCAATTGGGTTTGGCTGTGATTTTGAGATATAGACCGTCTCCACCTCTTAGCTTTCTCCTTTTCCTTGTTGCTGACTTTCTCTCTGGACACTCCCTTCTAAGGATGATTTGAATTGAAGAAGAGGTAGAAAATAATAAGGTCTAAAGGCCTATTTATACTAGTAAATTCGGACTAGGGTTTTATTTTAAATAAAAAACCATTTAGAAAAGCCCAAGTCCATAATTAAGCCCAAAATCCCGTAACTGCTGCACCTCCTCCACTAAATCAGCTCTAGCCGGTTCGTTACAACTCCGATTGACTTAATTCTAGTTGCTAAATTTCCGTAACTCAATAAGGAACACAATCTCTTCAAAGGTCAGCGGCTAAATCAACTCTTAAGTGGCTCGAAATCAGCAATTTTTGACAGCTTTCCAAATTTGTAGCTTTAAAATATCACTTCTTTTCGGGATTTATCTTCAAGCTTTGACTCCATATCACGATCTTTGACTTTATTCTCGGATTCCTCTCCTAGATAATATTCAAAACCTACAAACTTTTCACTAAAACAAGCAATATTACGCGCAAAAGTTTAATAAATGAAAAATACTAGAATTAAAAGAGGAAAATCGGATTATTGCATATTTAGTCCAAAAGTCTATCAAAACAGTCGAATAAACACAAAAAATGATGTCTCCCAAGGGCATAAAATTAGAACATTTAGGGAGACATCAAGACCCCCAACTCAAACCTTTGTCGTCCCGACAAAGTAAAACTAAAAACAAGGGGTAAGAAGTAGATGCCAGAGAAAATGGAAGCTAGTAAATAAACCCTAAGAAATTCTCAAAACAAATCTCATATAGCAAACATTAGGAACTAGTATACACATACACTTACATGCAAAAATCAAACATAAATAATCTCAATCATCAAATTAAAGTTGCAATGCTTGAAGGTTACACTTGTACTCATCTCTGTATAATGGCTATAGGTTGTTCCTCGATCCTAACTCGCTTTGAACGCTCCCCTATCATTTCTTCATGTCACAAGTTAGTGCACTCTTTATTGTTAATTTTAGTTATTAGTTGTACTAGCTGTCACGTGTGTTGTGTCTTGAATAAGTCTTTATCCACTATTTGGATTGACTATAGTAGGCTTAAGGACGGTATGGATGTATATTTGGTAAATTTGAAGTGAGCTTTTAGCTCTCTCCTCACTTACCATCAACTACTGCCCTCGAGCTTAAGTTTACGCTCATATAATGTTCCCACTCACCCATTTACGCACTAATTTAGCGTCCCATGACAAACCATTACAAATAAGATGATTTTTCAGAAAATTCCACTTTTCTGGATGTTTCTTCTTTCATATTTTTCTTTTTCTTTTCTTTTTCTCTTTTTTTTTCTTTTGTGCAGTTGTCAACCGGGTTCCCGGTGAGCTACTGTTTTTGCTAACTTTTTTTCACTTTTTTTTTCATTTTTTTTTTCAATCCTGGCAAAGGGTTACAATAAGTATAATCATCTGCAATTGTGCCTCAATACAAACACATAAATCCCTACCCAATAAACTCCCCATAAGTGGACCCACCACCCCAAACTCAAGCTCGAGACATGTCTCAGGATCGTGATTCAAGTGCGGGTCATATTGTCATGCCTAATAATCTAAGGGATATGGGCTTATATCGTGGCTACAAAAGAAAGGTTTCAGGCACAAGATTGGGCTAAGACGGATAATAATTGATATAAGGGATAGAAAGCTAAAAAGGTCACAAATAGCTATCAAAGAACTGCCCCTATCATTTTCCTAGTTACATAGCTCGTCTCTAGTTCATATCTAAGTGGGTTCTATACTAATTAGGATCTCACTTTCTACACACCAAACATATTCCTTAAGTACAAGCTTACTTCATTTGCATTGTTCATTAATTCTTCCTATTAATCACCTATGTTTGCATGCAATTAAAGCGCGTTTTACACTATTCCCTAAAGTCCACTATTTACTATCATAGATTCATCAAAAGTATGCTTAAAGGGGACATTTAAGATCTTCTACAGTCAAAGGCAATCCCTAATTAATTTATTGAAAGCAAATAAAACAAATAACACATAAAAACTGGGATGAGGCAACGAACCGCACCCCAAACTCAAAAATGAGTCGTGTCCCCACGACTTGAAAAGACTCAATAAAGCAATTAAAGTAATATACACTAAATGAGAAAAGGATTGGAAAACATATCTGGATCGACACTAGGCCGATTACGTGTAGTCTCATGTTGAGGTTTTGAATACTACTTCATCAAGCTTTATAGATCATTTAATTGTTGCATCCATCTTGAATAAAGTGTTCTTCATTACCTCGAACTCTTTTGCCATATTTCCCAATTCTTCATCATTTCCTATCTCTCTAAATCATCATCTCTTCCACGAAAATCTCTCCTCAACACCCAATTTTTTATCTTCATCATGTTCTTCGTACCTTTTCCAACCTTCATGGGCATCTTTGATGACCCCAAACTCAATTTTTCACCTACTTAAAGATTACTTGCAGAATATATAATAGTAGGCTCAAACAATTCACAACTCCTCCGATAAATAACTAAAACAAATCTTAATCCCCAACTAGTAATAGAAAGAAAAGAAGAGTTCTAGCTATTTTGCCGGATTGGCCATGGAATTCATGATGATTTGATACCGTGCACTTGCAATCTCCAACCTTCAAAGTACCAAAGCTATTGATGAAATTTGTGTCTCTTGATATTGTTGAAAGTGGCATACTAGTGGGATTAGTGAATTAATTGAGATGGGTATTTAATATCTATAGAGTTGGAGAGGTTTAAAGGATATAATTTAAGCTTTGGTGAAGAAATTTTTAAATTAAAACTTGAATTTCTTGGTGTTTTTGGAAGGATTTGTGATTGATTATGTGTTTGGATGATGTTTAGAGAGATGGATTGGTGATATTTTGGTGTTTTGATGATAGAATTTGAGAGTTTTTGGAGCTTTGGTTCGTCATCAATGGTGTTTCATGTGTTGGAGGCTAGAAGGAAAGGAAAAATAAGGTTTTCATAAGGTTTAGGTCAATTTTCGCCGAGGGAAACCGGGCGCCCGTTTTGGAAACCGGGTACCCGGTTTTGGAACTTTTTTTTTTTTTTGCGTCTAGACGCAACTCTTTGTTGCTTCTCCTTACGCTGAATCAGAGAGTTGGCTTTTGAAACCGGGTTCCCGTCTTGTGCAAAACAGGTTGGCTATTGGACGCAAAGGGTTGCGTATTCGCGCAGAAAATTTCCACCTTATTTTTTCGATTTCTCCTTTCCTACACCTCGGATTTTTGAAAACCTTATACTCATTTTTAGTGAAAATTGCGCTCCCGATCCATTGGACTACTCGGAGTTTCTATTGGAAGTACCAAATTCTCAAAATTCTGTTTTCTTCATTTCGCACCATGAATTGCGTCTCTTTACGCACAGGTCAGAAACTTTGGGCTATGTATCAGAACTTTTTGACTTCACCATTAGATAGATCTCGAAAAAATAAGTGGTTTAGGCTCAATAAAAAGTTCATTCCGACCTCCGAGCGTCAAGTTATGATCTTCCGAAGTTTTGCTACTTGGGTACAGTTCCAAAAACGGGGTCCTGGTTTCTACAAACCGGGTACCCGGTTTCTACTGTATTGGAACCCAAAATTTTCATTCTTTTTTGTTCTAACTACCCCAAATTCGTGACCTTCACTCATGTAATCGTCAAAAACACCAACCTTTCTCATTTCTTAAAAATAAACACTAAATAAATAACCATTACTCTAATTTATACTACGAATTTAAAGACATGAAAGCAATTTAAAACATGGGTTGTCTCCCAATAAGCACTTTTTTAACGTCATTTAAAGTTTGACGGGTTACCTCCATTATCCCTTGAGTATGTAGCCTTCCCAGCAGTGGGTGAGGTTATGTATGTCTACAATTCGCCGCCTTTGACCTCTCAAAGGTTGTATCTCTATTAATTTTTCTGTCACCAATTGAGTAACAACAAATGGTCCCATCCACGCATTTTTGAAACCTCGTGGCCTATTCTCTTGTTTAGAAGCCTTCCAAGCAACCTCGGTTCAAACCCCAAACTCATCTTTAGCTCTCTTTTTCACTGGTTCATGGTGGTGGTTCTTCTCTTTAACCTCTTTAGGTACTTCTAGAACAATGGGTAACTCAAGTTGCACCTCCTCTAGCTTTTTGTCCAAAACAATGGATGTTTCAGAACTTTCTTTTGTTATGAGGGCCACGTCTTCAATCTCAATCTCTACACTCGCATTCTCATTTAATTCTGGAATAGCTTCTGTGAATATTTGTTGCGGTGTGAGTTCTTTTGTATCACTTTCAAGCATTTGGGTGTTGGTTTTGTCTTCTTTGCACGCCTCTACAAATGCTTTATCGATGTAACCATTTGAATGATTCGTCTTTATTGGAATTGTTGGTGACATCAATGAAGTACTAGGTGGCGAACCCATCCTAGTATCTTCTTCTATCTCTTTTCTAACCAAGATCTCAATGTTTGATTCCTCTAAACGCGGCTTGGATGGGTTTTCCAAGGATGTCATCTTCCATTCACAAGATTTATTTTCAACTTCGACTCGATTCTCAATAATTGACTCATCTATGCTTAGCGTGGTTGATTCTTCTATTGTTGGAATCTCTAGTTCACTAGGTGTAACTTGGGATGATTACACTTCCTTCTCTTCTTGAAGGCTAAACTCTGTAGCTACATCAAACCAAACATCGCTATCTTGAATGGCATCATCATCATAATTTATACTTTGGCCTGTTCGCATAGATGGTACTTGTTGTAATTGCTCAATTGTTAGTGTGAGTTGCGTCAATCGTTGCTCCATTAATTGATGGCTTTGTTGCATGACTTGCACTAATGATATGATAGCATCGATTTTCGCATTACTCTTTATTATATTATCCGTTGTGGCCTTCATGAAACAACTGAGGGAGTCCTCCAACTTTTTGAACCTATTATAATGATCTGTCAAGCTTCCTCGTGTTAGATCCATGAATTGTTGTACTGGAATATAACAGGTCTGTGTTGGATTTTTCTCTTGATAGGGGGAAATCTCCATACCTAAAGAAAAACCTGAAAAGAGACTAAAACAAGACAACGTAAAACTGAAAATAAAAATGCAATTAAACACTAAAGGATAAACACCGGGGTCACACGCTACCGTCCCCGGCAGCGGCGCCAAAAACTTGGTGGTCCTTTGTGTGTTCTAAAAATAATGCAATAAGGAAAAGAGAACCACAACTGCAAGTGTACATTTGTCCCAAGTAATATATGTGATAAACAAATTCGTTCGCAGGGACGGAATGGTTGACTCTAATGCTTATCAATTAATGAATAATTGCACTTTGAATGTAAATAAAAGATTTGATATTATTTGTTTGGTTTTCTAATTCCTATGATAATTAAAGACTAAGTAAAAATGCAAGTAATGGAACTAGACGCGAGTAAATAAATGCTAGACGCAAATATGAGACGACAGTACTTGAGAGACGCAAGGATTTCACCTAACTATCATTCATTTTATGTTTCGTTTAAGGGACAAATTGGTAAATATGCAATGGTCGGGATTCGGAATTCTCCTTACCCCCGCCAGGGTGGACTAAGGAGCTACTATTAGATGCTACAAACCCCGTCAGGGTGATTATAGTCCATCTTCAAGTGAATAAATCTAAACTACCCAATAGGCCATAGGATTAATTAAGCTCGTCAGAGTCATGTAATTTCTATCCTACATTTGTTGATGAGGTCCGTATTTACACCCCCCGTCAAGGTGATCCATACGCCACTATATGGAATAGCATAAATACTAAGCCCTATTTAAAGATTCATGACTTCCTAAATAGTAATTGAATACAAATTAACAAAAATTGCACTTTACCCAATTTGATTTAAATAAGAAATATCCCAAATTCAATACATGAAACGAAATCAAATTGGGTTTAACCCATTATGCATTCTCAAGCACTTAATGAAATTAGCTCATACTAATGTAAAAAACTAAATTGAAACAGAAAGATTCATGTTCTTAAATTACAGAAATAAAAGATAGAACCTAATTAGGAATTGGGTTTGGCTGTGATTTGGAGATATAGACCGTCTCCAGCTCTTAGCTTTCTCCTTTTCCTTGCTGCTGACTTTCTCTCTAAACACTCCCTTCTAAGGATGATTTGAATTGAAGAATAAAATGAGAGGTAGGAAATAATAAGGTCTAAAGGCCTATTTATACTAGTAAATTCGGACTAGAGTTTTATTTTAAATAAAAAGCCATTTTAGAAAAGCCCAAGTCCATAATTAAGCCCAAAATCCGGTAACTGCTGCACCACCTCCACTAAATCAGCTCTAACCGGTTCGTTACAACTCCGATTGACTCAATTCCAGTTGCTAAATTTCTGTAACTCAATAAGGAACACAATCTCTTTAAAGGTCAGCGGCTAAATCAACTCTTTAAAGCTCGAAATCAGCAATCTTTGACAGCTTTCCAGATTTGTAGCTTTAAAATATCACTTCTTTTCGGGATTTATCTTCAAGCTTTGACTCCATATCACGATCTTTGACTTTATTCTCGGATTCCTCTCTAAGATAATATTCAAAACCTACAAACTTTTCACTAAAACAAGCAATATTACGCGCAAAAGTTTAATAAATGAAAAATACTAGAATTAAAAGAGGAAAATCGGATTATTGCATATTTAGTCCAAAAGTCTATCAAAATAGTCGAATAAACACCAAAAATGATGTCTCCCAAGGGCATAAAATTAGAACATTTAGGGAGACATCAGGGGGCAACGAGTCACGAAAACAAAAGTTAGGGGGTATCCAGTCGCATTTTAAACAATGGGGGGCAACCTGTCAATCGCGTTAAAAATTAAGGGGCAACAGGGGTATTTCCTCTTTTAAAAAAATCTTTTCACTCCAAAAGCTCGAAAAAGGTATGGATATTTTATAGCATAACATGAAAAAACTGAAACACCCTTTCGATTGTTTAACGACCTGATTGCTCTACTTTAGCATCAAAATGATGTTGAAGTCAACACTCATGTAGTAAGTAAAATTGAAGACATGTTTCAATTTTTTTTTTGGATATTTAAGAGATGTACATGTGTATATTATTTTGACAATGCTTGTATATTTTTATTGAGCATGTAATACTCAAAATATAATGTATAAGATAACCCTCCTAACAACTTATGCTTTTGGTAGAATTGGTTGTCTAACATCATATCAGAGCCTAATTCCAAAAGAGGTCGCGGGTTCGAGTCTTGCCGTCATCACCCAATTAAAAATTCACGTAGCAAAGACTAGACATACAAAATGATGTGAATCTAGCTTGCACGTGAGGGGGCGTATTGAGCATGTAATACTCAAAATATAATGTATAAGATAACCCCTCCCCTCCTAACAGCTTAAACTTTTGGGAGAATCGGTTGTTTAACAATTTTTTGATGGCCAGCAAATTGAGGTCTACAATTAAAATCCCAAATCACATGGATTTTAGTGATTGTTCTTCAAGAAAGGATGAAAGGTGACCCAAAATACGGAACCCTAAAATAATAAAACTTAATAGATAATATCTATCTGAATCTTTGTTAAAAAGAAGATACTTCACAATTTGCTTTGGGTACCCAAAATTTTGAGCAATGCTCTACAAAAATCAGTATATAACTTAAAGAAGGATCTTGTGCATCACATCAATATATTTGTTTTCTCTTTATCAATAGTCACTAAAGGATCTTACCCATTCACCTGAACATAAAGTATCAGTAATTGTTTATGATAATTTACACTATAGGTCCCTATATTATGCAAATAGTATACTATAGGTTTCAAAACTTATTTTTTACTGAGATACTGCACTATAAGTCCCAGTATTCTGCAAAATAACATGTATTTTATCATCAAAACAACACAATAATTCGTTAAAACATATAGGGACCTAAGCTTCCAGGCAACTTATATCTTACCTTTTACACTCGCAATAGGCGCCAAACATATTCCATGTGCCTTTATTATTTTCAACAAAAACTAAGATTATTTCCCACATTACAGTGAGAGAATGAACATATGTATTTGCCTCTGCAGTCAAATCCCACACAGGTATAAAAACAGCTCTGTCTACTTTCAAAAATACACAAAATATCATTTAAGTTGATAATTTTATAATGGTGTATGAATTAGCCCATATACTATTAAGAAACAAATGTGTATCGAGTTTAGCCCCATCTGCAGCTGCATAAGAGATTATTTGCACCGTAGGTCCCTACTCGGGTGAGAGAACTTCAAAGAGCAGCAATAATTACTTGCTTTCTGAAATAAATAATCCCATATCATAAATATTTGGGGTTTTTTTTGAAGTATTAAGATCATCCTTTTGGATTCCTATAAAAATATGATAAAAATTGTTAACTTTCAATAATATTTTATGGATCAAAGTGGAGAATTGTTGCATTTCTTAACAATAAATTAAAAATATCAAAAGAGATACAAAATAACTATATTTTCATATTTTAAAGATGCTACCACGTTAATTCTAAAACTATTGTAAAAGTGATGAAATTAGATTAAAATTAAAGAAATTTTTAGATATTCAAGGATAACAATTAATTTTTTATTTTAATTTGGGTTCTTCTATTTCACTCTATTAATGAAGGAGCCAAATGGATGAATTATAACTGCAAAAAAAATCAAAAAATTGCAGCATAAGAGACCAAATTGCTAAAACCAACATGGGACCCACAAAACTCACAACCTAGTTATATTTGATTGTTGGGTTAATTGTACCTATAGTCCTTGAAGATTTGTCACTATGATATATTAAAGTAGCTATAAATGCATATCAAATAAATACACAAACTCAGGGATAGTGCAAACTTTTTATAAGAAACAAAAGAGGATTATTCGGAAAACCTCTTACTGCGGAAGCGTGTTTGAATCGTACTACCAAGTCAACGTGGATCCTTACTCGAAGAAATCCAATTATCCACAAGCTATAATACCCTTTGTGTTATTTGATTGATCGAGCGATTATTTTAAGATAGAGTTTTTGTACATATTTGTCTGCAAAACGTTTTATTTTGCACACTTAGGAGAATAAGGCCCAAAAGACCTTTTATATGTGGATTATCTTTTGAATACAAAAGATATAATTGTTCCCACCAAAAGTTATATTGGTCATTATATGGGATATCCCATCTTGGACGCTCGGCCCGACCCAAATTCTTACAATTTCCCACTCGCATATGATGGGATAAACATCAATCTCATATAATGTGCCACTACACATAAAATTTATCTCAGTCAAAAATAAACCTGACATGGGTAACTAGCTCGTGCGACCTGGCAAGTATACTAGCATCATTACTATAAACCTGTTAGGGTAGATAGCTGCTCCATCAAAATTTATCCCACTTGCATTATTGTAGGACCCTAGACTAAAGATGTAATATCAATAATATAGTAACTCATATCCCTCAAAATAATTTATCACTTTCGTAGTGATAATATGAGTCTACTATCATAATCTCATGTGTCTCACTATTATGTCCTAGTCCTAGTTGACTTACATGATTCGTGCACCTGCAAGAACATGTCTTTGATATTCATATTAGTCTTCCTCTCGTACTTGAATCTATCCATAGTAATGCAGTCGCTTTCCTAGACATACCCCATTAGGTCGAATCATCCATAACCATTTATAGTATGCTAAACTAGCAGACACTGAATCAAAACATCAAGAGACAGTCAAAAGTACTGAGGGTACTGGTTAAAGGTCTCACACAATGAAGAATCAAGGATAAATTCTTTGTTTCCTTTTGTCGCAACATATACACACGTGGTATGACTCACGTGCTACGGTTTTCATTTTGCGTATGTCATTTCATCAAAAATACCATAGAAATGTATAATTAGACAATCCTCGTTGTCTAAAATGAATTCTTCAATTGATCAACCATTTTATAAATAATCAAGAACTTCACATCTGGTAAGATAGACTAGTAGATAGTGGGAATCTACCCCGATCACAAATAATAATAACAACAAGTCAAATACATGCTAGTCTCATCTTAACACTTTGTTAAGGAAACTTTCTAAACTCATGTTTACTTCGCAAGACGGTTCTTCTTTCACATAAGTTAGTCTCATCCTTGCGCATCTCTCATGCCAAAGGTTGTTCCCCGTGTGAGAGGGCGAACAGTGTCTATCAGACATGCTTTATCATCCACACATATATAAAACAATTAAGTTTTAACATGAAACACAAATATCATTGAATAAAAATGAATTCAATCTTCATTTTATAATATAATTCATCAACATTGCACAAATCTTCCAGTTACTCATACATCATATTCTTCTTAATCATATAGATTTAAGATAACCCAATAACACGACTCTAGTGATGGGTTTCACAAATGAATTTACATGTATCATGTGTGTGGATATAAACTTCAAAGATATTTTCTTATGTGTAATGATATCTCTTATAAAGTTATACTTTATATTTGTGTCTTTGGTCAAACTTTGATACTATAGGCCTTTCCTATTACCCATTGTCACATGACTATCACCATGTATCACAACTGGACTCCCACTACGATTTGAGAATCCTAAATGTTCACATAACATTTCTTAACCAAACACCTTATTGAACTACTGCTGAACATGACATAAATTCAGCTTACATAATGGACAAAGCCATACAGGATTGTTTCTTGTTACACCAAAATATAGCAACATTACTAAGTAGAAACATATATCCCGGAGTAGATTTACACTCACATAAATCACCACCCGAATTGACATTGATATATCCCTCGAAGAGTAAATATATCATTGAAAGCAAAGCACATGATCTTTAGTCCCCGTCAGGTATCTCATGATCCCCTTGGCAACTTTCCAATTCTCTTGTCCTAGATATCAATAAACAATGACTAACTAAACCTGCAATGTAACAAATGTCTGGTATAGTACATAACATGACATATATAATACTTCGTATGGCACTTTGGTATGGTAATAAGGATATTTATTTCTTTTCTTCTAGAGTTCGATGGACACGTCTTCTATTTAGAGTCGTGAATTTTTCTAATGGATATCAACTACTTTACAATAGCCATCTTAAAGAATTCAAGTATCTTCTTGGTGTAAGATCCTTGTGATAGAGATAACAACCTCTCCGACCTTTCTCTATTTAATTTTAACAACAAGAATATACTATGCTTCACCCAAATCTTTCATATCAAAATGGGCGAACAACCATTCTTTACTAGCCTTGACAAAACTTCTTGTCATTCTCGCCCAACAAGATGTTATCTACATAAAAAAAATAGAATTACGATTTTCTATTTGGAATATCACACATATACTCAATGGTACTAATTTATCATCTCAAATGATTCCATGAGATCACACCATGAAATCTCAGGTTCCCCTTACTAGAGGTGTGTTAAAAGTTATAGATTAACTTCTTCAATCCATAAACCTTTTGTTCTTAGCCTTTTGCAACAAAGGCTACAAGTTGTTCCATATGTAGACCTCTTCATCTAAACTTCATTCTAGAAAAAACAGCTTTAACATCCATATGATGTAACGCTAAATCGAAGTATGTTTCAATAGCCAAGATAAGATGAATAAAGGTAAATCTCACAATAAGTGAGACAGTCGCATCGTATGCAATCCCTTCCTATCGAGTATAGCCTTTTTGCTACCTCTCAATCAAATTACCCTCAATTCTCTTCATCTTAAGAACATATTTGTTCCCAGTAGACTTGCGTCCTTTAGAAAATAACTAGTTCCCAAACATAGTTCTCTTCTATGGACTTTTAATCTTCTTCATAACCATTTCCAATTAGGAGATCAAAATGCATCACACACTATATGATGATCCTATTTGTTTTGAGAATTTATCATGAAGACTTCTCCATTGATATCAAAACAAAGACAATGAATCTATCATCATTCACTTCTTCTAACAGAAAGATCTCATAGAAATAAGTTGACTAGATGATGATATTATGTTCTCTAAATCATTAGTTTCAGACAGACTGGATTCCACTACCTTTGTTTGCATATCATCTTATATAGTCTCACACATTTCATATAGAGGGAGGTCCTTTTCAACTTCACCCTCCTTTGGAAATCCAGTCTCTAAAAATTGACATCTCAAGAATCAATATTTTCTAGGCTTCATTAAGTTTACCAATGAATACATATCCATTAGAGTGCTAATGATATCTGAGAAAGGTACACTTCTTTCCTCTATGGCCTAACTGTCCATATTTGTGAGTTGGATTATGAACATAAGTTTCCAAACCCAAGGATGCATATATGATAAACCAGGCTTCTGACCTTTCCAAAGTTCATAAGGCATTGATGGAACTGATTTTGTAGAAACATGATTAAGTATGTAAGCAACAATGAATAAGCATCCTCCCAATACAAAATTGGTTAAATAAATTCTTCCATCATATACTTAACCAATTCAAGGAGTATAACATGTTTCATACACAACTCTCCAAATTGGTCAGATAGATATTCACATCCACCGTCGGTCCTCAAAGTCTTAAACTGATTTTCCAC
This sequence comes from Nemophila menziesii, assembly GCA_029959085.1. Lineage (NCBI taxonomy): Eukaryota > Viridiplantae > Streptophyta > Magnoliopsida > Boraginales > Hydrophyllaceae > Nemophila > Nemophila menziesii. The sequence continues at coordinate 10,378,586 of JARWIR010000008.1, forward strand.
TTCCTTAAGAAATTTAACAAAGCATCTGATGCCTTGATTTTTCAGGAAAATCAAATAGACATAACCAAATAAGGTGAAATTATCTATAAAAGTGATGAAATAACACTTTGTATGTTTTACCATTCACTTGTCTACATATGTCTGCATGAACTTGATGTAGTGGAAGATTGACCCTTTTGGCCTTTCCAAATGATTTCATGTTGCCTTGCAAGCTAGATAATATTCACATGTTGGTAGACTTACCTTAATAAGTGAAAAGTGAACCCAGATAGATCTCTTTTGTCAACATGCGCATTCAGTCTTTACAAATATGTCCTAGCTAAGCATGCTACACATTTTCCTTCTACATCAGAATTACTAGAAGAAGCATTCAAAGAAAACATCATCGGCTATTATAATCACTTACAATAAAGTTATCATTATCAAACCATAAAACTATTCAAGATTAAACTTGAAACATAATACTTAGTGCCACTGAAAATATCTACTGCTTTGTCATGAAATTCTAAACTAAAACCAAACTTTAGAAGAACATCAACCGAGAATAATTCTAGTGAATGGAAATGGTATATAGAACATTATGCAAGTACAAGGTTTGAACATCTAAAAAATTGAACTTGCATGTACTTATCCCTTTTACTTGAACTCGGTTATTGTAACACACATATATCCAACTGGATTCCCCAGGAGTTCAACAGTACTTTGCATAGACCCTTTAGTCCTTAGCTATATGGTCAATACTCCTGAATCAATAGTCCACAAAGTATTATGATAATCAAGTAAGACAATGATAGCTACACAAGCAAAAAAAACACAAGAAAAGAATTCTGCTACATTCTTAGGTTTGCTGCACTTGCAAGCAAAATGACCCATTTTGTCACAATTGTAGCATTTAATCTTTCTCTTATATTTATTCTTGTAGGTTCGTTTACCCCCAAGTTATCCATTTTTTTCTTTTCACCAAACTTGTTAACATTCTTTATCTTTTAGTGTCTCTAGTGTTGATTAAGCGATACACATCAAGAGTTTGACTCAACCACATAGGATTGACCTTGAGGCTTCATATAACTCAAGGAACTCGTCTTCAATGGAAACATGGCGAGCTTCATCATCAAAATCTTAATGATGTCATTGTGTATCAAAAAATACTTCTTGTGCTCCAAGTCATGTGTAAGAGAATTGATAACACCATCACACAGTTCATCATGCATGAAATTCATAAAAACATTCTCCGAGCAATGAATCCTTCCTTTTCCATTTGTTGAGTTTTGTTTCCTTTTCCAAACATAGGCATCACACTGTTAACAGTTTCGAGAGAATCTTGCTCATCAACTACATAATGTAGCTTAAGGTTTCACAGGTTATAGTTATCATCAATCACTTTATCTAAATAAAACCTTTGTTTAGATTGAAAAATGACCACTCTCAAGGTCATTTTTCTGATAATTCTATGGACATCAACTAGTCTACACATATATTCAGTGATATGATTGTCAAATGCAAATTTAATTGATAAAGAATCAACAAAAGAAGTGATAAAGAAAGTTCACTATGTTCCCAATCATGAATCACATACTTTTGTCTTTTCTTTACTAACTCAATTTCATTTGATAATCTTAAGTTCTATCACTATAGAACTCCCACTATTCTAATACAATCAATTTTGATGGATCATACTACACCCGTATGGTTTAGTATTTATGGACACAAAACTCATCCATACAAATAACACAGAGTTTACTATATAAACAAATCATGCATAAAAGAATTACTCAATATCAAAAAATAATTCACTTATAAAGTATATGTACGATACAAGATATGACTTGAAGATAAGCATAGCCTAGAAGATTACATCTCTATCGGGTTGTATCGAAAAACATGTTTCATTTGGATAAACATATCACAACTATGTATACTTATGAATCATAATCAAATAAATAAATAAATTGCAACATGCTTTGATACAATAGTAATGAATCATAATCATTTTTTTCTTTGGTACAAAGATTATTCCTAAAATCTTAACCCAAAAAAAATGGCATAGTAAAGAATTAATACAATTACTCAAGTGAGTTGCCAACGATCTTCAAGTTTGTTTTTTCCAAACACAAACAAATAATGTGTTTTTTTAACATGAGACTATAATTGCAATGCAACAAATAATAAACGCAACATGAACACAGCCAAGCGATTAAGGATTCAAACTAATTTAATTGTATAAATTGTCTGGCCAGCCTTTTAAAAAAGTTGCAGTTTCAATTTTTTCAAATCTTTAAGGCGTCTCCGTAAACAAACTTTACAACACTTTACAACATTATAGCGACCATGTAAACTATACACCACTGTAGCGGCCATGATCACAGGAGAACTTTTTTTTACAAAAACTTAACTCAACCATTATTTAACAAAAAATAACAAATATTATATCCATGGATATGTAAGAAAAAATACATAATTGTGGAAGAAATAAAGAACAAACTTGGCTCTGATACCATTTGTAAGAAATAAAATAGGATTATTCGGAATACCCTCTTACTGTGGAATCGTGTTTGAATCGTTGGTGGTCCTTTGTGTGTTCTAAAAATAAATGCAAATAATAATCGAACCACAACCGCAAGTGTACGGTTGTCCCAAGTAGTAATTCTGATAATCAGATTCGTTCCAAGGACGGATGGTTGATCACAATGTTTATGCAAATAGCGATTGATGCACTTATGAAAATGAAAGAGGATAAATTGTTTGTTTTGGTTTTGTTTATTATAACTAAATGAAAGATAAAATAATAATGCAAGTAAAAGATAAGACGCAAGTAAAATGTATGAAAACGCAATATGAGATGTAGTACTTGAGAACGCAAGGATCCTCCTAATTTTACTTTCTAACTTATGTTGTTTAAGGGTTAAATCAGTCAATTACAATGGTCGGGATTCTAATATCCTTATACCCCCGTCAGGGTGGACTATAAGGCGATCCTAAAGTGTCACTAGTCCCGTCAGGGTAAATATGATCCACCGTTGGATGATTAAGATTTATTACCACATTGGCCCTAGGATTAACTAAGTTCGTCAGAATCAATAGTTTTTATCCTAGAATGAACAATTATTTCTGTCCCTAAACCCCCCGTCAGGATGATCCATACGCCACATATATGGAATAGCTTAGATACTAATACCTAATTTTAGTTCGCGACTCTAAAATCAGTAAACATTCACAAATTGTCGAAAAGAGTAAAAGCCCTAATTTAATTTAATTCAATAAAAACCCAAATTCAACATTCGTTATAATAATAAAATCAAGATTCACCCATTGTTTTGTTCTCAAGCACTAATGAAAGCTTAGCTCATATTAAGATTAAAAACTAAATAAAAAGAAATGGAATTCATATTCGTTACAAAATTAAAATATAAGAAAAACCTAATTTTCGGAATCAGAATGACTACGAACGGAGCTATAGACCCACTCCAGCTCTTGTAGCTTCTCCTTTCTTCCTGCGGTAGCTTCTCTGGTGTTTTTAATCTTGTGGAAAATGAATTGTGTGAAAAATAGAAGTCCAGACCTCCTTTTATAAGTAAAAATTCGGATTAGGGCTTGGACCAGAAAATAAAAGCCTAATTAAATGTCCAAGCCCACTTTCTAAGCCCAAAATCCCGTAACTGATGATAGGCCTTCACTAAAACAGCTTTTCCCGATGCGTTACAACTCCGATTGACCTCATTCCAGTTGCTAAAGTTCCGTAACTCGATAAGGAATGATTTCTCTTCAAAGGTCAGCGGCTAAATCATCGCTTAAGCACCTCGAAATCAGCAATCTATGGCCTGGAAAGTGGATTTTCAGCTCTAAAAATAATATCTTCGGGATTTGTCTTCAAGTCTTGACTCTAATTCACGATCTTTGACTTTCTCCTCGGATTCCTCTCCTAGCTAACATCTAAAAACCTGTAAACTTTACACTAAAAATACCAATATTACGCGCAAAAGTTTCATAATTCAAAAATGCTAGAAATAAAAAGGGAAATCCGAATTATTGCATATTTCATTCAAAAGTCTATCGAATTAATTAAATAAACACCAAAAATGATGTCTCCTAAGGGTCTAAAATAAGAACAATTAGGGAGACATCAAGACCCCCAACTCAAACCTTTGTCGTCCCGACAAAGCAAAACAAAACAAAGGGGTAGAAGTAAACGTATAAACACATAGAAGCTAGCAAATAAACCCTAAAGCAATTCTCAAAATAAATCTCATATAGCAAACTCTAGAAACTAATATACACATACACTAATCATGCAACATCAAACATAAATAATCTCAATCATAAAATTAAAGTCGCAATGCTTGAAGGTTACACTTGTACTCATCTCTGTATGATGGCTATAGGGTGGTCATTAATCCTAACTCGCTTTGAACGCTCCACCTAGTGTATTCCCTATCAACAGAATAATAAATTCACTATGCACTTAGGAATCACGAGGTCTTTACGGTTATAATATTGGCTTAAGGACAGGTGTGGATGTATATTTGGTAAATTTGAAGTGAGCTTTTGGCTCTCTCCTCACTTACCATCAACAATGTCCTCGAGCTTGAGTTAACGCTCAAAAAGATGTTCTCACTCACTCATATACGCATTAATTTAGCGTCCCATGTCTACCCACTATAACTAAGATGATTTTCAGAAAAATTCCACTTTGCCGGATGTTTTATTCATTCATATTTTTCTTTTTCTTTTCTTTTCTCTTTTTTTTTTTTTTTGAACAGAAGCAAACCGGGTTCCCGGTTTTGATGGATCCGGGTTCCCGGATCCTACTGTATGAATTTTCAAATTTCTTCATTTTTTTCTTTCTTTTTCATGTTTCTTCATTCCCGGCAAAGGGTTACAAGTATATATCATCTGCAATTATGTTACAATACAAAACACATCGATCCCTACCCATTTAATTCCCCATATGTGGTCCCACCACCCCAAACTCAAGCTCGAGACATGTCTCAGGATTGTGATTCAAGTGCGGGTCATATGGTCATGCCTAATAATCTAAGGGATAATGGCTTATATCGTGGCTACAAAGAAAAGGTTAAAGGCTCAAAGTGGGCTAAGACGGATAATAATTAATACAAGGGATAGAAGGCTAAAAAGGCACAAATGGCTAACAAAGAACTGCCCCTATCATTTTCCTAAGTACATAGCTTGTCTTTAGTTTATATCTAGGTGGGTTCTCTACTAATTAGGATTTCACGTTCTACACACCAAACATATTCCTTGAGTACAAGCTTACTTCATTTGCATTGTTAATTAATTTTTCCTATCAATTACCTATGTTCGCATGCAATTGTAAGTGCGTTTTATATCAATCCCTAAAGTCCACTATTTACTATCATAGATTCATCAAAAGTATGCTTAAAGGGATATTTAAAAATTTCTACAGTCAAACGCAACTCCGAAAATTCTTTTATTGAAAGCAAATAAAGCAAATAACACATAAAAATTGGGATGAGGCAACGAACCCCACCCCAAACTCAAAAATGAGTCGTGTCCCCACGACTCGAAAAGACTCAATAAAGCATTTAAACTAATATACACTAAGAGGAAAGTTTAGAAAACGTATCTTAACCAGCGCGAGGCTGGTTATCGGTGTTGCGTTCTGGACCTTTATCTCGCGTAACAGCATCATAAATCGCGTTTTGAAGTGTATTTACGCCTAGGATTAAATTTCGAAGCAGGTCCAATTCTTTTGTAACATTTCCCAAGGTAGCAATCATCCTCTCCTGATTCTCTTCCAAAACCTGAATCTTCGCTTCCAACTCAGGTACAGTTTTCGCTTTCTTTGATTGAGGAGTTCTTGGACTTCTTGTAGCTCGTGTTGCTTCTTCATGGATGTTCTTGATTGTGCTCAAAGCTATACTCACACCAACTAAAACAGTATCAATATCTGCGTCCTTACGCGGAATCTTTGCGTCTAAACACAACTGAGTAATAGTACAAGGAAACTTCAGATTTTGTTGTTTCATTGGTGATTTCGCGAACTCCATGATTGTATCATAAATGATCTTAGCAACATCAAATGGTTTCTCCTCCAAAATACACTTAATAACAAATATGTGCTCTTTCTTCAACTCGGAAGTGTGTTTAATACCAAAGAAAGTGGGTATTATGAAACGAGACCAAACCTTCGCACGAGGTGTCAAACTACTGCTGTAAAACTGTCCAGGATACCTTTCACCTTCAGGAATTGGGCTAGTCCCATTAATAAGCACGGTCCCCCAAAGGGATTCAAAATCAAATGAAGGGTCATTAAGAGTTTCTTGGAAGGGGCATGTTCCAGAAAAGTTGGGTAGTTTCAATGATTTCCGAATACGTTCAATAGAGAAAGGAACTACCTTTTTGCGGATATCAATGGCATCATGTGAGGTAGCTAAACCTTCGTAAAATTCTCGCACAAAAGTAGGAATAAACTCAAGCTTCCTTTCTTGTAACTCTTTCCAACCAAACTTAGCACATGTCACAGCATATTCCTTGTAATCACTACTCATAATACCCTTAGGAAAATTCGTCTCCTCACCAAATTTCAAAAATTCAATTCTTTCACGAACCTGAGTATTCCAACAAGTGTAAACCCTCTTAGGTTTGTGGGCCCACATCTTCATACGCGGGGGTTTTTGAACAGTTGCTTCCGGAATCTCTTGTTCAGTTTCCTTCTCAATGTTCTTCGCAATTTCCTCTTCTGGTTCCATCTCACTTTCTATCTCATCAATCAATCTCCTCTTTAGACCTGTGATTTCTTTTATGTTAGAATCAAGCTTAACTTCGTTAATTTTTCGTTTAGGACGCGAATCAGGAATCTCAATAGCTTGTTCTTGAGAACCACCAATGGTGGTCTTTCTTCTAGGAGCAGTTTTTCGAAAATCACCGGTTCTGTTAGTCATCTCTTTTCACCCCAAACTCAAAACTTCAAATAATGAAAAACTTAGAGAAAAAGTTTAGAATTTTGATGTTTTGAGGCTTAGGAATTGAAGAACTAGGGTGAATATGAGATGGGTCTTGATGAATTTGAATGGGAGAAGAAAGAATTGGGTTTTAGTTTAGGATTTGATGAAGAAGAATCTTGGGAAAAACTAAGGATTTGATGTTATTTTGGAGAGGAGGTGAGTTGATCTTATGTTTTTGTGGTGAAAGAGGGTAGGATTTGATGATATATAGTGTTTTGGTAGATGAATTTCGTAGGTGGGGAGGCTATTGGTGCGTTTTAGGTAAAAACTTGCAAAAGAGGCTAAGAAAACTAGGTTAAAATACCCAAAACCGCCTCTCACAGCTTTCAAACCGGGTTCCCGGATTTGGAAAACCGGGTCCCTGGTTCCGCGTCGCTGTGACGGCGCGGAAAAATAATTGTGGACTTTTTTTTTTTTTTTTTTTTTTTTTTGTCGAAAACGCACCAAAACGCTGGACCCCAAGACGCTGGGTCAGGGATTTTGCTCGCCGAAACCGGGTACCCGGTTCTGTGGAATGCGGGTTCCCGGATTTTCTCGATGGCGCGAATGAAAACGCGCCAAAACGCAGCACCCTGAAACGCTGGACCAGAAAATTTCACCAACAGCAGCTCCGAAACCGGGTACCCGGTTCTGCCAAATGCGGGTACCCGGATTTGTGTCGATGGCGCGAATCAAAACGCACGAAAACGCAAGCCACCAAGACGCTGGGTCAGGGAATTTCAGAAATTACAGCACCAAAACCGGGTACCCGGTTCTGTGGAATGCGGGTTCCCGGTTTCTCCTGGACATCCAACCTCTTTTTCTTCTGTTTTCGCCCAAATCGACCCCAAACTCAAGTCCTTTTTACCCCTGAAATCATCAAAAACAACTACCCTTCCTCATTTCTTAATAAAAACAATAAAATTACGAAAATCAAACTAATCTAAATTGCAAAAATGTAAAAACTCAGCTAATATACAAGTAATTGGCTTTTGTTTAACGTCGTTAAGCTCGACGGGTTACCTCACGCTACTAAGGATTCTCGCGGAGGTACATGACCTCCCCGGGATGTGGATCTTCCGCGCGATTGGTATCTTCACCTCCATGGTATATCTTTAGTCTGTGACCGTTAACCATAAAGGTACGGTTCTCTAGCGGATGTTCTATTTCTATCGCCCCATGAGGTGTAACTTTGGTCACAATGTATGGACCTGACCACTTAGATCTTAACTTACCCGGAAAATTGCTGAACTTTGAATTATACTTTAATACCTTTTGCCCCACTTCAAAGTTCTTTGGACGAATCCGATTGTCATGCCATTTCTTTGTATTTTCTTTGTAAAGTTTAGCATTTTCATAAGCATGCAATCGGAATTCATCAAGTTCATTAAGCTTCATCATACGATTCTTTCCGGCTAAGATAGGATCTAAGTTCAACTGCGCAATCGCCCAATAGGCACCCATTTCAAGCTCTAAAGGTAAGTGACAAGCCTTACCATACACCATACGATGGGGAGATGCACCAACTGGAGTCTTAAACGCAGTACGATAGGCCCACAACGCATCATCTAATTTCATTGACCAATCTTTTCTTGTAGGACCAACGGTTTTCTCTAGGATAGACTTAACTTCTCGATTTGAAACTTCAGCTTGACCATTGGATTGTGGATGATATGCAGTAGATACACGGTGTCTTACTCCATACTTCTCTAGAACAGTCTGCAAATATCTATTAACGAAATGGGTACCTCCATCGCTAATAATCACTCTAGGTGTGCCATGTCTAGTGAAGATATGTGATTTCAAGAACTTAATCACCACTCGTGAATCGTTGGTAGGTAAAGCCACCGCTTCTACCCACTTAGAAACATAATCAACAGCTAATAGTATATAAAGGTTACCATTTGAAGGAACGAAGGGACCCATGAAGTCTATGCCCCAAATATCGAATATCTCAACCTCTAATACATTATTACGTGGCATCTCATCCCTCTTGGATATGTTTCCGGTAAACTGGCATCTCGAACATCTCTTGACATATTCATGACAATCTTTAATAACAGAAGGCCAGTAAAAACCTGATTGGAATACCTTAGCAGCAGTTCTATCTCCCTTGAAATGTCCTCCATATAATGAATCATGGCACCCAGCTATAATGGCTTGTGTTTCTTCCCTCGCTACACATCTTCGTATCATTTGATCAGCTCAAACTTTGTAAAGGAAAGGATCCTCCCAAAAGAACTGTCTAGCACGATGAGCTAATCTCTTTCTTTCTTGATAGGTAGAACCTTCAGGGAAAACACCACTCACCACTAAATTCGCAATATCTGCATACCACGGAGCCTCATAATCTCGAACAACGAATAAACTCTCATCAGGAAACTCTTCTCTAACTGCTTCAGTACCATTATTCATCTCTGAACCCTCTAAGCGCGATAGATGATCTGCAACCTGATTCTCACAACCCTTTCTATCTTTGATCTCTAAATCGAACTCTTGAAGCAATAACACCCATCTGATTAACCTTGGTTTCGCATCTTTCTTCTCCATAAGAAATCTGATCGCGGAATGATCTGTATAAACAATAACTTTCGCTCCAAGAAGATAAGAGCGAAATTTATCAAACGAATAGACAACTGCTAGCAACTCTTTTTCTGTAACTGTGTAATTAATCTGAGCACCACTAAAAGTTTTACTAGCATAGTAAATTGAATGAAAAACTTTCTCTTTTCTCTGTCCCAATACAGCTCCCATACATAAATCACTCGCATCACACATAACCTCAAACGGTAAATTCCAATCTGGAGGTAACACTATAGGAGCAGAAATGAGTTTTTCCTTGATTGCTTTGAAGGCCGCTAAACAAGCTTCATCAAAAAGGAATTTGCAATCCTTTTCGAGTAAGTTGCATAACGGTTTAGCAATCTTAGAAAAATCCTTAATAAAACGCCTATAAAAACCAGCATGGCCAAGAAAACTCCTTACCCCTTTAACAGAAACAGGAGGGGGAAGAGTTTTAATTACCTCTATCTTTGCTCTATCAACCTCTAAACCAGCACTCGAAACTTTGTGACCCAGAACAATACCTTCGCGAACCATGAAGTGACACTTCTCCCAGTTGAGCACCAAATCTGTTTCCTTGCATCTCACTAACACTTTCTCCAAGTTATCCAAACATATATCAAAATCATCACCAAACACGGAGAAATCATCCATGAACACTTCAAGGAAATTATCTATCATGTCCCAGAAGATGGCCATCATACACCTTTGAAAAGTAGCGGGAGCGTTACACAATCCAAATGGCATTCTGCGATATGCAAAAGTACCAAATGGGCACGTAAAGGTAGTCTTATGTTGATCTTCTGGGGCCACGTAAATCTGATTGTACCCGGAGTAACCGTCCAGGAAACAATAATATTCTCTTCCGGCTAATTTGTCTAACATCTGATCAATGAAGGGCAAAGGGAAATGATCTTTTCTGGTGGCCTTATTCAGCTTTCTGTAATCCATACAAACTCTCCAACCTACTACCGTTCTTGAAGGAATCGCCTCATTTTTATCATTAAGAACTGTTGTAATTCCTCCTTTCTTCGGTACACACTGAACTGGACTCACCCATTCACTACTCGAAATGGGATAAATAATCCCCGCATCTAAAAGCTTAATCACCTCCTTCTTCACCACATCCTTCATGGCTGGCATTAATCTTCTCTGACCTTCAACTGAGCGTGCATTAACATCTTCTAGTATGATTTTGTGTTGACAATAGGATGGACTAATGCCTTTGATATCAGCAATTGTCCAACCTATTGCTTCTTTGTTGGCTCTTAACACACGCAACAGTTTATCTTCTTGAGGACCTGTTAAATTGGCTGAAACAATAACAGGTAGAGTTTCATCAGTACCCAAATAAGCATACCTCAAGTGTGCTGGCAAAGGTTTTTCTTCCAACTCCGGAGGAGATTCTATTGAAGGCTTCTTTTTAGGAATAATCTCCCCCGGTTCTCTCACAGGTTCATAGGCAAGACGCCTATATTTCGGATTTTCAGAATTGAGAGCTGCCACTGTTTCTGTAAGCTCCTCCATCATCTCAGGTGAATCTAATGTCAAAGCAGCCTGCAAGATATCATCAAAATTTAAACAATTAAATACCTCTTGCGATGCTTGCTCTACTACATCCATTCTGAAGCAATCTTCCTGAGAATCTGGGAATTTCATAGCTCGAAATACATTGAATTTAACTTCCTCATCTTGTATCCTCATTGTCAATTCGCCATTCTCTACGTCGATCAATGTCCTCCCTGTAGCTAGGAAGGGTCTACCCAAAATAATGGGGACATTTCTATCTGCATTGTATTCAAGAATTACGAAATCAACAGGAAATATAAGTGTACCTGCCTTAACAAGGACATCCTCAATACGGCCTTCAGGATGAGCAAGAGACCTGTCCGCCATTTGCAAGACCATAGAGGTAGGTCTTGCGTTTCCAATTTTAAGCTTATCAAAGACTGACTTGGGCATCAAGTTGATGCTTGCCCCCAAATCGCATAGTGCCTTTCCCTTCCATTCTTCTCCAATCGATATGGGAATCGTGAAACTCCCTGGATCAACTAACTTCGGAGGTAATTTGCTCTGGCAAATCGCACTACACTCTTCAGGAAGGCCAATCATCTCATTATCACAGTAGGGCCTTTTATTAGTGAGGGCCCTCTTCAAAAACTTCGTGTACTTAGGAATATCTCGAATTGCCTCAAGTAACGGAATATTAATACTCAAACCCCTCACTCTATTGAAGAATTTCTGAAAATCACCCATATCACCCTTTTTCTGAACTCGCGATGGAAACGGTGGTCGAGGGCGATTGCTTACAATTTCATCTCTCTTTTTCGGAATTTCTTTTGGTCTTTCTATCTCTTCAACCTCACTATCTTTCTCATCCTCTTTCTCTTTCTCACCCACTTCCTTTTCTTTTCTTGGAACTTCTTTCTCTTTCATAACGGGAAAAGGAGGTGGAAGGAGGTTCTTACCACTTCTTAATGTAACAGCCTTGCAATCTTCACGTTGTGTTGGATTTTCCGTATCGCTTGGAAGTTGTCCTTGTGGACGTTGATTGAGCTGTTTACTGATTTGACTCAGCTGATTCTGGAACATCTTCATATTTGCTTCAGCTGCATTTTGTCTTTCTATTGCAGCGTTCTGACGTTCTATTGCTGCGTTCTGACGTTCCATCGCTTGTGCTTGTAGAGCAATCAAATTTTCAACAGTTTTCTGAAGGGTGAATACCCCTTCTTGTGGATGTGCAGGTAAAGCTTTCTGGTTTAGCGTTTCATCGTAAGTATTCTGAGGAGCTTGTCTTGGTACATAAGTATTCTGATTCTGTCCTCCTTGATAATTGTTTTGTGGTCTAGGATTATAGTTATTACCTTGGGGACGCGGCTGATACGCATATGTAGGATTGGCTGCCCCATTAGGATTCGAATATTGAAACCCAGGATGGTTTCTGTTAGGTTGATATCCATTACCACTCGAATTAAAATTACCTCTGTTGGACATAAACATCACTGATTCTTGATTATTCGGACAATTCTCTTCATCATGATCATCAACTCTACAAATTGAACACATATAAACCTCTTGTGCAGCTTGCACAGCTACTTTCTTACCCGAAAATCCTTCTTTTACAGCTAAAGTAAGCTGCTTCAATTGTTGTTCCAAAGTGTTTTGAATCTTCGTTTCAAAGGTAGCAAATTTCTCTTCTATGTCAACATTATTAACACCCTTAACAGGTGTTCTCACTGATTTCCAACCAACTTCGTTCTTAACTGTTCGTTCTAAAATAATTTTGGCATGAGCTGGTTGAACTTGAAGGAAACCTGCACCACATAACGTATCTAACTTTTCTCTCGAAGTTCCATCAAGGCCTCTATAAAAAATATTTAACTGCTGTAATTCTGAAAAACCATGATTTGGAACTCTACGCAAACACATCTGAAATCTAGTCCAACTCTTACCCACAGTCTCATCGTATTCTTGACGAAAATTAGTCAACTCCAATTCAGCATCTAACCTCATATTGCTCGGATAATACCTGTCGAAAAATGCGGCTTCTAATTGATCCCAATTTGTTATCTTCGTCGGATCTTGTGTATCATGCCATTCGCTTGCTCCATCTATGACAAAGAATTTGAATGCTGCAAAATACATCTGCTCTCTAGAGACGCCTTGTGTGATGTAAGAATCACAAATTTGTTTGAATTTCTGAACCGCTCTAATAGGATCTTCAGAAGGTCTTCCACGAAAATTCCCAAAATTTTGAAATTGCGCTAACATACCCGAATCTGGACGGAATCGCGGAACATCAATATCTGGAGCGCCTACTCCTATAGCAGGAGCATGAAATGGGATTTCTAGAGGGCCATTAGTGAACCATGGATCTTGATTCATTACGAACTGGACTGGAGGATTAGGGTGTAATGGTTGAACTTGAGGAATAACGCCTGGAGCTAAAGGTTGGCCATTTGCATCTAACTGGCCTTGTCCATTCTGTTGACCTTGAATAATGATATTCTCCATTCTGTTACTTAATTCTTCTACTTCTAAAGCTTCTCGTTCTCTTCTTCTTCTGTTCGCAAGTCTGATCAACGATTCTGGATTACTAAGGATCGGAGGTGTTGGCTCTAGATCCTTGAATAGCCTTCTTCGCATACACCAAACCTAAAAACCTGAAAAAGCTAACAAACAAAAAGCGTAAAACTGATAAAATAAAATAAATGCACTTATCACTAAAGGATAAACACCGTGGTCACACGCTACCGTCCCCGGCAGCGGCGCCAAAAACTTGGTGGTCCTTTGTGTGTTCTAAAAATAAATGCAAATAATAATCGAACCACAACCGCAAGTGTACGGTTGTCCCAAGTAGTAATTCTGATAATCAGATTCGTTCCAAGGACGGATGGTTGATCACAATGTTTATGCAAATAGCGATTGATGCACTTATGAAAATGAAAGAGGATAAATTGTTTGTTTTGGTTTTGTTTATTATAACTAAATGAAAGATAAAATAATAATGCAAGTAAAAGATAAGACGCAAGTAAAATGTATGAAAACGCAATATGAGATGTAGTACTTGAGAACGCAAGGATCCTCCTAATTTTACTTTCTAACTTATGTTGTTTAAGGGTTAAATCAGTCAATTACAATGGTCGGGATTCTAATATCCTTATACCCCCGTCAGGGTGGACTATAAGGCGATCCTAAAGTGTCACTAGTCCCGTCAGGGTAAATATGATCCACCGTTGGATGATTAAGATTTATTACCACATTGGCCCTAGGATTAACTAAGTTCGTCAGAATCAATAGTTTTTATCCTAGAATGAACAATTATTTCTGTCCCTAAACCCCCCGTCAGGATGATCCATACGCCACATATATGGAATAGCTTAGATACTAATACCTAATTTTAGTTCGCGACTCTAAAATCAGTAAACATTCACAAATTGTCGAAAAGAGTAAAAGCCCTAATTTAATTTAATTCAATAAAAACCCAAATTCAACATTCGTTATAATAATAAAATCAAGATTCACCCATTGTTTTGTTCTCAAGCACTAATGAAAGCTTAGCTCATATTAAGATTAAAAACTAAATAAAAAGAAATGGAATTCATATTCGTTACAAAATTAAAATATAAGAAAAACCTAATTTTCGGAATCAGAATGACTACGAACGGAGCTATAGACCCACTCCAGCTCTTGTAGCTTCTCCTTTCTTCCTGCGGTAGCTTCTCTGGTGTTTTTAATCTTGTGGAAAGTGAATTGTGTGAAAAATAGAAGTCCAGACCTCCTTTTATAAGTAAAAATTCGGATTAGGGCTTGGACCAGAAAATAAAAGCCTAATTAAATGTCCAAGCCCACTTTCTAAGCCCAAAATCCCGTAACTGATGATAGGCCTTCACTAAAACAGCTTTTCCCGATGCGTTACAACTCCGATTGACCTCATTCCAGTTGCTAAAGTTCCGTAACTCGATAAGGAATGATTTCTCTTCAAAGGTCAGCGGCTAAATCATCGCTTAAGCACCTCGAAATCAGCAATCTATGGCCTGGAAAGTGGATTTTCAGCTCTAAAAATAATATCTTCGGGATTTGTCTTCAAGTCTTGACTCTAATTCACGATCTTTGACTTTCTCCTCGGATTCCTCTCCTAGCTAACATCTAAAAACCTGTAAACTTTACACTAAAAATACCAATATTACGCGCAAAAGTTTCATAATTCAAAAATGCTAGAAATAAAAAGGGAAATCCGAATTATTGCATATTTCATTCAAAAGTCTATCGAATTAATTAAATAAACACCAAAAATGATGTCTCCTAAGGGTCTAAAATAAGAACAATTAGGGAGACATCAATCGTACTACCAAGTCGACGTGGATCCTTACTCGAAGAAATCCAATTATCCACAAGCTATGATACCCTTTGTGTTATTTCATTGATTGAGAGATTGTTTTAAGATAGAGTTTTTGTACATATTTGTCTGAAAAACTTTTTTATTTTGCACACTCAGGAGAATAAGGCCCAGAAGACGTTTTATATGTGGATTATCTTTTGAATACAAAAGATATAACTGTTCCCACCAAAAGTTATATGGGTCATTATGTGGGATATCCCATCATGGACGCTCGGCCCGACCCAAACTCTTACACTTCGTTCTAATACACATGGGGTATATTTTCCTATTCTAGGCAAAATAAGACTAATGGTGCAATATAAACTTCATTATATACTTTTTAATCCACTCTTTCAATATAAACTAAAGTTTTTTTTCGCAATACACAACTATAGATCTTACTCTATTTTGGTAAGTCTTTTATCATTCTCTCCCCAAACTCTTTCAGAAAACCCAAAATGTCTAGCTTTTTTTCTTTTAAATTAAGAATAACCTTAAGGTCTTTATCTTTGTCTTGCATTGCATAGGGACCTATAATGCAATTAACTAAAATATAGGTTATTTTTCATAATATACGAACTTGTAGTGCAATTAACTAAAAAACATACTGTTGCCCCCACATAAAGTGAAATTTTTTAACTACACAGAATCTCAGGGGTACTTTCGAAGCAATTTTCAAAAGTAATTCTGAAAAATTATAAAAGTAGTTTTCAAAATTATAAAAGTAATGAGATTAGGTTAAAAATCATTCAATGTTTTACCTTAATTTGGTTCTTTCATTATTAATAGCGTAGCCAATTCGGTTGTTGATTGTGGAGAATGGTCCTCGAGTGGAGGCGGTTTTGTTGTGTAGGAGAGCGGCTTGGTAGGAGGGTGATTGTGAAGATATATCTATCGAGGCAGCAGCTGAAGACCATGATCATTGATTTCTTTATACGGTAAAACAGTAAAAGGCTATTCTCAGGGCATCACTTCTCATACGGTAAAAGGCTTCTAATAGTCATAAGCTGGCCATTGCAGGATTTGTATAAAAATATAATAAAGATTTATATTGAGATTAAGTTAAAAATTAAATTAATTTCTTACCTCTTAAATATGGGTTCTTTGATTGTTGATGGCTAGCCAAGCCAGGTTGATAATGGTACAAAATGATCCCGAGTAGTGGCAGATTTCTCGTACAGGAGAGCGGGTTGGTGGAAAGGCGAGTGTAAAGAGATGGCCTGACCTAGCCTAGACAATCCGGGTTGATGACGGTGAAGAATGGTTCCTGATCGGGCGGCATTTTTTTGGTTACATATGAGAGCCACTTTGGACTCGGGGTCATTGACTTGGTTTGAACCTGCACCACTAGATTGGATGACCAAGGCCCTGGCCAGTGAGCTAATCCGAACTGGTTAGCCGGCGATTTTCTTAAATGCGGTTTGGTGTAAAGTTTACTGTGAAGAGATGAGTTTTAGGTTTTTTTTTGCCTTCACCAAAATATGTAAAATCAAATTTTTTTAATTAAAAGATTGATATTTAATGGTATTAATGATAAGTGGGGTCAGAAAAGATTTTGGCCACCACTTATGTAGAAAATCTGGGCCTTTAAAAAAACTTTGTAATATAATATAGATTAGGTATAGCTCGTGTCTGAAGACACTACAAAAAATAAAAATTCTACATAAATCTAAAATGAAACTTACATTTGAAGAACTGCAGTAGACACTTTAGTATAAGCATGAATATCAACAAAATTAAAGTTATTATACCTATTAAAAATGAAAGCAACAAAAATAATAGACATAGTATGCATAAATTTAATAAAATTCTTAAGTTATAAAATAAAAATGGCGACTTAAAATTTAAAGGAGTCTCTAAATTTTGCTCAGTTTAAGCTTTTGGTGCCTTCCCAAATGACTAAGGAAGGTAAAGTTGTTAAATACGATACCCTATGTCGATATTCTCAAGGAGTGCACAAAAAAGATTTGAATGAAGTAGTTATTAAATGATTATACTACTGGACAGTCGGTGCCTGAATACGCTATGTAAAAATTAATCAATTATAATAAACAATTTTGTTATTTTATAATTTTATGGTTTGATAAATTGACACACAACTCACACTTTAATTTTAATAACTCCACACTATTATATGTAATTCGCAAAAGTATAAATTTCTAGTTTATATCAATATCTAGTCAGATAATTGAAAATAAATTAATTGTAGATTGAATGAGTACATTTTCATGGTCCTGTAAAACAACAAAATTTACTTTTTGCTAAAAAATTATATAATACTGGGTACTTTGATTTGTACTTAATAGTCCCTAAGCTATGTTAACCGTCTCTTCCCCCTATTGTGTTGCGTTGATAAGTATAATTGTAAATTATTTTACCTAAGAACAATAATAAATTAACACTGCTCGATGATTTTCTATTTAATTAGGTAGGAAAAATCACACCCATTACATAAAAATATGCAAAAAAACATCAAAGATTAGTACATTAATGTTGAGAACAAAAATATATTCCAAATATTTAATTTATTATATGAGAGTAGAAGAAATATATAAAAATAGAATGACATCGAATTATTGTGTAATTTTTTACAATTATTACCACTTAAAAAAAAATTTAAAAAATCTACGGTTCTAACAATTAAATAGAGTAAAATAACAAATAAAAAGAAAATAGAAATTATGACCCAGGGGGTCCTGAACATCCACCCCTAGTCCTAACCCAACCCCGTCTTTTTGTTCTTCTCATTAAAGACCTCAATAAAATTTTAACACTATAAGCAAAAATCCCAATTACAAATATACCCTCTTTTCTTTTTCATCTACTATATATAATGTATTTAATTTCAGAAATTATTTTATTAAAACCCTAATTCATACACTCTCTCTCCTCTCTCTATCTCATAATTCTCTCCTCTCGTTCATTCAATACCACGCCCGCCGGAGCAAAATAGCAGCTCCGCCGCACCGCCGCACCGCACCTGTAATAACTCTCTCTCATCTCTCTCGTTTTACCACTGTTCCAAGCTTGAAGACAACTGCTACTCGAAGACCCCTACTGCACAGATTCCGGCGCACCACCACCATTAACACCGCCTTGCTCTTCTCCATTCTTGGCTTGATTCTCGCCGCCTTGATTCTCCAACCATTCGTCGGAGTTCTATTTGATCTCAAAGCCAGCAGTTCCAGTTGATCTCGAAGCCATCTAAGAAGATCTGAACAAACCAGTCCATTCGATGTGAGTACTGTTGCTGTTATCGAATTTGGCACTTCGCTGCTGTTCATGAAGCTTTGGCTGTGGTCGGAGTCGCTGCCATGGAGGATTTGTTGATGTGAATGAAGACCTTTCCTACCTCGCCTTTGTTCGTGTTCGTGACCTCTGAGCAGTGAAGACTCGTCGTCGATGCAGTAGTTGTTGCAGAAAACTCACCATAGAAGAAAGCTGAAGGACATGGCTTCGAACTCCGATGGCAGAAGTTTCTTTTTGCCGAGATCTAGGCGTTCGAAGTCTAAGCTCGCAGAGAAGAGAGTTGGCCGGAATTGGTGCTGCGTTGGTGAACAGATCGAGCTTCATCACCATTGATTGCTCCAGATCGAGATTCGTCACCATTGATTGCTCCAGATCGAGCTTCATCACCATTGATTTCTACAGTGAGAAGCCGTGGAGACACGAAGAAGTTTCTGTGCGTGAGAGACACGAAGAAGTTTCAAACCTTTTTTTTCAAATCTAGTCAAACCAGATATTAAGTTTAGGTTTTTTTATTTTTCTTTTGTTCAATAGTTGTAAATAGATAGGTTTTTGTTATGTTGTAATAATAAATGTGTGTAAAAGTGATACTCATCATTTTTAATAATACTTAGCTTTCTTTTATCGAATACTCTGCTTTTTTAATAGTATACTCTTCAATTTTGTAGAAATCTTATCATTTTATGTAGATACTCATCATTTTTTTATAGGAAAATCATCATTTTTTTTAAACTCATCAATTTTTTTATAAAACTCGACATATTTTCCGGTGACCGGAGATCGGAGGTCGGTGGTCAGAGATTGGTGGTCGGTGGTCGGAGGTCGGAGGTCGAAGGTAGGAGGTAGGTGGGTAATGGAGAGAAAAGAGGAACACTGGCGTCACTTATTTTGTTTTTTAGTGTTAGTAAGGGTATTTTAGTATTTGGTCAGTTTTGAGGTCTCTTTAAAGAAGTAAGATTCCCACTAGTTCCTTTAGGCCAAAAAACTAGTCTACAAGACCCTATGTGTAAATCACCCAAGAAAATAACCAACAAAAAATTTTATTCACATACTTTTAACATGTATGTCATGTTAAGTAGAAAAAAACAGCAAAACCACTACTATTGGCATATACAACCTGATTTTTAAAAGGTGGCAAATAGACCCATGTGTTATGCATACAAACGGAAAACTGTACTATTGGTCCTTGGCTTAGGCAAAATAGAAAAATAAACCCAACAATTTATACCAAAGTGTAAATTACACTATCTATCAGCGTAAACCGTGGCCAATTTCAGGGTATATATCGTAAAATCAGGAAAATTTCGGGGTTATTTACATAATTTCTAAGGCTACAGGTTAGATGATGGACATATTGGAGCACCAAAGAATCATAGTGAAGCTTCAAATTTGGTTCGAAATAGTCATTCATTTGGTCTTGTTGAAATAATTTAACTTCTCCTTCTTTAATAGTCCAAACAGAAGAACTTTCCCCTGCAAGTCAAACACTTAGTCATTTTTGAGTTAGTCATTGATATTGTTACTAGATTTTGGAATACTTTGGGAAATAACTCAAATAAGCAAAAAGGTGAAGGACATACAAAGTTGCACTATATGTACGTGTTAAGTTACCACCTTAGCCAAAAACATCTTATTTAATTAAGAGCAAGACTTATATGGATTATAGTTCAACAATATGATTATGGTTCACCAAGGGCAACACTAATATAAATCATGAGTTCAATGATTAAAAAATAAGGTTTTAAATTATTAATGTATGTAACACTATATATATTATATATACAAAATAGGGTGGTAATCCTACTCATGCATAAATATAATCCCCATAATTAGCTGTAGAAAAGGATTGCTTGAAATTGTCATATATATTAATTAAATGCACCCTTTTATGTTCACTCAAAGTGGAACCTCAAAGATGTTTCTCATACATATTATTCTCTGATGATTAGAAGTGACAATTGATATAAGCTACATATTTTCTACTATGAAGGACTATCAGAAGAAAAGCTTTTTTACATAAACCAAGCAAAAGTTATCATTTATTGCAGATAAAGATAGTTTACCCAATAGTTAGAATATTTTAAAACATACCCAACTATTAATATGCTATCAATTAACCTACTATGCTAATATCAACTATTAATAATGTACCTTTGACAAAGCTTCTTAAGTGGTTCTTTTGCATCTTCAACAGTATAAACCACCTCTGTAATGCGAAGATCATATCCATATTTGGATAGCTTTGGTTTGGAATAGAAGAAAGAAAATTTAGCTATAATTTCAACCTCTTCATAAGGTGCTTTCTGAGCCTCGTCATATTCCTCCATTCTTCACCCACTAACTCCGCAACTTATTAGAAATCAAAATTAAATTTACACGCATATATACTACTAATCAATGGAATTAAAATATCAACTAAATTAATCACCCTCTTGATTATAAAACTGATCTTCTTTCTTCTTTGATTCTTCCATGAAAACACCACGAAATTCAGCTTGAAGTAGAACATGTAATATTAATATTTTGTGGCAAGCTAATAATATATTAGTACCCTGAAATAAGATAAAAAATTAGAGACTGAAATACGTTCGTTGGAAGCTTGATTACTCCAAAACATATCCCATTTACAGGAACCTGAACTTATCTCTAATTAGAGTTCTCTCCTACCATGACCTGAGTTATATAGATCGTTCATACATATGGATGGCAATGGGTCGGTTTTTTGCAAAAAAATCTAAAAACCATAACTATAACCGTTTTTTAAATTAAAAACCATATCCTAACGGTTTAACCATTGGTTACACATTTCAAAACCATAACCGTATTATTCAGTTTTGGTTTTTTAAACGGTTTTACGGTTTTTAACCATATTCAAATGATAATTTAATAAATATATTAAATTTTATATAATAAAACCACACATATAAAAGAAAACTCCAAGGTTTATTAAAAATTGTGTTGGTATTTGATTAAATTGCATATTTATTATTTAATTGGTTAAATCTAGTATTCTGATTTTACTTTGAGAATTTCAATATATCTAATTTGATCTAAATTATTATAAAAATTGAAAATATATATGATAATAAACAGTGTTCAGTTTTTCGGTTTTATTTTTATCAAAAACCATAACCTAACGGTTTTAACCATTGGTTACACGTTTCAAAACCATAACCTAATGGTTTTAACCACGGTTATATAATTCGGTTTTCAATCGGTTCGGTTATCATCGGTTTCTGTTTTTAACCGTAACCATTGCAAACCCTATTCATACAATTAGTTGAAAGAATAAGAATCTGAACAAACATAATTAACAATTATTGAATTAAGGTAGAGGAGAAGATTATACCGAAACAATTATTTATAGCGAGAATTAATCAGTACTTGCAGTAGCTTTATCAATTATGAAAATCTCAGAGATGCATCTATTGAATCATCTAAGTCTTGAAAAACAGGGACTTGGTACACAAATAAGTTTCTGAAATACCTTGTGGCTGTCAAATTTAAATGGGAGCCAAATTTACATCCCCGAGGTGATTATTCCATCTTGACCAGACCTTATTTGCTTCATCATTTGTACGTCTCCTTTTGATTTAAATTCAAAACGCTTATTTATCTAACTCTCTCGTTCTCTTCACACGTATGCTTGTCTCAAACATCACGCTTCTTTATCTACTTGACGATGAACAATTACTATTACAGGGAAATATTTTGCTTCTGGAGAATCCCACACTACATTGTTGTAATGCCATGATCAATAATATCACAGTATTTACGTATTAAATGCTACATGCTCATCTGAATAATTGTCTTTAGTCTATCAGACATTTTATGGCAATCGAAAAATGTAGAATTATTTGAACAATTAATTCAATTTATATGAAAAAATATATAGATTTTAAGAGATGGAGATGCTAAGATGAACCTAGAAATAGTTAATTAACATACACAACACTAAAATCCATTTACATTTAGTCGCAACCATTTGATTAAACACCTTTGGCGCTATTTGGAGATTATTCAAATTCACTCCAAACCAATACACGATTATTGTTTACCTTCAAATATATATCCGATAATGAATCGTTCTCATCTATAATAGGGATTGAACTAACCTATGCTACAAATAACAATAACAATAAGGAAGTTTGTGAGGAGTGAAAAAAGTGAAAACTTGAACTAACTTCCGTACTTGGTGTGTGGAGATAAGGAGCTGAAGCAATGTATGAATCAATAATCTGGACAAAAAAGAGAAAAAAACGTATATAATAAAGCAGAAAGAAATTTGGAGTTGTTACCCACGACTTTGGAGCACAAATTTTGAAGCATCAACCATGGAACTCTGCGACAGAAATTTCAAAGCATCGCCCATGGAACTTCTTTGCTTGAGTATCGAATCCAAAAAAACATCCATGGTCTGGTGAAGATAAAGCAACATCCATGATCTGATGAAGCTAAAGAAACAACCACGAAGTGAAGTCAAAGAGAGATGAATAATACTTCAAATTATATGTACGTATGTGTATGCTACAAGATAAATAAGTGGGTTGAATAAATATAATTAAGTAGGCAAAGAAAGAGATGTACATATTGGAGACTTGTTTAATTAGTTAATGGATAATTATTAATTTCATGTGTTATTAATAATGTCAAATAACAAAAAGTAGATATAGTAATGAAAGAGAAATACCATGAATTAATTTAAGGTCATCAGAGAATATGTTTTTCCCTCGTTCTTATATTGCTTCTCAACTTCCAATGCTGTAATAATTGTTTGTGCTTCCCCTTCTACACTGGTGTTGCATAACTTTGTGGTCGTAAAATCTATTCGAGGACCATTACTCTTATTAAGCTAGACAACGCCCACTACTCTAGGGTTATGTACCTGGTCAACTATATACTTTCTCATATATGCATAGAGAACACTTTATAAATTACGTTACAACTAGACAACAATTTCTCTAATAAGTTGTTGTCTTTTTAGGTTCTTCGTAGGTTAAAGTTGAATCGTTCCAATGATTCAAGATTTAGCCACAACCCCTTAGTTGAGTGATATTTTCAGCCTATTGATATGTGGAAATTGAACAACGTTATGACTAGACAACAATTTCTCTGATCCACCATGAATTGCAATATTAATATATACAAACTGTCGTCTCCTAAGGTATGATAAATAATCAACACCTAAAAAAGGTGACTCCTCGCAAGTGCACGGGTCATTGGCAAGTAATAAAAATAAGTAACACGGTATATCAACTCCACATGGACTATCAAGGATATAATTAATGTGTTTACGAGTTCGTGGCTAAAGCGGTCGATTAGGGTCTAGCGCCTAGGAGGGATTATGTGGTTTTGAATCCCGATATCTAGTTTCATAAATTTAGCAATACATGTGTAGTAATTAGAATAATTTTATTTATTTAAGTTATAAAATTCATCTAACAATACTCTAGTAAATATAAGAATACTAAAATAAGATTTATAATATCAATTCAAGATTTTTCGAGAGTAAGAAAAATAAAAGGAAAACGTAAGAGGCCATTTGTAATTAGTCGATGCCTAGGCGGGTTAGGTGTCTCTTCCACGACGACTAAGACGCTGAGCAAAAACGCCTCAGCACCGGAAGTCATGTCTGGTAAGATGATCCCACCCCTCGATGCGACTCCATCTTTCCATTGCTGAATAAATTTCCGTAGAGTAAATGGTTTGGGTTGGCCGGGTATTCTCACCAATTTGTACTTGAAAATACTGCACCCGGACTTATTCTTCTCTGTCCAAGACTCTTGAACCTTGTACATGCCATCTTAAATATAGATTTGTCCAGCCGGACTAGCAATGTCCTTCACCCCACGTATCACTCTCACCTCATTTCCACAATGCAAATTCTTGATGACATTTTTTCAGGCCCTATCAGTTCAAAATCAAAAGAACCATTAATTCGGGAATGGGTAATGATGATAGGAAATTAAATTTGAGATGAACTGTGAGGAAATATACTGGGTTGATCGATCACAGCAAAATTGGCTAAGTTTTAGCGACAAAAATACAAAATATTTTCACTAGTCTACTATTCAAAGGCGTTCATATAGTAGGATTATAAAAATCAAGGATACTAACGTGCTTTACCATCAAAATAAAACTCTTGACAAATACTATAAATACCATACCTTACCGTAACTGAAACTAGAAAAATAGTTGGCCAAATAAAAACCGCTATTTTTAACACCGGTCAAATGAGATCTATGTGAATCACAAAAGACAGTGTAAGAGTGTTCAACGCTCTCAAATTTCTCACCAAAAATTGAGAAGAGGTTTGTAGTCTCTAGATAACAACACCGAGGTACCTATGTGAAGGCTAGGGTACCATAATGGTATGTCACATTTTCCTAAGTTGTAGACATTTAAGCAAATTCACCAATGGGAAATATACATGCATCCCCATGCATATGCCCAGGTTAATCAGAATTAGGTTACCAAGTTCACGAAGGGGATTCGAACCCTGTACCTCTTGCTTTACCCCCTTTAAGGGTTGAAGAAATAGCAAAACTCTGACCAGTTGAGCTACCCCAACTGGTTTGCATGGTGATTTGTTTTTCATAAACCTCATGGGATAAGAGCTTTTTTGTGTACCAAAAGACTAGTTGTAGAATAAGAGATTCCACTTAAGAGATACCACTTAGCCAAACAGAGATTTTATCCTAACCAACACAAGAAGAACCCAGGCTACTCCCATATTTTAAATAAAAATAAAAATAATCAAAACTAAAAATAATAAGACTTACTCTGATTTAAACTAAGTTTGATTATACGGTATCAATGTTATTAATATAATTTTCATAATAAAAAACATGAAAGTTCATTTCGATTTTTCTTTACCAAATATATAGTTTGAACCATGTAAACTGAAAGTAAATAGTTAGTAACTACTTACCAATATGTCGGATAATGTTTAGCCTCCGACGTATTACATAGAAATGACATGACCAACGATCAATTATTGTAAGTGTACCTAAAGGTACAAAAATATGTTATTAATGATAAATTTAATTGACATTTTACTTAAGTATTCAAGAAATAATTATGTTTTAAAAATATTGCTAAGTTATAAATAGGATACACATATAGGTACAAAAATATATTCGTGTACTTAAGTATTAGACATCTATGTATAAGAGAGTGTGAAAAATAATATCACACTAATCAAGTAGTCTTTAAGTATAGTCGTGAAATAAAAAAGAGTTGTATTGTTTTTATATGTAAAAAAACTAGATCAAAAAGTTAATTTTATTATGTAAATTGTTGGGGTGAGCACGGGTCACTTAACCTACCCAAATTCCAAAGAATAAATTGAACCAAAATATCATGGGTTTGAAAAAATAAACCCCAAAACCGGCCATAATTGATATTATAACTTTGAATTTTTAAGTATTTGGTAGGTTTCAGGTTGATGATTTATAAGATATAATTTATATTATAAATATTAAATTCTTAAGATGTGTAAAAATATTTATCTTTGCAAATCTACAACATCCAATATCAAAAAATTATAAATTAAAAAAGAACGATTACGATTCATAGATCTAAAAAATATCTTCAAAAATAAACACAATTAATTACAGATGTAGAAGATCTATATTGATTTAATAACATACCCATGAAGTAGTCGCTCGATTATACAAATCTTCACATTCCAAGTGTATAGAATATCGTTTATGATTGGTTTGGGTAGTAAAATTCTTCAATGTTAGACAACGTGCTTGATGTGTAACATAAAAGGAATAACAAGTTTTACTTTGAATTGTTGAACAAAGAAGGATTAAAGAAGAATAAATTAGAAAAATAAGGCGGAATAGGTAAATGAGAGAGGAAAGCGAGAGAGGAATTGATGTGTTCAGCAGTGTTTAGAATGAAAAGAAAGACTTAAAATCGTGTATATACTAAAATTCATGGGTTACCTAGGCTAATTTGTTTTTAAAATTGGGTCGTGTAATCTGAATCGGAAGTATTGTGACAAAATATCGGTATTTGGGCCATTGGATCGGGAGGGTGGGCTTGTTGATTTTGGTTTTTCGGGATGACCTACTCTAACCTAGTATATTATTTTTACAATACATATATAAGAAGTCATAAAAACGGAATTTTTTTTCTCAAATATTTAAACACTAATCTTTATTTACCATCATACTCGTAATCTACACATCCTTGTTCAGCCACCAAAAAGAGTACCATTGTTGGTGGTCCATTTGATAACCAATAAGAGTGGTGTGTTACCTATCATTATTGTTAGTGCTCTAGAGCTATTTACGTGACTTCAATTATTGGACGGAAGGAGCAATGAGATGGTGTGACTAGGAAAAGATGGAAAGATGATTGAAAACGAGAAAAATTAAAATTAGGAAGTTACGAGGGTATGTTAGTTTTATTTTATAACATATTGGGTAAATTTTATATTTCTATATAAAATATACTAAAAACAAATATAATCAAGACAATTGTTATACATTTCATTTTCTAATTTCTTTTTCTAGATTGGATTATATTATATAAAATAAATAAACAAATAGTGATGCCTTATAGCAAGACATCAAATAGTCTATAACTTAGTGCCCGTTTGGAAGTTCTTTTTAGAAAAGCACTTAAAAGTGTTTCCATAACTTTTAAAGCTTTCTAGACCTTGAAAAATATTTTTATAAGAAGTACCAAATATGTGCTTCCTAAAAAAACATTTAAAGTGATTTTAAATTTCAAAATTACTAATAATAATATTTTAATAATTTTAAATTTTATTCTAAAAACGTTCCTAAAATAAGCATTTCCAAACAGGTCCTTAATCTTTTCTAAAGTAACATTATTATCACCAATTATTTTCTTAATAGGGTAGTATTATCTACAGTTATATCCTATACTTTTTATATAGGATGTGCTTCAAAAAGTAGTTATTGAAGTTAGGGTTAATTAGATCAGAGTTCTACTATCACAATTACAACCTACTTAATTAGAAATAGATCTGCCATATCTGTCTTTAAAGAGTGTCTAATATCATTTGAAGTACGCCTTGTAGGACTAGATTCTGTAATGGATTATGAGTGATATCCATGATTATTTGATGGTTTCTAGAATTAGGTGTTCGCGAGTTCCAATTCTATCCAACACACCATCAGTTAGGTATATGGAGGGGTTTCTTCCCGATAACAATCTGGAACTCAAGTTAGGAAAAAGAATGCATAAATTACTCAGCAATAGGAAGGCATACTTATAGACGCCCATAACCCATTGAGCAACTTATAGAGCCTTGGTTGATGGAATTTTCAATGTCATACTAGACTCAATACTTGAGAATGAGTTACATTCAATTCCCTTCTGAACTTTCTTAATGACTCATGGTCTTAACCTCTTGAAGAATGGGGGCATGCCCGAGGCAGCGTCTTCTTCGAGTTTGATAGCAAAAACCTTGCTCCGTGGTCGATGCCTTATTTTTGAAGGTGCTTCTATTGGGATAGCCTTGATGTGTCTATATTCATTAAGTATTTCTAGGTAAGTTACCTTCAGGGACATTCAAACCTGGTATTACGGTGTGTCTTCCGTCCCTAGAAGAGATCTTATGCCCGATGCAATACTCTTTTGACAATAATGGTCATATGCCATTTACCAGAGGGAGCGAAGCCTTGATGCAGTTACAGATTTTTATGTGTTAGCTCTCAACAGGTGGGTCTTTAGTACCTTTTAGGCCTTGTTGGATAATTAAGGATACACTAAAACTTCCCAAGCAAAGAGAGCATATTAACCTATAGGCACGAAGAGCATTCAGACACTAACTCTAGAAGGTGATGATGTCAAAGAAACCACTCAAACTTATCCCTTCAATAGTTTAGTATGATATACTATGTCACCAACATCAACCTCGGTTTTGTGGTCCAAATCCAATTACAACATGTACATATGTCAAGATATAAGGCGTCAATGAGATGGTATTAGTAACTTCCTAGATAACTTTATATATAGGATAAACATTGTAGAGAAACGCAGCCCATTCAATTCATGTTTTTGTGCCATAATCATTTGCAATAAAGATCTTTCAATCTTTTGCATATTATCATTGTTAAACATATTAAATTCTTGTCAAACTCAACCGTTATTATTGTTATATTTTATATTTGGTAGAATATATTCTATCAAATTGACTCTATCTGTGGAAACGAAAGTCCCATCCCCATTGAGATGTCTTGTATAACTATTAGAAGACAACAAGAGAAACCAAACATACATGGAGAAACAAAGTGAGAAAACATCAACCCTCATTTTTGGTCAAATCTTGATAGGAAGATTGGACAAAGGGGGAACAAAAATACCCACCAAACATAAACAGATTATTTTCATGAAAGTAAAAGTTAAGGATCTAGACACATCAACAACCGATAAATAAGCCAACTATATGAGTGACAAAGTACCTCAACACAGTTCTAGAGCTTTGGGGAAGTCATTGCAAGCCAAGCAATGGGATCACGGTAGGGAATAATTCAGAATATCAAACTCAAAATTTGGTGTGGACATAATGCATAAAATAAAGGTACACATGAATTCACTCTTTAAAAGAAAAATGCAATGTATTGTTAATATGCAAGCTCCACCGCTATATTACTTGCACAAAGGGGTGTAATAGAAAAGGAATCAAAAAAGATTTATAATAACGTTTTACATATGTTAGCCTTATGCTAATTAAGATAGGTTTGACTAATTACTTTCACTCAAATCTCATTATTTATATATTAGTGGTAATATTTTAGGTAATATACATCATTACTCAATTAAAAACTTTGGAAGAATTGTTATCAATAAAACCAAACTCCATACAAAATAAAATAACCATAAGAATGTTTATAGGATGCAAACAAAGGGTCATGTTGATGATATATTGTCTGACCATATGCATTTTTTTCTTGCCTAGTACAAAAAAAACAACAAAGAAAATAGAATAAAAAGGAAATATATATGATACCGGTCCTACCAAAATTATTCGAAATGTTGTAGAGACCATAACCTCTATTCGCAACACTGGCTTCGTGTCTAGCTACTTTGGCGAGTTTATCCGCTTGACCGTTGAATTTTCGAGAACTAAATCTAAAAGTGATGGGACCAAAGTCTACAACCTTTTGGTGGATCCTTCTGACGATCGGTTGGATTCTCCAATTCGTAGCTGACACCTGCCTAATACTTTGGATGACTCCAAGGTTATCTGATACGATGCTTTTCTTTTTTCCTGGGTAGTTTTTGCATTTTTCTGAAGCTTTAAGTATTGCAAGGGCTTCTCCTTCTTGAATTGAGTCGCACTTGGCGGTCTCTTTAAATGATATCTCTTCTTTTTTGTCTTTATGTACTTGTCGAATTCTGATACCTGTTGCTTCATACGGTTAGCTAAAAGATGTGTCGCAGTAAAATATGATGTCCGCATCATTTTCTCCTTCTTCTGATTGGTTTAGACTTGTTTCTTGATGTATTATTCAATTTGTATTATTGATCTCTCCAGTCAATACCACAAATCTCCTTCATGAGTTTATTTGTGGCAAAAATAACTAAATCCCTTTTTTTTTACGTTTTCATGAACAGAATTCATTTTTGTCTTCCATATATTCCAGATGCATATCATGATATAGTCTCTTATTATTTTCCTATCCTGATTTCCGTTTTCTGAGAAAGATTTGATGATGTCCAGAAACCAGTCGCCTATCTTTTTTCCTTCATTTTCTTTGTTTTTAATTTGTAAAGATGATCCCTACCATATTTCTCTGCTAACATTGCAGAAAATGAGAAGATGTTCTACTGTGTTACTTTTCCTTATACAGCAAGAGTAATGATATATATTTCACCTTTTTTTGGTTTATCTTTGTATCACCTCCTATGTGGAGGTTTTAAACACCAAACAGAGTGTTCCTCTTTCCTAATTACTTTTTTTCTCTTTGCTACATAATGTAACACATAAGGGGTGATATAAGGTTGAAAAAATCGTGTGATATCTAATTTAAAATAAGTAAAAGTACATTTTATTTTAAAAACCTATTTATTACATTACATTGATTAATATTGAATAAATACAAACTAATAATAACAAGTCTCTACTCTTGTTCTGCAACCTAGTCGTAAGCTACCGATTACTACCCAAATCTTTAAATTATTTCCTACGTGAAAAGGTGGGGGAAACGGGGTGAGCTACCACTAGCTTAGTAAAAAAAAATAGTCATTGACAGACTTTAACCTATGGGAAGCTTTTATGTTTAAGACATTTTCATTGAACTTATATACATCAAATATATTAATTGAACATTCATAAAGCGATAGTAAATCAGTAAGTGTATATTGCAAACTAGGCAACTCATACTACCAACAAGTTATATACACTAACAAGTTATATACACTAACAAGTAATAATCCCGCTGCAAAGGATAATGTCGTCTTTCCCTTATGACTCCCATCGCAACTCTCGATCCTTTATCACTCCCACTGCTAATACGCCGGGTACACCGAACCTACGACCCACTGGCCAAAAAACTCTCCGTCACATGAGCCAAGTGGGAATAAATCATGATAGTCGTGTTAACCCTGGAAAGCTCGCTGCCACCCGAAGCAACATGATTGTATCATGTTGATCTATCGATCGATAGCAATATGAAGTATAAAATATGAAATGACTAAGTAGGGCGTTTCAACAGTGATACTAATTAACAATTAAATGATAGACAACTAAGTAGGTCGTGATATCCCAAATATACAACTAATCACATGATAGCGAGATAATATAATTCAGATAATTAATATCATAAGAGTATAGATTATCGAATTAAATATATTACTTCATATTTTAAATAGGGTTAATAAGCCACATATTAGACATTATTTAAATCCCTCACATGAAAAGAGGTTAATAACAAATTTATCAAGTGGTCGTTATCCTATTCGGAACCAATATAATTCTCTATTTTTAATAGGTGTTTTCTTAACTTATAACCTACTCATACATTCATGGGTGAATGAGACATAGGGTCTTGGAGACTGATTTTTTGCTCTATAAGGAATGAAATAAATCTTAATTCTTCCAAGGGACCTCAAGGATGACCAAATACTAAACCTACTCATACATTCATGGGTGAATGAGACATAATGTCTTGGAGACTGATTTTTTGCTCTATAAGGAATGAAATAAATCTTAATTCTTCCAAGGGACCTCAAGGATGACCAAATACTAAAATACCCAACACTAAAAAAGTGTTGTCACTGTTCATCTCCAGCTTCTGACCACCAACCACCAACCACCGACCTTCGGCCACCACCCACCGCCGGAAAAGTATAGAGAATCAGAAAAATATATAGAGTATCGGAAAAAAGTATAGAGTATCGGAGAAAAAGTATAGAGTGTCAGAAAATTTATAGAGTATTAGAGAAAAACATAGAGTATTGGAAAAATAATATAGAGTATCGGAAATATTAAAGAGTACTCTCTAAAAAACAGTGAGTACTCTGTAAAAAAAATGAGTATTACGTCAAATCAAAGAGTATTAGTACCAAAATATATTTTATTTCTATTACCAATTATTACAATAATCATCTACAAATATTACAACAGTTAAGAACAAGAAAAAACAAACTAAATCTACCTAATCTAAAATATTTCGTACAAAAAAATATAACAAAAAAATCAAAAAGTAACAAAAAACGTTGACCAGATCTTGATCTGGTCTCGGCAGTGGGATCCGATCATTCACCCATTATTCTATTTCCAAATGGAAAGGGTAGCAGAAACGTAAGATACTTTAAATTTGAGACTAACTGGTTAGAACACGAACAATGCAGGGATATAGTTTACAAGGCCTGGAATGAACAATTACATGATACACCTTTTCAAACTGTAATTCAAAAGAGAACTAAAACGACACATGCCCTTACAAGATGGAGTAAAGCCACCTTTCCTAATAATAAAATTAAAATTAAAGAACTTGAAAAGCAACTTATTGATGTTGGAAACAATCCAATGTCAGAACAACAACAAATGGAGGAGATCTTGATTAAAGAACAACTAGAG
Source organism: Nemophila menziesii (assembly GCA_029959085.1). NCBI lineage: Eukaryota > Viridiplantae > Streptophyta > Magnoliopsida > Boraginales > Hydrophyllaceae > Nemophila > Nemophila menziesii. Next base: position 10,411,308 of record JARWIR010000008.1, read on the forward strand.
ATGTACTGGAAAAGGGAAGAAATCTATTTGGCAGATCGGGCTCGAGACTAGTGGATTAAATACGGGGATAAAAATACTAAATATTTATCATCACTTAAAGCTCAAAGATGCAATTTTAATAGGATTGTTGGGATTCAAGCACCAAATGGGGAGTGGCTACAAACAGATGCGGATATTAAACAACAATTGAATAATTACTATACTAATCTTCTAGCGGAACAGGAGCCTACTGAGCTCGAAGAGGCACTTCGAAATATTTCTACGAAAGTTACAACGGAAATGAACGGGGCTTTGACTAGGACACCAGACAGGGAGGAGGTCAAACAGGCTGCTTTTGACCTCAGTGCTTCTAAAGCACAGGGCCCTGATGGTCTAAATGGTAAATTCTTTCATGAATACTGGGATATATTAGGAGATGACTTGGTAACTTTGGTTACTGGTTTCTTCATGAATAACACCTCGCTTATCACACTCAATGAAACACTAAATACACTTATTCCTAAAGGAGACAATCAAACAGGGGTGGGGATTACCGGCCCATATCTTGTGTCAACTTTGTATATAAGATTATTGCGAAAATTTTAGCTAACAGACTTCAGCAGATCATTAATCAGATTACTTCACCAACCCAATTTGCATTCATCAAAGGACGATCCATTCAAGACAATACCCTTATTGCTCAAGAGGTATCTTTCTTTATGAAACGTAAACTAAAAGATCAGGCGTGTTTTGCAGCTGTCAAATTAGATATGGCTAAAGCTTATGATCAAGTCAGGTGGGATTTCCTCCGATTGCTGCTGATTAAACTTGGTTTTGCCCAGCATTGGGTGGATTGGATCTGGAACTGTATTTATACAGTTACCTTTCAACTTAATATTAACGGAGAACGTCAACCCCCTTTCCACTCTGGGCAGGGGCTCCGCCAAGGAGACCCATTATCACCTTTGTTATTTGCTCTATTAACCGAATCACTGATATCTTTAATTGAATCTAAAGTCCAACAGGGGCTTATTGCAGGCATTAGAATAACAAGGAATTGTCCCGTTATTTCCCATCTTCTCTTCGCTGACGACTCATTGTTCTTTTATCTTTACAAGGTAATGAACTTTATAAATTTCAAGAGTGCATTGATATGTACTGTAGATGTTCTGGTCAGCGGGTTAACTTTAAAAAATCCTTAGTTTGCTTTAGCAAACTCACACCGGATGACTTGAGACAACATGTTACGACTCGTTTACAAATTCAAGAAAACCTGGATCTGGGAAAGTATTTAGGTATTCCTCTCTGTCACAAACGGTCAAGAATGGAGACTCTGACTTGGATAGTGGACAAGGTTTTTAACAAATCACAAGGATGGATAGCGATACTCCTCTCGAAATGAGGAAAGGAGATTTTAATTAAAGCAGTTTTACAGGCCATACCTTGTTACGATATGTCTATTTTTTCCTTTCCTATTGCTTTTTGTAGGAAATTATCTTCGATCATAGCGATATTTTGGTGGAACTCATTGGAAAAAAGGAAAATTCACTGGCTAGAATGGGAAAAGATGACTATAGCAAAGGTAGTGGGTGGAATGGGGTTCAGGGACTTAAAAATGGCAAACACAACGCTTCTGGCTGCTCAAGCGTGGAGAGTATTGAGTAATCCGGATTCGCTGGTGTCACGAGTGCTGAAAGGAATCTACTACCCTCATTGTTCTTTCTTAGAAGTGAAACTCTGACAAAGTAGAACTTGGTATTGGGCAAGTCTTCTTGAAGGAAGGGACTTACTTGTGCAGGAAGGAATTATCCAAGTTGGAAATGGAGAATTTACGAATATTTGGAAACATAAATGGATTCCCTCTGGGATCATCAAACAGAGACCACACCATACAACTCTGGAGACGGTGGACCAACTTATGAATGCACAAAAAGACGGATGGGACTGGGAAAAGATTGATAGCGAAATACCGCTACATGTTCACGGAGAGATTAAGAAGATTCCTCTGCTTAATACGGAGGATCAGGATACTTTTCTTTGGCCTCACTCAAAATCAGGTACATATACAACTAAGACTAGCTACAAAACACTTATGCTGGCAACAGCTTTGGAAAGTGCGCAAACATCTAACCAAGTCGGAACTTGTAATCCGAGACTATGGAAGCGAGTTTGGAAGTCAAATGTGGCTAATAAAGTTCGATCTTTCACATGGAAAGCCTGCCGGAATCTTTTACCGACCAAACAAAATTTGTATTATCGACACTGTAGTGACACTAACAAATGCAACTGGTGTGATAACATAACTGATACAGTGGTACACTTGTTACTTTGTTGTAATTTCTCTAAACAGGTATGGGCAGGATCGACGATTCAGATTAGGGTACCGAAGGAGGAACCTAACTTTATAGGGGGCTGGATTATGGCGCTATGTGATAACATGGATAGTACGATCTGGGATCCTGATGTCTTTGTGGCATATATACAACTTACTCTGTGGAATATTTGGAAATCGAAAATGAAAATGGTACATGAAAACACTAACATAAGCCCTTCTACGGTGATTCAGAATGTTCTTGCAGGGATGAAGGACCTCTTTGGTCCTACTTGGGTGAACCAAACCCAACCACCGGCACAGATTACACGGGCAACGTCAACAGACCCTTGGAATGCTGAGGACTTACGAGATACCCAGTATATTTATACATGTGACACCTCTTTTATATCTCATGCTGAAATAGGCGGGATAGGTATTGTCAAGCGGGATACACAGACAGGAAGAGGAGTTACTTAATCTAAGCCCATCTGGACGGATTCGGTAGCAGAAGGAGAGGCCTCAGCGGTACTGGAGGCAACCAAACTAAGCATTAATCACCGCAGCTGCAAGACCGTTATCTGTTCGGATAACCTTGATTTAATTCAAGGAATTAAGTCGTTGCCAGAAGCGTGGTGGAAGGTCAAGCCATTCATCAGACGAAATCTTAAGATAGCTGAGGATCACGGCAATTTGATCTTCAGACATATCCCTCGTAGTAGGAATGGGTTGGCCGACCAGGCTGCGTGTATTGCTAGGCAAGCGGCTTCAAACCTATCAGGGAGTGTGGGTCTGCCTCACACATTTACGAGACTTGGTATTGGATAATAAGGTTATAGTCTAGTGGAGGATACGATTAAAAAAAATACTTATAATAAAAAATAAGTTAATAATTCAACACCGAATAACGTATTTAAAATTGGTTATTTACACAAAACATCATACTAATATCATAAAAAAAAATTTACCGTCCAAAAAAACAGACTTAGGCATAAGATTCACACCAGAACCCACATCGTACATAGCTTTCACCTTGAGCATACCATTTATTTGAATAGGAAGGTTGAAACTTCCTGGATCTTTAAGCTTTGTTGGCAGCTCTCGTTCACTTCTTCTTGAGACTCTCAGATTCTCTCTTGGGATCTCTACACCCGCTTCTTTCTCAGGAATAACTTGCGTAAAAACTTGTTGCGGTGTAAGTCCTTTCTTTGCAATCTCAAGCATTTGGGCGTTGATATTTTCAGGTGTATACGCCTCTACAAATGTCTTGAGCAGAGTGTCATCCTTAGGATTTGTATCAGGAATACTTGGTGACACTGTTTGAACAACAGGTGGCGGTTCCACCTTCTCTTCTTCTTTCTCTGTTTGCACAGCAGGTGCAACTTCATCTTCATCTTTTCATTCCTCCTCTGAGGCTTCTTTCTCTTTCTCTCTATCCAGCTCAGCTTGATAATCCATAACCGATCGAATTTCCTCTTGCATATCCTTCAGAAGCTGTATAAATTCGGCTCTTTCTGAATCGTCCTCCTCATAAACCTCTAAACAGTCAGATTCCACGGGGCTAGACTTGGTTGGTTCTTCTTCGGTACTCGGAACTTCCACGTCACTAACGACAGCATGCGGTACTTCCTTCTTTTCTTCTTCAATTTCACCCAACATTGTCATCACCTCCTTCGATAGCCTTCAATTCTTTCTGTTCCATTAAATTCGTTAGAACTTTGTTCAGCTGTTCTATTTGAGTACCTAAAATCTGAATTGCGGCATCTTGTCCCCGGACTTTCTCTTCCTGAGCGTTCATATTCTCTTGAATATTCCTACCAAGTATGAATCCCGATTGATTATCATCTACTAATAATTGCATCAAAGGCTTTAACATGTTTACCAAAATTCTAGAGATAATTTTGTATAAGAAATTAGTACAACTTATAGGCCTATAATTTGATGCCTCAAAAGGTTTATCAATTTTTGGAATGAGAGCTATGAACATTTGATTCAAAGGCTCCAAACTGCCATTGTTAAACCAAAAATCATTTACTATGCGCATAATATCTAACTTAATAGTTTACCAGTAAGTTTTGTAAAACATTTCACTATATCCATAAGGCCCTGGAGCCTTTGTTAAATCCAACTCCCAAACTTCTTTTTAGCTTCATCACAGGTAATACGGGCTATATGAGTTTGATTAGTTTCATTAGTTACAATCGGTTGCACAAAAGATAATACATGTGTAAAATCCCTTGATCCCACTGAGTTGTAAACCTCATTAAAATATTTCTTGAAAACATAAATAATATCACCTTTTTTTTCTATCTATTCATAATTATCATTCTTATTCTTTTAATATTATTTCTTTTTTATCTACTTTTAGTACAAGCATAAAAATATGTTGTATTTTTATCACCTTTTTTTAACCACGAAACTCTAAATTTATCCCTCTAATATTGTTTCTCCCTTTCCCAAGTTTTCTCAATAAGTTTTGTTATACCAAATTCATCCCAGTTTTCTAAATTAGTATCACCATTTGATAAGACTTTAAACCTTTTCAAATAATTTTCAATGTATTTTCTATTATTATTGAATTTGTCCTCTTTCATAATAACAATTAACAACAATGCTAAAAATGAGAATCAGAAATACAAATTCGGAAACAAAAATCGAATCGGAATCCGATTTTTTTCGAAACGAAAATCAGAATTCTCGACTCAAATTTCCAATTATAATCAATAAAAAGTTGAAGTATTCAATATTAGAAGATGTACTCTCATCGAAATACAACGTCGACGTATTACGTTTGTATTCTTTACTATTTCTGCATATAATTTATGTTTTTAACGAATGCTTAAACGGTTTTACAACATATAAATTGTTAAATTGTTAGGATGATTACGTGGTTTATAGACATCCCAGACAAGAATGATATGAGGTTGATGCGAGTACAATAGAGTAACTATTAAATTTTCTTTTAAATCTATAACAGTATAGTCGTTTTAAGTGAACGGCTTATGACCCCACAAGTTTATAAATATCCACTTGGTCCCCCAGTTTTGCTTTGTTTTTTAATTTTTCTTTTTCCCCGGGTCTCAGCTGAGAAATTATTTTGATGGCTACCCTCTTTAAAAAACGAATCATTGTCTTATAAATGTTTCTGAGATCACACGAGAGGATTTGAGTTTTACCCTCATACAAAAGCTCGTATTCTTGATAGAAAGTATGAAGTTTTTCAACAATCCTTACTACATAATGAAAATGTCCTGCAAATTGGGCTTCCACTGTCATAAAATATGACAAAATTGTAATAAACTCACAAGAACAAAAGTCTTTTGTGTAATAATTTCGATTTTCACAAATTTTTTACCGTTAAAAACTGGTCATTAATCACAAATTTCCCATACATATATTCTCGACGATATATTACGAGAAATGAAAAAAAACATTACTGAAAAAAGAAACCCCATTAGTCTTATCCAAAAAAAAAATGTTAATTTCCCCTATAATTCAAAACCTTCCATAAACCTTAAGATATGTGCATTCATCAATTTAAAAGTTTTCAGCTCATTTTGCTCACACTCTACACCAAGATCATTAGACTTTAAGTCTATCAGACACCCATTAATAGAAATCTTCACTTCATTCTTGACTTTGGACTCATGTGGTTGACTTTTCACTGTGGTCCACCGTGCATCATCACCCAATGAAACGGCTTCTTCACTATAATCTTCCATTTCTGAATCAACAGAGTCAGTACGAATTTCCTTAAGCTTATCCAACACCAAAAAACTCTGCCTTTTCGGTAAATCATACTTAACTTCACTAAAATCACGTAACAAATTATCTTCAAAATCAAATTTCGACCCTTTATGCGATACTTCTGATATATGTTCAAGTTCCCAAGCTGCGCAATATTTTTGAACTTCAATTTTCCCCGAGGACATTAATCGAATCAAAGAAAATCCATTATTATTACTATCAATAAGGTCACTGTCAAAAACCGCAAACCCTAAAACAAGATCTTTTTTTTGTCTCCAATCAATCCATATAAGAAGAGAATCTTTTGCAAACTCTTCTTTCACAAGACAATCCCCACATTGACACCTGTCACAACACGATAATGAAATCTCTGAAGGAAATCCCCAAGCACAAAGTTGTGGCGTCTTTTTACTATTATCCGGTCCATAACAAAATATATTAAACTCTGAATCCAAAAATGATCCTAGTAAAATACAATATCCTGTATCAGAAGCCCATTTATACATATCTTCTTTTTCTTTAGAGTTTGATCTTAACTCAGACAACCTTAAAACAGTAAGATAATTCGGATTATCAAGACTATGCACCCATTGTAACAAAGGATTTATCGGTTTTCGTACATCACAAAGAAGCAATAATTCCTTTGATGCTACAACAAAATGAGATCCATCTAAATCTGCTTTAGAAAGGGCGAGAAATTTATCGTTTTTTCGAGTAGAAAACATTTCAATCTTAATTAAACATGTTACTTCAACTTCTTTGTTTTTTTTAATAGGTATGTTAACTAAATATATAGAATCGGAATGAGCAACAATTAAAATCGTTGGATTCTGACCAAATTCACAACTAACCCATTTACTCTCCGAATTTTTACTAATATCCCATGAAATCTGAAGTTTTTTCCCTTCTAATTTCTTGTTTCTTGAGCTAGACATTAAATCAAACAGGAACAACTCACCATTCTCGAGTAACACAACGCTTTGTTCTTCTAAATGTGGACTCCAACAAACATGTACAATACTTGAACTTCGAAAATACTTAAAACCTACATATTCCACTACTGGAACATCACTAACCAAATCCAGATTACTATTTACTTTCACACTATACCAACACACACAATAATCACTAAAAGTCAGTATATACCCAATAGTCGAAGAATCATCATCAACAGGGTTTATTAACAGCTTCGAAATCCTATGATGCTTGTTTCTCTTATCATTAACAAAATATGGATTACCATTATTTGACTTAACTTCAAAAATCGAAGCTTTAACTGAAATTACCAAGAACCCAATTCTATCCAAGTTATCACCAGCTGGGAAAAACGCATAGACAACTGATTTTCGAGGGCATCGAAGTAATTGCAATGAATTTGAACAGGGTTTGGATTTATTATCATCGTATAATGGAGAGAGTTCATTAGCAGCAAGTGAAGAAGAAAGAGAAGGAGGAAGAGAACACGTGGAGGTGAGGAATTTGGGAAGTGAAAGAAAGGGAGTATGAGGGAAAACTTCAGGAGAAGGAGATGAAAGATGAAAAAGTGTTTGTTTGGAAGATGGGTTGAAGATTAAAGGACCAATTTGATCGTAATTTGTTGAATTTGCTGGTGAATTGTTTTGGATTAGAAGAGGAGGAGAGAAAGTTGAAGAAATTGGCCACATTTGTTTCCATTGATTTGAGAATTCCACTGCTCTAATAGTACTTTCAGCTTCATCTGTTGAAACCATCTCCAAGCCTGCAAAAAATAAAAAATAAATTATCTTGAGGCCATACAAATCCTAATTTACTGCATAAAACTCAAAACTTAACGTATAAGAGCAAATAGCTCACTCCAAAAGTTTCAGCAAATTAAATGGCACTTACAATTTTAGGGAAAAACCCAGTTGAAATATGCTTTTCTCATTGAATTCTATTAAAACGGCAAATGTTCACACGGCAAACAACAATAAAAAAAAATTGAAAAAACTGAAAAATTGCGGAAGTCATTAACTAGTTTGAAGGTTGAATCAGACTTTAAAATATCAATATCAAATTTATTTTTAAATTTTTTACAGAGTTTTCATTGCAAAAACTATGAATTATTACCGTTAAATTTGTGTTTTGATGGATATTTATTCTTGTTGATGTCGTAGCAGTGTTGTTGGGAGAACAACTTTTGTACGGCGGCGTGATGGCGGTTGGTATGGATGCTCGGGGTAGTACAGTTGCCGCAGGTTCTGTATGTGTGTGAAGAAAGCGAGTTTCATCGTTTATTGTTTGTTTTTAGGGTTATAAATATATTGTTTTGTTAAGAGTAATGCTGGATATCACCCCAAATTGCATCACCCTTTTATCACCTCCTACGTGGATTTTAAATTAACCAATCATATGATTTCTCTTTCATGGTTTATTGTTTTCTCTCTCCTTTATGATTGGTCCACGTAGGAGGCGATAAAAAGGTGATGCGATTTGGGGTGATATCTAGCATTACTCGTTAATTATAGGTAAAAAGTGATTGAAATTACCGATCTCTTTTCTAAAATTAGAACAGCATAATCTTAATTCTCTAGAATATTTTTAGGTGAATACTAATTTCTATTTTTAATATACTATTTTTAACCCAATGGAATTAATTAAGTGGGCAGGACCTTAATCATATAATTTAGTGGTATATGTTCGAAGCAAGTCAATAACTCTGAAAGTCCTATGTAACTAAAAAACGATATATTACTTTTAATTTAATTTTATTATAACTAATATATAGATATATATATATATATATATATATATATATATATATATATATATATATATATATATAAATTATTTATTATATAACAGTTCTGTTAGTTATTTCAATTCTAGCCGTCAACGACGATAGACTCTGGTGGTCAATGCTCGACTCAACTATCAGTCAACGTCGGTCAACTCTTGCGAGTTTTTCTTTTTTTACTTTTTACAATTTTCGAATAAAAATATATTACTGTGGGTTTTTTTCGAATTTTTCTGTTTTTTTTTTTTAAACCTGACGGATTCCGACAAAATAGTGCTATCAGAACTACAAGTATATCATTGTTGTTGCAGGTGTGAGTACAATATTGTAGTTGTACAACTACAATACTTTTTTTTTTTTGTTCCAAAGTACAATTACAATATTGTTGTGTAAATATAAGATTCTGTAAAAAAAAAATTACAATAGCTTTTTTTCGAATCTAAAAATATTACAACAATATTATAGTATATTAAAAATGTCATACGATCGAACTCAATGCAATAAGAACTGTTATCCAATATAATAAGTCATTAAGAATCAATAACCGAAAAATAAAGAGGTTTTTCTCCATAAAATTAATATTCGAATAGCCTCCATGAGATAGAAATCAGTATGTTACCACACTCAATAGTTTATCGCAATAATAACATATCAAACCATTTTAAAACACTTAATAGTACTTGTAATGAAATAAACGTTCAATAACATGAAAATTATCATATCTAACTTAATACGAGGAAGCAGAATGCTAAATTTGAATTTTTTATCATATGCTAGTAATTTTTGCTTTGGGGCCAAAGGAGTTGGAAGCAAGAATCCTAATTCTTTTAGTTAATCGTAGTGTAGGTCCCTATATAATGTAAAGAAAAGAAATAATATATGTCCCGACATTATGCAAGAAATGAACTATATGTTCTAGGGGTGTGCATAGGTCCAAAACCATGGGTTTTGACAAAAAGTCTGATCCGGGCCTATCTACGATAGTGCGCTATTTTTAAAACCCAATCTAGCGGGTTTTTGGCGTGTTTTGGCGGACTTGATCTAGGTTCGGGCAAACGGGCCTATATTAATGTAATATATTTCTATATTTTTAATAAGGTAAAAGTTCAAAAAAAGAATAAGATTATGGATGCAATATAAGTATTGCCAAAATTATAGGTGGCAGATTTGCTGAAGTTTTGATTAGCTTGTTGCAATCTAAATCCATACGAGGGGCATTTGATAAGAAGCTTTGTTTATGTTGTCAATGGGAAAAATAATTCCATCTATTAAGTGTTGTTCATATAATTTAGAAACTAAAAAATTATATTTAATAATATCCTCAAACAATATATTATTCATGATGGATATATATATATATATATATATAATATTTGTCCGTAAAAATTGTATAAGAAATTGCCACTAGTGTGTTGATTACTGTACCAAAGTGAATAAGCGATCTACTCACTAGAATATTTTTCACTTTTGTTGAAGAACTAGTTGTATCAAACCTAAATGATGACTCTAGAACCTGCTAGATCAGTTCTGAAATATCAAACCTTGAAAGTGATCATATTTATAGCACTAAGAGACACAATATCTGCCTTGGGGAACGCAGAAAGGTGAGGTAAAGCGAACCGAGTCAAATCGGCCTCCTCAAAAGCGAATAACTCCTAAAAAAACCCTAACCCAAATCTTTTCTTCCATCTCCTCTTCTACCCAAACTTCTCTATCGCTTTTGATACGTACGATACCCTTCCTCCCCTTCTTGACTTGGCCGTATCGATGATAATACTTAGTATTACGCTCTCCAAAAAATATCCACTCCGTTTTCGATTGTTGGAACCAATGCAACTATTCATGTTCAAGGACGCTTTCATACTCTTTGCTGAGTCTCTTTTCAAACTTGACCAGTGACGCATTATACGAGACCTCCAGAGCTCTCTATTGGAATTATAGCCTTACTCCATAGGCTATTTTAATATGACAAATCCTCTTGTGCTTAGTGTGTTACATATACTTATAATATCTCTCCTGTGTTGCACTAAACCTCATAAAAAACACTTGTGTTATCCTTCACTTATGATTCTCTATTGCTATAATCCTAAATCCTTTTGTAGAGATCATAACTTATTTTATGTGTGCATATTAGTATTTAAGACTAACTTTATTGTAAATCCAAAACTCTTTATAAACATTTCTTTAGTTGGAGAGAATCATTTTTAAACTTCATATCATGCACTTAAACTCATATTCTTAGAGCTTGTTTTATACAAATACTTTTAACCATATCTTTGTGTACATAGCAAATTAACTTTCATGATCAACTACAAAGTTTCTTAGAATTATGTTTTATACAACTCTCGTGAAGAAAGTATTCACGTCCGAGCATTGTAGCAAATATACCACCTAGAGAAACATAAGGAAAACGGGGCCCCGATTTGCAGCAAACGGGCGCTTGGTTTGCACTCGTCCCAGCCAGTCAAATGCCACGTCAGAATCTTACCGTTGCCACCTGGGATATAGTCGTTGGGTATAGGATACGAGGACCATTTTGCTATGGCCGGTACTGATGTCTCCCAATTTGTTCTAAATATTATCCCTTAGGAGACATCATTTTAGGTGAATATTTGACTTATTTGATAGACTTTTAGGCTTATTTCGTCATATTGCACTTTCTCCCCTTGGAATTAGACTATTTGCATTTTTAGAGCTTTTGTGCATTAATTTGTTTGTTTTAGTGCAAAGTAGTAGGTTTTGAATTTATGAAGAACCACTACAAGGAGGAGAAGTGAGAATTAAAGTCTTAGATCGAGTGGAGGAGCTAAAGGAAAGAAAAGAATTTCCAAGAATTTAATTAAAGAAGTTGCAAAGAAAGATTACTGTTTTTGGGCTACTTAGGAGCGGATTTAGCCTTGGGCCGTGAAACATGGTTTGATGCCCTATTGAGTTAGGAAGATTCTCCAAGTTGAATCAGCCCATTCGGAGTTGTTATGCAAAAGTTACAGCCGTTTACTAAAGGCTGCACACTAGTTACGGAAATTAAAGAAGAAGATGGGCTTAGGCTTTTTATAATTTGACCTAGTCCTCTTAACCTAAGCCCTAATCCGTTTTTACTAGTATAAATAGACCCTTTAGCCTCCTTTTTACACACTTCAGAGAATTACATCAGAGACTTCATATTTTCAAGTCAAAGCAAGAAGGCAGAGGAGAAGCTAGAGATGGAGGAATTATGTTCTTCCAACAACAGCCAACCCAACCTTTAGGTTATCTATTTCTTTTCTGTAATTGAATTATGACTTCTTTATATTTAATTTCAGTCTTTAATTTTATTATGAGCTAAACTTTCATTACTTGAGAATCGCAATAAAGGGATGAACCCTAATTAATTTATTCTATGTTTTGAATTTGGGATTTTTAGGATTTAAATTGAATTGAGTTTTATATATTGGATATTACTTTGTTTTCATTAATATTTCTTTTAGGAACAACTAGAAATAGATTTTAGTATCTAGGCTATTCACTTTAGTGGCAAAAGTGATAATCCGACCCGGGGGGGGGGGGGGTATTTGAATACAGACTTAGGTAATACCCGCGTAATATCCGTTATTGACCGATAGGTTTAACTATTTACATAGCAAAAGAGGTAATTGCATATCATCCGAAAAAGGCATATTCGCCCATATAGGGGTTTATAGTACTTTAGGATAGCTCCTAGGTCCACCCAACAGGGGGCTAGGAGACATTAGAGTCCCGACTAATATTATAATACCAATTCCACCCTTAAACAAAGCATAGGTTATGTTAATTAGGTGGATTCCTTGCGAGACTCAAGTATCTCTCATCTCTGAAGCTAGTCTTTTATTTTCATTATTTCTTTTCAGTTATTCATTTTTAGTCTTTATTTATTTGCATCTTTTAATTTTAGAAAACCAAACAAAAACATTTTATTTTATTTTTCTGTTAAGCAATTACTACTACTATTTGATTAATACTAGAGTTGTACCTAATCTGTCCTTGAAAACGAAACCCGACTTATTGGATATTACTTGGACAACCGTGCGCTTGCGGTATTGTGGTTCCTTTTATTTTCGTACTTAATTTTATAACACCTCAGGACCCACCAGGTACCCGATTTGCACAAAATATATCACAAACTTTATATCCGTTGGGGACATTCTTGTGCTATAAATATGAGCTCTTTCAAGGAGTTATTTACCTCTTATGAATCAACACATTTCTATTATCATTATCATATAACATTAGAGGTCTCAAGCTTCCTTTGCAATGCTGTAAGTGAAGATAATGTTCATGTTTTCTTTATGTGCTCTTTTTCAAGGAGAATATTGATTAGAATATTAGAGAAATGTGAAATTAGCAAGGTGCCGAGAGATTTTGAGGAGTTGAATGAAGATATTCAAAGTCTATCCTGTAATGAAATGAAGATGTTGGTTAGCCTGATGGTTACTTCTTATGTTTATATGATATGGTGGCTAAGAAATGAGATTGAACATGGAGGGTCAATTTTGAATGAAGATCAAATAGTTGGGCGGATTTGCGATATGGTGAAAATGAAGATTAAAGACAGGAAGCTTAAGAGGAATAGTGTGATAAGAATAGTAGAGAAGTTAGTGGGCTAAAATGTAATCTTATTTGTTATCATGTATGGTGTTTTATTTAAAATGTAACAGTTAATGTAGTGGTCCAATAGAATGGGCCGAGTTGTCTTTTATTTTAATGTTTTAAATAGGTGGAGTGGGCTTGCAAGGTATTACTCCCATGCTTGGGCTTAATGCTTGTAAGTACTACATGTAAAGACATTGGAAGTTAAGTTTTTAATGAAAAGTTTGATTTGATGATAAAAAAATAAAAATAAAGGTCTCAAGCTACTAAATCATTTGTTCATCCTTCAAGCTTGATCATTAAACTTGTTATATTCACTCGATCAAGGAGTTAGTCCAAGAAGCATCAAAGTTATAATCTACTCAAGAGAAGATGGAAGCTCAAAGTTATATCCACTCTTTAGGCGAATTAGTAAATTTGTCCACCCATTCAAACACTTGTTTATGTTCTTTTAATTCTAGTATTTGTAATAGATAGATTAAGAGAGAGTGTGAGTATATGAACTATACCCGGGTTCCTTGTGTTGCGATAGCACAAGAGTTTGCTTTTTGTTTTCGAAGTGGTTGTAAATGGTATTGGGTATTGTGTTCTCGTCCCGGTTAAGAGAGACACAGAAGCTTAGTTAAAGAAGCTTGAAAATCCTAAGATGACTACCTTAGGTAGCGGAGTAGGTAAACCGAACCACTAAACGTGATCATTTACTTTCTATTTCTTTCCCCCCTTTAGTTTTCATATTTAGGTTGCTTGTCTTACTTTTATATCAAACCTTTAAGTTATCCATTGCATGATCATCTAAGAGTTTGATGTATTGTCTTAGTAGTTTTTCTTCCACTTATAATTGTCTAAATGATTTTAATTACGCATTAATTATAATAGTACCCTATTCACCCCCCTCTAGGACTTCCACTCTCTGAATCCCAACTATTTTGGCTATCAACCGCCTTTTATTTATGAAAATATTATCGAAAGTAATTTTCTTCCACGACTGTAAATCCCTACTTAAAAACTTAATATTCTCGACTAGAACCCTGCCTTCATTTACCCATGTCTTCTCAACTTGATCTCTGAAAGCCTTTTGACATCATGCGGCCTCAAACGGAAACTCCGCTCAGTGAGTCCCTTATTAAGTAACAAACCGAACGAAATAAGAATCGGCACGTGATCCGAGTGGATTCACGACAAATGTAAAACTCTTGAGGCCACAAAGGTTTCCTTCCACCTCTGATTCCCATAAGCTCTATCCATCCGCTTCATGATACGCATACCCGAATTCCAAGAAACGCTCCAAGTGAATCAAAGCCTTGAAACCCAAATATTCCAAGCCACACTGATCTCTCCATCGCTCGAAATTCACCATCGAACACGTTGTACCCTCAAATCCTCCAACCCTGTCTTCAGCGACTCCAGACTGATTAAAGTCCCCAACTACTAACCAAGGTTCAGTAATAGCTTCTATGGCATCTTCAAGTGCATCCAAAAGGCAATATCAGACCCATGCTTTAGTGCTTGCGTTCACTGCTGAAACAATACAAGATATACACGAGACTATAGAAATACGAATATAAATTACCTAATTACTAGCCGACAAAATTTGGACCAAAATATCCTCCTATTCCAAAGAATCCAGATGCCACTAGATAGCCCAATCGCAATACCCTAATAGACTTGTTCATCTGAAGGGATTTAATTATTTTTGTCGCCTCCGAACCAGCCGCTTTTGTCTCCACCACTATCGTAAAAAACGATTTATGACGCGTGTAATATCGTTAAAGACAATCCTAAAACCTGCATTTTTAGCTCCTCTATCATTCCAAAAAAGATATTTAAAGAGTGTTGCCAAGGGACCCACCTCTTGTGTATTTTAAACATTGATATCCCACGGATATTCTCCCATTCCATTCTAGAAGTCTCCGAGTCCAAATTTCATCTAGTGTCTCTTCACGTAGAGGTTCGATAGGTAAATTGTCTAAATGGAAATCTTTATAGTCCAAGGCGAAGTAAAGGTTAGCCCAGCTAGAGTTGTGATTGGACTTAGGTCTAAAAATATGGGTAACTAACTATTAGCGACTAATTATAAAGATTTGACTTACACCAACAACCTTCGCGAGTTCTTTTTTAATTTTTTACTAAGCCCTTCGTGAGTTCGTCCAACGGAGAAAACAAAAAGAAATTCTTTCCTCAAAAGCTGAAAATGTTAACTTAAGCTAAGCCCCTAAACTGAACTGTACAAATTGAAGCACTCTTTCAGCTCAATGGCTTCTGCTATATCATACTCACCAACCATTTTAGCATCTCCTTATGCGTTTGCTAAGCTTAATCAACACAAACGTTTATCCCCCAAAATCTGCCTTTCCTTATTTCAGAACAACCCAAAATTAATAAACTCAAAATCTTTCTTCAAATG
The DNA here is from genome assembly GCA_029959085.1 of Nemophila menziesii. Taxonomy (NCBI): domain Eukaryota; kingdom Viridiplantae; phylum Streptophyta; class Magnoliopsida; order Boraginales; family Hydrophyllaceae; genus Nemophila; species Nemophila menziesii. The sequence goes on from JARWIR010000008.1 coordinate 10,427,109, forward strand.
TCAAGATTTTACTCATTTGGGTCATCTCAAAACCATTTCACTACTAAAAGCATCTCCAGATGATTTCATTAAAAAAATCGAAACCAACGACCCTTTATTGGTTTCCGATACAAAACCAGTAAAATTCATCTTGTGGGTATTGTTTTGGGCATCTGTATCACTTGGTGTGTTTGCTTTTTCGAAAGATGCTAATGCCTCTGCTCTTGCTGCTGATTCTATTAAAGCTTCAAGTTTTGGTGTAAAGTTTGCTAGTCGTTTAAGAGGAATAGGTTGGCCTGATGAAGCCGTTGTGTTTGCTTTAGCAACCTTACCAGTGATTGAGCTTCGTGGGGCTATTCCTGTTGGTTATTGGTTACAGCTTAATCCCGTAATATTAACTGTTCTATCTGTTCTTGGGTTAGTCTCATCTTTTCCCTTATGAATTTTACTATTTGCCCCTTTCATGTTTATTCTAGGGGGGTATTGTACTGTATTTTATTAAATTATCTGATTTAATAATCTGTTTGGTTTTATAACTCCAGGAATATGGTCCCTGTGCCATTTATCATACTCTACTTGAAGAAATTTGCGACTTTCATAGCCAGTAAAAATCAGACAGTTTCTGGGTTAATTGACATGTTATATAAGAGGGCCAAGGAAAAGGCTGGCCCAGTAGAAGAATTTCAATGGCTTGGATTGATGTTATTTGTAGCAGTACCATTCCCTGGAACAGGTGCTTGGACAGGAGCAATAATTGCATCTCTTCTAGATATGCCCTTTTGGTCTGCAGTATCGTCTAACTTTATTGGTGTTGTTTTAGCCGGTCTTATTGTAAATTTACTGGTCAACCTTGGTCTCAAGTATGCCATTGTCACTGGTGTTATGTTATTTATTGTCTCTACGTTCATGTGGAGTATCCTTAGAAGTCTTAAATCATCTCTAAACTCAACAACTTGACATGTTTAAGCTTATGTTCTTTTAACGGAATTCCATCTTTGTGTTTCTGTGTCATGAATTAACCGTTAGTAATGATGAAATTTGCAGTTTTGCACTGATTATTTGTTCATTTGTTTGTTTAGTTAAATAGAGTAATGCAATTTTTATACCACGTATGATGTACCGTGAGACAGTTAGATTGAGAGAATAACGGAATCAATGATGCATTTCCGATCAAATCACATTAAATCATAGGTTAATTTCTATAGACATTGTATACTGAAACCCGAACTTATCAAATACATTATTGTATACTGACACCTGCACCTATCCAATACATAAATAAAGAGTTTGGGTATGTGTTTAATTGTATCAATCGAGAGTCTATTTGAGTCATCATGTAAAAAGAATAGGTGATTTTTCAAGCGGTCTCTTGGGCATAATGAATCAGACTATATGAACACAAATAAGTTAGTATGACACTCAAAATAACCACTCCAAATCTGTTATGGCCCTTAAATCACGATTTGAATCAATATATAATATTGGTTTGTGAAATCGGATTGATAGCTGTAAATATTACCACTTAAACTCTTGAGTAACCTTTACCTAACCTCTAACTAACCTTAATGTAAAGTTAAAAGAATAGTAAGTATCAGTTGATGTTGTGGTTGCTAAAGCCAAATAAGAAAAATATAATCAATCATAAATAAACCGTTTAAGTAACTTCAATTTTAAACACAAACAAGAAAAATATAAAAAATCAGTCATAAATAAACCATTCAAGTAACTTCAAATTTTAGTCGGTGATAATTGAAGGATCTTAGGAATGCATTCCTTTTAGGGATACAAGACTAGGGATTCGCGAGTACAAAATCTGTTTGCCTGGAGGTACCTCGGCTAAGCATGTATATGTTTTGGAGTGAACATCATATTCCACATAATGATTAGCTATAGTGACACGTAGTTGATCCAAATTTGGTGATGGCCACAGAGTGATTGTACCCGGATTTGGATAATCCTTGATAAAATTCAGATGAATAATTTTTCTCTCTGACCATATGCTTTCTTTGTAATCCTCCAACACCCATACATAGAAGCTATCTCTGATTATGAACCCAAGTGATAGTTTCTCATCACCCAAAATAAACACTTGGAACTTCAAACGCACATTCTCAGTTCCACCTTCATAAACCCATTGAAAACTCGGAGGAACCTTGATTCTCATGGAGCTTTTTCCGTCCATGGTAAACCTAATAATATCTGAATTCTCCAGTTTAGAAGAGCTACAAGATGCTAAGTAACATACATCCTTGTGGCATATATCGCTAAGAAACCTAATTTCCCCCCCAAGCAATAGATTAATATCAAGGGTCGTCCAATCAAGATCATCATCACTTCCAATATTTGACATACTAATACCTACATCACATGTTTCTTTTATAAAGTAAAATTTAAGTATCTTATACTTACTAGTTGATGGATCAAAACCCAGAATGAATTTTGTTTTCCTCTCAAAAACTAATGATGTCACTTGTTTAGTAGCTGGGTTTCTTATGCGATACAAACCACCACCGGCTTCTCGATTTTCCTCCAGAACTAAGCCATTGAAGCAATATAAGTAATAATAATCTTCATATATATCTTCATATTCATAAATAATTTGGCTCCGCATCTGATGCTTCTTAATAAAAAACTCTTGCTGAGTAATCATTAGCCATGATTTGCACACACATTTGAATCTTAGTATACTTTTTACTGGCAAATAGCTCAAGATATCAACAATTACATCATCAGGTAGATTCATTCCAGATCCAGCAGGGTCCATATTTTCCCTCTGTTAATTAGTATAAAATAAAATACTTTAATATAAAAATTAAAAGGGTGAAATAATCAATATTGCAGCGTCAGATATTAACATTTGTAAACTACAATAAGTAGAAACCTAGATGATTGATAGTAATCGACAACAAACAAAGAATATTGTTAGCATAAATATATTAATTTATTACCAGAACCGATGGGCAACTCCTTTTTCGAGCTTCAGTTCTTCTGCAAATCGAATAGTCGGGTTATATGCGGGTCACTAACTTAATTAACAAAAAGTGAATTTGAAATAAAAATAATTCACAAAAGATAGAACACTACAAGTATATAAATAAAACGAACTGGGTTGGTCTACGCTCGGTTTTTCTGTTAGGCCCATGTATCATATGCTTATGAGGAATTAATTTATAAAGGGTTAATTCTACTTTGGGCCTAAAAAGAAATATTGCTTCTACATTTAATCTTTTTAAATTCTTTTAAGCTAAGTCTAACCGTTCATCATATTTTTTGTTAGAATTGGGGTCAAACACTTTTTTTTTTATCAATAATAACTCTTTAAACTAGGTTTGTTCGAGCTTCCAATTCTGTTAATCTAATTTTAAATTTTTTATTATATCATTATTTCAATATATTTTTATAATTTTTTTAAATTATTATTGAGTCTTTTAATTCATATGTTTATTTCTTAACTTGTAATAAAATACTAAAAAAATACTTTAAATATTAATACATATTTGTAGCAATTATTTTTGGAAAAATGCCCAATTAAATTATAGATCACATTGTCTATGCCCAAATGTTGACCGGTGATTAATTCTTCCCAAATAAATTACGTTGTTTTCCATTAAAATCGGATTCCTATTGTACAATTACATTGGTACCCTTCTAGTCAAAGTCTTCATTTAGTTGTCAAAGCCAGCATTTTTTTATTTCTCTTAGCCGCCGGCCATAAATACCATTTTACTTCATTAAGTCAAAACCCATTTCCTTCATTAATTCTAAACCCATTTCCTTACAATGAAGATCTTCCACATTAATATATATTCCTTCATTAATTCATCATTAATAACTGCACTAATTTCCAATTGAAGTAGATATTATTTCCAATCGAAGAAGATTCACTCCATTAATACGATAATTCTGCAATTTCGTTCGTCGTCTTCGTCGTAGAGGATAATTCTTCTTTAAATTTTCGTTTTTTTATTCTGCAATTTCGTTCGCTATCTTCAATTCTCCAGGTTTGTTATTCTCTATCTTCAGTTTTTCTGTTTCTTCAATGTTTCTTCAATACATAAATTTGACGAATTGTTAGGGTCCTATGTTAGTTGTTGATCATTTTTGCATATTTTAATATATTTAGGTGTTTGATTGGACATTTTATGTATTTTTTGCTTTATTCATGTTTGATTCTTACCTGCGCTGCAATTTTTTGATCATGATTGTTTATTCATGATCTGCGCTGCAATTTTTTTTTAATTTTTTGATTCTTACCTCAGTTTCTAGAGTGATATGCGAGTTCCTTCTCTAGGCTTAGTGTTACTTAGCCTCAATCCTTCAATATTTTCTTTAGTTTATAGATGGGACGAATTTGTGTTTCATAGATGGGATTATTGCTTTATTCATGTTTTTGTGTGTTATTGTTTCCGGGTTTTGTATTATGGCATCAAATGCTATTGTTGAATTTAAATATGGTGATCAACTTGCTCTGTATCTCTTTGACTTTTTCGATTCATTCCAGTCGATCAAGGATTATGTTTAGGGATGGCAACGGATCGGATTATTGAAAAAAAATTCAAAACCATGTCCATATCCATTTAATTTATCAAAAACCAAACCCTAACGGATTTAACCATCGGACTTACTTTTCAAAACCATATCCAAATAATTCGGATTCGGTTTTTTAAACGGTTTTTCGGATTTTAACCATAACCCGACTCGCGAGGCGTCCCTCTCGCAGTAGGATTCCTAACCTCGCCTTGCTCTTGTGACATGCCAAACTATAACTCTCTAAATATATTGAAAATATTGAAACAAGATCACAAATACATGACAAATATCTGATATATAAAATATTATGTTGATCTTTAATTAAATAACGTTTTTGTTACTTCTTTTGTTAATTCTAATATTTAGATTTTAGTTTTGAGATATGGAAATACTTTTTTTTATCAATAGTACTATAAATTATACAAAAATAGATGATAATAAACGGGTTTTTGGTTATTCGGTTTTATTTTTATCTAAAATTTTAACCTAAAGGATTTAACCATCGGTTACATTTTTCAGAACCATAACCTAACGGTTTTATCCATGATTGCATAATTGATTTTTAATCGGTTCAAAGTTTCATCGATTTTGATTTCAAACCATAACTATTTCCATCCTTATCTATAGTTGGGTTGAGACTTTTGGCCTTTTGGTAATTAAAAATCAAAAAAAATATAAGAAAGATGGACTTCAAAAATATAAAAATACATGGACTTTAGTTAGTAAAATAAAATCATATTTTTATATATATATATATATATATATATATATATATATATATAACGGATTTTCGGTTTTTCGGGTTTTTTTAATCTAAAACCATAACCTAACGGTTTTAACCATCGGTTTCACTTTTAAAAAACAAACCCTAACGGATTTAACCACGGTTACATAATCGGTTTTTATTCGGTTAGGTAATCCGTCGGTTTCGGATTAAAATCGCAACCACTGCCATCCCTAATTATGTTATAGGTCGGTGGAAAGATTTGAGTGTTTCTTGTTAGAATAAAGATACACTTTTGGCAATCAAAAATCGTGTTTAATGCTTGGTGAAACAGATTTTGCTACTATTGTATGGTTATATCATCATAATTTGTCAACTACATTGAGTAACCTTCTTATTGAGATTAGTGTTGCAACTGGTCCTTCTTCTACATCTTCACAAACATCTGCTTCTTCAAGTTCTCTAGTATCTTCATCTTCACTAGTATCGGCTGCTTCATGTTTGTTAGGTAGTGATCAAATTACTGAATCTCAGAGTATACATAAAGAGCGTCATGTTCTTACTGAGAAGAAACTTCTCAGTGCCAATTGGGATAAGCTATTGAAACCTGTTGGTGAAATATATCATGGCGGTATTGCGGAGTTAAGGTCCACTGTTGCTAAGTATTTATGCGAAACGGGCTACGATTTTACTTTTAATCAAAATTGTGCAACTAGAGCAAGTGTATATTGCAAGAACAAGAAAGCTACAAATGTAGTTGGTATATTTACCCTACTTCTGATGTTTCAAAGTTAAAGCTTTATGTTCGTTCGTTTCGAGGAGAACACACGTGTGGTGTACCCGAGAAATCCATGACTTGTGATCATCTAAGTTCTGAAGTCCTTAAGGGCATAATAATGGATCCAGTAAAGAGTAATCCTTCTACGAGACCAAATGATATTGTTTTACATTTAACTACATAGTTATGGTTATGAAATATCATATATTAAGAAAGGACCAATATATTAAGAAATTAGTTTCCCTCGAATCTCAAACCTACTCACGCCTCTAATGGGTGATACCTTAAGAAACACGTGATCACCGACCTTGAATTCTAGCGCTTTACGTTTCAAGTCCGCTCAACTCTTTAGCCTGTCTTGAGCTATCTTATTTCTTGCTCGAATAAATTTGACTTTTTCCTCGGTCTCCTCGAGGAGCTGTGGACTTCTTATTTTCCTTTCACCGAGATCCCAATACAATGGAGTCTTGCATTTTCTTCCGTAAAGAGTTTTGTAAAGGGCCATCTTTAAAGTCCATGACACACGATCGGAGTAAATTTTCTAAAACCTGAATTGTCCTTTCGGTTTGACCATTAGTCTGGAAATGGAATGCGGTACTTAACCTCAAATCGGTACCAATATCTTGTTGCATACTATTCCAAAAATCTCAAGGTAAATCTCGAATTTCAGTTAGACACGATATCCTTCGGTACCCCATGTAGATACGTATTATCCCTTTCATGTTTAATATAGCCAGTACAAAACCTTCTGATACAACACACACCAAATGTAGAGCATAACTCATTATCTCACCCATTGACTATGTCAACTTGGAAAAATTAGATAATCTTAATTACTTTTCATGATAGCAGTTGTGAACTGTCTCACTTTTGAACCAACCAGTCGGCTTTTCAAGTACTATTGTTGTTGAGATATCGATTCCATCCACGTGCAAAAAGGAGTATAGATAGACGTATCCCTTGTATTTAAAGTTTTCTTTCCTATCATTCTCAAAATCAACTGTTTCTTTCCATGATATTTTTTTTTCTTCTGTTTCTCGAATTACTCTACACAGCCATGTTACACGATCCTGCTTGGTCTTCTTTACGCACGCAAGATATATATTTGTCCCTAAGAGTTTCTTTCCAACCTCTTTTTCTAAGTGAATTTGTGATCATGAGCTTGTACCTCTAATGAAGCGCTAATCTTTTTGAAACTCTAAAAAGTAGGTTCAACTGTCGGTAAGCGAGTCGCCAACAAATCAGGATGTTCATGTAATGGGACACAAATTCCTTTGGACTCGTGAAACCTATAAACTTAAACTTATATCAAGCTTCCTCACAATATCTACATCATCATGAATTCGAAACTCAGATTCTACCCCTTCGCTCAACATTTCCTTAACCTTCTGCAATTACAAATCATTCGGTTGATCGACTATAATTCGATCCATCAGGGTAGGATATAGAGTCAAGTGAGCCATCAAAACCTTCTGACTGGGAATCACTATCTCTAGTTGTGATCTCCCAAATTTCTTATTTAGTTCCACCTGTATTTTCACTAAATTACCCACAATAGGAGACGACCTCCTGAGTAAAGCGTCTGCCATGGTGTTCACCTTCCGGGTTTTATTATGTGTTTAATTTGGGTCATCTCATGTAAAATGAATTATGTGATTTTTCAGTCTCTTGGCCGTGATGAATCAGACCATACGAACACAAATAAATTAGTATAACCCAAGCCGGGTAATTACTTGCACGCCCTTGATGGAAAAGAGTGAACTTAATATATATATCATCTCCGTCACTCAAAATAACCACTCCAAATCTGTTATGGCCCTTAAATCACGATTTGAATCAATATATAATATTGGTTTGTGATGTAAACTTAAAAGAATATTAGTATCAGTTGATCTTGCTGAAGCCAAATAAGAAATATATAATCAATCATAAATAAACCGTTTAAGTAACTTCAATTTTAAACACAAACAAGAAAAATATAATTAATCAATCATAAATAAACCATTCAAGTAACTTCAAATTTTAGATGAGGAAATATGTGATAATTGAAGCATCTTCGGAATGCATTCCTTTTAGGGATACAAGACTAGGGATTCGCGAGTACAAAATCTGTTTGCCTGGAGGTACCTCAGCTAAGCATGTATATGTTTTGGAATGAACATCATATTCCACATAATGATTAGCTATAGTGACACGTAGTTGATCCAAATTTGGTGATGGCCATATAATGATTTTACCCGGATTTGGATAATCCTTGATAAAATTCAGATGAATAATTTTTCTCTCTGACCATATGTTATCTTTGTAATTCTCCAACACCCATACATAGAAGCTATCTCCGACTATGAACCCAAGTGTTAGTTTCTCATCACCCAAAATAAACACTTGGAAGTTCAAACTCACATTCTCAATTCCACCTTCATAAACCCATTGAAAACTCGGAGGAACCTTGATTCTCATGGAGCTTTTTCCGTCCATGGTAAACCTAATAATATCTGAATTCTCCAGTTTAGAAAAGCTACAAGCTGCTAAGTAACATACATCCTTGTGGCATATATGGCTAAGAAACCTAATTTCCCCACCAAGCAATAGAGTAATATCAAGGGTCGTCCAAGCAAGATCATCATCACTTCCAATATTTGACATACTAATACCTACATCACATGTTTCTTTTGTAAAGTAAAATTTAAGTAACTTATACTTACTAATTGATGGATCAAAACCCAGAATGAATCTCGTTTTCCTCTCCAAAACTAATGATGTCACTTGTTTAGTGGCTGGGTTTCTTATGCGATACTCACCACCACCAGCTTCTCGATTTTCCTCCACAACTAAGCCATTGAAGCAATATAAGTAATAATAATCTTCATATTTAGGTTCATATTCGTAAACAATTTGGCTCCGCATCTGATGCTTCTTAATAAAAAACTCTTGCTGAGTAATCATTAGCCATGATTTGCACACACATTTGAATCTTAGTATACTTTTTACTGGCAAATAGCTCAAGATATCAACAATTACATCATCAGGTAGATTCATTCCAGATCCAGCAGGGTCCATATTTTCCCTCTGTTAATTAGTATGATATAAAATACTTTAATATAAAAATTAAAAGTGTGAAATAATCAAAGTTGCTAACTATTGCAGCGTCAGATATTAACCGTTGTAAACTACATTAAGTAGAAACCTAGATGATTGATAGTAATCGACAACAAACAAAGAATATTGTTAGCATAAATATATTAATTTATTACCAGAATCGATGGGCAACTCCTTTTTCGAGCTTCGGTTCTTCTGCAACTCGAAAAGTCGGGTTATATGCGGGTCATTAATGCAACTCGAAAAGTAATTCACAAAAGATAGAACACTACAAGTATATTTTTTTTTTTTTTTTTGTCAAATACTTAAAATATAAATAGAAATAATGTCTTACAAACAGAGAATAAAGCTCAACCAATTCCACTAGGGAATGGGGAGTTAAGCAGTAGTTTTGCGAGTTGGTTAGGCGGGTTATGCACCCAATCCCAAGGCAAAATACCATTCAGCTTTTGCCTTGCGACCCAATCCGCACTCGTATTTTCTACCCTACGAATAAAGTAAAAACATACTAATCTATTACAGCTCAAATGTTTAATATCAATTACAAAATTCTTAAGCCTTGCATTAAGGGGAGCTTTGGTGTCTTTGAGCAGTTCTACCACCCTTTTGTTATCACATAGAACTCGAATGTCTTTCCGATGGAAGTTAACTGCTGAAATCAAACCATTTCGCACACCTTCAATTTCCGCTTCTTCTGGGCTGTTACAAGAAAACAATTGAGTATGTCCATGAATTAGTTTTCCATTCTTATCATGGATTAGACAAGCAGTTGATGCATTATAATTTCCTTTAAAGGATGCATCTGTAAACATTATCAGTGTATCATTAGTCATATCTTTATACCATATCTCACTTTCCATTTTACCTACATTCATATTTTGTTTTCCTTCTTTGTTTACCTGTTGTTCAGAGATCCTTCTTGAATTTGGAATCAAAGGCTTTTGTATTAAGCTTTGATTTAGTTCTTGTTTTGCCTCAGAAATTTGTGATATACATGATATATATTCATCATAGGCGTTTATTCCTTGTTTAAGGCTTTGTATAGGGTCAGGGACTACTCCTTCAAATATATATTTATTCCTTGATTTCCAAATTTGCCATAGTAGGAATATTCCCACTTCATAGAGGTTCCTACCCCTTATATCTTTTTGTTTCTGTAATATTTTTATTTCTATGAACCATTGTTCTATTCTTGCTGTATAGTTTGTTTCAGTTAACATTTGTAGTGGGGAAATCAGCCATAGTGCTTTAGCCCATGAACAATTAAACATCATGTGTTCAATTGTTTCTCTGTCTTTCCCACAAATTTTACATATAGGGTCCTTAGCGCAATTTCTTTTGTATTTAAAATCCTCAGTTGGTATCTTTCCTTTAACAAGTTTCCATATGAAGTTTCTTATCTTAGGTGGCACCTTGAGGTTCCAAACATCCTTCCAAACTATATTTGGGGTTGAATAGGAACCTCCTGGTTTCTCACCTTTTTTTTCCTCTTTTTTCCTTTCCAACTCTTTTAGATTCGCATAAACCTCTTTAGAGGTTACTTCTCCATTTTTTGATATTCTCCAATATAAACTATCTTCACATTTTGTTATAGGTGTATTTATGTTTAATATTTTTTCCTTCATATTGTTACTAAACCACTTAGTAACTACCTCAGGGTTCCATATATTCGAGTTAGTATAGAATAGCTCAGCTACTTTTTCTAAGGGACAATTGTTTGGTTTTTTCATTTTTTTTATTCCGGGGATCCAGCTTTGTTCCCAAATATTTATCATTTTCCCATTTCCAATTTTCCACTCTAGGTCTTTTGTTATGTTATTCTTTCCTTCTACTAGACTTCTCCATCCCCAGGATGGGTTATAGCCTATTTTTGCATCAATAAAATGGGAGTTTTTATGGTATAATCCTTTAAGAGTTCTTGCAAGTAGTGAGTTAGGATTTTTTATAATTTTCCAAGCATTTTTTGATAGTAGTGATAAGTTTTTGATTCGCATACTTTTAAAACCCATGCCACCATTACATTTATTGATTGTCATGTTACTCCATTTTATCCAGTGTTGTCTTTTTTCCTTGTTATTATTCCACCAGAAGTTGGCTATAGCAGAATCTATTTTATCACATATATTAATTGGAAGCATAAAAGCTGCCATTGTATATGAGGGAATAGCACTAATGACTGACTTAATTAAGGTTTCTTTTCCTGCTTCTGATAGATATATTGTATTCCAGCTTTCTACTCTTTTATTAATTAAATCAGTCATCCAATTTAGGGCTTTAATCTTTGATCTACCCCAATCTGCAGGTAGTCCAAGATATTTTCCTAGATTTGGAAGATTGTTCATTCTTAGGTAGTTTAGGATGGTTTGTCTTTTTTCTATAGGGGTGTTTTTGCAAAATACTATGCCACTCTTATTTAAATTTATATTTTGCCCCGAGGCATGGCTATATTCATTTAAGATATCATTAAATTGTTTTACATCTTCCATTTCAGCTCTAATGAAAAATAAACTATCATCCGCGAATAGTATGTGACTTAGAAGGGGGCAATTCTTTTTCATTCTCAGGCCTCTTATCAGATTGTTATCAATTTTTTCATTTATCAGTGATGTTAAACCTTGTGTTATAATACAGAAAAGGAAGGGTGATAGTGGATCACCCTGCCTTAGTCCTTTAGCAGGTTTATCAAGTTGTACCTGTTGTCCATTTAGGAGAACAGAGTAAGACACAGATGTTACACAGCCCATTATCCATTTAACCCACAAATCACTAAAATTCATTTTTTTTAGGGTAGCTTCCAAATAATCCCATTCAACATTTTCATACGCTTTGGCTATATCCGCTTTAACTGCCATGTAATGTTTCTCAGTTTTTTTCTTTTTTTTTAAGAAATGACTTACTTCATGTGCTAAAAGAATATTCTCAGTTATTTCTCTTCCAGGTACAAAGGCACATTGAGTTTCACTAATTATATAATTCATGTGCTTTTGTAGTCTATTAACAAGGATTTTTGCAAGGATTTTATAAATCACATTTGCACAGCTTATAGGTCTATAATGTGCTATTTTGGCTGGTGAATCTATTTTTGGAATAAGAGTAATGAGTGTTTTATTAATTTCATATAAGCTACCTTCATTCCATAGATAGTCTGAAATAAATCTTACTATATCATACTTAAGAATTTCCCAGTGTTTTTTGAAGAAATATACTGGATACCCATCGGGTCCAGGAGCTTTTTCATTTCCCATTTCCCATAGTGCATTTTTTATTTCTTCTATTCCCACTGGTTTAGTTAATTCCGAGTTTATATCCTCATTTACACTAGTTTTAATAGTGTTAATCACAGGAGAGAAATCTCTAGGACCTTTAGAGCTAAATATGTTTCTAAAATATAATTTTATTTCATTTTCCATATCACATTTATTATCCACCCAAATATCATTTTCAGTAAGGATTCTTTTTATTTTATTTCTTTTTCTTCTTCCCTTAGTAATAGCATGGAAATAAGAAGTGTTTCTATCCCCAAGTGTGAGCCATTTTATTCTTGATTTTAGTTTCCAGTATATTTCTTCATTTTTCCATCTTCTTTCCATTCTACTAACTATAGTATTGTATTCATCCCAGTTTATATTTCCAGTGGAGTTAATCATTTCTTTTAGTTTAGCATTATCTTTTTTCAGAGATTCTTTTTTTTCTTTTGCAAGGTTTTTAGCCCAAACTGTTAGTTTACCAGCTAGAGTGTTTAGTTTCTTTCCTATCTTGTGTATTCCTTTCCCACGCATAATTGCCATATCAATCCAATTTTTGATAATAAGGTCTATACATTCTTTGTTATCAAGCCAAGTTTTGCAAAAGAGAAATCTTTTAATGAAAGGTATGTTATTTTCTTTTTTAATCAATATTTGCATTGCATGGTCAGAACCAATTGGGGGGAGAATTGCTACCCAAGCATTTGGGTAGATATTGTCCCACTCCTTATTCACAATGCACCTATCAATTACTTGTTTAATAAGCTCCTCAGAGCTTCTCTTGTTTGACCATGTAAATTTACAACCTTGAGTTTGTAAATCATTCATATTTATTGATTTAAGCCAAGTATTCAGCCTTTCAGTGTTAATTTTGTTGGGGCCATTTCCTCCTAATTTTTCCGAGGACCACCTATACATGTTAAAATCTCCTATAATATTCCAAGGGAGGTTTGGATAAAATCTTTTGCATTGAGTTATAGCTTCTAGAACATCATCTTTTAACTTATCATCAGAAGGTATATAAACATAAGTTGTAAAATGTTGTTGTTTATCCTCAGTATAATTAAGACAATGTATATAGTAATCAGTTGCTTCTAGTACTTTTATTTTAATTTCAGGTAATTTTAGTAAGGCCAGCCCCCCACTTGTGGATTTAGGGTCCATAATTATAGCAACTTCATATTTCATTTGATCAGAGATTCTTTTCACATAAGCATATTTATTTTTCGTTTCAGATAAGAATATTACCTCGGGACGATACTGATTAGCAGTATCTTTTAGGGTTAGAACTGTCAGGTCCGAGCCTAAACCTTGACAGTTCCAACTGAATTGAGTCATTGTTGAGGGTGGGGTTGATCTGGTTCAACCCCGCAAAACACTTTAGCCTCCTTGTTGTTGATATTCTCACCCAATTCTGCTTGTAATTCACCTCTCTTGCATTTGTCTTCCTCCATCTGCAGATTCATTATGCTAGTACCCATACATGGTGTCCATCTTGCCTTCCATATTTTCTCGCTTTTTGATTTTTCCCCCATTTGATAGTAGTCATTAAGCCTTCTTTCTCTGTTGTCTTCTCGTAACTTCTCATTTCCATAATTGTTTTTGACTTCTTCCATCCTTTCATCTTCATCGGCATCATAGGTTATTGTAGGGTTAATTTGCGTAGGGTTAGGTTTATTTTCTTCTTCGTTTACAGAAAAGGGGGTTTTGTTTATGTCTTTTTGATTTTGGGTGTTTTCATTTGGGGTTTTGTTTTGAGTAATTTGGGCTTGTTTGGTTGGGCTCCTATCTTGGCTTGTGTCCTGACTTGTGAAGCCCACTTTTGGTTCCGCCGATAAAGCTTTTTCAATTTCACTTTTTTGAATCGATCCAAAAGACAATTCGGTTGGCCCAGCTAAATATTTTGAACTTACTATAGGCCCAATGGGAGTTTTGGGTTCCTCAGCAATTTTTATTGGGCCCAAGAATTTTCCGAATATATTTTTTGTCGGATTTGCCAGCTCATATAAGTTAATTTCCTCTATGGCACTAGTTGTCCTTTCTGTATCCTCGTACTCCATGATTTTGTCTGTATTCCTTACCGTCTTCATTTTGTCCTTCCTCGTACCGAGTTGCGTTTTCTTGTCCTTTGTTAACTCGCGTTTTGGCTCATTGGTTTCACTCGGTTTCTCATTTGCTGAGTCGGAGTTTTGACTCGTGATTTCTTTTCCTGCTGTGAAGACGAAGATAGATTGTTGTTCTTCAAGCTTTTTGAAATCTTTTTCGTTGCCGTGAATCCATTTTCCTATCCTCCTCCTCAGTTTGATTTTATTACTACATTCTTCTTCCGTGTGATCAAGAAGACCACAAGCGTTGCAGAATTCCCCCAACCTTTCAAATTTAATCAAACCCGAAAGACTTCGAAATTCTGATATGTTGAAGGAGTAGTTTGCGACAAGTGGTTGGTTTATATTCCATTCGATCCTAGCTCTACAGTAACTAACCTCTTTGAAGGTTTTAACCGGAGGAAGTTGAATTTCATTTACTTTTCCAAAGCTTTCTGCTATCATTCTCACATTATCCTCCGATATGAAGCTTCCAGGAAGACCATGGATTTGTACCCAGAAGGTTGTTGTATTCATTTCTTCAATGGAATAGGTTTCGTTTTCATTCCACTCTTTGATTAACACATGTTTTCCAGCCAGATTCCATGGCCGTTTGTTAAGAATTGTTTTGTAATCATCTTCAGAATTGCAGTTTATCAGACAAGAATTAAAGCCCATTTTTTCTGTAGACACTTCCTCTTTTAGACCCCATGACTTATTCATAGTTTTCCTTAGAAAGTTGAAACTGATGGGTTTATTGCTGATAATTTTCGCAAGGAGTTTGGGTTTTTCGATTGTTGCATAGATGGAGTTTTGTACTGGCTTTAGGATGATTTTGGTGTGTTTCGTTTTGTGTTTCAGATGATGATTTTGTTTGTCCATTTTTCAGTGAAGAAACAGAGATTTTCAGAGAGGTGGGTAGAGGAGAAGGGTGGGAAAGAGAAGATAGAGAATCAAAAGAGGGGGAAAGGGGGAGAGAAAGGAGAAGACTAACCTGAAAAAATCGAAGGATGGGGGAGGATTTAGTTTAAGTGAATGGTTTTTTTGTGGAGGTGATGGTGGTGGTTGGGTTTTTTCTGGTGGTGTTGGCTAGAGAGAATTCCGGCCATACGTCTCTAAGATGCATGATTGACTAATATTTTGTGTGGACATTAACACTACAAGTATATAAATAAAACGAACTGGGTTGGTCTATGCTCGGTTTTT
Organism: Nemophila menziesii; assembly: GCA_029959085.1. Classification (NCBI taxonomy): domain Eukaryota; kingdom Viridiplantae; phylum Streptophyta; class Magnoliopsida; order Boraginales; family Hydrophyllaceae; genus Nemophila; species Nemophila menziesii. Next base: position 10,442,754 of record JARWIR010000008.1, read on the forward strand.
CTGTTAGGCCCATGTATTATATGTTTATGAGAAATTAATTTATAAAGGGTTATCTACTTTGGGCCTGAAAAAAGCAATATTGTTTCTAAATTTAATCCTTTTAAGCTAAGTCTAACCGTTCTTCATATTTTTTTTTTTTTTGTTAGAATTGGGTCAAACACTTTCTTTTTATTAAATAACAACTCTTTAAATTAGGATTGATTCAACAGGCTTCCAATTCTGTCAATCTAATTTTAAATTTTTTATTATATCATTATTTCAATATATTTTAATAATTTATTTATAATTTTTTAAAATTATTATTGAGTCTTTTAATTCATATGTTTATTTCTTAACTTGTAATAAAATACTAAAAAAATACTTTAAATATTAATACATATTTGTAGCAATTATTTTTCTTTATTTCAATTTTTTATTTTTTAATATAAATTTTTTGAAAATAAATATATTTACTTTTCATGTATAATAAAGGATATCTATTTTTCCTTTTTATAAATTCTATCATTGTCTCTGTTTTTTCATCATCTATCTTTATATAAAATAATAAAGAAAAACTAATTAATAAATAATAATTGTTTAAAGTTTTCAAGTAACTAAAAAGAAAAAAATGTAACTACAATTTTTAAGCTAAAAAAATAAAAATAAAATTATAACTAAAGTTACTAAAATGAATTAAAAGGAAAATGAAAAAATGTAACAGATGCTTTGATGTTAATATAAATTAAAAAAAGAATGTAGCAAAGTTTTAAACTCCATAGATGTAGCGAAAGAATTGGCAAAAAAGTTAGCAATACAATTGGATATCTTATTCTAAAGAGCCTATTGGAGTGTAGAGAATAGCATTTCAATCCCAAATTCTAACTAAAAGCTAGAATTGGGGGTCACTTGGATTTAGCCTTAAATAATACTTCCAGAATTGGGCCACATACCTTTATTACCCTTTACTTATAATTAAAAAAAAACCAATAATCGCTCCACCCCAGTATACCACTACACCATTACCTACAACAAAAACAAAATTTTTTTTTTAACAAAACTCTCTCTCTCTCTCTCTCTCTCTCTCTCTCTCTCTCTCTCTCTCTCTCTCTCTCTCTCTCTCTCTCTCTCTCTCTCTCTCTCTCTCTCTAAACCGTTCGAGTTTCTTCATAAAAAATTCCGCAAAAACCGACGAAATCAGCATCGAATCCTCCGAAAACGCATAGTAATCACTGTTCTATACAACAACACTATATTTATCCATCTATTTAAACAGTTTTTCGATAACTTTTAAGGTATTTTTCAAAACCTTTCAAAGTTTTTCCAAGCATTTTCGGTAGTATTATGTGTTTTACCTTTCATTTCTATGTCTAATCTCTGATTTTAGGGCTATTTACGGTCTTTTTGTGTGTTTTAGGGTCTGAAAATTCTTCAATTGAAATGTTACTGCATAAACAGTTTTCCTGTGATTTCGATTTGATTTTTTAGTGTATTATGTGTTATTATGTTCATTTACAGTGTATTTTCGTATTTTTGGCTTTGAAAAATTGTTGAACAAGTTATATTCGTGTATTTTAATTTTGAGCAGTTGTTGAACACTTAATTTCTAGGCCTATTATGTGTTTTTAGGTTCATTTACAGTTGTATTTTCATATTTTTGGCTTTGAAAAGTTGTTGAACAGGTTAATTTCGTGTTTTAAACTTTGAGCAGTTGTTGAACACTTAATTTCTAGGTCTATTATGAGTATTCTGTGTTTTAGGTACATTTACAGTTGTTTTTTCATGTTTTTGGCTTTGAATAATTGCTTAAAAGGAATTTTAGTGCATAAGACCGCTTTGAACAAAAAATTGTGCAGTTCGTCCATGCAATTACAAAAATGCAGTTTTAGAACTACAAATTGTAGTTTCAGATGAAAATTCGATTTCTCTATTTTTCAGTTTTTTAAGTACTAATTTTGTTTTCCTGAATGTTTGTATATTCAGCTAAGTCCGAATCATCAACCAAGCCTACTAACAGAGCAAAATCTTCATTCCAGGCTATCAATAAAATAATGAATTAATGATAACCAATGGTGTAAATCCAAATCATATTGACGCGTGCAACATATCGCCCTTCTACCTTCTATTCAAACAATTCTTTGACTTTAAGCAAGCAGTACAAACTGATAGTAAGAAGAATAATAAAGACAGTAAAAACGGTAAAGCAGACAATAACAAAGACGGTAAAGCAGGTAAAGCAGATGATAAAAAAGACGCCTGAAGGGGCTGTGACGTCTTCGCTTCTGAGATTATAAAATGCTACGATAGCAAGAAAAACAGCTTTAAACTCGGGAGCAAATTTGTCAAGCTAACGGAGAGAGACATCAAGAAGCTTTACACATCAAGAAGATGAAGAAAAAGGATTATCAGAAGCATGACTTACTTCAAGCTAAAATTGCACCAATGAAATCCTTCATTTTCCATTTTAATATTTAACTTGTTGTCACAACCCAAATGAAGTCTGCTAAATGATAAAACTTGGGATTAACAATCAAATTTCTAATAACAGCCACACATAATACGATTCCCACCCCTAATGACAATTAGGTTTCATTTGTTTAAGTAATATGTTAAACCTAGAACCACACTTACGAACCCTGTCCAATTTCCCATAATAATACCAACTTTAATGTCATACTAGTTCTAAAATCTCTTTAGCACCCCAACTACATTGTTTTGAACACAAACCAGAAGACTCCAAATTAGCAAACACTTCATGAGAATGCCACACTTTATTGTTGTAATGCCTTGATCAATAATACTAATATTGATATACTAACATACCTAAACATTGATATTAGAATATTGAACAAACAGATTATGTTAAGAAGAGAATCCAATCAATTATTATAATCGATCAACAACTCAGTTGAAATCTTACCAAACCACCAGCGAAGCAAGATTGAGAAAAATACAGAGTAGGAGAGGTTTAATTGCTCCATTGGTCCCTGGGAGAGGTACAATGTACCATTTATGATCGATGATGCTTTCTCTTGGCCATATTATCAAACAGTTTAAAGATGATCTGCACAACAGATTACATTAGGCATGATTTGATTGATGGATGCGAGTAAATGAGAGAAATAATCGGTTGATTTATGGTCAATAGATTATGATAGCTTTAAGAAGCGTTGATTCAAAATAGCGGGCTCCAGATTGCGAGCGGAGGGGTCAAGATGTTGTTTTGAGTCAAGCAGGTGCATTGTCGGAGTAGGTACGGTCGAGATTTACAGAAAAGAATATGAAAGACTATGCATTGTATCGAATGAATCAATATTATTAAAGTGAACTATATAGCAATATTTATACTAGAACTAAGCTTGGAGAGCACGCCGTCTAAAATAACTATGTAAATAATCTCTTTAACTAATTTAAATAATATCTCTAACTAAATTAAATAATTAATCTAATATATGCTTACATATATAATCTAACACCCCCATCAAACTCGAGGTGGTGAGAATGACACTAGCTTAAGTTTGGAAATAAAATCCATAAGACAACCTGGAGTATGAGTTTTGGTGAAGATATCAGCTAGTTGGTCAGCGGAAGGTGTGTCAACATGTTAACAAATGAAGTGACAATCACACTCAATATGACGAGTACGCTTATGGAAAACATCATTATGCGCAACTAGGGTAAATGTTTCTTCATAGTCGATGCCGTATGCTTGAGTAAACCCTTTTGCAACAAGACGAGCGTTATATCGCTCGACTGAACTATCATACCGTGTTTTGATCTTGTAACCCATTTTCATCCCATAACACGTTTTCTTGGAGAAAGATCAACCAAATTTCATGTATGTTTTTTTTTCTAATGCACACAATTCTTCTGCCATAGCTTTCTGCCATAAGTTGTTAGAACTAGCTTCACGATAACTTTGAGGCTCATGGAAAGATAAAATAGTAGAAAAACAATGATAATCACGAAAATATGTGGGAAGTTTTCTTACTCGAGGAGGTAGAGCAGATGACTCAGAATGGGCCATATCAACGGAGGACCTTGGGAGCACTATGACAGGAGATGTGGGAGATATTGGATCTGAATTTGAACTTGTGTCATTATCATCACTAGGGAATAAATCCACGGCCGAGTCTGTATATAAACGTAAAGATGGAGCATGAAGAAGAGAGAATGATGATAGGGATGAAAACATTTTATTTTCCCAGAAAATCACATGACGTGATATACGCAAACGTTTTGAGAGTGGATCACAACACCTATAACCTTTGTGTTCAATCACATAACCTATAAAATAACATAGACGCGCTGGAGGTTCAAGTTTAGTACCTTCATGAGGAGGAAACATGACAAAACAAGCACAACCAAAGACGCTAAAGAGTTCATATATGTGTGGATTACCATGTACACGTTCATATGGAGCAAGATTATCAATAATGAGAGAGGGTAAATGATTTATGACATACACAACTGTGAGGGAGGCTTCTCCCCAAAAATGTTTCGGGAATGAGGCAGAGATGAGAATTGTGTGAGTGATGGCAAGGATGTGTCGGTGTTTACGCTCATCACGTCCATTATGTTAAGATGTGTATGGGCAAGATGGATGTAAAACATTGTCATGTTGACGAAGAAGAGAGGTAAAGGTAGACGACTTATACTCTATGGCATAATCTGTACGGATAATCTTGACACAATATGAAAATTTAGTGTAAATCATGGCAGTGAATTCTGAATAGATTTGAAAGAGTTCTGGCCGGTTTTTCATAAGGTATATCCATGTGAATATAGAGTACTCATCAACAAATATAACAACGTAACGAGATCCCCCCATAGTCGGTGTGGGCAAGGGTCCCCGAATATCTGAGTCGATTAAGTCAAAGCATGCTGATGATGTGGATTTACTCTTACTAAAGGATAAGGCTGGTTGTTTACCGAGTTGGTACGATATACAGTCGATCTTTTTAATGGGTACTTGACCTAGTGACCCTTTTGAGACTAACGGTTGAAGTTCACCTAATGGAGCGTGCCCCAATATAGAGTGACGAAGTTGAATAGGGGATGAGACTGATGATGGGATTGGTGGAATAACTAGAGCAGCGGTATGAGATGGGAGATGGAGGCTGACAAGCTAAAAAAGTCGTCCTACTTTACGACCTGTCCCAAGAGTCTGTCCAGTTTCAAGATCCTGCACACAACAACCAGAACTAGAGAATGTGACGGTTAGACCAATGTCACATAGTTGACCCATATGAATAAGATTTAATGAAAGTTTAGGAACAAGATGAACATTGGAAAATGAAGCACTAGAAGTAGAAATTGACCCAATATGACTTATTGACATAGGTGTACCATTAACAGTATAAATGGGGGGAGCATGTGGTAAAGTATTTGCATTAGTAACCAAATTAGAATATGATGTCATATTATTTGAATAACCAAAATCGAAGAACCAGGAATTCTTACCAGATGTTATAGAATTTACAACTGAAGAAGTGTGAGAATATTGAGACATGACTTGTTTAAACATACTCCGAATATCAGCAATTGAGATGGGCAAAATATTTGATGTAATGTTAGAGTTTTTTGTGTTGCTGACATGATTTAATACAGACGATCGACTCGGGCAATCATTGAGAAAATGACCTGAACAAGTTATATGAAAAAATTTGAAAATACGAGTGGGACAATTTAAGAGATAATGACCATCTTTATGACAATTCTTGTAATATTGATATGAAAATGAGCGGGATGGAGTAGAAGTCATTGTTTTTCTAGAAGTATCAGTACAAAAGAGGCTTACCAGAAAAGAATTTGAGAAAACACACAGAGAAAACAGAATCAATGGATCGAAAAACCTCAAGAAGGGTGAAGTCCGAAAAACTTGTCTAAATGATGTGGCAGTCAACGATGACATGGCAGTCAACCCTGGGTACCGACCAATCCAACTTTCGATATCCGAGTGCGTCTGCTGTTGTGTTATAGCATCTATTAATATGTTTCACCTCCCATCCTGGGTACCGACCAATCCAACTTTCGATATCCGAAAGAATGGGTTTAAGGCTCCAGTGAAGCCCGGTCTTCTTTTTAATTCCTTGAATCAATTCAAGGTTGTCAGAGTAGAATGAAACTCTCTGACTAGTGAGATCATAGGATGATCTCATGGCTAACAAAATCGCCCATGCTTCTCCTTCGATGACTTTTTTGATTTTGCATCTCACATTTATGTTTCGTTCAATACGTCCACTAGTATTTATTCCAATGCCCGCAATACCTGAATGACTATTCCTGTTAATAAAAGATGTGTCGCACATCCAAATCATATCAGCCGTGTCCTCAATCGCTGGGTTATCTATATTCGAGGTTCTTTCGATTCATTCATCCGTTTCCTTATGCCACGAATTAATTTTTTCACCAAATAGCCTCCGCATCGAGTCTTTAACCCCATAAAAAATATCTTCAATTGACCATATTTTCCTTTCATGAAAGCACCTCATTCTTTCCTTCCAAATATTCCACATAATGGATAAAATATACGCTGTTACTACTTTTTTATCCCACCCATTGTTCGAAAAGCTTTAAATCGTTTTAAGTAACCATTCCGCTATGTTATCTTGACTTGATACCTCAATTCTAATCTGCAAAGGTGACTTAGCCCACACCTCTCTACTAAACGGGCATCTAAGAACGAGATGTGTCACATTTTCCCCTTCCATCTCACACCACTCGCACACATCTTCCTTTAAACATCTTTTCCTCACCAAATTGTTTTTCGTAGGGATCGCATTATTGCAAATTTTCCATCCAAAATTTTTAACTTTCGATTGAACATTAGCTCCCCATATGCTATTCCACAATTAACTTTTCAAAATCTCACCATTTCTCGACGTTTGAACCTCATTAATAGTCTCTTCATTAATAATAGCGTGGTATCCAGATTTAGTACAATACTCACCATTCTTTGAGAAAGGCCAGATATTTTTATCAACCTTATAATATTTGAAAATTGGAATTTCTTGAATATACGAAACCACCTCATTAGAGAATAATGATCTGAGTTTATCAAAATCCCATTGATGTCTCCCTAATTGTTCTTATTTTCGACCCTTGGGAGACATCATTTTTGGTGTTTATTTAATTAATTTGATAGACTTTTGGACTAAATATGCAATAATCCGGAATTACCTTTTTATTTCTAGCATTTTTAATTTATTAAACTTTTGCGCGTAATATTGGTATTTTTAGTGAAAAGTTTACAGGTTTTAGATGTTAGCTAGGAGAGGAATCCGAGGAGAAAGTCAAAGATCGTGAATTAGAGTCAAGACTTGAAGAAAAATCCCGAAGATATTATTTTTAGAGCTGAAAATCCATTTTCCAGGCCATAGATTGCTGATTTCGAGGTGCTTAAGCGATGATTTAGCTGTTGACCTTTGAAGAGAAATCATTCCTTATCGAGTTACGGAACTTTAGCAACTGGAATGAGGTCAATCGGAGTCATAAAGCATCGGGAAAAGCCGTTTTAGTGAAGGTGTATCAGCAGTTACGGGATTTTGGGCTTAGAAAATGGGCTTGGACATTTAATTAGTATTTTATTTTCTGGTCCAAGCTCTAGTCCGAATTTATGCTTATAAAAGGAGGTCTGGACTTCTATTTTTCACACAATTCACATTCCACAAGATTAAACACCAGAGAGAAGCAACAGAAGGAAGAAAGAAGAAGCTACAAGAGCTGGAGTGGGTCTATAGCTCCGTTCGTAGTCATTCCAATTCCGGAAATTAGGTTCTTTTTATATTTTAATTTTGTAAACAATATGAATTCCAATTCTTTTTATTTAGTTTTTACTTTCAATATGAGCTAAGCTTTTCATAGTGCTTGAGAACAAACAACGGGTGAATCTTAATTTTATGAAATAACGAATGTTGAATTTGGGTTTGTATTAAATTAAATTAGATTGGGTTCATTACTCTTTTCGATAATTTGTGATTATTTACTGATTTTAGAGTCGCGAACTAAAATTAGGTATTAGTATCTAAGCTATTTCACATATGTGGCGTGTGGATCATCCTGACGGAGGGTTTAGGTATAGAATTAATTATTCAATCTAGGATAAAAGCTATTGATTCTGACGAACTTAGCTAATTTTAGGGCCAATGAGGTAAAACACTTAAACATCCAACGGTGGATCATATTTACCCTGACGGGACTAGTGACACTTTAGGATCGCCTTATAGTCCACCCTGACGGGGGTATAAGGAATTTAGAATCCCGACCATTGTAATTGACCAATTTAGCCCTTAAACAACATAAGTTAGGAAATAAGATTAGGAGGATCCTTGCGTTCTCAAGTACTACCTCTCATATTGCGTTTTCACTCATTTTACTTGCGTCTTAGCTGTTACTTGCATTTAATATTTATCTTTCATTTATTTAGTCTTAATACGAAAACCAAACAAACATTTTATAATCTTTTATTTTCATAAGTGCATCAATCACTATTTGTTAAACATTGTGATCAACCATCCGTCCTTGGAACGAATCTGATTTATCAGTTATACTACTTGGGACAACCGTGCACTTGCGGTTGTGGTTCGATTAGCATTTGCATTTATTTAGAACACACAAAGGACCACCACCCATTCATAGCCGTGATGACTAAACAGTTCACTAACCTTTTCGACTGGACAATTATCAGGTTTTGGTGCATAAAATCCTTCTTTAATCTAGCAGTGTTTCAAATATTAATCAGTGTTCCATTCCCTACTTGCCAGATACAATGTTTTTTAAGAAATTGAAGTCCCTTATAGAGACTACACCAACTCCACGATCTTTTCTTATAGAGTTTAGCATCCCACATCTCGCATTCCGGAAAATAAATAGCTTTTAAAACTCTTGATACAAATGACTCCGGCTTATGTAAAATCCTCCAAGCTTGCGCAGCCAACATTGCTACATTCATTTTATGAAAATCTCTAAAACCCAGGCCATCAATTTTCTTTGATCTCGCTATTCTATTCCATGCAACCCAGTGAATTCTTTTCTTATGTGATGAATCCCACCAGAAGTTAGCCACAATACTTGACATTTTCTTGCAAAGTGTTTTCGGGAATTCAAAAATCGACATGGCGTAATTAGGAATAGCTTGCAATACGGCTTTGATAAGTACCTCTTTACCTCCACCAGAAAGAAGATTTGCCATCCAGCTTCGAGATTTATTGAGAAGACGATCTTTAATGTAATTTAAATTTTGACTTTTCGCCCTTTTGATCGAAAGTGGAATCCCCAAGTATTTACCCAAGTCATTGGTATTCTCTATATTAAGCAAATTAGAAACGTTATTACGAACTTCATTAGGAGTATTTTTACTAAAGAACATTGATGACTTATGAAAGTTAATGCGTTGTCCGGACGCCATACAATATTTCTTCATGACTTCTTTAAATGTCTCGATCTCTTTTTGATTTACATTAATAAAGAACAAAGCATCATCCGCAAATAACAAATGTGTGATAGTCGGGCACTGTCTAGTGATGTTAATACCTTTTATATCTCCTTCACGGCAATGAAAGTTAATAAGACTAATAAGACTTTCCGTAAGAAGAGAAAAGAGAAGTGGAGATAAAGGATCCCCTTGCCTCAAGCCTTGAGAAGGATAAAATTTCTTAAGTCTTTGTCCATTGACTTTGACTTGAAAGGACACCGAGGTAACACAATTCATAATCCATCCCACCCATTTTTCACAGAATCCCAAAGCCAAAAGCGTTTTTGCAAGAAAGCTCCAATTCACTTGATCATAGGCTTTTTCCATATCCAATTTAATTGCCGCATTTTTGTATTCCTTTTATTATTGAGAAAGAAAGCAATCTCTTGCGCAATCAGAATGTTATCCTGTATACATCTCCCCTTAATAAATGCAGTTTGAGTAGGTGAAACCAACTCATCCATATATCCTTGTAATCTTGATGCCAAAATCTTAGCAATTATTTTGTTACAAAAGTTAGCACAAGCAATTGGCCTATAATCTTTAACATTTTCCTGAGATGTTCCTTTCGGAATGAGAGTAATAACCGAGTCATTGATTTTCTTAAGATCCAAATTGGACTAGAAGAAGTCCTTAACCAGATTAAAAATATCATTTTTGATAGTTTCCCAAAATTCATGATAAAATTTACCCGGTAATCCATCTGGCCCAGGAGCTTTTGACCCTGACATGTTAAAAACTGCTTTTGTGACTTCCTCCATTAATGGTAGTCTCGTAAGTTCTTCATTCATAGTATAAGTAACTTTCAAAGGAATTTGTTGAGTAATATTTGCATTGTCCTCTGTTGGGTTTTCTTTAAATAAGTTTTGATAGTAAGAATTGATAGTACTTTTAATTTCTTTTGGTTTCTCTGTCCATTCCCCATCACACTTTTTAATCATATCAATTCTATTAATCTTCCTTCTACTCATTGTTTTAGCAAAGAAATACCTAGTATTCTTGTCACCTTTTTTAATGTGTAGATTTCTCGATCTATCTTCCCAAAACATTTCTTCGATTCTCCACAATTCTTCTACTTCTTTCTTTATCATATGTTCTTTATTAACCAAATCTTCATGAAACTGACAATTATTAAGTTCGATAAGTTCTTTTTGTAGTAGTTCAATCCTTCTTCTATTATTATAAAATGTTCTTTTACTCCATCCTTGTAGAGCAAGGCAAGTAGCATCACGCTTATTACAGAAATCCATAATACTGTTGGATTTAGTATTCGACTTCCAATTATCTCTGATGATATCTTTACATTGCGAGTGTTCAATCCATCTTGAAGATAAAATATTTTTCATATTTATCACACTTTTTGAATATTTTAAGAATAAGCGGTGAGTGATCCGACCCAATAGCCGGAGGTACAATAATAGAAGCATCTGGAAAGGTCGCACACCAACCCATACTTGCAAGAGCACGACCGATTCTTTCTTTGATATTTTCTTGATCTTTTCTATGATTATCCCAAGTATATTAACAACCTTTGCTCGGAATATCCACTAGATGGTTATAGTTGATAAACTCATTAAATTTAAGCACTCGTTCAAGATTTGGTGCTTTCTTACCTTTTTTCTCATCAAAGTTAGCAATGTCATTGAAATCACCAATAATAATATAAGGCTTGTCAATATCTTTAACCTTCTTACTGAGTGATGTCTCCTCATTTGTGATAGTAAAATATACTCCAGAGACATCATTTTAGGCTTATTTATTAGTTTATAGGTTGATTTTAGCTTAGTTTAGTGCACTTTCCTATTTTGAGTCTTGATTCAGTGACATAATATTTGTAGAGCATATTGGGTTTAATTGTTTATTTAGTGTGAAGCTTTAAAGATAATTATGGAGATTAATTAGAGTCCAAGTCAAAGACTACAACTTATGGAAAGAGATTTACATGGAAATTGGAGATAAGGAAACAAAGGCTAAAAATTAGGAAAAGGAAAAGCTGTCTAAATCTGAAATTCTGCAGCACACGCCTAAAGAAGTGGTAATTACTCCTACAAGGAAGCCGATTTTGGAAGATTCCTTTCATAGGGACATAGATAATTCTGTTACGATTCTTTTGGTATATTATGGAGCAAAAACCGACCAATAACGAAGAAGATATACTCAAAACGGTCCAGCAGTGTTTATCTTTATTTCCATACGAATTTGAGTTGGGCTAGGAGTCCATTACTTAACTTATCTCTAAAGAAACGAATTAGGTCAACCTATACACTATAAATACAGCCTCTTAACACTCTTAAATCATCCTTGGTGAAACCTAAAACCAAGAGCAAGCATACAACACAAGATAGAAGTCTGGAAGGAGCTGTTCATCAACAATTTCTTCTTCTACCTTTAAATTTGTAATTTCTTTCTTTTCTTTCATAAACTAAATTTCTTTAGCTTGAGTTTTTAGCATATATGTATGAACCCTAGTTTTGATTGACATCTATCTAATTTGGGAATTTAATGTTTTAAATAGAATTATAGTTTTTATTCTCTGTTTATGTGTTTGGATTTATATTCTGTGTTCTTGTGGACGGCCGCCATATAGAATTACCATCTAGTAATTAGGTCACCATTGACAACGGTGTTTAATTGCATGTTTAGCACATAACGTCTAGTATTAGGTCTGATCAGACAACCCAACCTAGCTAGATAATCACTATGGTTTAGTTCTTGTGACTATTTACCAATTACAGGAAAATTTTGCTTAGGAAGCCTTATTGACACAGGTATATCCTATTTGAAACTACTGATAGCGAATTGGGACCGATTAGGGAAATACTACATAATTCACCCTTACATGTTTAGAACGGCAAAACTAGTGGGGATTACATGCTAATAACTCGAGCTATATTCTCATATCACTTCTCTTCCATCTTTAATTTTCTGTATTTTAATTCTTAGTTTTAAGTTAGTTAATTAGAAAATCAAACAAATATCTATTTGTCTTTACTTTTAATTGCGTTTAGTTGTCCTATCTTTAAGTTATTTGCACTTGGTATTTGCATAAGATTCCTCTAACCTTCGTAGTCTCTGCGGAACGAATCTTAATCTAAAACTTGCATACGATCTGTATACTTGCAGAACCGTGTAGTTCTAGGGTGTTTTTGCACTTTATTTATATCTTATTTTATCACACCCTAGGCCCACCATTGAGAGATTGCCAAAACTTAGCTTTCTCTTCCTCCTTACTAGGCGCATAAACACAACACAAAAACCAAGAAACTTCATTCGATTCATTAACTTCTAAGATTACAATAGTAGATGATTTAAATAAAACTGAAACAAAAATATACTCCTTCCAAACCACTACAATCCCCCCGGACCAATAGGCTCTTCCTCCGGGGTCGATCACAAGATTATTTTTAATAGCTTTGAGGTGAGAACACGATTTGAAATCTTTCTTCCTCAAGCGATTTTCAAGTAAACAAGCTAAAGACACGTTATTTTTTCTAATCAAGGAGTTAAACGAGCTTCTCGCCAGGGGCGCCCTAACTCCCTGACAGTTCCACACCATAAAACTATCCATCACATACCCAGATCAGAAATGTTCTCTCACAAGAAACAGAAAGACCAATATCAAGAAGTAATTGTAGCCATTGAAAGCCGTCACTTGTTTCTGATTCTACCGGTGTTTCTTGAATTAATCCGATCTTAAATCAACTTCACCAACTAAACTTATGCATGTATATATTTCCAGAATCATGATGTTATGGCCCGAAAATATGGACATGATTAGTTTTGGCTTTAGTTAAAAAAGACCCAAAAAAAGATATTGTTAATTGGAGGGTGAAACGGATGGACTGAATAGAAAAGAATCAAAGATGCAGGAAGTTTAATTATCCACTATTTTACAGAGAATTTTTTAGTCAGATAAATTGACACAAAAGTTTTAGTTACAGATCATTAAAAGGAAGGAGGATGATATAACAAGTCTCGTGCATGTAAACATAGAGGCCTACAAAGGTAAATAAGAATGCATCAAAGGTCATTTAACTTTAAACAACAAACCTGCAAGCAAAGGATTATCCTGCATGTGGCTCTCATGAAGTTTAAACCACTGGAAGTAGAAGAAGCCACCTTGGAAGTGAGTAAATGTATCAGCCTGAGGACCCGGATCAAACCCGTGTGCGAAGAGGATGGTCAAATACGTTAATAAAGTAGTGGGATCATTGGTTTAGATTACCACATAAGAGAGCAGTAGGATTTGTAGAATGTTTTCCTAGGCCATCGATCTTTCAAGAGCATGAATCTAGTATAACGATATTAGATCGATTTGTAAACACAGAAATCAAACTTTTTGGTACACACCGACAAAAGATCTTGTAGATCAATGGGTAAAACAAAAACCCATGAAAGAATTAACAGAAAGATTGAAGCTTTGAAGCACCCAGATGAAGAAATTGCAGAATCAACAAAAGAAATCTTATTGATTGATTATTGAATGAAAACAAAACCCAGATAAGATTTAGCGAAAAGGTTCGAACTTTGAAAGACCTAGATGAAGAAGATGAGTATTGACCATGCCCGTGAATCGTTCAGAAGAATTTATCTTTTTGTCTCAGTTGTGCATAATTTGGCAATTGAAAAAACATAAAAAGCTTTGTTATAATTATACAACTATCAATAGGTCTGAATAGAAGCATAATAAGATGAAAGACAGAAGAAATTAAAAGAAATTAAGAGTAAAAAATGAGTAAGATTGATTTTTTGTTTTCCGCCATTTTTGAAGAAAAAGGACTGAAAGCAGATTTGTTTTCCACTTGATCGACTATTAATAACGATGAAGATTGGATTACAAGATCAAACAAAGAGCAAGATCAAACAAAGAGCAAGATTGGATTACAAATTCTGTATGAATATTGAATTGATATATTATTCGAAAATATTTGGTGATCGAATGAAGAAGTTAAACACGAATTATGATTCGACATTCGGATAAAAAAATTTGAGTAAGTATTTTGGCGATTTCGATGGTGGTGAGATGATACGTTGACAATGGCACGAGTTATAAGAATAGTGGCTTTGATACCATGTCGAGAATTAGACAAAATTATATGAAAGACTATATTTTGTATTGAAGGAATCAATAATATTAAAGTGAACTACATAGCAGTATTTATACTAGGATTAAGTTTGGAGAGCAAGCAGTCTAAAATAACTATGGTAAATAATCTCTCTACGTAAGGTAAATAATATCTCTAACTAAGGTAAATAATAAATCTAATATATTCTTACATATATAATCTAACAGGTTCGGTGGCGCGAAGATGAGAGGCTTGGTTGGCTCAGGCGCGTGGTTGGCGGGGATGGAGCGACGATTTGATAAGGTCCGGTGAGGTTAGGGCGTGTTGAGACGTGTGTTATGAGCGCGTGAGATAGTGACATTTTGTTTTTCTAAGTTTAGTGAATAAATTCCTTTAGTTATTGGAAATGTGTTTTTGGGGTTTAGGAAAATGTCTTAGTAATGGATAAATAGACAGTCGATTGTGACATATTTTTAGTTAAAATTAATCCGGACCACTCTTTAAATCCCATAACCGCTTATATATGTTATAGGGGGATTTACCTATGAAGTCCATAACCCACCAATTTCGGCCAAAAAGGTTAAATCCAAACAAATATCCAAAATACTCCTTTTCAAACGAATTATTCCATTTTACTTCCATAAAATAAAAAAATTATATAATTAAAATATTTCTATATTACAAATATTTTAAAATCAAAATATTTCTATTTTTACAATATTTTCTATTCTAAATCTAAACTATTCTATATTTTTTTTTCTAATCATAGAATCAAATATCGCCATACAAAAATATTAGAGTGATATAAAAACAGTGGGTTGACAGTGCTTTTCAAATTTCCACATAAACATTTTTACATTAACCCTAACATAAAACACTTTAAAAAAATTATAACTTTTAAGATAAAAAAAAGAAATTGAAATCCGAAAACATTGAAATATTTCAGAACAAATAAAATAAATATTGAAAAACAATGAAACTTAAAATATAAAATTAATTTTGTAGAGTTTCAGTGATAAAATTATTTTTACCGTAATTTGGATTTTTTGATTTTTGATAGTGTAGCCAAGCTAAGTTAATGATGATGGAGAAGAGTTTTTTTTTTTTTTTTTTGTCATCATAGAATTAGAAAATTACAATTTAAATCTAGAGATATAGTTAAAGAAATCAATAATAGAAGAAGATGGAGCATCCGCAATATTGATGCCCTTCTTAGTGACCTTGGCTGATAAATCCGCAATTAGATTCAAATCCCTTTTAATATGACGCACCTTCCACCTTGGAAACTTCTTCATCCATCCTAGCGCTTCACAAATCATCGGCCTGATCTGCCAATTATCGCACTTACCTTTGATAATTCCTTGAACGACTTCAAGGTTGTCAGAATAGAAGGAACTATTCTGTGACTTGTACTCAGCGGCAGCCCTCATTGCAAGGAGGATTGCCCAACTTTCGCCCACAACAGCTGAATTAATTCTTGCACGTTTAGCGACCTTTTGTATGATTTTCCCATCTTTATCCGCTCCAATAGCCACAATGCCCGCCGGTTCCCAGCTATTGTTGAAAGCCGCATCACTCATCCATAGTATATCTGCCTCATCGTCGTTAAATGGATCATCAATATCAGCAGTCCCTTCCTTTTCTTCCCTAGTTTTTACTCCCTTATTGCTTCCCTCTGAAAACAAATGTTTTAATAGTTCTTTTGTTCTGCCGTTTATTTCTTTGATATTCCAACTTTTTTTCTCAAAATGACCACTCATTCTCGCTTTCCAAACATTCCAAATTGTGATGAAAACCGTCGCCGAGACTAGTCTTTTGTCCCATCCATTTTTAGAATAATTTGAAATTATTATATGAACCCATTCTTTGATGTCTCCTTTGAAATCTGTATCAATCCTACATTGTAGTTGTGAGTTAGCCCAAACTACCCTACTGAACGGACAATTAATGAGTAAATGCATTATGTCCTCCTCTTCTGCCTCGCACCATTCGCACGTACTATTTTCCGCACACTTTCTCTTCTTGAGATTAACCTTTGTTGGAACAGCGTTATTAAAAATTTTCCAAATGAAATTCTTTATCTTGAGTGGTAAGTTAGACTTCCATGCCATATCCCATGTTTGTATATCATTGTTAAGCTCGCCTTCTTTCGAAGATTCGCCTTCTTTATCCACTTCCTTACTTGTTAGTCTGTGGTAACCTGATTTAGTGGAATAAATGCCATCTTTTGTAAACGGCCAAATGATATAATCCTCTTTATCCAGCTGCATAATGGCCACCTTTCTAATATCCATCAAATCTCTTTGGGTACAGAAATCTTTCAAGATATCAAAATTCCAGTTAGTAAAATTACTATTGAAACATTCTGCCACCTTTTTAATTTCACAATTGTTTGGTTTGGATAGTTTGTATCCTTGCCTGATCCAAATGTCATCCCACATATCAATAGTCAAGCCATTTCCCACTTGCCACACACATTCTTCTTTCAAGAAAGATAAGCCTTTAAAAATACTACCCCAACTCCATGACCTTTTGTTTTTCAGCTTGGCGTTCCAGATATTGGAATTTGGATAATAAATTCCTTTGAGGACTTTACATACCAAGAGATCAGGATTCTGAGTAAGCCTCCATGCTTGTTTTGCCAATAAAGCAAGATTCATCTTTTGAAATTCGCGGAAACCAATATCTCCCATCTTCTTCCCCTTTGCCACTTTCTTCCATTTAACCCAGTGAATTCTTTTTTTATCTCCAGAATTCCACCAAAATTTCGCAATTAGACTACTTAGTTTTTTGCATAGCGTTGACGGAAACTCAAAGATAGACATGGCATAGTTCGGGATCGCCTGCAGTACCGCTTTAATTAGGATTTCTTTACCACCATCCGAGAGGAGTTTAGATACCCAACTTGCAGATTTACTCATGATCTTATCGGTGATATATTGCAAGTTTTGGACTTTTGATCTTTTTAGAGATAATGGAATCCCTAAATATTTCCCCATTGTCTTAGTAAATTCAATATTCAAAGTTTTGCAATACCTCTTGCTTTGTCCTCGTTAAAGCCATTACTAAACATGATAGTCGATTTGTTAAAGTTGATTTTCTGACCCGACGCCTCGCAATATTTAGATAGCACGTCTTTGAAAGCTTGAATTTCTCTGTCGTTAATTTCGATGAAGAATAATGAATCGTCCGCAAAGAGGAGGTGTGTGAGTCTCGGTGCAGCTTTAGCTAGAGAGATTCCTCTAATATTGCCTTTCCTACACTCGGCATTAATAAGTCCAATTAAGCCCTCCGTAAGCATTGAGAAAAGAAGCGGTGAGAGAGGATCTCCTTGTCTAATCCCTTGCGAGGGTTTGAACTTCTTCATTCTGTCACCGTTTAATTTAACTTGATAAGAGACCGTCGAGATACAATTATAAATAAGATTTCTAAATTGCTCTCCAAAACCAAGATTTTTTAGAATTTCCATAAGGAAGCTCCAATTGACTTGGTCATAGGCTTTGGCCATGTCAATCTTTGCAACCCCATAGTGCCTATTTGATTTCCTTTTAGACTTAAGAAAGAATCCAATCTCCTGCGCGATGAGAATATTATCCTGTATGCTTCTGCCTTTGATAAAAGCGGATTGAGTCGGCGATATGATCATATCCATTAAAGGTTGTAACCTGAGCGCTAAAACCTTCGCAATTATCTTATAGCAAAAATTAATACATGAAATTGGGCGAAAATCTTTAATGGATTCCTGACTTTCACCTTTTGATATTAAAGAGATCAACGTATCATTAATATCGTCGAGAGGAGTATTAAAGGCAAAAAAATCATGAACGATTTTAAAAATATCATCCTTCAAGATATCCCAAAACTCTTGATAAAAATTGCCCGGCAAGCCATCCGGTCCTGGCGCTTTTGACCCCGACATGGCGAAAACCGCATTTTTAATTTCCTCCATATCTGGGATTCTCACCAATGAATCATTTATCTTATCATCAATTTTAGTAGGAGTGTTGATTGCTACTTCTTCCATATTTGAAGTTGGATTTTCGCTAAATAGATCAATGAAAAATTCCTGTATAATTTGTCTAACTTCTTTAGGATTATCGCGCCATACACCGTCTTTATCTTTTAAAGCCTCAATTCTATTCAAACTTCTTCTCATTGTAGTCTTTGCAAAAAAATATTTAGTATTCTTGTCTCCTTTCTTTATATGTTCATCTCGAGCCTTATCTGCCCAAAAAGCTTCCTCTTGTATCCATAGATTGTCAATTTCTTGTTTAATCTCACTTTCAAGTTTTATATTTTCCTCAGACGCATCCGCGTTTTGTAATTTTTCCAAAATATTTTGATATTTATCTAGCATTTTCCTACTATTGCAGAAAGTTACCTTGCTCCATTCCTTGAGTGCCTTACACGTTTCATCTTTCTTCCTCATAAAATCACGGATGTTATTAATATCGTGAAATTTATTCCAAGCGTTGTCCACCACATCTCTGCATTGTTCATTCTCCATCCACCTTGACTCAAACATGAAATATATCTTATTAACTTTAAGATTAGATTCCCTTTGGATTATAATAGGAGAGTGGTCCGACCCCACCGCTGGAGGTACTTTAATAATAGTTTGAGGGAAAAGATTATACCACAAATCCGAAGCTAGAGCCCTATCTAATCTTTCTTTAATATTCTCTTCACCCTTCCTCTTATTGGTCCAAGTGAAGGAACACCCTTTAAAGGGGATATCAATAAGATTATTTTTGTTAATGAAATCATTAAATTCCAACATTCTGCTCAAGTTCGGTGTCGCTTTACCTTGTTTTTCCGCAAACTTAGTAATTTCATTGAAATCGCCTGTTATAAGGATAGGTTCGTCGGTTTTTTGTCTCCATTTGGTAATGTTATCAAACACAATTCGCCTTTCTTTTTGGTCGTTTGGAGCATGAATAACCACAAGGTACCAAGTATTAGTATTAGCTTCAGTTATCTGACAAATCGCATAAGACGAACACGAGAAACGGATAGATATATTAAAGTTATTCTTCCACGCTATTATAATCCCTCCAGACCTAGATGCTTTTCCCCCGGGGTTGATTATAAATTTTTGATCGAAGTGCTTAAGAAAACAGATGGAGCGAACATTACTAGCTTTGCCTCTAGACTCCAACAAACAAACAAAAGATAATTTAAACTTAGAAATAAGGGCGCGGATCATATTTTTTGTCGAGGTCGCCCTAGCTCCTTGACAATTCCAAACCAGCATGTTATCCATAAAACCCGGCCGCTTTCACACCGGGCTGGCCGCTACCCTTAAGATTTTTTGTTAGGACGTTTTCCTCTACAGGCTCACCTTGAGTACTCACGCCCCCCACCGTATCGGAATCGGAAAATTGAACTTTAATTTCACCATAGGTAACAAGTAATTCATCCAAAAAATCCATGGCTTCCACACTTCTTTTACCTAAGTTGTTCACTTCTTCAAGACAAAACTTCTTCGCGTTATTTTTATGTTCTCCCCCATTTGGTGCAAATTTACTCTTCAACTCCTCTGGCCAAGTAAATCTTTCAACATAACTGTTTACCTTCATCTTTGGAGTAGTTCTATAGTTCTTTTGAGTAAAATTCTCATCTTGGCGAATGTAGAATTTGATATGGATAGATTGCGAGTCAGAAGAGATATCATCAGGCTCAAAATCTTTATTAAAGCTAGCTCTAGTAAAGTCCAAATCAACACAAAATACAGAGATCGTTGGCCTCCCCTGCTCCTTTACCAGAGAAAAGTGGGAGATGATCCACGAGGACTCCAAACCCCACGCTGGCAAAGGTCTTGCCACAATCCAGCAATTAGAATCAAACACCAGACTCAGAAGACCTTTAAGAAGCGTAACCTAAATGATCAAAAGTATAAAAGACGGCCATCGATCTGTAATATTTTCCAGAAAAGATTTTCTAGACCATCGATCTTTGAGGCATTTGTGCAGCACGAAATAAAAGGACTTAACCCAAACAAGATAAAAGGACTTATCTTTAAAATTGGTAGCGTCTTTATGCATGAAGCAATTAGACTGTAAGCTTCCAAGTTTCAGCCCGTAATTAGTGGAGGACAGCAGCGACTTAGAGGCATGACTTGAGGATGAGTAGTAGCTAGAAATTATGATACCCAAAATCATTGTAAGATAGATGCTTCCAGAATTAACATAGAAGACGAAACAAGGCGATGTGAAGGTAAGGTATCGATAATCATTGACAAGAAAATAGATGATGTTGAAGATGAACCAGGATTTCAAAAAGATAAAATCCAGATTAAGGTTACTATTGTCCAGCGTGTAAGCTAGTCTAAGTATAATCCAACGAATTAGGCTAGGCCTATTAAGGAGAAGGGGTAATAAAATTATCCAAAAAATCCAATTAGCCTTAAGATAAACAGATGAATTAAAGTAGCCCAAAATTAAGGAGATGGACGTTATATTTGCCAGCCCATCTGAAGTAACATAATGAAAATTATTTAAGCAGATAAATAAGTAGAGATAGAGGAACTTATCTTTGGTTTCAAAGAGATCATAATTAGAAATGAGAAAAAATTGATGCAGGACCCTTTTATTAGCATAACACAATGGGATTAAACCAATTACAGGGGGGCGGTTTTATTGTGCAGAAGAACAACTTGGTCAAGTTAATGTGAAAAGAAGCTTGCATGCACGTGTAAAGGACAGCTTGATGTAGTGTTTTAGGTTTTATGCTTTGTTGTTGTTCACTGTATATTTTTCTTTTTTCCTTTCTTTTTTATTCTATGTTTTATTGCTATTTTTTTTTTTGTCCAATGAAGAACAAAGTTAAATAATATTACAAGATTGTTTTTCTTTCATTATACATTCTTTGCTAACATTATTAATCATTTGATTCCATTTTCTAAATTTCCTTCTTTCTTACATATTTTTGCTTCTGCTATTGTGTTCCATTTCCTTTTGATATGATATATTTTCCATTCCGGGAACCTTGATATCCATGTCCAAATTATATCTATTTGAGGTTGAATCTTCCAATCACCAGAAGCCGAGATTTTCAGAGCTCTTCATGGCTTGCATTATTGCTATTCAACGCTTACTTTTTCTTTTCCATTTTTGTGTTATGTTTCATTGTTTTTTAAGTTTTCTTTTTCTTTTTCTTTTTCTTTTATTTTATGTTTTATTTTTTCTCAACATAGACATTTTATATTTATAAAATTTATATTCTTATATATAAGGTAATGTGTAATTGATTAATTATAATTAGGGGTAAAAATGGTAGCTTATAAAAATTACGGACTTTCTAAGGAGACAAAAAAATATTAGACTTAACCAGCTGGGATTAGCTCATTGGTCAAGGCCTTGGTTATCCAATCTAGTGGTGCAACTTCGGACTAAGTCAATGACTTCGAGTCCAAAGTGGCTCTCCTATGTTACAAAAAAAGAAAAAATACTAGACTTTATGGAGGTTGAGTTTTAGATATTTGGTCTTTATAAGCTAATAAATCTATATTATATGCCTATTATAATATATATTTTTTTATCTATAACTAGGGAAGAATCTTTTTTTTAGTCAAACATAATTTCATAAAAGAGCCATACACGGCCTGGCAAGGCACTGATACAAGTGTAAGAAGAAACAAAAATCAACCAATACCAACAGGATCATGATCCATGTTGATAAGGGAAGCTAATTGGAAAGGTGAATCAAGCATCCAATCACCAAACAGTAAGCCATGGAGCTGCTGTTTAGCAATCCAATCAGCGCAAGAGTTCAGTGTCCTTGGTATATAAAGGAACTGAATATGTTGGTTTTGCACCATATTACAAATATCAGAATAGACATTAAGAATTCTCCTATTCGTAGGTGTAGTTCTATTGTCTAGACTAAAAACTTCGGAATTTGAATGATGAAGCGCTTCAAAAGTTGCTTCACTCACTCCAATTGCTTATGCTTCTTCTTTTGACTCAGCCACAAAACTTTTTGCTCTTCCCTCTATCATTTTCCCCCTGCACATTTCTCCTTATATATCCATAAATAGAAGATAAATAGTTGGATGTGACATGTGTCGTTTTATTTTTTAAATTTGTCATTTTACTTTGTTATATAATATATTTTATTATTTCTTTTACTATGCCGTATGTCTTTTATTATATTTTTCTTTAAAAAAAATTGAAATATAAAACTTTTGAGATAAATTTTTTCTGATTAAAGATAGCACATCAGAATTTAATTTTTTTCTGTATATTTTATTTTATAATTTTCTAACTTGAATTGTGTTCCCGTGCATCGTACGGAATCCGAACCTAGTCTATAATAATCTTGCGAGAGCTTGTTAGTTTTTTTCATGACTGTATCCTTAAGTTTTTTTGATTCGTTCTTTCGGGCCTTGTGTAGAGTATTTTGTAAATTATTTATGGCCTCAGGGTCATTGGTTTTGTTTATCACACTTAAGTACTCATCACAGTCCATATTTCCAGAGTGTGTAATTTTTATTGGGTCTAGTTTAACACCTTTAAAAAGGAATTCATTCCTTCCCTTCCATATTTGGCAAGCTAACACGGTTGACCTCTCAAGTATGGGAGCTTCCTTTGCCTCTTTTTGGTCATTAACCAAGTGTATTAGCCATGTTTCAAACCTTTTAATGTTATTTTTAATTTTTTGTAAGGAATCCCATCTGAGTTGCAAACCAAGTAGCCCTGTCCCAGTGATAATCAAAGATTAAGTGTTCAATTGTTTCCTTCTCAGTATTGCATATTTTGCATATGTTGTTAATTGCGCATTTTCTTTTAAATCTATTCTCCTTTGTGCTAAGGGCATTTTGACATGCCCTACAGAGGAAATTTTTAACCTTTGGAGGAATTTTTATCCCCGAATGGTATCCCAAAGTATTATAGGTGGCTTGAAAGACCCTTCAGGGGTTAGGTCAGTTTATTTTTGTTTTTTCTTCTTCTATGCTTTCAATTTTGACATACATTCTTTTTGTAGTTAGATTTCCATCTTTGGATTTAGTCCAAAGTGGTATATCTCTACATTTTGTATGTGGTAATATTATGTTCATTATATTTTCCTTTGTTTCAAGGCTGACTAAGTTTTGTACTATATTTTCATCCCATTCACCTGTTCCCTTTTTAATGATTTTACTCACAATTTGTATTTCGAAACCTTGTGGTTTGTTTATATTTTCATTTTGTTTCAACCAACTACACTTTCATTCCATTCCAGTTTCCAACCTGTCATTTATATCATTTTCAAAGGTTTCTCTATCTTTTATTATATTGTTCCATCCTAGGATGGATTTTGACCCTTTTTAGCATCCTTGTGGTGGTAAATTCCTTTGTAAAGCTTTGCGAACATTGAGTCAGGGGAATTAATATTTTTCGAAGCATTATTAGAAAG
This sequence comes from Nemophila menziesii, assembly GCA_029959085.1. NCBI lineage: Eukaryota > Viridiplantae > Streptophyta > Magnoliopsida > Boraginales > Hydrophyllaceae > Nemophila > Nemophila menziesii. The sequence continues at coordinate 10,466,667 of JARWIR010000008.1, forward strand.
TAAGGCTTTATTCATTATATGAATTCTTTTAAAACCAACTCCACTATTTTTCTTCATTTTTTGTGTTTCTTTTTTATTGGTCCAGTGTATTCTTTTCTTATCACCATTATCCCACCAAAAGTTTGTGATTATTGACTCAATATTTTCACAAGTGGTAAGGGGGATGTAGCATATTAACATTATATAAACTGGGATTGCTTGTATAACTGATTTTATCATTGTTTCTTTCCCTACCTCAGAGAGAAACTTATTACTCCAATGACTAATCATTGTGTTAACCCTGTCTAGTAGCCATTTTAAAGATTTTACCTTGGATCTACCCCAATTAGAGGGCTACCTAGGTAGTTTCCAAGGTCTTTTAATTTATTCATTCTTAATATTTTTGCGAGTTTTTTTCTCTCTTCATTGGGTGTATTTGTGCTCAACATAACTCAACTTTTATTTAAGTTACATTTTTGTCCAGATGCTCTTCCATGTTCATCAATAGTTTCTTTGAAAGTAGTAAGTTCTTTTTCATTTGCTTTTAAAAAGAATAAACTATCATCTGCGAAAAGGATGTGTGATAAAGTGGGGAAATTCCTATTAATTTTCATAAATTGTAATGTTTTATTGTCTATTTTTTCTTGTATAAGTGTAGTTAAAGCTTGTGTAACTCGACAGAAGAGTAGGGAGGGATAGTGGGTCCCTCTGTCTCAACCCCCTAGAGGATTTATTAATAGGAAGTTATGTTCCATTTTAATTAATGGTGTATGATACAGTGGTGATACACATTAGGATCCAATTAAACCATTTTATATCAAAACCTTGTTGTATCATTAGGTCTGTTAGAAAGTCCCATTCCACATTCTCAAAGGCCTTTGATATGCCAGCCTTTACAGCTGCATAATAAGGAGGTGAGTTTTATCTTATTTTCTTTAAAAAATGACTTGCCTCATGTGCAATGAGGATCTTTTCACATATAGCCCTTCCAGGTATGAAGGCATATTGATTTTCCTCAATTAAGTTTGGAATTAATGGTTGTAATCTTAAGACAAGTATTCTCGCAAGTATTTTATATATGAAATTAGAGCAGCTTATTGGCATGTAGTGGCCTATATTCTTTGGGTTTTTTATTTTTGGGATTAATGTAATAAATCGTTGGTTTATACAAGTAAGGTCACTGTTGTTGAACATAAAGTCAGTTACCATTCTTAGTATATCAATTTTGATGATTTCCCGATGGTGTGTATAGATATAACCAGAATATCCATCTGGCCCAGGTGCTTTATCAGCACCTAGGGACCACACAATTGCCTTTACCTCTTCCATAGTTGGAGGTTTTTGTAGCTTTTATTCATATCATTTGTAACTTTTTTTTTTCCTATAATATGTGCATAGTCTCTCTGCCCTTCCCCCTGATATATTGTGTCATAATATTTTTTTATTGTGTCCTAAATTATGTTTTTTATCTTCTGACCATATTCCATTTTCATCTTCAAGCATAATTATTGTATTTCTTTTCCTTCTTTCCTTGGTAATAGCATAGTAGTATTTGGCGTTTTTATCACCAAATGTTAGCCATGTATTCATGGATCTAATTTTCCAATATATTTCTTCTTCTACCCATATTTCTTCAATTATTTTAATTTTTCTATTGAACAGATCAATATCATAGTCCTCAGTACTATTAGTGAGCTGTTCAAGTTGGCTCATTAAGTTTTTATTTATTTTTGCTTTTCATGCTTTTTTTCCCCATTTAATGAGGGCCCATGTAAGCATATAATGTTTTTTTCCACATCTAAGAATACCCTTTCCTTGTGTACTTTTACAGTTGTCACATATGTTTTTGACAATTATATCACATTCAGTGTTTTTTATCCAAGATTTTTCAAAGACAAACCTTTTATTTCTTATTTCTTTATTGGTATTGTAGTGTATAATGATGGGTGAGTGGTCAGATCCCAATGCTGGGAGAATTCCTAATCAAGCATCTTTATAACTATTGTGCCATTTCTTATTACATAGGCATCTGTCAATTTTTTTGTTTAATGTTCTATTTACCATGCCTCTTATTAGACCAAGTGTAGGCACAACCAAACCATTGGGACTAGCTCAATGGCCAGGACCCTGTCTCTCATCTAGGAGGTACAGGGTTCAAGGTTCGAGTCCCCTCCCTGAACATGGGTAACCTAGTTTTGATTAAGTGGGAATATGCATGAGGAGGCGTGTATATTTCCTATGAGAATAGTCGTGGTGCGCGTAAGCTGTCCCGGACACCCAAACATAAAAAAAGTGTAGGCACAACCATAAGTTTATACCTCATTTAGTTCCAAATCTTCAATAAAGCCATTGAATATCTCAATTTTTTTCTTGTTTTTAGGATTTCCCCCAAATTTCTCATGATTGTATCTTATCATGTTAAAGTCTCCTAGTATATTCCATTTAAGGTTGTTGTTTATGAGCTTACAGCTTTTGATATCTTTCAGTACTTCATCTTTTTCTTTTTCCTCAGGATTTATGTATATAAAAGTAGTATAGACATCATTTTTCTGTTCAGTTGTGATTTTGCAGTGTATTAGACTCTTATTTTTTCTTATTACTTTTATTTCACAATTTTTAGCATATAAATCCAATCCTCCTACAAGGCCTTCAGGGTCAACATGGTTGATTAATTCCATATCAATGCTTTTTGCAAGCTCAATTCTGATATTGAAATCATTTCTTGTTTCAGAGAGGAAAGTACCTGAGGTTTATTAATGCACATAACCTCCTTCAGTGTCAGAACTGTCAAGGGGGTGCCAATTCCTTGACAATTCCAACCCATTCGTATCATTGTTCGCTTTGAGGTTGTATTGGCTCAACCCCGCAATCACCTTTTGTTTCCTTTTTCTCGTTTGTCCTTTTGGACCATAGCGCTTTATCGTTCATTTGGCCCTCGGTGTTTCTTAGAACTAGTGCTTGCCTTCACCTTGTAGCCTTCCACTATCAGAGTTGTTACCATCATCGAGTCTTCGTTCTTATCCAACCATATGATTGGAGATTGTGGTGTTTTTGGCTTCTCCATACGCATGTTATCTTCTTTGTTTCCATCTTTTGATCTGTGTTTCTCAACAGTAAAGGTGTTTGGTGGGTACGGTTTGAAGATTGGACCTTCATGAATGAGTTTGAAGGTGTTGTTTTCTGAAGATTCATTGTTCGTTCTAGGCTTAGGTTTTCGATTTAGGGATGGTGTTGTTGTGGGTGGGGTTATAATTGTGTTCAGCGTTATTATGTTGGTCTCCCATTGACCAAATAAAAGTGTAGTTGGGCTTGGGATAATGGGTACAAATTTTATGGGCCGGTTTGGTGTTGTAAAGTATCCGATGGTTCTGGCTTTTATTTTGGGCTCTCTTTCTGCCTTTTATATTTTTTCATTTGAAATGACCATTGAGCCCCCTGCTCTGAACGTGAATTGACCCGCCTCACTGTCCGTAGACGTCATTTTATTTTTTGAATTTCCTTTCTCAGTTATTATTCCATCTTTATCTGTTTGAGTTTGACTCGGTTGTGCCTTTGTGTTTACCCTTCCTTTCTTTTGCGAGTCCTTTAAACTTAGTGGTTTCTTTTCCAGATATGCCGGTAGCATTTTTTATTCGATGTACAGTCCCTTGCTATGTGATCAATGAGTCCACATTCGAAACATATGTCTCTCAATTTATCATATTTTATTGTACCTCTTACATATTTGCCGCCATCTCCTTTCAAGGCAAAGCTTCCGATTAGTGGGTTTTTTTTATGTTAATATCCACTCTTGCTCTTGAACAGCTGAATGATTTAAACGTAGCAATTGGTGGTAGCCATATCTCCGTGACAGTGCCGAGTTGGCTAGCAATTTTCATTACATTTGTTTCCATGATCATTGTGCTAGGTAATCCATGAATCTGAACCCAGAAGGTTGATTTAAACCATTATTCTTTAGTGAGTTTTCTTCCATGGATAAATTTTTTGACCAAGACGTGTTTTCCAGCAATACTCCATGGCCTTCCTTCATAGATAAATTCATAATCTTTTTCATCCTCAAATTCAACCATACAGGAATTGAAGCCTTTTTTCTCAATCTTGAACTCTCCTTTGACACCCCATGATTTCAAGATTGTTTTTCCAGAAGAAGGAAAAACTTATAGCTGATTTACTAATGATTTTCATCATCAATTTTGGTCCTTCTATGATAGCATATATGCCATTTGGGTCATCATCAAGAACAAGTTCTTCATTCTCTTTTCCTTTCTAAGATGTTCTTTAGTCGAACTCCATTGATGTTGTTATTGTTATTTGGGTTTTGGAATATTTCTATTTGAAATAAATGAAATGATTGGTGAATAAGGTATGGATCTGATTGAATATGGTGTAAGAAGAAGGTAAATTTAATCAAGAGGGTCGGAGAGGAGGTTTAGGTTGTGCAAGCAGCTAGTGAAGTCAGTGGAGGTCGGATGATTTTTGGTGATGTTGGCTTTTTAGTGGTGGTAGGTGGGTAACTTTGGGATTCGTGTCTAGGAGTTGTGTGTTTCATCCATGTGCACGGTTAAAATTAGAGACATCCTTACTTGCAAGGAGCATTTGAAATAGGGAAGGATTTTTTTTTAGTCAAAAAATATATTAGATTAATGAAGAAAACAAAGTAGTACATGGACATATTACAATAAGCACAGGAAATAAAATTAGCCTACACCAGTAACTAAGAAATTGTTTTTTAGAAACTGAACTAATTGGGAAGGGGGTTGGGAGGCCAAATTACTAGGCAAAAGGTTGCGCATCTCCTGTCTAGCAAGCCAATCAGCCGTGGTGTAGTGTCTCCTATTGATGTATGAGAAGGAGATTTGTAGAATTTGCGCCAACTGCAAAATATCTTCAAAAATGGGTTGTAAAAAGTAGTTACTAAAGGAAGATATTGATTGGAGAGTCTTCACAATAGCTTGGCAGTCACTCTTCACAAGAAGTCTACGTTGATGGTGTTTTTGAGCTTCTGAAACTGCATTTCTTACTCCAATTAATTCAGCTTCTACTGGTGAAGTTGCTGAGAATTTCCATGTCAATCCATCCAAGAAAATGCCTTATGAATTACTGAAAATACAAGGAACAGTAGCTAAATTGAGTGAAGAAGAAAAAGAAGCATCAACATATATAAGTAAGGTATTATTATATAAGTGTATGTTAATCTTTAAGTTTGAGAAAGTTTGAATAACAGGGATATTTACTGTGTTGTTATTAATAGAGAGTGTGGGATTAACCTTTGGAATATTACCTTAAGAATTAATGGTAAGGTTTGTGTTGTTTTTCTCATTCATCATAGGCTTTATATGCATTACTTATATTAATCAGGGGAAATTGATGTCTCCCTTTTTGTTCTAATTTTATGCCCTTAGAAGACATTATTTTAGGTGAATAATTGACTAATATGATAGACTTTTAGTGTTATTTTGTTACATTTCATTTTCTTTCCTTGGAATTTATTATTTTTCATTTTTAAAGCTTTTTCACGTTAAATGGTTTGATTTTAGTGCAAAGTTGTAGGTCCATGGATGCTAGGGAGCATCAATACAAGGAGAGGAATCGAGAATTATTGTCTTTGATCGAGTAGAGAAGTCAAAGGCGAGAAAAGATATCCCGAAGAGTTGACTAGCAAAGCTGCAAATCTGGAAGGCTGCTAGTAATTGCTGATTTTGAGCGACTTAAACATGGATTCAGCCTTTGGGTAGTGAAATAGGTTTTATTCCTTATTGAGTTAAAAAGATTTAGCAACTGGAAAGGGTCAATTAGGAGTTGATTTGAGGAAGTTACAAACGTTTTACTAAGGGATGTACATCAGTTACAGGATTTCATATTTGGACTTGGGCTTTTATTCATTTAACCTAATCCTCTTAATTAAAAAGCTCAATCCGATTTTTTCACTATATATAGGCCATTAGACCTAATTATTCAACACCTCTCATTTTATTCTTCAAATTAAATCATCTTTAGAAGAGAGCGTCCAGAGGAGAAGCAAGAGCACGAGCTGGAGAAAGTTACTTTTCCAACTATAGTCATACTCAAACCTTCAATTAGGTTCTTCATTTTATTTTTGTAATTGATAATGAATACTCAATCCTACAGTCACACCGCGAGAGTAAAGAGGCAAGGAGGAGCACTTACCCACTATATTTTAAAGATGAACACGAGATTGAAAAGAATAAAAATGAGCTCATACCGTTCAGGAAGGTCATCTATTATCATGCGGTGGAAAATGAGTTTCGTAGGGAAAGTAAGAAGGCGATACGAAGTACTTACCCACCCCCTTTCAAAGATCGATTAAATCAAATGTTAGGTGGGAAAGTACCAAAAGTTTCCTATCAAGGAAGAGGCGAGTTTAAGCGGAGGAGAACCGCAAAGGCCTCAATACCATCTTCATGGAAGGTAACACGTCGAACTTAACGACGTAATAAACAAAAGTGCTTCTTGGGAGGCAACCCATGTTTTAAATTGCTTTCATGTCTTTAAATTCGTAGTGTGAATTAGAGTAATGGTTATTTATTTAGTGTTTAATTTTTAAGAAATGAGAAAGGTTGGTTGTTTTGATGATTTCATGAGTTAAAATGTCGTAGTTTGGGGTTCATATGTTGAAAAACGAAGAAAAATGGGTTGCAAAACAGGAGGCGAAAATCCGGAACCCGGTTTCAAGAGTTGTAGGTCCCAACTCTCTGACCTGTACGTAATGGGAGACGTAACACGTTGCGTCTGAGCTGCGTGTGGAGGTGCGCTCGTCGACGACAACCGTGAACCCGGTTGCTAGCAGACCGGGAACCCGGTCCCAGAGAGCAACTCTCTGACCTATGCGTAACACAGACGCAAGGTCGAGTTGTGTCCAGGTAAAAAAAAACCAGGTACCCCGGTTTCCTTCGGCGAAAAATGACCTAAACTTTACAAAAATCTTATTTTTTCCTTTCTTTTGGCCTCCAACACATGAAACACCATTAATGATGAACCAAAGCTCCAAAAACACTAAAATTCCATCATCAAAACACTAAAATATCACCAATCCATCTCTCTAAATATCATCCAAAAACACAATCATATCATAAATCTTCCTAAAACACCAAAGAATTCACACTTTAATCCAATTTTTTCCTTCACCAAAGTTTAAAGTTTATCCATTAAAGCTTTCCCAAACCTTGAAATATTATGACCCATCCCAGAATACACCATAAATCATATCCATACACCTTCAAGAAACCCAAAATCACAAATTTCATCCAAAACTTTTTAGAGTTCTTGAAGCTTTGAGTTTGGGGGTCATCAGAGATGGCCATGAAGGTTGGAAAAGGTACGAAGAACATAAGGAAGAAAGAAAGTTGGGTATTGAGGGAAGATTTCCGTAGAGAAGATGATGATTTAGAGAGCTAGGACAAGATGAAGACTTGGGAAATTTGATAGAGAGTTCGAGGTAATAAAGAACACTTTATTCAAGATGAACACAACAATTAATGATCTTTAGAGCTTAATAAAGAAGTATTCAGAACCTCAACCTGAGACTACACGTAATCGGCCTAGTGCTGATCCAGATATGGTTTCCTATCCTTTTCTCATTTAGTAGTGTATATTAGTTTATTTGTATTATTGAGTCTTTTCGAGTCGTGGGGACACGACTCATTTTTCAGTTTGGGGTGGGGTTTGTTGCCTCATCCCAATTTTTTGTGTTATTTGTTTTATTTGCTTCAAATAAAACTAATTGAGGGTTGCGTTTGACTGTAGAGTATTTTAAATGTCCCCATTACTTTTGATAAATTTGTGATAGAAAATAGTGGACGTTAGGAGTTGGTATAAAACACACTTTAATTGCATGCAAACATAGGTAATTGATAGGAAGATTTAATGAACAATGCAAAAGAAGTAAACTTGTACTTAAGGAAAATGTTTGGTTTGTAGAACGTGAGATCCAAATTATTAGAGAACCCACATAGATATGGACTAGAGGCAAGCTATGTAACTAGGAAAATGATAGGGGCGGTTCTTTGTTAGCCATTTGAGACTTTTTAGCCTTCTATCCCATGAATTAATTATATCCTTCTTATCCCAATTTTAAGCCTTAAGTCTTTATTTTGTGTCCACAATATAAGCCCATATCCCCTTAGTTTATTAGGCATTTCCATATGACCCGCACTTGAATCACAATCCTGAGACCTGTCTTGAGCTTGAGTTTGGGGTGGTGGGTTCATCTATGGGAAATTACATTGGGAGGGAATTTTTGTGTTTGTATTGAGGCACAATTCTGATGATACATAATTTGTAACCCTTTGCTGGGATTGAAAAAAAACGAAAAAAAGTTGTCAAAAACAGTAGACAACCGGGAACCTGGTTATCGCCTGTACAAAAAAAAGGAAAATCATGAAAACGAAAAATAAAGAAACAATAAAGTAACTGGCAAAATGGAAATTTCTTGAAATCATCATGCTTATTGGGTTGATATGGGGATGCTAAATTAGTGCGTCAAATGGGTTGAGTGAGAACATTATTCTAGTGTAAACTCAAGCTCTTGGACAGTTGTTGATGTTAAGTGAGGAGAGAGCCAAAAACTCACTTAAATTTTAAGAAATATACTTTCCACACGTCCCTAAGCCTACGCTAAAACCATAAAGTCCTCGTGATTCCTAGATTCATATTGAGTTTATAATTCAGCTAACAGGGAATATACTAAGTGGAGCGTTCAAAATGAGTAAGGATCAATGAACACCCTATAGCATCATACTGAGATAAGTACAAGCGTAACCTTTGTGAAGTTAATTCTAAGATTGATATTATTTGTGTTTGATCATGATAAGTGTATGTTTATATTAATTCCTAATTTTTGATATATGAGATTTGTTTTAAGTTTTTCTTTGGGCGTATTTACTAGATTCTCCATTTCTGCATTCACCTTAGACCATTGTTTTGTTTTACTCTGTCGAGACGACAAAGGTTTGAGTTTGGGGTCTTGATGTCTCCATTTTGTTCTAATTTTATGCCCTTATGAGACATCATTTTAGGTGAATAATTGACTAATATGATAGACTTTTAGTGTTATTTCGTTATATTTCATTTTCTCTCCTTGGAATTTATTATTTTTCATTTTTAAAGATTTTGCACGTTAAATGGTTTGTTTTTAGTGCAAAGTTGTAGGTCCATGGATGCTAGGGAGCATCAATACAAGGTGAGGAATCGAGAATTAAAGTCTTATATCGAGTAGAGAAGTCAAAGGTGCGAAAAGATATCCCGAAGAATTGACCAGGAAAGTTACAAATCTGGAAGGCTAATAGTAATTGCTGATTTTGAGCGACTTAAACATGGATTCAGCCTTTGGGTTGTGAAATAGGTTTTATTCCTTATTGATTTGAAAAGATTTAGAAACTTGAAAGGGTCAATTAGGAGTTGATTTGAAGAAATTACAACCGTTTTACTAAGGGATGTACATCAGTTAAAGGATTTCATATTTGGACTTGGGCTTTTATTCATTTAACCTAATCCTCTTAATTAAAAAGCCCAATCTGATTTCTCCCCTATAGGCCTTTAGACCTTATTATTCAGCACCTCTCATATTATTCTTCAAATTAAATCATCTTTAGAAGAGTGCATCCAGAGGAGAAGTAAGAGCAGGAGCTGGAGAAAGTTATTATTTCAACTACAGTCATATTCAATCCTTCAATTAGGTTTTTCATTTTATTTCTGTAATTGATAATGAATACTTTATCTTTTAATTTAGTTTTTAATTACATTATGAGCTAAATACTTTGAGTGCTTGAGAATCGCAATTATGGGTTAAACCCTTATTTATTTAATTGATGTTTTGCTGAATTTGGGATTGTTGAATTTCATTTAAATTGGGTATTTCGTATTAACTATTATCGCATGTTAATTTACTATTTTTAATATGGCCAATTAGAAATAGGATTGAGTAATTAGGCTATTCACTTTGGTGGGGAAGTGATCACCTTAACGAAGGGTTTAATTATGATCCTAGGTAATAGACGTATGGTATTCGTCAATGACCCCGACGGGCTTTACTAACCACATAGCCAATTGGGTAGGAGACTAAAACCATTCGAAAGTAGATATAATCGCCCTGACGGGGTTTATAATACCGCATGATAGCTTCTAAGCCCACCCTGACGGGGTTAGGAGATTAAAGAGTCCCGACAAATGCGTTAATACCAATTTAGCCCTTAAACGGGAGCATTAATTATATATATATGTAGATCCCTTGCAAGACTCAAGTACACTCTCTCATTCTTGCGTCTACTCATATTTACTTTACTTGTGTTTTATTTATTTGCATTAGCTAAAATAGTATTTTATTTGCATCTTAGCAACTAAACAACAAAAAAAACCAAACAAGCTTTATATATTTTACTTTTTCGTACTAGCAATTACTACTACTAGTCTATTGAACACTTGGGTTATACCAGTCCAATCCCTGAGAACGAATTCGATTTATCTATTTACTACTTGGACAACCGTTCACTTGTGGTTTGTGAGTCCTTAATCTTTATCGCATTATTTTATAACATACAAGGACCCACCAACAATATTTTTTGATTTTCAAAGAAGCGTTTATTTCTACTTTTACAAGTAAACCATGCAATCCAGGCTGCACTTCAACCAAATTCATATCAAAATCATCATGAAAATATGTTAAATTCTTAAAGAATTTAAGCCAAGCATCCAATATATGAGTAACATTTAAATGTGATAGCAAGGAAATTGGAGCAGCAAACCAGGTGGCCCTGGAACTAGGACAAGTAAAAAATATATGCTCAATAGTTTCACTATTTTCATTGTAGATTTTGCATAGCTTGTTTAATGCACATTTTCTATCAAAAAGATTTTCTTGGGTAGGCAAGGCATTTGTAGCTGTCCTTAAAAGAAAAATAAGAATCTTTGGAGGTAATTTTAAAAGCCAAAGCTTTTTCCAGAAGCCATCAACACTATTATAAGAAGAGGAGGATTGAAGAGTTTTTAAAGCTTTATCAGTGTTAATCTCTTGGTAAATAATATAATTGTAACAACTTTTAGTTGTAAAAGTACATGTAGTAGTAATGTTCCAACATATTCTATCTTTAACATTTGTTAAAGGTGTATTACGAGAAAGTATTTCATTAGCAGTATCAATATCAAAGGTATTTAAGATAAGCTCAGTGTTCCATTTATTTGTATCATTTTCCAAAAGCTCAAAGACTAAGTTTAAGTTTGAGTTATTAGAATTGTTGATAGATTTTCTAGAGTTTAGCCAATGAGAGTTCCAAATGTTTATATTATCACCATTACCAATAGCCTATTTGGTATCTTTAAAAAGATATCACAACCCTTAATAAGCGATTTTAAACACCAAGAAGCACTAGTATTAGCTGAAGCTGATAAGAAGTCACTGTTATGAAAATATATTCCTTTGATAATTTTATAAGCAAGACAGTTTTTATTTTGGTTCAGCTTCCAAGCTGTAGAAGCGAGTAGAGCTAAATTTTGATCACAAAAATTCTTAAAGCCCATACCTCTTTCAAACTTATGAAGTTCAAGGGTTTTAAAAAAATTCCATTGAATCTTTTTCTCCCCTTTATTACCCCAACAGAAGGTAGCAATTAAGCTACTTATCATGTTACAAGTGGTTATAGGGATGAGAAACATAAACATAGTATACACATGGATAAATTGAATGATAGCCTTTATTAAAGTTTCTTTTCCTCCTGTAGAAGTATATTAGTGTTCCAATGTGTTACTTTTTTGGTGATTCTTTCAATTATCCATTCTAGAGATTTTATTTTGGATCTTCCCCAATCAGAGGGTAAACCCAAATATTTTCCTAAGTCGGGGAGATGATTCATCCTGATAAGAGAGATGAGTGATATCTATGGATGGTGTATTTTTACTATAGATAATACCACTCTTAATTAAACTAATTTTTTGGCCAGATGGATAGGAATATTTGTTTATCACATCAAGCAAATGTTCAAATTATTCTTGATTCGCTTTGAGGAAAAATAGGCTATCATCGGCAAAAAGAATGTGAGATAAAGAGGGACAATTTCTAGCGAGCTCTACCCCTTGAATAAGCTTGTGTTTTACTTTATCTTTTATAGGGGAGCTTAGATCTTGAGTAAGGATGCAAAAAAGAAAGGGGGATAGTGGATCCCCCTGTCTTAATCCTCTAGTGGGTTTATTAAGATGTATAGGAGTTCGATTCAAGAGGACTGAGTATGAAACAATAGAGATACATTTGTGAATAATTTTTAAACAATTCTAAAAAAGTCAATTCTTTTCATCATATCAATAAAAAAATCTCATTCAACATTTTCAAAGGCTTTTGAGATGTCTGCTTGAATAGCAGCAATATAATTCTTGGTGGTTCTTGTTTTCTTAAGATAATAATAGCCTCATGGGTTATTATAATATTTTCCTGAATGTTTCTCCCATGAATGAAGGTTGTTTGTTCCTCAGAAACGATATCATTCATCATAGGGTTTAATCTATCAACAAAGTTACTGATGTCTCCCTAAATGTTCTAATTTTATACCCTTGGGAGACATCATTTTTGGTGTTTATTTGACTATTTAGATAGACTTTTGATATTAAAATGCAATAAATCGATTTTCCTCTTTTAATTCTAGTATTTTTCATTTATTAAACTTTTGCGCGTAATATGGTTTGTTTTGAGTGGAAAGTTGTAGGTTTTGAATACTAGCTAGGAGAGGAACTAAAGAATAAAATCAAAGATCGTGTAATGAAGTCAAAGCAAGAAGAAATATCCCGAAAGAATCGATAATTTGAAGTTGCAAATATGGAAATTTGTCAAAGACTGCTGATTTCGAGCCATCTAAGATTAAATTTAGCCTCTGACTTGTGAAGAGAAATTGTTTGCCATTGAGTTACGGAAATTTAGCAACTGGAATGAGGTTAATCCGAGTTGAAATGAGCCGGTTAGAGCTGTTTTAGTGGAGGTGGTGTAGCAGTAACGGGATTTGGGCTTAATTATGGATTTGGGCTTTTCTTATTTTCACTTAATCCTTAAAGAAAAGCCCTAATCCATTTTTTACATTATAAATAGGCTTTGGACTCTTATTTTCACACATCTTTTTCATAATATAACATACGCTTAAGAGTCAGACTCCAGAGAAGAAGCAAGAGCTGGAGACTGTCTATATCTCCATTTCTCAACCAATTCAACTCCGTAATTATGTTCTTCAATTTTATTATGTAAAACATTATGAACCAAATTATTTATTTAGTTTTTGTCTTTTCAATAATTATGAGCTAAACTTAAATAGTGCTTGAGAACGCATAATGGGTTAATCCCAATTTGATTTTATTTCATGTGTTTGGATTTGGGATTTTAATAATTGAAATCAAATTGGGTAAATTGTATTTTTCATTAATTTGCTTTTATTCACTATAATTGACGTAATTAACCAATCATAGGACTTAGTATCTAGGCTATTCCAATTAGTGGCGATTGGTTCACCTTGACGGGGGGTTTAGATATGGACCTAGTTAATAAATGTAGGTTAGAAATTATTTGACTCTGACGAGCTTAATTAAACCTATGGCCTATTCGGTAAATTAAACTTAATCACTTGAGAGTGGACCAAAATTACCCTGACGGGGTTTGTAGCATTTGATAGTAGCTCCTTAGCCCACCCTGACGGGGGTAAGGAGAATTCCGAATCCCGACCAATACACGTTAACCAATTTGTCCCTTAAACATGATATGAAATGAATGATAATTAGGTGAAACCCTTGCGTCTCTCAAGTAATTCTTTTCCTACCTTGCGTAAACACTTTAGTCTCTTGCGTTCTAGTTAATTATTTGCATTAATTTAGTACTTTACTTTATTGTCTTAGTTATAGAAAATCAAAACAAACATTCTTAAAACTACTTACTTGCTTTACGTGCAATTAATCACTATTCGATAAGCATTAGAGTCAACCAATCCGTCCCTGAGAACGAATCTGTTTATCACTTATATTACTTGGGACAACCGTACACTTGCGGTTGTGGTTCTCTTTTCCTTATTGCATTTATTTTAGAACACACAAAGGACCACCAAGTTTTTGGCGCCGCTGCCGGGGACGGTAGCATGTGACCCCGGTGTTTATCCTTTAGTGTTAGTTGCATTTTTACGCTTTGTTTGTTCATCTTTTTCAGGTTTTTAGGTTTGGTGTATGCGAAGGAGACTATTTAAGGATCTTGAGACATTACCTCTGATCCTTGATAATCCTGAATCATTTTTCAGACTTGCTAACAAGAGAAGGAAAGAACAAGAAGCACAAAAATTAGAAAGACTAGCTAACGAAATGGCAAATCTTAATCTTAACAACAATCATGAACCATGAGTTCATCTAGACGCGAATGGTCAGCCAATAGTGCCACCAATTATTCCTAATTCTCCGGTTCAAATCCAAGTAGCTGATCTATGGTTCCTTACCGGTCCAGCGCAAGAACCATTCCTTGCTCCTCCTCTTGGGATTGGCCCAACTAATATCGATGTTCCGAGATTCCATCCAGATTCGGGTATGTTAGCTCAATTTCAGAATTTCGGAAATTTTTGTGGCAAGCCCGGAGAAGATCCTATTCGCGTAGTACAAAAATTTATGCAAATCTGCGATTCGTACATCACTCAAGGAGTAACAAAAGAGCAAATGTATTTTGCTACATTTAGATTTTTCGTGATAGATGGAGAAAGTGATTGGCATGATACACAAGAGCCGAGAAAGATTACGAATTGGGAACAGTTACAAGCTGCGTTTTTTGACAGATACTATCCATCCAACATGAGATTAGATGCTCAACTCGAGTTAACACATTTCCGACAAGAATATGATGAAGCTTTGGGTAGAAGTTGGTCGAGATTCCAGAATTGTTTATGAAGAGTTCCTAATCATGACCTTTCAGAACAACAACAATTGAAAATTTTCTATAACGGTCTTGATGGGGGATCACGAAAAGATTTAGATTTATTATGTGGTGGTGCGTTTTTACAGGTTCAACCCGTTCACGCAAGAATTATTTTGGACATAACGGTGACTAATGAAGTGGGGTGGAATACTGTAAGAACACTGGTTAAAGGAGGGAATTTAATGTAAACATTGAAGAAAAGTTCACCTCTTTAGAGAACAAACTAAAAACCACATTGGAACAACAACTGAAGCAACTCACCTTAGCCGTGAAAGAAGGTTTTTTGAGTAGAAGGGTTGAAGTAAATGCCACACAAGAAGTTTATGGATGTTCGTATTGTGGTGTGAATGATCATGAATGGGAGAATTGTCAGAATAATCAAGAGTCCGTGATGTTTGTTTCCAACCGAGGGAATTTCAATTCGAATGAACAAGGATATCAACCTAACAGAAACCATCCTGGGTTTCAATATTCAAATCCTAATGGGGCAGCAAATCCGACTCACACATATCAGCCGCGTTCCCAAGGTAACAACTATAATCCAAGACCTCAGAATCATTATCAAGGGGGATAGAATCAATGAAACTATGCTCAGAGACAACCTCCTCAAGACAATTATGATGACACCATGAACCAAAAAGCCTTACCTGCTCAACCACAAGGAGATACAAATAACCTTCAGAAAACTGTAGAGAAGTTAATCACGCTTCAGATCCAAAGTCAGCAAACTTCCGAAGGCGCAATTAAAAGGTTAGACAATCAGGTAACTCAGATGAAAAACAATTGCAACAGCGGCCACAAGGACAATTACCTAGTAATACAGAGGCTTCTGTCCAATACGAAGATTGTAATGCTATCTCACTCAGAAGTGGTAAGAAGCTTCCCCCGCCTCCTTTTCCGGTTATGAAGGAAAAAGAAGTTACCAATAAAGAAAATCCGGTAAAGGACGTGAAAGAAAAGAATGATGAACCTGAAGTGGTAGAAGTGGAGAAGAGCCCGAAAATCCATAAAAAGAGAGATGATATTATAATAAACCGTCCTCCTCCGCCATTTCCATCTAGAGTTCAAAAGAAGGGTGATATGGCTGATTATCAAAAATTATTTAACAAGGTAAGAGGTCTTTGCATAAATATTCCGTTGTTAGAAGCTATTAGAGATGTACCCAAGTATGCTAAGTTTCTGAAAAGAACCCTCACCAACAAACGACCATATTGCGATAATGAGATGATTCGTTAACCTGAAGAATGTAGTGCAATATGTCAGAATATGTTACCTCCCAAACTACTTGATCCTGGGAGCTTTACATTTCCGATATCTATTGGTAATGAGTGGAAAGGAAAAGCGCTATGCGATTTGGGTGCAAGTATTAATCTTATGCCCAAATAAATCTTTGAGAAATTAAAGATAGGTGATGCGAAACCAACATCTATGGTCTTACAGATGGCTGGCAGATCTCTCGTATATCCAGAGGGACGAATAGAAGATGTCCTCGTCAAGGCAGGTACATTAATCTTTCCCGTTTTTTTGTTATACTTGATTACGACGCGGATAGGAATGTCCCCATTATCTTGGGAAGACCATTCCTAGCCACGGAGCGTACTTTAATTGATGTAGAGAACGGGGAAATGATTATGAGAATCCAAGACGAAGAGGTGAAGTTCAACGTGTTCAGACCAATGGAAATTTCCAGATTCCAAGGAGGATTGCTTTCGTGTAGATGTAGTTGAACAGGTACCAGAAGAGCCAACTAAGGTTGTGGAAACCTTAGGAGTGGAGGAAAAAGAGCTAAGAAAGAAACCTCTAATTAAAGTTCCTCCAAATCCTAAGGGAAGTCCACACCTCGATCATGCAAAGAAGAAAGCTAAAGCACGTGTCACGAAGGTTCCAAAAGAACCAAAGAAAGAAATAAAGAAAAAGGAGTTCAAAGTGGGCGAAGAAGTCTCTATGAAAAAGCCTAAACCCCCTCCAAAGACACATGAATCAAAGAACTCTTGGCTAGGACCATTCATGGTTACACAGGTTATCCCAGATAAATTAGTTGGAATAAGAGCCAAGGGATGCAAATTCCGAGTAACAAATATTGACAACCTCACTCACTTCTGGGGAGGTTATGTTAAGGAATGATGCATAAGGTAACCCGTCGAGCTTAACGACGTTAAACAAAAGCCATTTCAATTGTATATTAGTTTATTGCTTTCATGTCTTTAAATTCTTAGTGTACATTAGAGTAATGGCTACTTATTTACTGTTTATTTTTAAAAAATGAGAAAGGTAGTTGTTTTTGATGATTTCAGGGGTAGAAAGGTCATGAATTTGGGGTCGAATAGACAAAAAAAAAACGAAAAAATGGAGTTCAAAGACAGGCATGACCGGCTAGCTGGCGAGCTGACTGGCATGCCGGTCAAATACGCTGAAGACCCCTAAACTTGCTGGTTAGTGCGTTCAGTTTGACGCACTTTGTTGCGTTTGTTTGCGCCAGCGAGTCACCGCCAGCATGCCGGTGGCTGACCAGCTAGCCGGCCCTCGAAGGTGAAGAAGTTCTGATTAGTGCGTCGACTTTGACGCAACGTGCTGCGTCTGAAGTTGCGCTAGCGACACACGACCGGTATGCCGACCCGTGAAGTGGGATGTTCTGATTCGTGCGTCAGCTATGACGCAAGGAGGCTTGCGTCAGACGTTAAAAAAAAGGAAAAAAAATTGAATTTCGTAATTTATTCTTCGCCGACACAGCGACCGGCATGCCAGACAGCTGCTGTGATAGGCGATTTTAAGGGTTAAAACATTATATTTTTAGCTTCTTCCTCCAGTTAGCCTCCACCTACGAATCCTAACCTCCAACTACTCCGAAAATCATCATCAAAACACCAAAATACCACAAATACTTCTCTCTAAACATCATCCAAACACACAATCATATCATAAACCTCCCAAAATACCAAAGAATTTACACTTTAATCCGACTTTTTCCTTCACCAAAGCTTAAAGTTTATCCATTATACCTTTCCCAAACCTTGAAATATCTATGACCCAGCTCTAAAACAATCCATAATTCATATCAAAACCTTCAAGACACCAACATCACGATGTTATCCAAAACTTTTGAGAGTTCTTGAAGTTTTGAGTTTGGGGTCATCAGAGATGACCATGAAGGTTGGGAAAGGTACGAAGAACATGATGAAGAAAGAGAATTAGGTATGCAGGGAAGACTTTCGAAGAGGAGATAATGATTAGAGAGCGAGGAATAGATGAAAACGTCGGAAATTTGATGAAAAGTTCGAGGTGATAAAGAACACTTTAAACGCAACCATTAGTGAAGAAGAATTCAAAACCTAAACCTGGACGCAACACTGATAACCAGCCTCGTGCTGGTTAAGATACGTTTTCTATCCTTTCTCATTTAGTGTAGATTAGTTTATTTGCTTTGAGTCTTTTCGAGTCGTGGGGACACGACTCATTTTTGAGTTTGGGGTGGGGTTCGTTGCCTCATCCCAGTTTTTATGTGTTATCTGCTTTTAATTGCCTTCAATAAAAAACAATTAGGAGTTGCGTTTGACTGTAGAAGATTTTAAATGTCCCTTTTAAGCATACTTTTGATGAATCTATGATAGTAAATAGTGGAATTTAGGGAATAACATAAAACATGCTTTAATTGCATGCAAACATAGATAATGAATAGGAAAAATTAATAAACAATGCAAAAGAAGTAAGCTTGTACTTAAGGAAAATGTTTGGTTTGTAGAACGTGAGATCTAAATTGGTAGAGAACCCACTTAGATATGAACTAGAGACGAACCATGTAACTAGGAAAATGATAGGGGCAGTTCTTTGATAGTCATTTGAAGCCTTTTAGCCTGCTATCCCTTATATTAATTTTATCCATCTTAGCCCAATTTTGAGCCTTAAGCCTTTTCTTTTGTAGTCACGATACAAACCCATTATCCCTTAGATTATTAGGCATGACCAAATGACCCGCACTTAAATCATGATCCTAAGACCTGTCTCGAGCTTGAGTTTGGGGTGGAGGGTCCACATTTGGGAAATTTCATTGGGTGGGATTTATGTGTTTATAATGAGGCACGAAAATAAAAGATGATATTATTATTTGTAACCCTTTGCCGGGATTTGAAAAAAAAAGAGAAAAAGAAAAAAAAAGAAAAAGTTTTATAAGAGACATGACCTTTCCCATCAAAATGAGGGTCATGGGCATCTTGTACAAAAAAGAAGAAAAGAAATGAAAAAGAAAATAAAAAGCAAGAAAGAATAAAATAAACCGGCAAAGTGGAATATTTTGAAAAATCATCTTAGTTTATATTGTGTTGACATGGGGACGCAACATTAGCGCATAAAATGGGTTGAGTGAGAACATTATATGAGTGTAAACTCAAGCTCGTGGACAGTTGTTGATGGTAAGTGAGAAGAGAGCCAAAAGCTCACTTCAAATTTACCAAATATACATACCACACCGTCCGTAAGCCTACGCTAAAACCGTAAAGTCCTCGTGATTCCTAGGTGCATGGTAAGTTAATAGGCTGAATACTAAGTGGAGCGTTCAAAGCGAGTAAGGATCGAGGAACAACCTATAGCCTTCATAATGAGATAAATACAAGTGTAACCTTCTAGCATTGCGAAGTTATTTTTATGATTGAAGTTATTTGTGTTTGATGTTGCATGATTAGTGTATGTGGATGTTAGTTCTTAAATGTTTGCTATATGAGATTTATCTTTAGAATTGCTTTAGGGTGTATTTACTAGCTTCTATTTTCTCTTGCATCTACTTCATTCCCCTAGTTTTTAGTTTTGCTTTGTCGGGACGACAAAGGTTTGAGTTGGGGGTCTTAATGTCTCCCTAAATGTTCTAATTTTATACCCTTGAGAGACATCATTTTTGGTGTTTATTTGACTATTTAGATAGACTTTTGGTATTAAAATGCAATAAATCGTTTTCCTCTTTTAATTCTAGTATTTTTCATTTATTAAACTTTTGCGCGTAATATGGTTGGTTTTGAATGGAAAGTTGTAGGTTTTGAATACTAGATAGGAGAGGAACTAAACAATAAAGTCAAAGATCGTGTAATGAAGTCAAAGCAAGAAGAAATATCCCGAAAGAATCGATTATTTGAAGTTGCAAATCTGGAAAGTTGTCAAAGACTGCTGATTTCGAGCCATCTAAGATTGGATTTAGCCTCTTACTTGTGAAGAGAAATTGTTGCCCATTGAGTTACGGAAATTTAGAAAATGGAATGAGGTCAATCCGAGTTGAAATGAGCCGGTTAGAGCTGTTTTAGTGGAGGTGGTGCAGCAGTTACGGGATTTGGGCTTAATTATGGATTTGGGCTTTTCTTTTTTTTCACTTAATCCTTAAAGAAAAGCCCTAATCCGTTTTTTACATTATAAATAGGCTTTGGACTCTTATTTTCACACATCTTTTTCATAATATAACATACGCTTAAGAGTCAGACACCAGAGAAGAAGCAAGAGCTGGAGACTGTCTATATCACCAATTCTCCGCCAATTCAACTCCGTAATTAGGTTCTTTTATTTTATTCTGTAAAACATTATTAACCCAATTATTTATTTAGTTTTTGTCTTTTCAATAATTATGAGCTGAACTTAAATAGTGCTTGAGAACGCATAATGGGTAAATGCCAATTTGATTTTATTTCATGTGTTTGGATTTGGGATTTTAATAATTGAAATCAAATTGGGTAAATTGTATTTTTCATTAATTTGCTTTTATTCACTATAATTGACGTAATTAATCAATCATAGGACTTAGTATCTAGGCTATGCCAATTAGTGGCGATTGGATCACCTTGATGGGGGGTTTAGATACAGACCTAGTTAATGAATGTAGGTTAGAAATTATTTGACTCTGACGAGCTTCATTAAACCTATGGCATATTGGGTAAATTAAACTTAATCACTTGAGAGTGGACCACAATCACCCTGACGGGGTTTGTAGCATTTGATAGTAGCTCCTTAGTCCACCCTGACGGGGGTAAAGAGAAATCCGAATCCCGACCAATACAAGTTTACTAATTTGTCCCTTAAGCATGACATGAAATGAATGATAATTAGGTGAAACCCTTACGTCTCTCAAGTACTGCCTTTCCTACCTTGCGTAAACACTTTAGTCTCTTGCGTCTAGTTAATTATTTGCATTAATTTAGTACTTTACTTTATTGTCTTAGTTATAGAAAATCAAAACAAACATTCTTAAAACTACTTACTTGCTTTACGTGCAATTAATCACTATTCGATAAGAATTAGAGTCAACCAATCCGTCCCTGAGAACGAATCTGTTTATCACTTATATTACTTGAGACAACCGTACACTTGCAGTTGTGGTTCTCTTTTCCTTATTGCATTTATTTTAGAACACACAAAGGACCACCAGTTACTAACCAGGATTTTGTAGAGAAAATTTGGACAACTTATAAGTATTTAATGACTTATATTAGCTGGTCCTTCAATTTTTGGAATTAAAGTAATATAAGTGTTATTAATAGGAGCCAAAGAACTATCATTGTAAAGGAAATCAATAACTAATTTCATAAGATCGTATTTAATGAGATCCCAGTATTGTTTATAACAGAAATCAGAAAATCCATCAGGCCCAGGAGCCTTGTTACTACCGAACTCCCAAACAATTTTCTTAATTTCATGTACAGTATCAGATTTTTCAAGAATATGATTCATATCATTTATTACCACTGGATCAATTTTATCTAAGATGGAAGAATAATTTCTCATACCAACAGTAGAAAAGATAGAATTGAAATGAGAGGTTATAATATTTTGAATTTCCATAGGATCAGTAGTCTAAATTCCATACTGATTCATAAGGGAAGAGATTTTATTTATTTTTCTTCTATGTTTTGCAGTGGCATGGAAGTAGGTAGTGTTTTTTCCCTAAATCTTACCCATAGGACCCTACTTCTTTGCCTCCAGTATTCTTCTTCGTTATTCCATAAATATTCAAGTTCAGCATTTATAGAATTTATATGATCATAATCGAGAATGATTTGATCATTAAGAGATTCAAGTATTTTTAAAAGATATTTAATACGAGCTCTACTATTAATTCTTTTTTTATTTTTGCCTATTGAATAAGCAAAGAGCTGGTAGCATTAAGTGTTTTCCAAAATCTAATAATACTTTTACTAATATTATTAATATGAAGTTTCCATTGTTCTTTAATAATATAAGTAGCATCAGGGTCTAAATTTCAGTCTTTTCTATAATAGAATCTAGGAGGTTTTTTACTGTTTGGAGTTGTAAAATTTAAGATAAGAGGGCTATGATCAGAGCCAATAGCAGGTAAGAAGGTAACCCAAGCATTAGGGAAAAAAAGTTCCCAGCTATCATTGGAAATACCCCTATCAAATTTCTCTTTTATAAGAGTGTTACCAGATCTTCTGTTACTCCATGTATAAAAACAGCCTTTCGAGGCGATATCATGAAGATCAGTAGAACTCATAAAGGTATTTGAGCTAAGATTATCATTTTGAGAAGAAGTAATACCTCCTAGCTTTTCCTTAGGTGATTTTATCATGTTAAAATCACCAAGGATGTTCCAAGGAGTATTTATAGGAAGAGTTTTAGCAATATCAGTGATATCAGTAAGAATTTGATCTTTAAGAGTATCATTTTGGTGAATGTACACACATGTGATGTAGATAGAGTGCATATTTTCATCCACTATCTTACAATGAATAATATATTGCGTTTGTTTTCAATAGTGATGTTATAATCATGGTATGCTAAAAGAAAAAGTACCCTAGCTTTACCCACAAGTTCAATAGTGGTAATAAATTTTAAGTTTAAAGTCTGGTTAAAGTATTAGTGACAGTAATCTTGTTCATAGTCTCGGAGAGAAATATTACTGGTGGGGACAAAGGTGTGATAAAAAATAGATAAATAAAGATAATAATTAAGAGCACACACTCTTGACAACCACATAACTCACTGAAAGTATCACAGATCGTTTGCAAGTTTTAATGATAAGTCAAATTCGTTCGCTGGGATTTAATCTGTTAGATCGACTTATATTCACTAAGCGTAGATGAATTTACATGTTGAGATGAAAATGATAAGGTAAATTAAATATCTGATATGAAATAAACAAATACGAATGCTGATAAATAAATATGAATGTAAGTAAGACAAATTAGGGTTACTAATATGGGTCTATTACTAATTTATTCTAATCGTATGGTGAATTGAGCATTATATATTAACCGGGATTCTAAATTCTACCTAACCCTCGTCAGGGTGGACTTAGGAGCAACCTATCCACTACCAGGGAACTTGGGTAAAGGAACATTGAGTAATGATTGGTGGTTAAATCAAACCTTTATGGCTATCTAGGTAGGGTCACTACTAGACGATTATGTGGTGTTGTCAATAACTAAGAATAGTCCTAAGATTGGCCAAACCTAGGGCTGGAAACAATAAGTCAAAGCACACAATAATAATATACGCCAAGCTCAAATCAATTAAAATAACAAATAATATTATGAAATTTAAACAAAATAATAACCCAACAATTAATTGTAAAACTTATAGAATAAAAGCTTGGAAATATGGTGAAGCCAATAATCTATAGCTAATTACTCTAAATATAGAGAAGGTGAGATGTAGAAGAGGAGTTTGTCACTCTCCAACTTCTTGCTTCTTGTCTTCCTCTACATGCCAGCTTGCTTCTTGGATGAATAGCTTGATACTAAGGATGAATATTAAATTAAAGGACTAAGCTACTATTTAAAACTGAGAAAATACAAGCAAGGACTAAGCCTATACTTGGCACTGAGCAAGGACATGTTTACAATGGTTTAAGGGTGTATTTATAGGTGTTTAGTAAGACCTAATTCGTTTTCTTGGAGTGGAAGACAAGTAACTTGGACTCCAAGCCCAACTCAAATTCGTAACCCTAAAATATAGAAAAGGTAATAATATGCCGCTTTTTTGGTTTGGCCATAACTTCTTCGTTTAAACTCCGATTGACGCGTTCCATATGTCGAAACTGATCGTCTCGGAAAGATCTATAACTTTGCTTCAGACCATTCTTCCAAATTCCCACCCAATCTTGAGTTATGATCACTTCTATGGTCGTAGGTGCTGGAATTCAGATTTATTTGGCAACTTTATCTTTCCATATCTTATCTTTACTTTCCTTATCTCCAATTTCCATGCATATATTCTTTCCTTTATCTCTTATTATTTATTTGGCATATAATTAATTACTATATATCTTTAAAGTTTCACACTAAATAAATAATTAAACCAAACATGCTCTAAAAATCATAAATCATTAAATCAAGACAAGAAATAGGAAAGTGAAACAATACATGAGAAAATCGACTACTAGACTTCCTAAAACACTAAAAATGATGTCTCCAACTAATACTAAATCATCACAAATGGGGAGACATCAAGACCCCCAACTCAAAGTTGAATCGCCCCGATACAATAAAGATAAAAACAAAGGGAAGTCTCTAAATACACACCTAGGTCAATTAAGCATAGAGGGAAGAAGATAGCAAAATATACATAATAGACTCAAAGCAACTACTCAGAAAATTTCATGTAATGATATTTACAAACTACATACATGCACACTTTTCATATCCACAATCAACACGACTTGAATTCAAGATTAGATTAGCTTCACAATGTAAGAAGGAGAGGATCTTTACTCAGTTCACCAAGGAGGCTATAGATTGTACATCGAACTTCACTAGTATCCAAATCCACTTAACTACTCTCTATTTGCTCAATTACTTCTAGATTACATAGCAAAGAATCAAAAGGTCTTTAAGGTTGTAATGTTGGCTTAGGGATGGTATGATAAGTATATTTGGATAATTTAGAGTGAGCTTTTGGCTCTCTTTTAACTAGCCATCAACGAATCGCCCTAGAGCTTGAGTTACTCTCATAAAACGTTTCTCACTCAACCCAATGATTTTCTTGATGCACAAGGTAGCATCCCAAATAACCCAATTAAAGCATAAAGATGTTCACATACAAATTCCTCTTTGCCGGCCCAAATATATATATATTCTTTTCATATCTTTTGTATAGCTATGACTCTCTTTTTGATGTTGAGATATCATGCTATTTTTCTCATAAATTTTTTCTTTTCTTTTCAGGCTTTCATAGCTTTTTTCATTTACTATTACCCTTGCAAAGGGTTACAATATATAAACTTGTGAATCATCATCAATATATCAAACAGAGCACAATTAATAAGCTAAAAAGTCCCAACCCAATAATAATTCCCATAATGGTGGACCCACCACCCCAAACTCAAGCTCTAAAACAATTGTCTATGCATCGCGATTTGAGTGCGGGTCATATGGAAAAGTTCTATAATCTAATGGGATATGACTTATAATGTGGCTATATAAAAAGGCTTTAGAAAGGCTAGAAGGGGCTGAGAAGGATATAAATATAATAAATGGACAGCAAGCTAAAAGGCAACAAGGGGCTTATGAAAGAACCGCCTTAATCACTTTCTAAACTCTGCAATTTCATCATTCTCTTGCCTTTAGCACATTCATCAAATGGGTTTATCAACTAGCTTGCATCTCACGGCGTACACACCATTCAT
This sequence comes from Nemophila menziesii, assembly GCA_029959085.1. Lineage (NCBI taxonomy): Eukaryota > Viridiplantae > Streptophyta > Magnoliopsida > Boraginales > Hydrophyllaceae > Nemophila > Nemophila menziesii. The sequence continues at coordinate 10,492,190 of JARWIR010000008.1, forward strand.
GGCTTCCTGATATTGAACATACTTTCTATTACATTGCTAACTAATCTTTTCTTTACTATCAATGTGTGTTTTCCAGCAAATACTTCAAGCATACAAAATAAAATAGCTCATGAACATACTACTTTCTATCATTAACTTACTAAGCTTATGCTTTCAAGCTATTAAACACACTCTACATCTAATCCTTCAAAAAATTTAAATTTTTAATTTTTACAAAAATAAAATAAAATAAATAAAACACATAAAAAAATGGAGATGAGGGACAACGAATCCCCACACCCCAAACTAAAAAATGAGTCGTGTCCCCACGACTCGAAAAGACTTAATAAAAATTAAAAGTTAACAAATATTGCACATAAAGAGATGGTAAGGAAGAAAGAAAACATACTCTTCGAGGCTATTTCCTTGCTTGATTAATACCCGGAATAGGGTGCAGTGCTTTCATGTACGTAAACTTCATGTATCACCAATTTCGCTTTCCCTTACATATTCTTATCAATCAACCACAATCTAGAAATCTCTTGTTTATCTTCTTCTAACTTTTCTCTTGAATACTCTCTCATGGGAAGGTGTTTATTTAGGAATATATTTTGGCAACATCTATCAGCGTCCCAGAAGCTTTTTTAATCTTTAATATAGGATTTTTTATTAAAAGATGTATTGCATCTTCTGCTCCCTAATCACAATTGCTTGTTTTTAAGGATTTGAATCCACCAAAAACCGGTTCCTCTCTAATTGCTTGACTCGAATTATCCTTCTTCTTTGTTCCCGAACTAGTACCCATCTCAGTTGACTTATTCTTGATCTTACCCATTACCTTGCTTTGATACTTCATCTCCCTTAACACTTGATAATATCTCTATTCTTTTCATTATCTCTTTTGACCAACAACTCAAAGCTTTAAACAGTCTTGAAATTTGTAATTCTTGATCATAGGTGGAACAAGCTTTATTTGGGTTAGGAAAGGTGTTAGGATGATAATTCTATATGTGGGTAGGATGAATTCTTCCTTGATTGGTATGGATATAATAAATTGTTGGATGAATTTTGAAATTTCAGGCTCTTGATTCTTGGATTTTAGGTGTTTTGATATGATTTGGATGGTTGAACGTTCTTCGTAATGATGTAGAGAAGGATTTAGATTTAAATTCATGGTGATTTGGTAGTGTTTTGATGTTAGGTGAAGGTTTGTTGAAGCTTTAATGGAGTTGGGAGAGGTTTGGAGAAGAAAGAGAGGCTTAAAGATTGAGAAATTTGAACTAGAACTCACTTGCTCTTCTTTATAACCTAAAAAAAAAACTTTATTCTTTCGAGCGGCGTGGGCCGACATACCGGTGCTGCTCTTCGAAAAAAAACCCGCTTCGACAATAAACCTGATTCGCGAACACGTGGGCACCCCTTTTTGGCTCACCGGCATACCGGTGCGGCAATTTTCGAAAATCTATCTCTCGGCAAAGAACCCGAAACGTGAACCCGTGGGCACTGGTTTTAGGCTCACCGGCCTACCGGCGGTACGGGCGGTATACCGACGAGCAGGTCAGATTATACCCAAAAATTTCTTTTTCTTCCCTAACTCGATTTCTTTAATACCTGAACATCAAAAACACCAATGCCTTCCTCAATAATGCAATATCAACTAAAAACAACTAATCTAAAATAAACTATAACAACATAAAGTACTATGTGATGTCTCCCAAAGGGCACTTTTGTTTAACGTCTTTCAAATTTAGACGAGTTACCTTGATTATTTCTTTTTATAGCCTCCCCAACAGTGAATGAGGTGATTAACACTTACCAACTTGAGCTTGCAACCATCGATAGAGTTTATTTCGACCACTCCTGGTGAGATAATTTGAGTGATGACGTATGGCCCGATCCAAGAACTGTTATATTTAGGAAAGGGAGGTTTCCACGCTACCTTGTCTCCCACCCCAAACTCAATTTCTTTTACCATGGTTTCTTGGGGGCTTACAGGTTCTGTCTTCTTGGTTACAACTCTGATTGGATATAGTTCTTGTGACTTCTTTTTCATCTTCTTTCCCGAAACATAGAATGTTTCAGAATGATCTTCAATACTAGGAGTCATGGTTCCTTAATTCACATTCACTATGGTGTCGCTGGTGGCTAGGAATGGACGTCCAAGAATGAGTGGGACATTCTTATCTGCTTTATAGTCAAGAATAATGAAGTCCGTGTGAATAACAAGGTTACCTACGTGGACGAGCACATCCTCGATTACACCCCACGGCTTTACTATTGATTGATCCGCAAGTTGTAAGATCACAGATGTCAGTTTCGCATCATTAATACCAATCTTCTTGAATATACTTTTGGGCATGATGTTCACACTTGCCCCTAAATCACACATGTCTTTTCCATAAAATAGACCACCTATTTTGATTGGGAGGTTAAAATCTCCAAGATCTTTACGCTTTGGTGGTAATCTTCTCTGAACTTGTGCTGATATTCCTTTATTGAGTGCCACAGACTTGGATCTTGAGAACCTTTCCTTATTGGAGAGTGCCTCCATAAAGAATCGCTCATAGATTTGCCTTCCTTTCATAGCTTTGAGTAAAGGGACGTTAATTTTCACTTGTTTTAACGCCTCCATACTCTTCTCTTGTTGCTCCTTTACGAGATAATAGCAATGCAGGGGTGGTTGTTTTACTCTACTTCTCTCTTCAGTTCTTGGTTCATCAACCACTCTTGGCTTCTTAATCTCACCTTGTTCAACCTCTTCAACCCAATATTCAACAATTATCCCATCTAAGTTCATCCTATCTACGTTTGACGTGTTTGGTAGGACATCCCTTTTTGATGGAGATGGTAGCGCTTCCTTCATCTTTTCAGCTTGAAGACTAATAGTCTTCACCTTGTCGTCAACGTATTGCATCTTCTTCATGTTAGAAGTTGTATTTTGGGTTAATTGAAAGAGTTGACTTTGCATTTGTTCTATGACAAAAGTGAGCCGCATCACATTCTTCTCTAAAAGTTGATTATGTTGTTTCAGATCATGATTCTGTTGTTGCAGGCTTTGCACTATTGGTTCATCGATCTTTGCACTAATAGTATCTTTCAACTCAGTGATGTCTTCTTGAGGACGTGATGGAGCTTGACTTCCATTGTGCACATTGCAGCCCGGTGGATGATTAGCTTGATTATCATAGGCTTGTTCTTGCAGGTATAACTGTTGAGGCGGCATTTGGATGCTTTCCTTAACTGTTATAGCGAGTTTTTGTATTTGATCTTGCAAGCTTGAAAATCTCGCCTCTGTTTCTATATTAGTGGTAGGAGTTTGTGATTGTGGCTGGTGTCGCCTAGGTGTGATAAAAATAAGATAATAATAAGCTAGAAAACAATGCACTTTCACCCTAGACAAGCACAATACTGCAAGTATTACAAGACGTATGCAAGTTTTAATGATAAGTTGAATTCGTTCTTAGTGACTTAGTGTGTTATACGAATGATCAGAAATAACGAGTAAGAAGTAATTAATTAAAAGACAGAAAATAAATACGAGTGATTGAGAGATTAATGATTAAACTAAGGAAGAATAAAAGACAATAATTAAAATATAAGAAATATGAGATGAGAAATATAGCTTAGGTTTTGCTAGTATGCACTAATCCTTCTAATTCTTTCTATCAAATCTAGTTAATAAGGGAGATAATTAGCTCTTAGATACTTAGTCAGGATTCTAAATTCCCATACCTTAGACCTTGAGAGCGACTAAGGGGGCTACAGACACATCATGAGGCAGCCTAAACCTAGGGTAATCAAGCGCCACCAAGGCCCTAAGCAATTCAATTCCAAACATGATGATAGTGGTTAAATTATACCCTAATGACTATCTAGTTAGAATTAGTGTTGTCAAGACCAATATCAACACTAGACGTTTTGTGGTGTTTCAATAATTAGACACCCAGTTAAGGTGAACATCTAACTACTATTAAGAAAGCCTAAAGTGATCAGTTCTAGGGCAGGCAATAATTCAAAACACATAAACAAATATATAGGTAAGAAGCTCATATCAGATTAAAACATATAATTCCCAAAGAAACTTAGATAGAAAGAAAATAGAATTCATAGATTATACATGATGCAAAACCCAAGCTATGGGAAAATTAGTTCATACCTGAAGGAAATAAACTAAAAGAAATAATGAAAGACTTCATCTTGCTCTCTACAATAATTCCGATGATAATAAACTAAAGGACTAATTACTATGAGGCAAGGATGATATTACAAGTGATATAAGGGTGTATTTATAGGTGTATAGAAGCCCTAATTCGTTTTCTTGATGGAGAAGGTAAGTAGTGGACTCCTAGCCCAACTCAAATTCGTAACCCTAAAATATGAAATCAGGCCCGTTTTTGTTTTGGTCCTAATAGCTTCAATTCTTATCCGTTTGACGCGTATGAGTAGTCGAAATTCATCGTCTCGGAATGATCTTTAACTTATCTCTTGACTTTTCTTCCAAATTCCCCACCGATTTTGAGATATAAGCTGATTGTTGGTCGTGTGTGGTGAAATTCAGATTTATGGTAGCTTTTCCTTTTCCATATTTTTAGCTTTTCTTTCCTTATCTCCAATTTCCATGCTTATCTTCTTTCCTTATCTCTTAGTCTTTGACTTGGACTCTAATTAATCTCCATAATTATCTTTAAAGTTTCACACTAAATAAATAATTAAACCCAATATGCTCTAAAATTAACAATTTACTAAATCAAGACTAGAAATAAGAAAGTGTAACATTTCTCAAGAAAATCGACTAGAAAGACTTCTAAATCACTAAAAATGATGTCTCCGACTAATATTAATTCATGACAAATGAGGAGACGTCAAGACCCCCAACTCAAAGTTGTATCGTCCCAATACAATAAAGATAAAAACAAAGGGAAGTCTTTAAATACACACCTAGGTCATTTTAACACAATGGGAAGAACATAGCAGAATATATAGAATAGACATAAAGCAACTACTCAGAAAATTTCATGCAGTAATATTTACAAACTACATACCTGTACACTTCTCATATCCATAGTCAACATGGTTTGAATTCAAGATCAGATTAGTTTCGCAATGTAAGAAAAATTGGGACATTACTCAGTTTACCAAGGAAGCTATAGATTGTTCATTGAACTTCACTAGTATTAAAAGATCCATTCAACTACTCTCTATTGGCTCAATCACTTCTCGATTACATAGCAAAGAAACAAAAGGTCTTTAAGGTTGTAATTTAGGCTTAGGGACGGTATGATAGTATTTGGATAATTTAGAGTGAGCTTTTGGCTCTCTCCTCACTAGCCATCAACGAATCACCCTAAAACTTGAGTTACTCTCATAAAACGTTTCTCACTCAACCCAATGAATCCTTGATGGACACAGTAGCATCCCCAATAACCCAATTAAAGCATAAGATGTTCACATAAAATTTCCTCTTTGCCGGGTCCGAATATATATCATTTTTTTATTTTGTATAGCTATGACTCTCTTTTTAATGTTCGAGATATCACACTATTTTTTTCATAAATTATGCATTTTCATAACTTTAGCTCGTAGCTTCTTTTTCATTCACTATTACCCCGGCAAAGGGTTACAATATAAACCTGTTAATCATCATCAATATAATAACAAAGCACAATTAATAAGCTCAAAAATCCCAACCCAATAACAATTCCCATAATGGTGGACCCACCATCCCAAACTCAAGCCCTAAAACAGATGTCTATGCATCTCGATTCGAGTGCGGGTCATATGGAAAAGTCCTAAAATCTAAAGGGATATGGCTTATGTTGTGTTTTATTTGTATAAACCAGTAAAACAATATAAAACTAAAGAAAAAATAAAATAAAAGTACATATAAATAAATAACTTTACTTGTCGAAGCTCGGATTGGATCCGACGTCTTTAAGGTATTTAGGCCACGTACCGGTGTCTTACGTTTATTGGCTTCAACCTCCAGGATACAATGACAAACTATTCAAAAGAAACTGACACACGAATTCTTAAGAATTTCGACAAACTTAATAATGCTGCTTCTTTCTATCTCTCTCTTATAATTTTAATGCTTTGAAAAATGAATGAATGAAAATGTTTGAGTTGGCCAACTATTTATAGAAGATGAAAAGGTGGATTTGGCAAAAGAGTTGTGATGGTTCATTTGATGATACGTTATATAAAAGACACAACGTTTAGTTTAGTATAGAAGACCAAAACATAAGCTGGTCCAGATGGTATGAAAGTCTGGCCCAAAAGCCCACTAGCTTGGAGGCCCAGATTCAAAGCCCAGCATACCCTTTTTTTTCTTGCTTTGCTTCATAACCAAAAGAAAAATAAACTAAATAACATGTATTATTATTATTTTTTCCCCGTTTTTTTTCTTTTTTTTTCTTTTAATTTCTTCAAATTCTATTACTCAATTTCTCATTCAACTTCAAATTATCTTTACCAGATGAATGTATTACGTTAATCTTTATAAATAGAATACACGATCATCAATATTCGAATCATTTCTTTAAATTGAGACACCCACTGTCATCGTAAACATGATCATCCCTTGGGTAAGAATCTCATTTGACCAACAATCCCCACATGAATGGAAATTGACTAACCACCTTAAAAAAATTATGCAAAAGAATGCTTAACACGAGAGAGAGCAAGAGAAAAGCGTAAAAGAATACTAGATCGAGAAAGGTAGCTTTTGGCCTTGAACCTTCTGTAGTAAGAGCTATCGGATTTACTTGCTAACTAGTGAACGTGATGTCTTGAACTATTCAGCTTTTGTGTAAACCAAGACAATAGAAATTACATAGTATACTTCCAAACATTATTTAGTTCTCACGGTTGTGTCCATTTACGGCCCTGGACAACTCCTGGTATTTCATGAATAACCGTCGGAGAATTTCGCCATTAAAAATTCTCGTAGGGCGGCCCTACCCATGTTATTCATATAGGTGGTCTCTTGTCGAGAGTATTCTGCATTACTCTATATTATGTTATATAAGATACAAGAACCATTAAAAGTTTAACTTATCCTTCACTTTTACATGTAGCATTGTTTAATTTTTGTCCTAAGAATGGTTTAGGGAGGTTTCCCCACAGTGCATCACACCAAATTGCAGTTTCATGATTCAGTTTTCCCTTTGAACCTAGATTGTGGGATCTCCACTCTGCTAGGTAGGGTTCCCATCATGGCAACTCAGCTTTCGTAGGCTTAAGACCCATCCTCCTTGACAACACTCGCACTTTCTCTCTTTGTAGACCTTTGTCAGTGGATCCGCTATATTGTCCTTTGATCGAACATAATCAATTGTGATAATTCCGTTTGAGAGCAATAAGTCTAACGGTATCGTGGCTATGATGTATGTGTCTAGACTTATCATTATACATTTCGTTTAGTACCCTACCAATGACACTTTGACTATCGTAATGTATGCAGATAGCTGACACAGGCTTTGGCCAATTAGGAATATCTTCTAGGAAATTCCAAAGCCACTCGGCTTCTTCAGCAGCTTTGCCTAAAGCTATAAACTTAGATTCCATAGTGGATCTGGCTATGCACGTTTGCTTAGTGGATTTCCAAGACACAACTGCTCCTCCTAACATGTAGACAAATCCACTTGTGGATTTTGAGTCGGTGGAGTCTGATATCCAGTTTGCATCACTGTATCCTTCTAGTACAGCTGGATATCCTGTGTACAACAATTCTTCATTCATAGTGTACCTAAGATATCTTAGAACTCTTACAATAGAAATCCAGTGGTTCTTCCCCGGATTATGTGTAAACCTACTTAGCTTGCTTACTGCATGTGCTATATCTGGCCTAGTGCAGTTCGTTAAGTACATGAGACTCCCAATAATCCGAGAGTACTCCAACTGGTTGATCATATCAACAGTGTTCTTAGCAAGATGTAAATTTATATCAACAGGTGTCTTGGCGATATTTGTGTCGCCATTACTAAATTTGTTTAATACTTTCTCAATATAGTGTGACTGAGATAGTATAATACCTTCAGATGTTCGGAGAATCTTGATACCCAAAATAACATCCGCAAGGCCTAGATCTTTCATGTCAAACTTACTTGAAAGAATCCTTTTGGTGAATTTAATCACATCATTGTTATTTCCAATGATTAACATATCATCCACATATAAACAGACAATGACATATCCAGTCTCATTTCGTTTTACATAAACGCATTTGTCACATTCATTGATATTGAAATCATTCGAGATCATGAATCTATAAAATTTGTCATGCCATTGCTTCGGTGCCTGTTTTAAACCATATAAAGATTTAACAAGCTTACATACTTGCTTCTCCTTACCTGGAACTACGTAACCCTCAGGTTGTTCCATATATATCTCTTCATTTAGTTCTCCATTTAGGAAGGCTGTTTTTACATCCATTCGATGTATTTCGAGCTTGTGTATTGAAGCTATAGCGATTAAAATTCGAATGGATGATATTCTCGTGACTGTAGAATAAGTATCAAAATAGTCAAGTCCTTTTTGACTATAACCTTTTACAACAAGGCAAGCCTTGTATTTTTCAATAGACCCATCGGTCTTTAGTTTCTTCTTGAATATCCATTTGCATCCAAGTGGTTTATTCCAAGGAGGGAGATCCACTAGTTCCCATGTATGGTATTGCATAATGGAATCTATCTCGCTATTTATCGCTTTTTCCAGTATGGGGCGTCAGGGTTTGACATAGCCTCCTTGAATGTTCGCGGTTCGTCATCTAGCATGTAAGATAGAAAGTCAGGACCAAAGGACGTAGAGGTTCTAATCCACTTACTTATTTTTGGTTATCCTTCATTTGGCAATGATTTTTGATCTTGCTTTTCAGTTGGCAATGATTCTTGATCTTGCTCTTCTTCAATCGCATGACGTGTTCTTTTTAAGGAACCAGATTCTGGTGTGGTCTTGTACGGAAAGGTTGTTTCAAAGAAATGTGCATTTCTTGATTCAATCACCGTATTGACGTTAATGTCAACATGACAAGATTTGTGTACCAAGAATCTATATGCAGCACTGTTGTGAGCATATCCAATAAAGACGCAATCGATGGTCTTTGGTCCTATTTTGACCATCTTAGGAGTAGGAATTGCTACCTTTGCCAAGTATCCCCACGCTTTTAAGTATTTGAAGGAAGGTGGGTTTCCTTTCCATAATTCGTAAGGAGTTTTATCTACCTTATTGTGTGGTACCTTGTTGAGGATGTGATTTGCAGTGAGCAAAGCCTCTCCCCACAAGTTCTGTGGTAACCCTGAGTTAATCAGCAAGGCATTCATCATTTCCTTCAACGTGTGGTTCTTACGTTCAGCAATCCCGTTTTGTTGAGGCGAGTAGGGGGCCGTGGTTTGATGGATGATTCCATGTTTAGCGCAAAACTCTTCAAAAGGAGACACATATTCTCCTCCCCTATATGTCTAAGATTCTTAATCTTTTTATTTAGTTGATTCTCAACTTCAGTTTTGTATTGCATAAATGCTTCTAAGGTCTCATCCTTACTTCGAAGCAAGTATATTTGACAATACCTTGTGCAATCATCAATGAAATTTATGAAATATTTTTTACCACTTCTAGTTTGCACAAATTTCAAGTCATATATGTCGCTGTGAACTAACTCTAAAGGTGCCGAAGTCCTTTCTATAGACTTAAATGAGGTTTTTGTTAATTTTGACTCAACGCATACTTCACATTCTTTTTGAGAATTGAAATTCACGTTAGGTAATAACCCAACGTTTACTAACTTATTTATTTAACCGAAATTAACATGTCCAAATCTATCATGTTATAAATTAGGTGAGTCATGCATATAAAAACAATCAGAATTTTCATTCATTTCTTTATCGGTTACAATTTTTGTTGGTACTACGGTCATTACATTCTATCTTAAACAGACCGTCACATAGGTACCCTTTTTCTACATACATTTCGTTCTTAGTTAATACACACTTATCAGCTACAAATATAAGTTTAAACCAAGCCTTGCTAAGTAAGGAACCAGAAACTAAGTTCTTGCTAATGTATGGAACATGGAGGACATTGTTCAAGGTCAACTCTTTCCCGGAGGTCATCTTTAGTACAATCTTTCCAGTACCTTGAACCTTAGAGGTGGCAGAATTTCCCATATTATAGGATTTCCTCATTTGTAGCTTTTTTGTAGGTTTGGAACACAGATTTGTCTGAGCACACATGTCGATTTGCTCTAGTGTCTATCAACCATGTTCGTGGGTTGCTGACAAGGTTGACTTCTGAGACTGTTGCCGCCAGATCCAAATCGTCAATGCCCTGAGATATCTCAGTCACATATGACTGACCACCCTTAACTTTCTTTTGGTTTCCTTGTGCCTTTTTGTTTCGACAGTCTTTTGCACGATGTCCATGCTTTCCACAGTTGTGACAATCCCCGTTGAATTTCACCTTTTTATTATTTTCATTATTTGTCTGCCCTCGCCTCTTGCGCTTGTTGTTTTGGTTGGTCCTCCCTTGTTCCACAACATTTGCCTTGGCTTCATATGATCGAGGGTTAGTTGCCTTTTCAGCCATTCGATTGTCTTCCTCGATTATTAACCTTACAATTAGATCTTCAAGACTTATCTGTTTGCGTTTATGCTTGAGGTAGTTCTTGAAATCTTTATACAACGGGGGTAGCTTTTCCACAAGAGCACCAACTTGGAAAGGCTCTACCAGATTCATACCTTCAGCACTCAACTCACGAATGATCAACTGGTACTGTTGTACTTGATACATTAATGATCTTGAATCCACCATTTTGAAATCAAGGAACTTACCTATCACAAATTTCTTTGTGCCAGCATCTTCAGTCTTGTATTTATTCTCAAGAGACTCCCATAATTGTTTGGCAGTTGGCATGGTGCTATACACATTATATAAGGAATTATCCAAACAGTTTAGAATGTAATTCTTACATAGGAAATCAGCATGTTGCCAAGCATCTACTGCATTATATGTCTCACTAGTTGGATTGGATCCCATTTCCGGTGGATCTTCCTTCAGAAATTTTGCCAAGCTTAGAGTGGTCAGGTAGAACAACATCTTTTGCTGCCACCTCTTAAAGTCAGAACCATTGAACTTTTCTGGCCTATCGGCTGGTCCAATGTGTGTTGGTGCGGGTACACGAACTTCTGTTCTTGAGTTATTACCCGTCTCAGGTTGCTTTTCACTTTGTCCAGTATTATATGAAGCAGAAATCTGACGTTAGTAAGTGAGTAATTTTCTAGTATGTATACACAAGCCTAGAAATCGGAATAAGAGAAAGGAAATAGAATGTAACAATTCCTTTCTGTATACAGAGACCCAGATATTATTGCAAAGTAAAGTTTATAAAACGAAAAGAAAACGTTTTCTGGTTTATACAACGTGAAACATATATACCTTAAATTGTTGTGTTTTATTTGTATAAACCAGTAAAACAATATAAAACTAAAGCAGAGATAAAATAAAAGTATATATAAATAAATAACTTTACTTGTCGAGGCTCGGATTGGATCCGATATCTTTAAGGTATTTAGGCCACGTACCGGTGTCTTACGTTTGTTGGCTTCAACCTCCAGGATACAACGACAAACTATTCAAAAGAAACTGACACACGAATTCTTAAGAATTTCGACGAACTTAATAATGCTGCTTCTTTCTATCTATCTCTTATAATTTTAATGCTTTGAAAAATGAATGAATGAAAATGTTTGAGTTGGACAACTATTTATAGAAGATGAAAAAGTGGATTTGGCAAAAGAGTTGTGATGGTTCATTTGAAGATACGCTATATTAAAAGATACAACGTTTAGTTTAGTATAGAAGACCAAAACATAAGCTGGTCCAGATGGTATGGAAGTCTGGCCCAAAAGCCCACTAGCTTGGAGGCCCAGATTCAAAGCCCAGTAGTACCCTTTTTTTTGCTTTGCTTTGCTTCATAACCAAAAGAAAAATAAAATAAATAACATGTATTATTATTTTTTTTCCTTTTTTTTCTTTTTTTTTTCTTTTAATTTTTTCAAATTCTATGACTCAATTTCTTATTCAACTTCAAATGATTTTTACCAGATGAATGTATTACGTTAATCTTTATAAATAGAATAAACGATCATCAATATTCTAATCATTTCTTTAAATTGAGTCACCCACTGTAATCATAAACATGGTCATCCCTTGGGTAAAAATCTCATTTGACCAATAGTTTATAATGTGTTTAAACAAAAATGCTTTAGAAGGCTAGAAGGGGCTGAGAAGGATATACAATATAAAATCAAATAACAAGGTGAGAAGGTATAAAAGGCTTCAAGTGTCTTCAATATGAAAAACCTGCCTTAATCACTTTCTACACCATGTAATTTCGTTATTTTCTTACCTTTAGCACTTTCATCAAATGGGTTTGTCAACTAGCTTGGATCTCACGGCCTACACACTACTCAAGGCTCCCTGAGATCGAACATACTTTCTATCGCATTGCTTACTAATCTTTTCTTTACTATCAAGGTGTGTTTTCCTGCAAATACTCAAAGCATACAAAAATAAAATAGCTCATAAACATACTACTTACTATCATCAAATCACTGAGCTTATGCTTTTAAGCTATTAAACACACTCTACATCTAATTCTCATGTACCAAAAATTTTGATTTCTACCTAAGAAAAATGGAGATGAGAGACAACGAATCCCCACACCCCCAACTAAAAAATGAGCCGTGTCCCCACGACTCGAAAAAGACTCGAAAAAGAAATTCAAATTAGCAGATAAAGCATTTACAGAAATGGTACGGAAGAAAGAGAACATACCCTCGAGGCTATTGCCTCGCATTATCGACATCCAAGATAGGATTTGCTTGATCTTTCTTTAATTGCTCAAGGAGTGTCATGATGTGCACTTGATTGTCTTTGATTTGTGCCACATCTTCGGCTAAGGAAGTTTGAGCTTCTTCGAAATTGTTTAAACGCTCCTCCATCTTCTCTTGCCAACTTTGCTCCTTTTCTTATTTTGAGACTTGCGTAGAACCCGCTCCTCTCAAGACTTTCATGATCCAAGCATTATCAATATAACTCTTTTTAAATTCAAATTTCTCTTCTTCACCCAATATTATATTCGCTCTTTGCACAAGACACGTGACCATAGTAGGATATTTAACATTATAAACTGATTTAGGAGAGACCGGAAATCACATCACCTCCTCAAAGATCAATTGTGCCACATCCACTTCTTCTCCTCTCAAAATACAATCCAAGAGTAGAGCGTTCTTCTTAGTCACATCCAAAGTTTTTGTGTTTCCAAAGACATTAGGAATAAGGAAATTGTGCCAAATTCTAGCATCCGGTTGAAGATATTTGTAAGGCCAAGGTGCCTTCAATTCTCCCTTATGTGATTGCACTTTCTCCTTGTCTAAAACATGCTCATAAAGTAAATTCCAATCACAGATTCTTTGTTTAGCCACTGCTTCACTATATTTGCATGGTCTAACCAATTTTTTAAACTGGAAGTGGTTTCTAATCTCTTTACCTGTGAAAGGAACTAACTTTCCTCTAATCGGAACACAACCTTCACTATCTCGGCAAAAGAGGCCTAAATAGAAATCTAAAACTAACTCATGACATAAATAAAAACGTCTCACCATGAATGTAGACCAACCCAATATTTCACCAAGCTCCAAGAATCTCTTATACTCTCCTGCACCAACTTCTTCATCGAATACTTTCTCATAAGAAAAAGGTAGTTCCTTTAACTGTTTTTCTGCAGAAGCTATCAAGGCCTTTGAAGCTTTCTCTTTATCTTCGGGTGTAGGACCTTTGAATGGAAAAGGTTGTGTTTTCTTCTTGGAATAATGTGAAACCCTTTTTCCCATTGAATTAAACATAGCCGGCTTACCTCCCTTTTCATCATCTATTTTACCCTTTGCTTTGGAACTAGAACCTTTGTTACTTGATTTCTTCTTAATTGGACCCAATACCTTGATTTTCTTCATTTCCTTCTTGTTAGATAATGTTTCTGTTCTTTGAGTCATCTCAATTGACCCCCAACTCAAAGCTTTAGCAACTCTTGAAATTTGAAACTCTTGATTATAGGTTGAACAAGCTTGATTTGGTTTAGGAAAGGTGAATTGATGACGTATTTCTATGTGGGTAAGATGAATTCTTGATGGATTGGTATGGATCTAAGAAATTGTAGGATGAGTTTTGAAAATTTAAGCTTTTGATTCTTCAATCTAATGTGTTTGGTGAGATTTGGGCGATTGAGTCTCCTTTGTAATGATGTGGAGAGAAAATTTGATGTGTTTTTATGATGATTGGGTAGTGTTTTGATGTTTGGGGAAGGTTTGATGAAGCTTCAATGGACTTGGGAGAGGTTTGGAGAAGAAAGAGAGGCTTAAGGATTAAAAATTTCGGAATATACCAACCTCTTTCTCTTTTCTAACCTAAAAACGAAGCTTTTTCTCTCTCCAGCGGCGCTGCGCGACTTACCGGCCATAGGGCCCGGCATGCCGGTGCTGGAGCTGCTGAAGTCTGAGTTACATCAAAATACCCGAGGCCTAGACACGTGGGCATGGGTTTTGGTCTGGCCGGCATACCGGCGCTAGGGCCCGGCATACCGGTGTTGCTGATGTTCGAAATTCTACCTTTCTGTCTTGTACACATGACGACACCCGTGGGCACGGGTTTTTGACCTGGCCGACATACTGGAGATATAGCCCAGCATACCAGTGCTGGCATCTCTAAATTTTCAACCTTCTGCCTTGAACACGTGGCCTTACCCGTGGGCTCGGGTTTTTTGACAGCCGGCTTACCAGTGTTAATGTCCGGCATGCCGGTGGTGTTGTCTGAATATTCCAAAAAAATTCGTTTTTCTTCCCAAACTCAATTTCTCTAACACCTAAACATCAAAAACACTAATACCTTTCTCAAATATGCAATATCAACTAAAAACAACTAAACTAAACACAAACTAAAAACATAAAAAGCATAAAAACATAAAAAAAATTGTGGGTTGTCTCCCGTACAACACTTTTATATTACGTCTTTTAAAGTTAGACGCGTTACCTCTATCAAGATTTGCGAATATAGCCTCCCCAACAACGAGTAGGGCTAAGAACATTAACTAATCTGCGCTTGATTCCCTTCTTGGGTCGGATTTCTATCACCTTGGCTGAAACAACCTTAGTGACGATGAATGGTCCCATCCACGAGTCTTTGAAACTTCGTGGCCTATTTTCACGTTTGTGAGCTTTCCATCGAACTTCATGGCCAACCCCAAACTCAATGTTTGGCTCAGTATCCACAGGTTTTACATGTATTTTCTCTTTAGGGACTTTGTGATGTGAAAGGCTGTGGATGACAGGAACGGTGGGATCTAACTTCCTTGGTTTCTTACCCAAGACATAGAATGTCTCGGATACGTTCTTAGCATGAAGGGTAATGGTCCCTTCTCAGAAGTTGATGACACTTTGATTTGTGGCCATGAAAGGCCGTCCAAGTATGATTGGAACCTGCTTATCTGCATCAAAATCAATTATAACAGAGTCACTAGGGATGGCGATACTACCTGCTCGGACAAGGACGTCCTCCACTGTTCCCCATGTCTTGGTAACTGAGTTGTCAGCAAACTGCAATTTCACTGGAGCTTTCTCTGATTTCTGAAGTCCAAGTCTCTCGAACACGGACTTAGGCATAAGATTCACACCCGAACCCACATCGTACATAGCCTTCACCTTGAGCATACCATTTATTTATCTAGGAAGGTTAAAACTTCCTGGATCTTTGAGCTTTAATGGTAACTCTATTTCACTTCTTCTTGAGACTCTCAAGTTCTCTCTCTTGGCTTCTACACTCGCTTCTTTCTCAGGAATAACTTGCATGAAACTTGTTGCGGTGTAAGCCCTTTCTTCGCAATTTCAAGCATCTGGGCGTTGATATTTTCAGGAGTGTACGCCTCTACAAATGTCTTGAGTTCAGTGTCATCCTTCGGAGTTGTATCAGGAATGGTTGATGACACTGTTTGAACAACTGGCGGCGATTCCACCTTCTCTTCTTCTTTCTCTTCTTGCATAGCAGGTGAAAATTCACTTCAACAATTGGTTCCTCCTTTGAGGCTTCTTCCTCTTTTTCATTAGCCAACTCAGCTTGGTATTCCATAACTGATCTAATCTATTCTTGCATATTTTTCAGAAGCTGTATAAATTCGGATTTTTCTGAATCTTCCTCCACATCATTCTCAGAACAGTAAGAGTCCACGAGGCTAGACTTGGTTGGTTCTTCTTCGGTACTCGGAACTTCCACGACAGCATGTGGTACTTCCTTCTTTTCTTCAATGTTAAGGCAAATAGCCTTGCAAGCTTTGAACCCAACATTGTCATCACCTCCTTCGATAGCCTTCAATTCTTTTTGTTCCATAATGCTTGTCAGAACTTTGTTCATCTGTTCTACTTGAGTACCTAAAATCTGAACTGAAGCTTCTTGTTCTCGTAACTTCTCGCTCTGGGCATGCATATTAGTGGTCATAAGATCCATGAACTTCGTCAATTGTTGATTGTCCACAGCTCCCTCTTGAGGATACCGTGGTAAAGCTTTCTGAGCTAATGAATCCGTATAGGCATCTTGAACAGGTTGTTGTGGGGGAGCAGGACTATTCTGATATTGATTTTGATACTGAACTCTTGGTTGGAAAGAGTTATTCTGGGGACGTGGTTGATAATGACCAGGATTTGTGGCCCCATGTGGATTTGAATACTGCATACCCGGATGATTCCTATTACCAAATTGATAACCTCCTCGGTTGGATATGAAATAAACAGATTGTGGATTTCCTTCGCACTCTTCCCATGTATGATTCATAGCCCCATAGTGTGGACAACCTTGCGCTTCTTGCACTACATTTGCTGCGGCTAAATTTCTCTGCATCTCAAGCTTAATTTCTTTGATTTGATTCTATAATGCGGATAATTAAGCCGAGTTTGCAGTTTCTGCTTCTAATCGAAGCGTACCTCGGGTTTTTGTAATAGGAGCTTGCGAAGATGGCCAACTCCTATCTTGTTCAATGCAAATTTCTAAAACCTCGGTAGCTTCAATAGGGTTCATGGACACGAAATTTCCTTTCCCGAGGTTATCCACCTTCAATCTACTTTATCTGTTGATACCTTCATAGAATATAGCTAATTGTAGAGAGGGGGTATAACCATGGAGCGGACATCTAGCTAACTTATGTTGAAACCTTGTCCATGCCTCTCCTACTTCTTCTCCATCTTCTTGACAAAACTTTGCAAGCTCGCTTTTGTATTTGAGTCTCATACTCTTCGGATAAAAACAGTTAAAGAAAGCAGCTTGAAGTTCTATCCATGAATTAATTGTCCTTGGTGGTTGCCTATCTAGCCACTCATCAGCTCTACCAGTCAGAAAGAATTAAAACATATTACAATACAGTTGCTTGCGTGTAATGCCTGTAGTAACATAAGCATCACAAATCTGCATAAACTTCTGAATCGCTCTTACCGGATCATGAATTGCTATACCACTGTAGAGTCCAAAACTTTGAAACTGACTGAGCATACCCGAATCAAGTCTAAATTTGATATTTTGGATCTCCGGAGGACGGTAACCTATCGGTTGAGCATGAAACGGCACTCTTAAGATTGTAAGGTCTTGTTCAACTCGGTTTTGATTGACATTGTTGTTCCCGTTACCTCTTCCTTGTGGTGGTTGTAAATGTCCTAATGGACCTAGGACTCTCAGATCTACGGGTGGATCTACTTGATCTCGTATGTCTTCCATAGCTCTTCTTAAGGCTCTTTCTTCACGAACACGTCTGTTATAAGGTCTAAAGCACCTCTCGGGCTCCAGTAAAGGAGGCAAAAGATTCACTGTTAAAACCAGAAAAAGACTACAGCAAACCACAAGCATAAATCCGGAAAAATAAAACTAAATACTGAAAAATAAAAATTAACTAAAAACTACTACTCGAAATAGATAGCCCACACGCTAACGAGACACAAGGCCCCGACAGCGGCGCCAAAAACTTGGTGTCGCCTAGGGTGTGATAAAAATAAGATAATAATAAGCCAGAAAACAATGCACTTTCACCTTAGACAAGCACGGTACTGCAAGTATTACAGGACATATACAAGTTTTAATGATAAGTTGAATTCGTTCTCAAGGACTTAGTGTGTTATATGAATGAGCAGAAATAACGAGTAAGAAGTAATTAATTAAAAGACAGAAAATAAATACGAGTGATTGAGAGATTAATGATTAAACTAAGGAAAAATAAAAGAAAATAATTAAAAGATAAGAAATATGAGATGAGAAATATAGCTTAGGTTTTGCTAGTATGCACTAATCCTTCTAATTCTTTCTATCAAATCTAGTTAATAAGGGAGATAATTAGCTCTTAGATACTTAGTCAGGATTCTAAATTCCCATACCTTAGACCTTGAGAGCGACTAAGGGGGCTACAGACACATCATGAGGCAGCCTAAACCTAGGGTAATCAAGCGCCACCAAGGCCCTAAGCAATTCAATTCCAAACATGATGATAGTGGTTAAATTATACCCTAATGACTATCTAGTTAGAATTAGTGTTGTCAAGACCAATATCGACAATAACGTTATGTGGTGTTTCAATAATTAGACACCCAGTTAAGGTGAACATCTAACTACTATTAAAAAAGCCTAAAGTGATCAGTTCTAGGACATGCAATAATTCAAAACACATAAACAAATATATAGGTAAGAAGCTAATATCAGATTAAAACATATAATTCCCAAGGAAACTTAGATAGAAAGAAAATAGAATTCATAGATTATACATGATGCAAAACCCAAGCTATGGGAAAATTAGTTCATACCTGAAGGAAATAAACTAAAAGAAATAATGAAAGACTTCATCTTGCTCTCTACAATAATTCTGATGATAATAAACTTAAGGACTAATTACTATGAGACAAGGATGATTTTACAAGTGATATAAGGGTGTATTTATAGGTGTATAGAAGCCCTAATTCGTTTTCTTGAAGGAGAAGGTAAGTAGTGGACTCCTAGCCCAACTCAAATTCGTAACCCTAAAATATGAAATCAGGCCCGTTTTTGTTTTAGTCCTAACAGCTTCAATTCTTATCCGTTGACGTGTATGAGTAGTCGAAATTCATCGTCTCGGAAAGATCTTTAACTTTTCTCTTGACCGTTCTTCCAAATTCACCATTGATTTTGAGATATAAGCTGATTTGTGGTCGTGTGTGGTGAAATTCAGATTTATGGCAGCTTTTCCTTTTCCATATTTTTAGTTTTTCTTTCCTTATATCCAATTTTCATGCTTATCTTCTTTCCTTATCTCATAGTCTTTGACTTGGACTCTAATTAATCTCCATAATTATCTTTAAAGCTTCACACTAAATAAATAATTAAACCCAATATGCTCTAAAATTAATAATTTACTAAATGAAGACTAGAAATAAGAAAGTGTAACATTTCTCAAGAAAATCGACTAGAAAGACTTCTAAATCACTAAAAATGATGTCTCCGACTAATATTAATTCATGACAAATGAGGAGACATCAGTGGCCAACTTATGTCGGTCTCGATTTTTGTTTCCATACCACTCTTTGCTTCTTTCGGATCCATAGAGACAAAACTACCACGACCCATATTATCTACTCTCAGCCTTGACTCTCTATTGAGTCCATTATAGAACATGGATAATTGTAATTCTGGCGTGTATCCATGTATTGGACATTTTGCCAACTTCTTTTGAAATATCGTCCATGCTTCGCCAACACTCTCTCCGGCTTCTTGTTAGAAATTCATAAGCTCCAATAGTTCCTTTACTCGCATACTTGTATGATAAAATTGATAAAGTAATCTTGCTTGAAACTTGTCCCAATTTGTTATTAGCTCGTGAGGTTGATCATCTAACCAATCGCTTGCTTCCCGGTCAAGAAAAATTGAAACATTAAATAATACATCTGTTCTTGCGTAACACCTTCATTGATGTAGGCATCACAGAATTGCATGAATTTCTGAATAGATCGAACCAGATCTTGATGTGTATCACCACTGTATTTCCCAAAGCTCACGAATTAATCAATCAGGTCATGACCGGGCTTGAATCAAACGACTTGAATAGTTGGGATTCGAATCCCAATGGGTTGTGAATCCTAATGGGTTATGAATCCCAATGGGTTGTGAATCCCAATGGGTTGCACTCGGAATTGACCAGGAAAACCTACCTCTTATCGTTGATTAGCCATTTAAAACCTGAAAAAGACAAAAACAAAAAGAACGCGTAAAACTGAAAACAAATAAAAACTTATACACAAAATAAACACAAAATAGATTTAACTTAAAGATAAATCCCCGGCAGCGGGGCACAAAACTTGGTGGGGCCAAAGGTGTAATAAAATAATAGATAAATTTACGGTTCGTTATTCGTTCTTGAACGGTTCGTTAATCCTTCATCAACGGTTCGTTATTCTTTCATCAACGGTTCGTTATTTCTTCATCAACGGTTCGTTATTCCTTCATCAACGGTTCGTTATTCATTCTGTAACCGTTTGTTATTCCTTCATTAACGGTTCGTTATTCCTTCATTAACGGTTCGTTACTCCTTCATTAACGGTTCCTTCTCTAACGGTTCGTTATTCCTTCTCTAACGATTCGTTATTCAATCTTTAACGGTTCATTATTCCTTTTTTAACGGTTCGTTATTCCTTCTTTTACGGTTCGTTATTCCTTCATTAACGGTTCGTTATTCCTTCATTAACAGTTTGTTATTCCTTCATTAACGATTCGTTATTCCTTCTATAACGGTTTGTAATTCCTTCTCCAACGGTTCGTTATTCCTTCTCTAACGGTTCGTGATTCCTTATTTAACGGTTCGTTATTACTTCTTTAACGGTTCGTAATTCTTTCTGTAACGGTTAGTAATTCCTTCTGTAATGGTTCGTTATTCTTCTTTAACGGTTCGTTATTCCTTCTTTAACGGTTCGTTATTCCTTCTTTAACGGTTTGTTATTCCTTCATTAACGGTTCGTTATTCGTTCATTAACGGTTCGTTATTCCTTCATTAACAGTTCATAATTCCTTCTTTAACGGTTTGTTATTCCTTCATTAATGGTTCGTTATTCCTTCATTAACGGTTCGTTATTCTTTCATTAACGGTTCGTTATTCCTTCTCTAACAGTTCGTTATTCCTTCTTTAACGGTTCGTTATTCCTTCTTCAACGGTTCGTTATTCCTTCTTTAACGGTTCGTTATTCCTTCTTTAACGGTTCGTTATTCCTTCTTTAACGGTTTGTTATTCCTTCATTAACGGTTCGTTATTCGTTCATTAACGGTTCGTTATTCCTTCATTAACAGTTCATAATTCCTTCTTTAACGGTTTGTTATTCCTCCATTAACAGTTTGTTATTCCTTCATTAACAGTTCGTTATTCCTTCATTAAGGGTTCGTTATTCCTTCTCTAACGGTTCGTTATTCCTTCACTAACGGTTCGTAATTCCTTCTCTAACGGTTCGTTATTCCTTCTTTAACGGTTCCTTGTTCCTTCTTTAACGGTTCGTTATTCCTTCTCTAACGGTTCGTTATTCCTTCACTAACGGTTCGTAATTCCTTCTCTAATGGTTCGTTATTCCTTCTTTAACGGTTCGTTATTCCTTCTTTAACGGTTTGTTATTCCTCCATTAACAGTTTGTTATTCCTTCATTAACAGTTCGTTATTCCTTCATTAAGGGTTCGTTATTCCTTCTCTAACGGTTCGTTATTCCTTCACTAACGGTTCGTAATTCCTTCTCTAACGGTTCGTTATTCCTTCTTTAACGGTTCGTTGTTCCTTCTTTAACGGTTCGTTATTCCTTCTTTAACGGTTCGTTATTCCTTCTTTAACTGTCCATAATTCCTTCTTTAACGGTTCGTTATTCCTTCTTTAACAGTTTGTAATTCCTTTATTAACGGTTCGTTATTCCTTCATTAACGGTTCGTTATTACTTCTTTAACGATTTGTTATTCCTTCATTAACTGTTCGTTATTCCTTCATTAACGGTTCGTTATTCCTTCATTAACGGTTCGTTATTCCTTCATTAACGGTTTGTTATTCCTTCATTAACGGTTTCTTATTCCTTCATTAACGGTTCGTTATTCCTTAATTAACGGTTTGTTATTCCTTCATTAACGGTTCGTTATTCCTTCTCTAACGGTTTGTAATGCCTTCTTTAACGGTTCATTATTCCTTCTTTAACAGTTCATTATTCTTTCTTTAACGGTTCTTTTTTCCATCTTTAACGGTTCGTTATTCCTTCATTAACGGTTCGTTATTCCTTCATTCACAGTTCGTTATTCCTTCTTTAACGGTTCGTAATTCCTTCTTTAACAGTTTGCAATTCATTCTTTAACGATTCGTTATTCCTGTTTAACAATTCGTTATTCTTTCTTTAACGGTTAATTATTCCTTCTTTAACGGTTCGTTATTGCTTCATTAACGGTTCTTTATTCCTTCTTTAAGGGTTTGTAATTCATTCTTTAACGGTTCGTAATTCATTCTTTAACCGTTCGTAATTTCTTCTTTAACGATTCATTATTATTTCTTTAACTATTCGTTATTAATTCTTTAACGGTTCGTTATTCTTTCTTTAACGGTTCGTCATTACTTCATTAATGGTTCGTTATTCCTTCATTAACGGTTCGTTATTGCTTTATTAACGGTTTGTAGTTCCTTCTTTAACAGTTCATAATTCCTTCTTTAACCGTTCGTTATTCCTTCTTTAATGGTTCGTAATCTTTTTTCTACAGTTTATAATTCTTTATTTAATATTATTTAGTTTAAGTACAATTTTTTATAATTTATTATTAAGTATATTTTGTAAAATATATGTTACAAGTTGAATTAATATATAAATATATATGACTAAATGTGGGTAGGAGTGTAATTTCATAAATTTAAATCTATTGGAGGAAGTAAAATTAAATTTAGGAATGAAATAACCATAAATTAAGCAAGGTTATTTAAGTCAAATCACTATTTCTTAATTAAATTAATGATATTAATCTAGTAAATCAATCAAACACATGGCAGCATATTATTGGACATTACTCGTATATATTATACGCGTATGATAGAAGAGAATTCCTTCTTATATCTAAAACATTTGTGTGGAATTGTAAGAGAAAAAGGGATCAGGTGACCGCCACTAGCTTGGAGGACGTTATACTATAACTAGTTGTCGAAGTTCATGAAATACTTTCTATTACATCTTGATTGGTTTTGTGTTTTGTAGCGATAAATTATCAATTTTAAGGGCAAAACATATAGAGTTCATTATGTAATTGTGCTTAAGAATGACCAACTAACCAAACATAGTAGTTATTACATTAGGCATTTGTGGTTAATGGAACGAAGTTTGCTAAAACTTTGCATAAGGAAGATTTTCGGTACAAATGAGGTTTATTGGTATGGTTAAGGGGTAATTTTTTAAGGTGTTATATCCCATTTTCATCACACGCATATTTAAACTAACCATATAGATTTTCATGCTTATGGTCTTTTCTTTAAAAAATCACCTTTCTTTCTAACTAGATTTCTACTTCATTGACAAATCCCATAAAACATTCCAATGCTTTATATTTGCGAGGAATCTAAACAGACATAACCAAACTTAGTGAAATAATCTATAAATATTATGAAATAGTGTTCCCTACGTCTAGTTTGAACAATTATTGGGCCAGAAATGTTTGAATGAATCACTTGCAATGTGTATTAGTCTGCTCTAGCCTTTCCAAATCCTTTCCTTTTTTCTTTACTATCTAGTTAGTTTTAACAATTTTGCAAGTTGACCTTAGTTAGTGAAACCAAAAGGTCCACTTTTGCTAGCAAATTCATGCGTTCTTGACCAATATGACCTAGTTTAGCATTTCATACACTTTATTACATGTTGGAATTACTAAATGAAGTATTCATAGAAAATAAACTACTAATATAATAATTGTTAAACGAGTTATCAAATCCATTACAATTAACCCATGGGATATAAAATTAGTACCAAGTACTTAGCATCAATTATCATAATATATGTCTACTTGTTCGGTATAATAATGCAGATTAAAATCTAATCCTGGACAAAATATGACTAAGATCGAGTTCTGCCGAATGTCAGGTGCATAAAGTACATCATGCAAGTATAAGGTTTGACCACCTAACAACTCAAAATCGCATGTGACAACTCATTTGACTTTAAACTTGTTGTAATGACCTACATATACCCACCTTCTTCTATCTGGAAACCGATGGTACTCTACATATGCCCCTTAGTCTTGGGCTACATTGTTTGTCGCTCCTTAATTAAGATTCTAAAAAAGATTAGAACCAACTAGTAATACGATATTGGTACCATAATCAAAAAAAAAGAAGAAAAAAAGACATTGTTACCTTCTAAGGCTCGTTACGCTCAAAAGCGCAATGACCCATCTTGCCACACTTATAACATTTTATCCAGTTTTCTAAAAGGAGCTAGGCGCTAGGCGGGAGGTCGACCACCTACAAGTGCCTAGTAGACTAGGCGGGCACCTAGGCAGAGTCAAGGAGTTTTCTTGCTAGGCGGTTTTGATTTTTATTTATGAATATAGTATATTACTAGTGTATTTATTTTTATATATACACAATATATTAGAAATAAGGAAACACATTTAAAAAAACTCACAAAATTATATATTATTTTCTATATACATAATTTAGACAATTTAGGTGAATGATAATCATTATATTTAAATATTTTTTTGGTTTATATAATTTTTTGTGTTAAAAAATAGATTTTTTACATTTTTTGTATTAATAAGGGATTTTTTTATTTTTTATCCTCTTGACCGCCTAGGCGGCCGCCTGGGTCCGCTTATAAGCCACCTAGACCCTCCTAGGCCCTTCTGTTACCTTCTGGGACCACCTGAAGGCCGCCTAGGCCATTTCTGGAAGGTACACTACCTTCTAGCGCCTAGGCACCGCCTAGGCCGGTTTTTAGAACCGAAAATTTATCTTTATTCTTACAAAAACATGTTCCCTTGTTGTTACAACCATCTGTGTTTTTCTTGAAGCGAATATTGTTCCTCTTTCCTTTCCCATAGTTCTTATACTTACTGCTAAAACCTTTACGGAAGCTTGACTCAGAAATATAGGCATGGCCCTGAGGATCAATTATATCCAAAGGTTCATCTTTCAACGTCACGTGACAAATGGCATCATTAAAAGTTTTTATATTCTCATTACACGTCAAGTTTCTTTTCATATGCTCCTAGTTATTTGGAACCGTTCTAATCAAAACTTGAACATGTTGTTTATTAGTAAGGTCGTGCATGCAGTATTAAGTTCCCTAATCATATTAGCCATCTCTTAGAGATTTTGCACAAGGTTTGATTGTGATTCTTCATGTAATTATCAAACTTGATGGTCAATTGATGCAACCAACTTATAAGTGTAACACCAATATTCTCATCAAGAGTGTTCCATATTTTGTTATCAGTGGTGTATTGTTGATACTCATAGACAGCGTCTCATATATGGATCTTATTAGGATGCCTCTAGTAGTGAAGTCATTCGTTTTCCATCTCTCATAATCCATAATATCCATTATGTGTTGAGTTTTGGTGCCTTCTTCAGGTAGAGCCAAGACATTGGTAATGGCCTCAAGATCAACTGGTTCCTCCAAGAAATAATGTATCTCGAGCTTCCAAATGCTATAGTTCTCACCCTTCATTTTGTCTCATATGTTGAGATAAAAATAATAATTTCTTATGCCTTTTTTAAATTAAGTAAGAGTATTACATTATCATACATACTATTATTTAATAATACAATTCTGTTGATGCAAATTGAATCAATAAGAAAGTTAATAAACCTAGTGATAATTCCATATCATTAATCACCATATGTTCTCACTTATCCGGTATTCACTTTCATTAATGGAAAAATAAGTTCTTACAAGAACTCCCACTATCAATAACATAAATATAGTATGATAATATAAAAATCAACTACATTGATTAAGACCATAAACAAGTTGTATTCATGATGTCTCGTCATTTGTGATAGATTATTATTAGGGTGAGATATCATTTTTAGTGTTTTAGAAGTCATAATAGTCGATTTTCTTGAGAAATGTTGCACTTTCCTATTTTGAGTCTTGATTTAGTAAAATAATATTTTTAGAGAATATTGGGTTTAATGATTTATTTAGTGTGAAGCTTTAAAGATAATTATGGAGATTAATTAGAGTCCAAGTCAAAGACTACAAGATATGGAAAGAGATAAGCATGGAAATTGGAGATAAGGAAACAAAAGCTAAAAACATAGAAAAGGAAAACCTGCCTTAATCCTGAATTTCTGCACCTACGACCACAAATCAGCTTATATCTTAAAAACGGTGAGGAATTTGGAGAAACGGTCAAGAGAAAAGTTGAATATCTTTCCGAGACGATGAATTTGGTATACTCATACGCGTCAAACAGACAAAAATCGAAGCTTCTAGGACCAAAATAAGATTGGGCCTAATTTCATGTTTTTAGGGTTACGAATTTGAGTTGGGCTTGTAGTCCATTAGTTAACCTCTCCTTCAAGAAAACGAATTAGGTCTTCTAAACACCTATAAATACACCCTTATATCACTTGTAAATCATCCCTGCCTCATAGTAATTAGTTCTTAAGGTTTTATTCTTCCAGTTTATTGTAGAGAGCAAGATGATGTCTTTTATTATTTCTTTTAGTTTATTTCCTTCAGGTATGAACTAAACCTCCCATAGCTTGGGTTTTGCATCATGTATAATCTATGAATTCTAATTTCTTTCTATCTAAGTTTCTTTGGGAATTACATTTTTTAAATTGATATTAGCTACTTACCTTTATATTTGTTTATGTGTTTTGATTTAATGACTGTTTTCCTTGCGGTGCGCAACGTTTAGGATTACCTTAATAGTAGTTAGATGATCACCTTAGATGGGTGTCTAATTATTGAAACACCACATAACGTCTAGTGTCGATATTAGTCCTGACAAAACTGATTCTAACTAGATAGTCATTAGGGTATAATTTAACCACTATCACCATGTATGGAAATTGATTGCTTAGGGCCTTAGTAGCGTTTGATAACCCTATTTGAACCAGCCTCGTGGTGTGTCTGTAGCCCCCTTAGTCGCTCTCAAGGTATAAGGTATGGGAATTTAGAATCCTGACTAAGTATACAAGAGCTAATATTCTCCCTTATTAACTAGATCTAATAGAAAGAATTAGAAGGATTAGTGCATACTAACAAGACCTAAGCTATATTTCTCATCTCATATTCTTCATATCTAGTTTATTGTCTTTAATTTTCTTAGTTTTAATTCTTAATTTTGAAAATCTATTCCTTTTATTTTCTGATTGTAATTATTTACTTCTTACTCGTTATTGCTACCCATTCGACTAGCACACTTAAGTCCCTGAGAACGAACTCAACTTACTAACTAAAACTTGCATACGTCCTGTAATACTTGCAGTACCGTGCCTGTCTCGGGTGAGAGTGCGTAGTTTTCTAGACTTATATTTATCTTATTTTTATCACACCCTAGGCGACACCAAGTTTTTGGCGCCGCTGCTGGGGACTTGTGTCTCGTTAGCGTGTGGGTTATCTATTTCGATTAGTAGTTTTTAATTAGTTTTTATTTTTCAGTATTTAGTTTTTGTTTTTCCGGATTTACGCTTGTGGTTTGCTTTAGTCTTTTTCAGGTTTCACAGTGTTTAATTCTTGGCCTCCGTTACCGGAGCCTGAGAGGAGCTTCAGACCTTATAACAAACGTGTTCGTGAGGAAAGATCCTTAAGAAGAGCTATGGCAGGCGTACAAGATTAGTTAGATCCACCACTTGGAGTCCCACCTGGAGGATTACCAAGAGGTCCACCACCACCACCACCACCACCTGGTGGACAACAACAAGGTGTACAACAACGTCTAGGACGAGGTAATGGCCAAAATCGAGTAGAGAAAGACCTCCCTGGTCTTCATGTGCCGTTCCATGTTCAACCAATAGGTTACCGTCCTCCAGAGATCCAGAATATTAAATTTCGACCGATCCGGGTATGCTCAGTCAATTTCAAAGTCATGGACTCTACAGTGGTACAACAATTCAAGATCCGGTAAGATCGATTCAGAAGTTCATGCAGATTTGTGATGCCTACGTTACTCCTGGCATTACATGCGAGCAACTGTATTGTCATATGTTTTCGTTCTTCTTAACCGGTAGAGCTAGCGAATGGCTAGATAGACAACCTCCTGGGAAAATAAATTCATGGACAGAACTTCAAGCCGCATTCTTTAACCGTTTTTATCCGAAGAGCATGAGACTCAAAGATCAAAGCGAGCTTGCAAGGTTTTGTCAAGAAGATGGAGAAACAGTAGGAGAATCATGGACAAGGTTTCAACATAAATTACCTAGATGTCCGCTCCATGGTTATACCCCCCCGCTCTACAACTTGCTATATTCTATGAAGGTCTTAATGATAAAGGTAGAGAGAAGGTGGATAACATTGGAAAGGGTAATTTTATGTCCATGAATCATAATGAAGCATCCGAGGTCTTGGAAAATATTATTGAACAAGAAAAGAGTTGGCCTTCAACGCGAGCTCCTGTAGCAAAGACCCGAGGTACGCTTCGTTTAGATGCAGAAACTGCAAACTCAGCTCAAATATCCGCATTAGAAAATCAAATCAAAGAGTTGAAGTTAGAGATGCAAAAGAATTTAGCCGCATCAAACGTAGTACAAGAAGCACAAGGCTGTCAACAATGTGGGGTTAATAATCATACATGGGAAGAGTGCGAAACAAATCCACAATCTGTTTACTTCATATCCAACCGAGGAGGCTATCAATTTGGTAACCGAAATCATCCGGGTATGCAGTATTCAAATCCACAGGGGACCGCTAACCCTGGTCATTATCAACCGCGTCCCCATAACAACTTTTTCCAACCAAGAGGTCAATATCAACATCAACATCAAAATAGACCTGCTCCCCCTCAACAACCTGTTCAAGATGCCTATACCGATGCGTTAGATCAGAAAGCTTTACCTCAGTATCCTCAAGAAGGATCTATGGATAATCAACAAGTAATGAAAATCTTGGACCGTTTGACCACGAATATGAACGCTCAGGAAGAGAAAGTCCGAGGACAAGATGCCGCAATTCAGATTTTAGTTACTCAAATTGAACAATTAAACAAATTTCTAACAAATTTAATGGAACAGAAAGAATTGAAGGCTATCTAAGGAGGTGATGACAATGTTGGGTTCGAAGCTTGTAAGGCTATTTGCCTTGAAATTGAAGAAAAGAAGGAAGTACCGTATGCTGCCATTAGTGCCGTAGAAACTTCGAGTACCAAAGAAGAACCAACCAAGTCTAGCCCCGTGGAATCTGACTGTTCTGAGGTTTATGTGGAGGACGATTCAGAAAGAGACGAATTTATACAACTTCTGAAGGATATGCAAGAAGAAATTCGATCGGTTATGGATTATCAAGCTGAGCTGGCTAGAGAGAAAGAGAAAGAAGCCTCAAAGGAGGAATCAAAAGTTGAAGATGAAGTTGCACCTGCTGTGCAAGAAGAGAAAGAAGAAGAGAAGGTGGATTGTTCAAACAGTGTCATCAACTATTCCTGATACAAATCCTAAGGATGACACTGGACTCAAGACATTTGTAGAGGCGTATACACCTGAAAATATCAACGCCCAAATGCTTGAGATTGCAAAGAAAGGACTTACACCGCAACAAGTTTTTACGCAAGTTATTCCTGAGAAAGAAGCGAGTGTAGAGATCCCAAGAGAAAATTTGAGAGTTTCAAGAAGAAGTGAATGTGAGCTACCAACAAAGCTTAAAGATCCGGGAAGTTTTAACCTTCCTATTCAAATAAATGGTATGCTCAAGGTGAAAGCTATCTATGATGTGGGTTCTGGTGTGAATCTTATGCCTAAGTCCGTGTTCGAGAGACTTGGACTTCAGAAATCAGAGAAAACTCCAGTGAAGTTGCAGTTCGCTGACAACTCAGTCACGAGGACATGGGGAACAGTGGAGGACGTCTTAGTCCGTGCAGGTAGTATCGCCATCCCTACTGACTTTGTTATACTTGAGTTTGATGCAGATAAGCAGGTTCTAATCATACTTGGACGGCCCTTCATGGACACAAGTCAAAGTGTCATCAACTTCCAAGAACGGACCATCACCCTTCATGCAAAGAATGTATCCGAGACCTTCTATGTCTTGGGTAAGAAACCAAGGAAGTTAGATCCCACCGTTCCTGTGATTCACAACCTTTCACATCACAAAGTCCCTCCTGAGAAGATCCACTTAAAGCCTGTGGATACCGAGCCAAACGTTGAGTTTGGGGTTGGCAATGAAGTTCTATGGAAAGCTCACAAATGCGAGAATAGGCCACGTGGTTTCAAAGACTCGTGGATGGGACCATTCATTGTCACTAAGGTTGTTTCAACCAAGGTGATAGAAATCCGACCCAAGAAGGGAATCAAGCGCAGATTAGTTGACGTTCATAGCCTAACTCGTTGTTGAGGAGGCTATATTCGCAAATCTTGATAGAAGTAACGCGTCTAACTTTGAAAGACGTTAAATAAAAGTGCTATACGGTAGACAACCCGCAATTTGTTTTTAGTTTTTATGTCTTTTACGTTTTTAGTTTATGTTTAGTTTAGTTGTTTTTAGTTGATATTGCATATTTGAGAAAGGTATTAGTGTTTTTGATGCTTAGGTATTGGAGAAATCGAGTTAGGGAGGAGAAACAAAAAATTTCGGAGAATTCTGACCAGCAGTCCGGTACACCGGACCACTACTCCGGTACACCGCGCTGGAGAAAACCCGTACCACGTGTTGGTACTTTGGGATTTATACCGAGGCGAAAAAAATCTGGACATTGAGTCCGGTATACCGCATGTCCCGCTCCGGTGCACCGCACGACCAAAAACCCGTGCCACAGGTTGGAGCTACGTGTATTTTGACGAGACGAAATTTTTTGGAGCTACAGAAGATGCGGTATACCGCACAATATGTCCGGTGCACCGCAGGTCGCCGCCTGGAGAGAGAAAAACGGGTTTCAAGCTTATAAAAGAGGGTTAATGCTCATTATTCCGAATTTACTAAACCTCAAGCCTCTCTTTCTTCTCCAAAACTCTCCCAACTCCATTAAAGCTCATAAAAACCTTCACCAATCATCAAAACACTACCCAATCATCAAGAAAAAAACATCAAATCTTCTCTCCACCTCATTACAAAGGAGATTCAAGCACCCAATTCTCACCAAACACATTAAATTGAAGAATCAAGAACTCAAAATTTTCAAAATTCATCCTACAATTTCTGAAATCCAAGCCAATCCATCAAGAATTCACCTTACCCACATAGAGATTAATCATCAATTCATCCTTCCTAAACCAAATCAAGCTTGTTCAACCAAAAATTCACAAGTTCAATTTTTAAGAGTTGTTAAAGCTTTGAGTTGGGGGTCAATTGAAGATGACTAATAGAACAACAATATTAGCTAACAAGAGGGGGGTGAAGAAAAGCAAGGATTTGGGTTCAATTGAGAAGAAATCAAATAACAAGGGTTCTAGTTCTAAATCAAAGGGTAAAGGAGTTGTTGAAGATAGAGGTACGCTAGCGTTGTTTGATCGTAAAGGTAAAAGGCATTACTTTTACGCAAAGGAGAAAACACAACTTCCACAAGGTCCTACACCCAAGGAAAAAGAGGAAGCTTCAAGGGCCCTGATAGCTTCTACAGAAAAACAATTAAAAGAACTACCTTTTGCTTATGAGAAAGTATTCAAGGAAGAAGTTGGTGCAGGAGATTATAAGAGATTCTTAGAGCTTGGTGCGAAATTGTGTTGGTCTACGTTCATGGTAAGACGTTCTGAATTATGTCATGAGTTAGTTTTGGAATTCTATTTAGGCCTCTTTAGCCGAGATATTAAAGGTTGTGTTCCGATTAGAGGAAAGTTAGTTCCTTTCACAGTTGAGGAGATTAGAAACCACTTCAAGTTCAAGAAATTGAAAGGTTATTGCAAGTATGATGAAGCGGTTGCTAAGCGAAAAATCTTTGATGAGGAATTACTTTTTGAGCATGTTTAAGACAAGGAGAAAGTGCAATCACATAAGGGAGAATTGAAGGCACCTTGGCCTTACAAATATCTTCAACCAGATGCTAGAATTTGGCACAATTTCCTTATTCCTAATGTCTTTGGAAACACAGGAACTTTGGATGTGACTATGAAGAACGCTCTACTTTTGGATTGTATTTTGAGAGGAGAAGAAGTAGATGTGACACAGTTGATCTATGAGGAGGTGATACGATTTTTGGTCTCTCCTAAATCAGTTTATAATGTTAAATTTCCTACTATGATCACGTGTCTTGTGCGAAAAGCGAATGTAACATTGCGTGAAAAGGAGAAACTCGAATTTAAGATGAGTTATATTGATAATGCTTGGATCAAGGATATCTTTCGAAGAGCGGGTTCTACGCAAATCTCGAAAGAAGAAAAGGAGCAAAGTTGGCAGGAGAAGATGGAGAAGCGTTTAACAAAATTCGAAGCAGCTCAAACTTCTTTAGTCAATGATGTGGCACAAATCAACACTAATCAAGTGCACATCATGAAACTCCTTGAGCAATTAACGAAAGATCAAGCAAATCCAACCTTGGATGTCAATAATGCGAGGCAATAAGCCTCGAGAGTATGTTCTCTTCCTTCCTTACCATTTCTGTAAATGCATTTATCCGCTAATTTTAATTTCTGTTTCGAGTCTTTTTCGAGTCGTGGGGACACGACTCATTTTTGAGTTGGGGGTGTGGGGATTCGTTGTCTCTCATCTCAATTTTTCTGTTTTTAGGTAGAAATTAAAATTTTTGATACATGGGAATTAGATGTAGAGTGTGTTTAATAGCTTGAAAGCATAAGCTCAGTGAATTGATGATAGTAAGTAGTATGTTTATGAGCTATGTTATTCGTATGCTTTGAGTATTTGCAGGAAAACACACGTTGATAGTAAAGAAAAGATTAGTGAGCATGCGATAGAAAGTATGTTCGATCTTAGGGAACCTTGAGAAGTGTATAGGCTGTGAGATCCAAGCTAGTTGACAAACCATTTGATTAAAGTGATAAAGGTAAGAAAATAATGAAATTGCATAGTGTAGAAAGTGATTAAGGCGGTTCTTTCATATTTGAAGCCTTTGAAGCCTTTTTATACCTTCTCACCTTGTTATTTTGATTTTATATGCTATATCCTTCTAAGCCCCTTCTAGCCTTTCTAAAGATTTTTATTGAAACACGTTATAAGCCATATCGTTTAGATTATAGGACTTTTCCATATGACCCGCACTCGAATCGCGATGCATAGACAATTGTTTTAGAGCTTGAGTTTGGGGTGGTGGGTCCACCATTATGGGAAATAGTATTGGGATGAGAATTTTTGAGCTTATTAATTGTGCTTTGTGCTTTATATTGATGATGATTCACAGATTTTTATTGTAACCCTTTGCCGGGGTAATAGTGAATGAAAAAGAAGCTACGAGCTAACTTTGCCTACAAGGGCATTAAAAGAAAAAATATATATATGAGAAATTAATGTGATATCTCAACATTAAAAAGAGAGTCATAGCTTAAGAAATTGATTTGAAAAGAAAACAAAATATATATATATATTCGGACCGGCAAAGTGGAATTTTTATGTGAACATTTTATGCTTTAATTGGGTTGTTGGGGATGCTAAATTGTGCATCAAGAAATTCATTGGGTTGAGTGAGAAACGTTTTATGAGAGTAACTCAAGCTCTAGGGCGATTCGTTGATGGCTAGTGAGGAGAGAGCCAAAAGCTCACTCTACATTATCCAAATATACTATCATACCGTCCCTAAGCCTAAATTACAACCTTAAAGACCTTTTGATTCTTTGCTATGTAATTAAGAAGTGATTGACCCATTAGAGAGTAGTTAAGTGGATCTTTGAGTACTAGTGAAGTTCGATGAACAATCTATAGCTTTCTTGGGGAACTTAGTAAAGTCCCAATCCTTCTTACATTGCGAAACTAATCTGATCTTGAATTCAAGCCGTGTTGACTATGTATATAAGAAGTGTACAGGTATGTAGTTTATGAATATTATTGCATGAAATTTTTTTGAGTTGTTGCTTTAGGATTATTCTATATATTCTGCTATGTTCTTCCCATTGTGTTGGAAATTTTATAAGTGTGTATTTATAGACTTCCATTTGTTTTTATCTTTATTGTATCGGGACGATACAACTTTGAGTTGGGGGTCTTGATGTCTCCTCATTAGTTATAGATTATTATTAGGATGAGACATCATTTTTAGTGTTTTAGAAGTCATAATAGTCGATTTTCTTGAGAAATGTTGCACTTTCCTATTTAGAGTCTTGATTTAGTAAAATAATATTTTTAGAGCATATTGGGTTTAATGATTTATTTAGTGTGAAGCTTTAAATATAATTATAGAGATTAATTAGAGTCCAAGTCAAAGATTACAAGATATGGAAAGAGATAAGCATGAAAATTGGAGATAAGGAAACAAAAGCTAAAAACATGGAAAAGGAAAACCTGCCTTAATCCTGAATTTCTACACCTACGACCACAAATCAGCTTATATCTCAAAAACGGTGGGGAATTTGGATAAACATTCAAGAGCAAAGTTGAAGAGCATTCCGAGACGATCAATTTGGTATATTCATACGCGTCAAACAGACAAAAATCGAAGCTGTTAGGACCAAAAGAAGATCGGGCCTGATTTCATGTTTTTAGGGTTACGAATTTGAGTTGGGCTTGGAGTCCATTAGTTAACCTCACCTTCAAGAAAACGAATTAGGTCTTCTAAACACCTATAAATACACCCTTATATCACTTGTAAATCATCCTTGCCTCATAGTAATTAGTTCTTAAGGTTTTATTCTTCCAGTTTATTGTAGAGAGCAAGATTATATCTTTTATTATTTCTTTTAGTTTATTTCCTTCAGGTATGAACTAAACCTCCCATAGTTTGGGTTTTGCATCATGTATAATCTATGAATTCTAATTTCTTTCTATCTAAGTTTCTTTGGGAATTACATGTTTTAAATTGATATTAGCTACTTACCTTTATATTTGTTTATGTGTTTTGATTTAATGACTGTTTTCCTTGCGGTGCGCAACGTTTAGGATTACCTTAATAGTAGTTAGATGATCACCTTAGATGGGTGTCTAATTATTGAAACACCACATAACGTCTAGTGTCGATATTAGTCCTGACAAAACTGATTCTAACTATATAGTCATTAGGGTATAATTTAACCACTATCACCATGTATGGAAATTGATTGCTTAGGGCCTTAGTAGCGTTTGATAACCCTATTTGAACTAGCCTCGTGGTGTGTCCGTAGCCCCCTTAGTCGCTCTCAAGATCTAAGGTATGGGAATTTAGAATCCTGACTAAGTATACAAGAGCTAATATTCTCCCTTATTAACTAGATCTAATAGAAAGAATTAGAAGGATTAGTGCATACTAGCAAAACCTAAGCTATATTTCTCATCTCATATTCTTCATATTTAGTTTATTGTCTTTAATTTTCTTAGTTTTAATTCTTAATTTCGAAAATCTATTCCTTTTATTTTCTGTTTTTAATTATTTACTTCTTACTCGTTATTGCTACCCATTCGACTAGCACACTTAAGTCCTTGAGAACGAACTCAACTTACTAACTAAAACTTGCATACGTCCTGTAATACTTGCAGTACTGTGCCTGTCTAGGGTGAGAGTGCGTAGTTTTCTAGACTTATATTTAACTTATATTTATCACACCCTAGGCGACACCAATTCATACACAAATAACCAAATTCAGAGATAAATGACTAAGAGAAACAAAATGAATAACTAAGTTCAAAACATACTAATATAAAAATAAGATAAAACCAAATCCTCTCCAAACATATCATGATCAAATGAATCTCTCTCTCTCTCTCTCTCTCTCTCTCTCTCTCTCTCTCTCTCTCTCTCTCTCTCAAAGAAAAAGGCTCCTCAAATTCTTCCTCGTGAAGAATAAGTATAAGATCATCACAACCCAATATAGTAGTAGACCACTTGGTAGCATAATGCATCTTACAAAGAAATTAGGTGAACTTATTAGACCTATTGAAGTGCTTCCATATCTTAGGTTTAATCAAGACATATACTAGTGACTCATATGCAGTTAATCTTCCATGCACATTATACACGGGTCCCCCTTTCTCCTTAGAGGATCTATCCCCAAGTATATCGACAATATTTTGACAAGGACATCAACTGATGAGAAAAAATTATATCTTGTATAATCCCGTTTATAACTTTCACGTGTTGTAACATAGTATGAAAATATTTCATCTTGTAGTTTCGAAGTGTCGTTATCTTGTTTCTTAAATCTTGCCTTTGTCCATCTAACCAAGAAGTTATCGGTGTGTGGGTGAGTATTAGTCCATTAGGATTTATGCGTATTTTGTTCTTGTGAATCACTCTATACTTTTACATTAGGTTGAGTTTGATGGTCTGTGATTCCCGAAATTGTGTACACATGATTTTATCTATTATAAAGAAACAAAAAAATCACCTATATCAAGAAAATAACACACACATATATAAGATAAATCATATTCATATATTTAAATACGCTTACAATTAATCTGCATTTAGATTTTAATAGTACAAAAAAAACTTAAATTAAATGCATTTAATCCTACCAACAAAATTTCACAATCTCAATAACCATCTTCACAACCTAGACAAATCTAGGAAATTCTTCTTGAATACCTATTTCATTCACTATCGAGATGCTAATTTTTCTCATTTTTGTTCTAGTTCCCAGATTGGAGTAGACTAATGAAAATGAAAAAAGACATACGATAACATTGTTGAGATTTCATCGAATCTGTGGTACTCTTAATAAAAGACCAACTTATACACCACTCATGTGCCTCCTTAAAACCCACAACAAGATCAGAAAATCACAAAGTCTTTGATCAATCTTACAAAACATATACGACCAAAGAGAGGGAAAATATCCATGAAATATTTTCTTGTTGAGGACTCACTGTTTGAGAGCTTTAACAATGTTGATTTAGAACTGGTGTCGCTAAGGTGTGATAAAATAATAGATAAATAAGATGCATATAAACACCCTAAACTAAACACATTACTCACTGCAAGTATCACATATCGTATGCAAGTTTACTAGTAAGTAAGATTCGTTCTTCAGAGACTTAGTGTGTTATGCTTATGGGCAAATAAATTCGAGTATAAATTAATAATTAGAAGACAAATAAATATGATGATTGAGAAGATCAGATTAATAACTAAATAAAATAAAAGAGAATAAAATAAAAGATGTAAGAATAAGATGAGAAAATAAAGCTTAGGTTTTGCTCGTATGCACTAATCCTTCTATTTCTTCTACTAGTTAATAAGGGTGATAATAATCTTAGATAAGTAGTCAGTATTCTAAATTCCTCCCTACCTTCTTCTGGGTGGACTAAGGTGGCGACCTCACAATTACCAGGGGACTTAACTAAGGTGCTCCTACGCCACTAGGTTCTTAGATGAGACTGGCCTGCAAATAATGATCGGTGATTAATTTAAAACCTAATGACGATCTAGTTAGGCAAGCCCTTCCGGATTACTATCGCACACTAGACGTTTATGTGGTGTTTCAATAATTAGACACCCCTTTTGGGTGACCATCTAACTACTATTAGCACAGCCCTAAATTGATCAGGTTTAAGACAAACAATAAATCAAAGCACATAAAACAAATATATGGTTAAGAAGCTAGAATCAATTCAAGATAGTTCTCCCAGAGAAACATAGATAGAAGAAAATAGAATTCATATATTATACATGTGCAAAACCCAAGCGATGGGAAAATTAGTTCATACTATAAAGAAATAAACTAAAAGAAAGAAATATACTATCAACTTGCTTTCTTAAATGACTTCTAATGATGAATAAAACTTAAGGACTAATTGTGGGAGGCAAAGACATGTTTATAATAGTTAAAGGGTGCATTTATAGGAGTCTAGGAAGCCCTAATTCGGATTTCTTGGAGTAGGAGGCAAACAATTGGTCTCCTTTACCAAATCAATTTCGTAGCTTAAAATATTGGAAAAGATAATAAACGGCTGTTGTCTTGTTTTAGCCATAACTTCTTCAAAATTGCTCTGATTGACGCGTTCTTTATATCGAAACTGATCGTCTTGAAAATCTCTACACTTTTGCTTCAGACCATTCTTCCAAATTCCCATCTAATCTTGAGCTATGATCCTTTTAGTGGACATAGCTGCTGAAATTTAGAATTACTTGGCAACTTTTCATTTCCTAATTTATCTTTTCCTTCCTTTATCTTCTGGAATTGATTTGGCATTTAATTAATTACCATATATCTTTAAAGCTTCACAATTAACAAATAATTAAACCAAATATGCTCCAAAAATAATAAATCATCAAATCAAGAGAAAAAAAAGAAAATACTAATATATGAATAACAAATCGAGCATTTGACTTCCAAATAATCCTAAATGATGTCTCAAACCTAGATTAAATTATCACATCTAGGGAGACATCAAGAATCAAACGATCATGAAAGTTATGGTGGTCTTGAAAACACTACATCTTACCCACGGAGACCGTACACCCAAGATTGGTCTAATTATGTAAGGTAGAAAGCATGCACCTTGACATGCAAATTCAATCATCTAGTCAAGAGGACTAACATAATAAATAATAGATATTTTGAGGGGCCTTACAAATCCTTTTTAATTTTTTTTACTATACAAATTTGGGCATAATAATAATATAATTTTTCATATTTAACAAGGTAAGGAAAAAAAATTCACTTTACCTATTGTATAGCTTCAGGTGCTCAGATGTTAAATATAGAAAAATTGTAATTGAGATTAATATTAATTAACCTTTTAAAAAAAATTGAAGTCAAGGAAATTGGTTTTAAATGTTTTATTAATTGATGAAAATAAAGAACTTGTATTTTATTGCACAAATGGTCCCTTTTTATGTGAAATTGCTAAATGTACCCATAGCTTAAAAATTTAATATATAACCTAGTGGAGCGGTAGAGTTGACACACACACACACACACACACACACACACACACACACACACACACATATATATATATATATATATATATATATATATATATATATATATATATATATATCGATACAATTTGGAAAACAAAGATATATTTGTGACTTTGTTAAGTAATGTCACCTCTAGGATTCAATTTATTTTTTGGGTATATATATAAGAAGGGGTGCATAACTGAGAACACATGGGTATAATAAATATTATGCATAACAGAGAGACCAAATTTACAATTAAAACACTTTATAGTGGTCCCAAGATAATGAGAGTATATTTTCTCATTTTGGAACATGGGTATGTGTGTGTATATATGGATATTATGCCTCATGCATGTACCAAAGGTGCAATTAACCCACTTCTAATACAATCATTTAAAACTTCTAGTTGAACACTTGAATACATTTAAATTATAGTGAGTTTATAAGTTATATATATATATTGAAGAACCTTAGGCTTGATTTTGTAAACATCGATGATGGTAGACATGTTGTCAAAGATCTATTGAGCAACCATTTAAAACATCACTACTGAATACTCATTATTACCATCATCACCACTGCCCCGCCACTAAGAAGAGCAAGATTGATATGCCTATTATCATGGAACAAAAACCTATTAATATGCCTATTAATCTCATGCAATTGAATACTAGCTTAAATAAATTTTTACTCATAGTTTGCATGAATCCCCTTATCCCCTATTATCTCGTACGATGCTTCTAATTCTATTGAATAGCCACAAATTTTTTGATAGATACCATGAGCGGTTGTTGTTTGTGGAGACACTAGTTACTCATTTCCTTGTGAGATAGAAAAGATGGGTAGTATTGTTGGAAAGTTTTATGAGTTTTTTAATATGTGGATAATGTTGAACTTTGTATGCATGTAAGTGTGGGTGTCAACCTATCTGGAGCGATACAAGTGAAGGGCTATCCTATCTCTTTGAAACTTGATTACATGTTTGACAATATTGAAGGTTGTTATAGTTGTAGTGTATTTTTATAATCGACCACATATTTCTACAAACTATTTCCTTTTAAAACAATCAATTTGAGTGCAGTAGAGTTATACATGTAACTTTTAGGTTCATCATTATGTGGGCCGAATATTAGAGTTTACTTCCCTTTGGGGAGAAGGCATGGAGTAAAACATCTCATGGTAAACTTACGTACCACTTTTCTTGAAGCCAACAAAGGTTAAACAATACTTCAGCAAGATCTCTCATGAGATTGAGGAAATGAAGAATAAACATCATGATATTCAGGTTCATGATTTTAGTGGTGCCCAAAGAATATAAAAAGAATACTCGATTAAGTATCCTACTTATAAAATATGTCATATAAATATTTTCAAAAGAAGACTACTTAAACGTTTTCTCATAATAGCATAACATAAAAAATTGAAATAGAGTCAATGATCTAAAAAAAGATGATGGTATTGTCGCATTTGACACTATAATTGTTTTTACAGAACTCATTTGATTAACCAAGGAACCACTTATTAGATTGAATCCCTCCAGGGAGTATTCATCCTTTATAGTGATGAACAAACATATTGGGAGGGTTATTATCAAAGAGAAAAGGGATAAGTTAGAGGTTGTTCTAACTGATAAACAGTTTAAAGATGTTATGTTTTTAATTAATTAATTAAAATGTCCTAGTCCAAATGAGTCCAGTTCTGTATTTTAGGAAGCTTCTAGTAGTATTACCTTATAAACATACATTTTTACATGATTTTTCATGTTTATCCTAAATGCAAGGAGATTAGCTTATATTATCTAAACTTTATCGATGATCATTTGTTTTTCTAAAGGAATATATAAAATAGTTAGATGGATCAATCATGGGTTACAACTAAAAAACAACATATCATGCATAAAAAAAGTCATGAGAAGAGTTAAGTATAAACTGGAGGTTGTGATGATGACGATATCAACAAGATTTTTCTATCCTAGATGCCGAACCTTGTAGTTCTAATGACTAATACAAGGTTATATGTAAGGTATTATGATATTGAGTATAAAGTATTTGTGTAGCAGTATAATGATGGATCAATTAGTCACCGTCCTCCAAGGTAAAGTTCATTTTATCGTGTTTGTATTGTTAAGAAAATCCAGTTACTGACAATACTGCATATGCTTAATGAACCAATGTTTCTTGGCCTAAGGTGTGTAGAACCATGCAAGAAATCGGATTTGGCCTGCCAAGTTTGCAACTTACTAATAATACAACTATGCTCATGACATATTTGACGATGTATAGTGCTCAAAACAAAATTTAGAGACAATGTGAAAATAGTACCTTTATTAAGTGGATATGTAAATGGGGAATTATTGTTCCTAATAATATTGCATATTTATAAAGAAAGATACTTGGGCTTAGAGAGAAGGCTAATAAATCCATTCACTATGATATTGGAAATGGATTGACAACATTTGTCGTGTAGAATGGGTGGTTATTTCAAATGAGTATAAACAATTTTGTTATAGGCATTTATAGTTTAACTGTGGGATACTATACTTAGAAGATTGTTAGTTATTTCATTAGTACA
The DNA here is from genome assembly GCA_029959085.1 of Nemophila menziesii. Taxonomy (NCBI): domain Eukaryota; kingdom Viridiplantae; phylum Streptophyta; class Magnoliopsida; order Boraginales; family Hydrophyllaceae; genus Nemophila; species Nemophila menziesii. The sequence continues at coordinate 10,533,917 of JARWIR010000008.1, forward strand.
TGGATGCAGAATTTTCCACCTAACTTATATTCTTTGCATAATTATCATTAGTATAGAATTGCTAGCACAAAGTGAGTTCTGGTGGAAGGAGTATTAGAAGAGGATGTTCTCAATTCTGACAAATATTGATAAATAGTAAAATCATGGAGATTACGTTTTATGGAATAGTCTTGTAGAGATTGGGAAACCAAGAGTTCGTAGACTTAGAATATGGGCATGCCTTTCATGCTCGAATTACTTGCCTACTTTAGAAATGCTCTATGTGTAGGGATTGTTTGTGCATCCTATGTACATTTATTGTACAAATAATAAGAAAAAAAGAAGTATGTGTTCCTTAATCGGTAATTTTTTAATTATGTATGTGGTAGTTGGTTGACAAATGGGGAGTAGGTGACTTCCACTAGCTAGATAGACGTTAAGCTACAACTGGTTGCCTAAATTAAGGGGAATAATTTGTTTTGAGTTATGGTTGGTTATGTGTTTACTGGTTATATATGCTCCATTTGAAGGGTAAGAGATAATATCTTACATGGTGGCACTCAGCTAACTTAGTAGATTGGTTATTGGATTTAGTGATTAATGAGATGATTTTTTTTGAGACGAAACATAATGAAATATTGTTTGAAAAGGGGGATAGTTATTGTCGATAGTTAGTAAATGTGTTAAGTGTTTTAGTTTTTCATAATTGTTCTTATATGTTGCAAATGATTGTACAAGTTAGGGACCTTAATTGCATTTGTAATAGTTGAGTGTTTGTCTTAAGTTTAGGGTTTTTTCATGGTTTGTAATATATTACACTGTGTTGTAAATGTTTATAGGAGACAAGGTTATTTAGTTGTTTGTAATCATGTAAGGATTTATGTTTAGGGTTCCATTAGCATATTTATTTAGCAACAAAAAAAATCTCGTAGAATCTTTATCCTTAACTATTAATACATCAATTAAATACACATTGTTTGTAAAGTCTCTTCCATAATTTGATGGGTTTGTACCCATTCTTTTAAGATAAACTTTTCCTTGTCAAGATCCATATCAATGAGGGGTATATACCCATTGGTTTAATTTTATGCACAAGAATAATATTATCAATTAAAACTAACAAAATACAACAGACTACTATGATAGGTATATACTTGCCACTATAACACCATCAATAAGACAATTTCTGTAAAATATACACACCACTGTGATGGGCATATACCATCCCTGTAAGACCCACAAAAATGCAGAAAATACCACTATGATGGGTACACATACTATATCCACGAAATTGCAGAAAAAATCCACTATGATGGGTATATGCCCACGAAATGCAGATCTATACCGACAAAAATTTCAGATCCATACCCACAAAAATCAGATTCATACTCACGAAAATTGAGATCTATAGCCACGAAAATATAGATCTATACCCATAAAATAAAGATTTATACTTACAAAATGCAGATTCACACGAAAATATCTCTCTTTTTTGGGGTTTTTAATGGGGTGGAGGTTTTGTTGTATAAGAAATTGAGAGATAAAGAGAAGTTTGTGTTGTATCTTTATCGTAACAACAATTGAGTGAGAGAGAAAGAGAGAGCGTCTGAAAAAATCAAGATAAAAATATTAGCAAAGATAAAATAAAAAGAGAGAGAGAAGATAGGAAGAAGAGTTATAAGGGATTAATAGGATGTCAAATTATCACTAAGGGTGTAAGGGTCTTTGCATCCTAATTAGTTGGTAATAACTAGACAATTTGTACCAAAATTTATAATAGAATATGAATAGACTCTTAGGCCGCTATAAGTTATTGACCCAACCAAAAACTGCATGGTGATTTGTTTTCATAAACCTCATGGGATAAGAGCTTTTTTTGTACCAAATGACTAGTTGTAGATTAAGAAATACCACTTAGCCAAATAAGGATTTTATCCTAACCAACATGAGAAGAACACATGCTACTCCGATATTTTAAACAAAAATCAATACAAAAAATAATAAGACTAAAATTTGATAGATAAATAATTATTAGTAAGTAACTCCAATTTAAACTAAGTTTGATTATGAGGTCCCATTGTAATTAACATAATTTTCATAATAAAATTAAGAATATACAAGTTCATTTTGATTTCCTTTACCAAATATATAGTTTGAACCATGTAATTGAAAGTAAATATTTGATAATTACTTACCAATATGTCGGGTAATGTTTAGCCTCGGAAATTATCATATATAAATGACATGACCAACGATCAATTATTGTATGTATACCTAAAGGTACAAAAAGATGTACTTAATAATAAATTTAATTGACATTTTACATAAGTATTCAAGAAATAATTATATTTTACAAATATTGCTGAGTTATGAATAGGATTCACACACACATATATATATATATATATATATATATATATATATATATATATATATATATATATATATATATATATATATATATACAAAAATACAATTGTGTACTTAAATATTAGAATGTATAAGAGAGTGTGAAACATAGGTCACCAAACCTACCCAAATTCCGAATAATAAATTGAACCAAAACATAATGGGTTTGAAAAGATAAACCCTAAAATCGACCATAATTGATATAATAACATTGGGTTTTTAAGTATTTGGCAGGTTTTAGGTTGAGTATTTATAAAATATAATTCATATTTTAAATATTAAATTCTTAAGATGTGTAAAAATATTTATCTTTGCAAATGTGCAACATCCAATATTAAAAAATTGTAAAGAAACGATTACGATTCATAGATCTAAAAAGTATCTTAGAAAATAAACACAATTAATTACAGATGTAGAAGATCTATATTGATTGAATAACATACTCATGAATCTGTCGCTCAGTTTTACAAATCTTCACATTTCAATTGTATAGAATATTGTTTATGATTGGTTTTGGTATTAAACATCTTCAATTCTAAAACAAGTACTTGATGTTTAACATAGAAGGAATAACTCGTTTTACTTTGAATTATTAAATAAATAAGGATTAAAGAAGAATAAATTAGAAAAAGGAGGTGGAAGAGGTAAATGACATAGGAAAGCCAGAGAGGAAGGAGGTGTTCAATTAGTGTTTAGAATGAAAATAAAAACTTAAAATCGTGTATATTCTAAAATTCATGGATTACCTAGGCTAATTTGTTTTTTAAAACGGGTCGTGTAATCTGAACCGAAAGTATTGGGAAAAAATATTGATATTTGGCCATTGGATCGGTAGGGTGGGCTTGTCGATTTTGGTTTTTTATAATGGCCTACTTTAGCCTAGTAAACTCTTTTTACAATAAATATATAAGAAGTAATTATAATAGAGTTTTTTCTCAAATATTTAAACATTAGTCTTTATATATTATCTTTATTTACCACATACTCGTAATTTACACATCCTTATTTACACACCTAAAATAGTACCATTGTTGGTGGTGGATTGGATAACCAATTAGAGTGATGTGTTACCAATCATTATTGGCAGTGCTGATCTAAAGCACTATTTCCGAGACTTCAATTACTGGGCGGAAGGGGCAATGAGATGGTTTGACTGGGAAAAGATGGAAATATGATTGGAAAAGAGAAAATGGAAAATTATAATGTTACGAGGGTATGTTCATTTTATTATATAACATATTGGGTAAATTTTATAGTTCTATATAAAACATACTAAAGACAAATATAATGAAAACAATTTCTATACATTTTCATTTTCCAATTTCTTTTTCTGGATTGGATTATATGGTATAAAATAAATACACAAATAATGATGCCTTATCGCAAGACGTCCAACAGCCTATAACTTATTGCCTGTTAGGAAATGCTTTTTTAGAACTTTTATAACTTTTTAAAGTATTTTAGACCTTAAAATATATTTTTATAAGAAGCACCAAGTATGTGCTTCCTAAAAAACAACTAAAGTGATTTTAGATTTCAAAATGATTTTTAATAATTATTAAATTTTATTCTGAAATCTCTTTTTTACTCTAAAATAAAAACTTTCAAACGGGCCTTTAATCTTTTCCAAAGTAGCAATACTGATCACCAAATATTTTCTCCAATAGGGTTGTATTTTTAAAGTTATATTCCATATTTTTTATATATATATATTTTTTTGGACAGTCATATTTTTTATATATGAGTAGCCAAAGTTTGTATAAAATCCCACCTTGCCAAACCATCATTTTCAGCATTGTCTTTTTAATATGGAATATATTGTTTGTCATAATTAGGGATGGCAATGGATCGGTTTTTGCAAAAATTTCAAAAACCATAACCGTATTATTCGGTTTTGGTTTTTAAAACGGTTTTGCGGTTTTAAACGATATTCAGATAATAATTTATTAATACATTAAATTTCATAAAATAAAACAACATATATAAAAGAAATCTACAAGATTTATACAAAATTGTGTTGGTATTTGATTATATTGCATATTATTATTTAATTGGTTAAATCTAGTATTTTGATTTTGCTTTTAGAATTTTAGTATATCTAATTTAACCTAAATTATTATAAAATTTGAATATATATATGATAATAAACGGTTTTCGGTTTTTTAGTTTTATTTTTATTAAAAACTATAACCTAACCGTTTTACTAATCGGTTACACTTTTCAAAACCATAACCTAATAGAGTTCACCACGGTTATATAATTTGGTTTTCAATCGGTTCGGTTATCATCGATTTTGGTTTTTAACCATAACCATTGCCATCCCTAGTCATAATTTAGAAACGAAATTATATTAACAGAAAACTTGATATATACAATAGATGTGATGGTATAAAATGAGGGGAAGAATAAAATGATATGGATTTTGGATGTGCTTCGAGGAATAGTTATCGAAGTCAGGGTTAAACAGATCAGAGATCTATTAGTGTCACCTGAGGTGTGATAAAATAATGAATAAAATAAGTGCAAATAAACACCCTAGGCTGAACACGGTTTTGCAAGTATACATGACGTATGCAAGTTTTTATGATAAATAAGATTCGTTCCTCAAAGACTACGAAAGATAGAAAGAACTTATGCAATTTATCTAGTGCAGATATAAAAGATATAATTAATAATACGCAAGAAAATAAAGACTAAAGAGATTTTTATCTGGTTTTTATAAAGAGAAAATTAAAACTAATACAGTAAAGACAAGAAAAGTAAATAAAAGAAAAGAAGACAGTATGATAGTTTAGCCTGAGAAATTAGCAAGTATCCCCACTAGTCTTGTACATTCTAAACATGTAAGGGTGAGTCATGTAATATTGCAATAATCGGCTTCAATCGCAAGGTAGTTTCAAATAGGGTTATCCTGTGCCAAGAGGGTCCTAAGTAAACTTTTCCTACAATCGATTAAATGGTGATAACACCAAACCATAATGATTATCTAGTTAGGCTGGGTTGTCAGGACCAAATCTGTATACTAGATGTTATGTGTTGTTTCCATAGTTAAACACCCCTTTCGAGTGATCATCTAACTACTATTAAGGTAATCCTTTACGTTTGCAACCGCAAAGAAAACAGATAGTAAATCAAAACACATAAACAGAGAAATAATACATGGATTCAATTTAAAACATATCATTCCCAAATTAAATAGATGTCAAACAAGTCCAGGGTTCATACATATATGCTAAATCTCAAGCTAAAATTATTTAACTCATACTAAAGAAAGAAATGAAAATAATTACAGATTTGAAGGTTGAAGATGACATAATATGGTGTTCAACTCCTTCCAGACTTCTTTTCTTGTGTTGTAAGCTTCTTCCTGGCTTAAGGACTAGCCAAGGATATATTTCTTCAGAATAAAGGGCGTATTTATAGGGTATAGGAAACCCTAAAACGTTTTCTTGGAGTGGAAGACAAGTAACTTGTACTCTAGCCCAACTCAAATTTGTAACCCTAAAATATAGAAAAGGTGGGATTTTGGTGTTGTTTTGTTTTGGATGTAACTCCTTCAATACTTATCCGTTTAACGCGTTCCAATAGTCAAAACTGATCGTCTTGGAAAGTTCTATAACTTTGACCCAGACCATTCTTCCAAATTCCTATCTAATCTTGAGTTATGATCACTTTTATGTTCGTAGCTGCTGGAATTCAGATTTATTTGGCAACTTTATCGTTATCTTTTCCTTTTTCATATGTCTTTCATTTATCTCCAATTTCCATGTTTATCATCTTTCCCTTATCTCTTAGAATTAACTTGACATTTAATTAATTACCATATATCTTTAAAGCTTCACAATTAACAAACAATTAAACCCAATATGCTCTATAACTAATAAATAATTAAATTAAGACACAAAATAGGAAAGTGTACTAAATCATGAGGAAATCGACCTATATCCTAATAAATACACCTAAAATGATGTCTCCAAGATAGATTAAATCATCACAAATGGGGAGACATCATCTACTATCACAACTAAACCTACTTACTTAGAAATAGATCTACCATATATATCTTCGAAGAGTGTCTAATATAATTTGAAGTACACCTTGTAGGATTGGAATTTGTAATGGATCATGAACGATATCCATGGTTGTGTGATGGTTTCTAGAATTAGGTGTTCCCGAATTCCAATACTACCCAACACATCATCGGTTAGGTATATGGAGAGATTTCTTCCTGATAACACTCTGGCACTCAAGTTAGGAAAAATAATGCATACATCTCTCAACAATAGCAAGGCATATTTATAGATGCCCATAACCCATTGAGTAACTTGGCGAGCCTTGGTTGATGGACTTTTCAGTGTCATACTAGATTCGATACTTGAGAATTAGATGCATTCTTTTCCCTTTTGAACATTTTTAGTGACTCGTGGTTTTAACCTCTTGACGAATGGGGACATGCCCGAGGCAGAGTCTTCTTGGATCTTGATAGAGAGAATCCTACTCCAGTGTTCAATGCCTTTATTGTTGAAGGTGATTCTATTGGGATTGCCTTGATACGTCAATATTCAATAAGGAATTTTAGGTAAGTTACTTCAAGGACATTCAAATCTGGTATGACAGTGTGTCTTTCGTCCCTAGAGGCGATCTTATGCCCGATGCAATACTCTTTTGACAATTATGGTCATATGACATTTACCATAGGGGGAAAGCCTTAATGCAGTTACACATTCCTATTTGTTAGCTCTCAACATGTTGGTCTTTAGTACCTTGTAGGCCTTATTGGGCAATGAAGGTCACACCGATCAAAATGATAATAATTGTAACCTCGTAGAATCAAGGATAGCCTGAAACTTCCCAAGCAAAGAGAGCATATTAACCTATAGGCACAAAGAGCATTCAGGCAAAAACTCTACAAGGTGATGATATCAAAGAAACCACTCAGACTTATCCCGTCAATAGTTTAGTATGATATATTATATCACCAACATCAACCTCGGTTTTGTGGTCCAAATCCAACTACAACATGTATATATGTCAAGATATAAGGCGCCAATGAAATGGTTATTAGTAACTTCCTAGATAACTCTATATATAGGATAAACATTGTAGAGAAACGCAACCAATTTAATTCATGTTTTACGCCATAATCATTTGCAATAAAGATCTTTTGATCTTTTGCATATTATTATTGTTAAACAAATTAAATTCTTCTTAAACTCAACCATTGTAATTGATATATTTTCTATTTGGTAGAATCTATTCTATCATACTGACTCTATCTGCGGAAACGAAAGTTCAAACCCCATTGAGATACCATGTATAACTATTAGAAGACAACAAAAGAAATCAAACATACATATAGAAACAAAGTTAGAAAACATCAACCCTCCTTTTGTGCAAATCTTGATAGGAAGATTAGACAATGGGGGGGAGGGAAACCACCAAACATAGACAAAGCATTTTCATGAAAGGAAAAGTTGAAGATCTAGCCACAATAACAACTGATAAATAAGCCAACTATATGTAAGTGACAAAGTACCTCAATATAGTCCTCAGGCATTGGGAAAGTCATTGCAAGCCAAGCAACGGAATCGCGGTGGGGAATAATTCTGAATATCAAACTCAAAATTTGGTGTGGACATAATGCATAAAACAAATGTACACACTAATTTACTATTTAAAAGAAAAATGCAGTGTATTGTTAATATGCAGGTTCTACCGTTATATTACCCGCACAATGGGTATCACAGAAAAGGAATCAAAAAATATTTAGAATAATGTTTTACATATGTTAGACTCATGCAAATTAAGATAGGTTTTACTTTAAAGTTACTAAAGCTTATGTTAGTTCTAGGGCACAGGCACAAATTAAGTTCTCCCTCTCAGATCATATTATTGTATTCCGACAATATCTAACCATGCATACAAAACTTGATCAAAAACCTCTTGTTTGTTTAACGAGTCAAGAAAAGTGGTTAGACTACGGTCACCAAAAAACCTTTAAAAAAACTTTTGTTAGATTAACGAGTCAAACAAAGTGGTTAGTCTACGGTCACCATAAAAACCTCAATCCAACCTCTCACTACGTTATCGAGTACAACTGGCTAAGCCTCTGTGGTAATTACTACAACATCGATCCAGACTCATGTTAGGTTATTAGGTAAAACTGGTAATACCTCCAGGGTCACCACTAAAACCTTGATGCAATCTTCCTCTAGGTTACGAGTGAAACTGGTTAGACCTTTATGGTTACCACTAAAACCATGATCAAACCTCCTGTTGTAATATCAAGTAAAATGGGTTAGACCTCCAGGGTCACCACTAAAACCTCTATCCAACCCCCTCTAAGTTATCGAGTAAAACTGGTTAGATCTCCATAGTCAATACTAAGACCTTGATCCTACATTCTGCTAGGCTATTGAGTAAAACTGGTAAGACCTCCATAGTCACCACTAGAACTTGATCTAACCTCATGCTATTTTATTGAGTAAAACTGGTTAGAACTCCACCGTAATTACTAAAAACTCGATCCAACCTCAAGATAGGTTATCAAGGAAATTTGGTTAGACCTCTATGGTCACAACTAAATCCTTGATCAAATCTCACGCTAGGTTATTGAGTAAAACTATTTAGACTCCATGGTCACCATTAAAATCTCGATCCAACCTCCCACTAGGATATCAAGTAAAAGTGGTTAGACCTCCATGGTCACCACTAAAACCTCGATCATACCTCTTTCTAGATAATCAAGTAAAACTGGTTAGACCTCCATGATCACCACTAAAACCTTGATTCATCATTTTTACTAGGTTAACGAGTATAATTGGTTAGACCTCCTAGGTCACCACTAAAACCTTGATCTAACCTTCCTTTAGGTCATCTTGTAAAATAGGTTCGATCCACATGGTCACGATTAAAACCTCAATCCAACCTTCTAATAGATTATCAAGTAACACTAAGTATGCCTCCAAGCTCATCTCGGTCAAAACCTCCTTATAGGTTATCAAAATAATGTTACATGGTTAGCCTACAAGTCAACATACCTCCTCTACCTAATATCATGTTACAAATTAGGCTTCTAAATTTTATCTTATTCTATCTCAATCAAACCCCCAAAGTAATTGTTATCAAGTTGAACATTAAATGCCCCGAACCAAGAAGGTATTGAGTTGCCAACACAAAGGGATCAGAAATTTCTGCTATCTTATTATGCCTAAATTATGGTCAAGATATAGGTAATGTCATCACAGGCCCAACAAAACATAATATATCTAAATTATATAAAAGTCTATTAAACGGTTTCTTCTTAAAACAAGTATATAATGATAAAAATTATGCCATAAATCATTGAAAAGAAGATGTTATGCTATAAATTATAAAACATGTAAAGGTAATAGAGTCATCTCCCATTTATCAAAGATGTTTCCATTAAAGAGACAAGTATATGGCCAACTCAACCAAAATTGTAATGAAGGGGCCCGACAAACATTCATGAAAACTATAAATATAAAAACAAATATAACATCAAAGAGTTCAAATATATGAAAAACTAAGCCTCTGGTTCATACAAACTAAAAGGAAAACACTTAGCTTAAAAAGCAACGTTTAGCCCTACTTCCTACAGGAAAAATCTCAAAACTATCGCTTTGAGAGTAACAAACTAAAAATACATCAAAAACCGTAAATTCGTAAGCAGTTGTAACAAAATGAGACCTCAAGAAACAATCATGGGGAAATTTAATCTTGGTAATCTTACAAAGAAAATTATGGATAACCCTATTAGAGGTTGCAGAAGCTTTCATCTTCTCTATAAAGCGTAATAAAACCATTGGGATATTTGTGTTAACAACGCCTGGTTCCATAGAAACCAAAAGGATCCAAGGATATTAAAAGATGTAGGTTTAAAGAATTATGTTCCTCCTCGAAAGATAAGCTATTTGTGAAGCCTTGCTTCTAAATCTCTATGGAATGTCAACCATGGATGACTAATGCAAGTTATTTAGATACCTTCTCGTAAGAAAGAATTATTCATAATATCATGCCTATATATTGAAAATACAATTTAACATCAATCGTCATGATTGATGACATTTAATATACTTGAGAAAACAAGTTAATCATGACATGTCTTCGGAAAAAAGGGAAAATGGCATGCCAATGTTAGTTATCGTGGAAGCTAAAACGTTGCCATTTTACCATTAAACTCGTAAATTAAATCCATGAATACATTTCTCAAAATAAAGAGAAATTCAAATTCACCACCTATAGATAAAAGAAACCCATGTTGTGCAAGGGCCAACAGACCGATAGGAGGCAGACAAGTATGAACTCGAATCGTTGTCCTCCATCAAACCTAACATGTCCCAATAGATATATGTAGGGTTGCAAATGAACCGATGCTCTCGCCAAGGGCTCAAGTTTGAGTATGCTAAAAGTTTGTTTGAGTTCGGCTCGTTAGTTAAACAAACCAAGCTCAAACTTTAAATTCATGCTCGTTTACTAGACGAGACAAACTCAAACTTGTATAAACTCGACTCGTTAAGTTCGTGAACAGTTTGATAAGAGCTCGTTAATAGGTTTGGTAGATATATTCAATTAAAAATTATCAATTTTATATGTATGTATATATATATATATATATATATATATATATATATATATATATATATATATATATATATATATATATAAACTCAAAACTCCGTAAAAATGTATATATAATTAATCATAACTAAAATATTCTATATCTAGTAAGTATATTATTTGTTCAAGTCAAATTATGTAATGTGTTGTATATTAGTTTTACTTAACTTCATTATAAATCACAGGAGAACCCAAAAATATATATATATCATAGAAAAATAAACAAGACATAAATGAGTCTAAAATAAACCAATCCAAGCCGAACTCAAGCTTGGAAAAAATAAGGTTGATAGGGATTTGTTTGAGTTTGGCTCGTTAGTTAACGAACCAAGCTCAAGAAAGCTAAAGTTCTGATCGACTCGGTTCAAATTCAAATCAAGCTCAAGCCCGCTAAAATATTAGCAAACAAACTCAAGAAAGCTAAAGTTCGATTAGGCTCGGTGCGTTTGCATCCCTAGAAATATGAACTGAGTCGAGGGTCTGAGGGAATAACTTTCTATTTTAGCAAGTTCCTCGTATTGACTTCATGACGAGAAAGAGACTTACGAATGGATGTCGTCTTATGATCCATTATGTCCTTTAATTTCTTTGTGACCTGATCAAGTTGGTCCTTAAGAAAAATATTCTCAACTTGAGCATATATAAAATGGCATCGCGTGATCGATAACTCGTTTTCCAACCTGCTTGTTAGTACCTACTCTCGGGATATGCTTTCACATAGAAAGAGTCTAAGAAGATAAATAACATAACACTTAATCAATGTGAGTCTATGTTTCCAAATACCTTACTACCTTGCTCTAAATTGTGATCATAAGAAAAAGTAAAACCTACTCCATCTACAAGAAAAAGAAAACCAAGTGTGGATGTGAAGAAAAATATTTGATTTATAAATGATGATAAACTGTATCTGACTGGACACCCTAGTCCCAAAATAGAAACTATTTATACTTCACGTGAAGCAACCCCCACAAAAATTGGTGGAAGTATAAAGGCTAGCCATCGTGGCCTCAAAGAATGGCAATGTGGTTTCATAAAAAAAGCCACAAACAAATGCACAAGTAGTGTACCCATACGCTACATTCACATTACAATATTGGCTTAAGAAAAGGAATGGACAAAATAAGTTAATACTATCTCAAGATCATTACAATTTTTTGTTAATGAAAAGAAGAAATAAAAAAATCCATATACATTTGTTGAAAAGTGAGCCAAAAGAATCAGTTGGGATTAGCTCACTGGCCAGGACTTTGATCATCCAATCTAGTGGTGAAGGTTCGAACCGAGTCAATGACTTAGAGTCCAAAGGGGCTCTCCTATGTAACAAAAAAAATATTGAGCCAACAGGGTTACAAAATAAAAAAAAGGGCGAAACATAAATAGTACCCTCTCTATCTAGCAGTCTCTCAGAAGGGGGTGCCACGTCCAAAACTTTCATAGGTTCTGGTTGAACACAGAAAGTGATGCCATCATAATTTACACCCATATATTGATGTTGCTTCAAGCATTCCATCCACCTAGAGTATATGCATTGAGATATAACTAAAAAAGGCTTGTTCAAACCTTTCAGAAAACTAAAACTCTTTGACAACTCTAGACATGGCTTATTAAAGGATATGGGGATGAAAAGTCACCTTGTTCCTCAATGTCAACACCTTGAGTTTTAATTCACACTTTGGAATCAACCTTCTTAACCTCGTCATGTTCGTAATTCACGAAAGTGGTCTGGGATGCCTGTAAAATCATCTATGTGTAAAAAGCTTTCCTATTGGTTTCTAGTTGCTCCATCATTGAGTTTACCCCTTTTGGAACAAATTTCATTGATAGTCTTCTCAGCCATATCGAGAGACACTTGGAATAGTGGGATATTTTCCCTCAAATACTTGACAAGGTCGCACACAAACTTACGTCGATGAGTTAGGACCATAGTAGTGCTACCTATTCACTCCCACGAGCATCCTAAGAAAAAAAAGAGTGTTGGTAATAAGTCATTAGAAACACAAAGACCTTTTCTATTTAGGCAAACACACTTGTTCTCTCTAAGAGAAGAGGAAAACTTCTGGGAGGTCTCTTCACCTTTCTTAGCAACCAAGGTACTAAACCACATTTTTCTTCTCCATCACTATAAATAGTGATTGATAATGAGGAAATGGAATTGGTACCTACATGATCATTGACCCTCAGTGTCGATCGTTAATAAAACCTTACTGCCTCCGTCAATCACATCATGAGCATCAACAGTTAAGTCACCCACCTAACATCCTATGTAATAATTACATACTGAATTGTTTGGAAAATTCCTTGTATAATATGTTTAACCACATGAAAGAAGCCAATCAATTATGGAAATTACTTGAAAAGATATACAAGACCAAATATACCACAACAAATCATTTTGTGATCGGTAGGCTTCTTGATTTTAGAATGGTTGATTTAAAACCATTCATGTCTCAAGTACAATAATACTAGTTGATTATGTATGAATTAAGTGGTTGAAGGAATGAATTCGGTAGAACCTTTTTGAGTTGGTGCACTTCTGGAAAAGATGCCTCCATCGGACAAAGACTTCAATAACTACCTAAAAAACAAGCAAAAAAATTCGTGAAGAATTAGTTGTAAGTTTTAGAATCGAGGAAGACAACTTACTGACTACAAAATCAACCAACTCTCGATCATATTAGGCCAAGGAATGTTGAGCAACAAGCGGAAGAGGCAAGGACTATCAAACGATGACAAGAATAAGTAGTTGAAATTCAACGGGGTTTATCACAACTACAAAAGGTATGGAAATCATACGAAGGACTGTCAAAACAAGAAAGTACAAGGAAACCAAAAGAATGGTAAGATCGGTTAGTTATATGTGATTTAGATATCCAATTGTATTGACGATTTTAATCTCGCAACAACGGTCTAAAAGTCAACCTTGTCGGAAACCCAAGACTAATGTGGGTACACACTAGAGCAACCCAACACGTGCTCGGAAAATATATGATCAAAACATACAAGAAAGCTACAGATGAGGAAACCTTATACCAGATAGATTTTGTTGAAAGTACAATCCAGAAAATAGCTGAGCATGATCAATGACATGCATGTTCTAGACATCCGCAAGAACTTAGTTTTGTGTCCTTACTGTGAAAGGTTGGATTTAAACTTGTATTTATAAATGATAAATTTTTATTAGCTAAAAATGAAATATATATGGGATAGGGTTACCTTTCAAATAACATAATTATAATGAATATAATGAACGAGATACCAACTAAATATGTAATGGATAATAATGAATGAAAAAATATGATTATGTTCATATTCTTGAATGTCTAGTTTATGGCATGATATATTAGGACATGTTAATTTTGGCTCATTAAATAAGTTAGTAATCAACAACTTATCACCTAATGTTAACTTCAATTATCAAAAGGAATGTGAAGTATGTGTTGAGTCAAAATTAAACACAACCTCACCTAAATATATAAAAAATGACTTTAGTACCTTTAGAGTTAATTTGTAATGACATATGTGACTTAAAGTTTTTGCAAACTATAAGTGGTAAAAAAATATTTCTTATCTTTTATTGAGGTTGCACAAGGTATTGTAAAAGGATCTTATTTGAAGTAAGGATAAGGGCTTAGAAGAATTTAAACAATACAAAACTGAAGATGAGAATCAACTAAATAAAAATATTAAAAATCTTAGAACATATAGAGGTTGGGAATATGTGTCACCTTTTGAGTAATTTTGCGTCGTACATGGAATCATCAATCATCAATGGAAATAATATCTACATGTGTATGTGGTAGTTGGTTCAGAAAGACTTTAAGCTACAACTAGTTTCCAAAATTAAGGGAAATAATTCGAATTGAGTCATGGGTGGTTAGGTGTTTACTGGTTATATATGCTCCATTTGAAGGGTAAGTAATAATATATTGCATGGTGGCACTATGACAGATAACTTAGTAGATTGGTTATTGGATTTGGTATAAGTCAATGAGATGAATTTTGTTTAGACGAAACATAATTAAAAATTGTTTATAAAGGGAGGATAGGTATTGTGGATAGTTAGTACATGTGTTAAGGGTTTTAGTTTTTCAAAATAATTCTTATATATTGCAGATGATTGTACAAGTTAAGGACCTTAATTTCATTTGTAATAGTTGAGTGTTTGTCTTAAGTTTAGGGTTTTTTAGGGTTTTTTTATGGTTTGTAATATATTACGGTGTGTTGTAGATTTTTATAGGAGACAAGGTTATTTTAATTGTTTGTGATAATGTGTAAGGAATTATGTTTAGGGTTCCATCAGCATACTTGTTTAGCAACAAAACAATAAATATCTTACAATCTTCATTCTTAACTATAAATACATCAATTAAATTCACATTTTTTATCAAGTCTCTTCCATAGTTTGATGGGTTTGTACCCACTCTTTCAAGATAAACTTTTCCTTGTAAAGGTTCATATCAAGATACATATAGTGATGGGTATATACCCATTGGTTTAATTTTCTGTACAAGAATAATATTATCAATTAAAACTAACAAAGGACAACAGACTAGAATGATAGGTATATACTTACCACTGCAAGACCATCGATAAGACAATTTCTGTAAAATAAGCACACCACTGTGATGGGCATATATCCATCCTTGTAAGACCCACAAAAATGCAGAAAAGTACCACTGTGATGGGAATATATACACACGAAATGCAAAAAATGCCACTATGATGGGTACAGATACTATATCCACGAAATGCAGACCTATACCGACAAAAATTTCAGATCCATACCCACAAAAATCAAATCCATAATCACGAAAATTGAGATCTATATCCACGAAATACAAATCTACACCCACAAAAATATAAATTTATACCTATAAAATGCAAATTCATACTAAAAATAAGTTTTATGAGTTCTTACACTTAGAAACGTATCTTTAAACCTACAATACCTTAAACTTCAATACCTTAAAAACTTATCTTTAAACCTACAATACCTTAAACAATATCTTTTGTTTTGGGTTTTTTTAAGGGTGGAGGTTTTGTTGTATACGAATTTGAGAGATAACTAGAGAGCACCTCAAAAAAATGAAGATAGAAAAAAAAAATATTAGCATAGATAAATAAAAAGAGAGAGAAGATAGGAAGAAGAGTTATAAACGGATTAATAGGATGGCGAATAATAGATAATGGTGTAAAGGACTTTGCATCCTAATTAGTTGGATAATAACTACGCAATTCGTACCAGACTGATTATAGAATATAGTAGACTCTTAGGCCGCTATAAGTTATTGACTCCACCAAGAATTGCATGGTTATTCATTTTTCATAGACCTCATGGGATAAGAGTTCTTTTTTTATACCAAAAGACTAGTTGTAAGAAGAACACATGCTACTCTAATATTTTAAATAAAATTAAAATAATCAATACTAAAAATAATAAGAATAAAACTTGATAGACAAATAATTATAAGTAATTAACTCCGATTTAAACTAAGTTTGATTATAAAGTCTCAATATAATTAATATAATTTTCATAATAAAATTAAACCAATACAAGTTCATTTTTATTTTTCTTTACCAAAGATATAGTTTGAACCATGTAATTGAAAGTAAATAGTTAATAATTACTTACCAATATGTCGGGTAATGTTTAGCCTCCGACATTATTACATAAAAATGACATGACCAATGATCAATTATTGTATGTGTACCTAAAGGTACAAAAATATGTCATTAGTAATTAATTTTATTGACATTTTATTTAAGTATTCAAGAAATAATTATATTTTCCAAATATGGCTAAGTTTTAAATAGGATTCACATATATATACAAAAATACAATTGTGAACTTAAATATTAGACATCTATGTATAACAGAGTGTGAAAAATAATACCACACTAATCAAGTAGTATTAAAGTATAGTCATGAAATAAAAAGAGTTGTATTATTTTTAAATGTAAAACAAGACTAAAATGTTAATTTTATTATGTAAAATTGTTAGGGTGAGCACAGGTCACTTCACCTACCCAAATTACAAATAATAAATTGAACCAAAATATCGTGGGTTTGAAAAGATAAAACCTTAAACCGACCATAATTGATAGAATAACTTTGGATTTGTAAGTATTTGGCAGGTTCAGGCTGATTATTTATAAGATATAATTCATTTTATAAATATTAAATTCTTAAGATGTGTAAAAATATGTATCTTTGCAATATGCAACATCCAATATAAAAAAATTGATAAGGAACGATTACGATTCATAGATCTAAAACATAACTTAATAAATAGACACAATTAATTACAGATGTAGAAGATCTATATTGATAGAATAACATACCCATGAAACAGTCGCTCGGTATTACAAATCTTCACATTCCAAGTGTATAGAATATTGTTTATAATTGGTTTTGGTATAAAACATCTTCAATGCTAGAAAAAGTACTTAATGTTTAACATAGAAGGAATAACTCGTTTTACTTTGAATTATTAAATAAAGAAGGATTAAAGAAAAATAAATTAGAAAAATGAGGTGGAAGGGGTAAATGACAGAGGAAAGCGAGAGAGGAAGGAGGTGTTCAATTAGTGTTTAGAATGAAAATAAAAACTTAAAATCGTGTATTTTTTAAATTCATGGGTTACCTAGGCTAATTTGTTTTTTAAATCGGGTCGTGTAATCTGAAACGAAAGTATTGGGACAAAGTATCGATATTTGGGCCATTGGATCGGTAGGGTGGGCTTGTCGATTTTGGTTTTTCAGAATGGTCTACTCTAGCCTAGCAAACGCTTTTTACAATAAATATATAAGAAGTAATTAGAACAGATTTTTTTCTCAAATATTTAATTATTTATCTTTATTTACCACTACACATCCTTGTCTACACACCTAAAAGAGTACCATTGTCGGTGGTGGATTTGATAACCAATTAGAGTGATGTGTTACCAATCATTATTGGCAGTTCTCTAGAGCACTATTTCCGTGACTTCAGTTACTGGGCGGAAGGGGCAATGAGATGGTTTGACTCGGAAAAGATGGAAATATGATTGGAAATGAGAAAATGAAAAATTTAGGTAGTTATGAGGGCATGTTCATTTTATTATATAACATATTGGGTAAATTTTATGATTGTATATGAAACATACTAAAGATCAATATAATGAAAACAATTGCTATACATTTTCATTTACTAATTTCATTTTTTGGATTGGATTATATTGTATAAAATAAATAAACAAATAAGGGTAAAACCCTCGTCTGCCCCCTTAACTTTTCCCAAAGTGCACGGGCCGCCCCCGATCTTCATTTTTACCCTTTTTACGCCCCTTATCTTCACCTTTTGTGACACCGTTAGCCCTTTTTCCATTTCTCTGTTAGTTGATCGTTAATCAACGCCACAAGGCGCCATGTCATCGCCATCCAGCGCCACATCACCCCAACCGTCTTCGTCAGCATCGTCCCTAACTTTACAAAAAATCCATTGAAGGTTTGAATGCTTCAAACCTTCAACAATTGAGGGTTTTACCCATTATCATTACACCTCATCCGGAATGATATAAGTAATACCAGCCAAGGAATTGCTGATAATATAATTAATCTCCTTAAAGCGATTATTAGCTTTCAATTTGTTAAGAGTATCCCTCGCTTTTTCAATCCTTTTCATTGTGAAACTCTCTTGATTTTTCAATACCTTAGAAACGTATCTTTAAACCTACAATACCTTAAACCGACAATACCTTAAACAATATCTTTTGTTTTGGGTTTTTCTAAGGGTAGAGGTTTTGTTGTATACGAAAACGAGAGAGCACCTGAAAAAAATTAAGATAGAAAAAAAAATATTAGCATAGATAAATAAAAAGAGAGAGAAGATAGGAAGAAGAGTTATAAACGGATTAATAGGATGGTGAATAATAGATAATGGTGTAAAGGACTTTGCATTCTAATTAGTTGGATAATAACTACGCAATTCGTACCAGACTGATAATAGAATATAATAGACTCTTAGGCCGCTATAAGTTATTGACCCAACCAAGAATTGCATGGTTATTCGTTTTTCATAGACCTCATGGATAAGAGCTCTTTTTTTGTACCAAAAGACTAGTTGTAGAATAAGAGATACAACTTAGCCATATAGGGATTTATCCTAACCAACATAAGAAGAACACATGCTACTCTAGCCTAGCAAACGGTTTTTACAATCTATATTATATGGGACAACTCAAAAGTCAAAGAGTGGCCATGATTTATCTAGAGCAAAAATATATGGCATCTAAAATCATCTGGATCTTGCCACATGTACTCTAACCATATTACACCCCACTACTATCACCACTACTTCCTTCTAAACTACCAAATATCTCATTAAAAGTAATTATGTTACATTATTCAAATATTTCTTTCTTAACTACCAAATATCTCATTACTAGGGATAACCCGTGCCCGAGGGCACTAATTTGTTTTTAGAATATAAGAGAGAATGAAATGCATTAGTTATAGATAATCTGTTCGTCTAGATATTGCCCGTGCCCAAAGGGCATTATGTAAAAGTTAGTGTTAACAAAACCATTGGATAGTTAACGTATATTATATACAATTGAACGAATAAATAAAAGACCACATCTTGGAATGATCATTATACATTAAAGAATTAATATGTAGAGTAATCACACTCTTACATTTAAATTTTTTAACATAACTATAGAAATACAACCTAAGGAAAACGTTTGATACCCAAAAGTTAGATATATCCACTTTATTTGTATTTGTGTACCTCATTTTATTAACAGAAAAATATATTTCTCCCCCTACTTCATTATTCACCACAAACATTTTATATAGACATTGCAAGCGCTGCGGAATCGACAAATTTCATCAAATCTTTCTTTTGTTATAGGAATCTTATAATTCTAGATCTCTTATTTTTCTTTGTTGACCTAAGAAGTACCACCACATAATTACACTCATATTTTTATTTTTATGATTGCATTAAAATTTAAAATTCAGCGGCTACTTTACGATAGAATAGATCATAAATTTCTATATTTATAGCCACATAAATATGTAATATTACAATAACATTTAGTCTATATGAAAGTATCCACAGCAATGTTTACCTTTCTTTGTTGGTTACGAGTGATAACAGTAGTTATATGAAAAGTATAAGTGAATGTAGGTAGAAATATGCTTGCAAATATGACAATCAGTAGTAAACATTTCTTAAGCCAGTTATCTATTAATAAGATTAAATATTCTGTCAAAACATATTTTAATCATAACACAATAATCAATTTGACGTTTATAATATTAACATAGTAATCTTTTACAAAAAAGAGTAAAGATAAAAAAATTAAATAAATTTGAAAAAATAGTGTAGTGTAATCATCAAGATTTTCAGATTCTCAAACATGTGGAACATGTAGTAATATTTTATGCACAATTATTCATATTCTTCACATCTGAGTAATTCACTATGACTTTAAGGATGGCGGGGAGGATTATCTTGCGTGCAGTTCATATAGATTAAAAGAACTCTGGATAAGGGAGGCGAGAAAAAAGTTGATTATTAGTAACATGGTGTAGGGAGTGGAAGTATGTTTTACAGGTGTTGATATGTTTAAAAGAATTTGATTATTAGTAACATGGGTTAGAGAATGGGAGTATGTGCATGGGTTATAATATATTCTTTACTTAGTTGACACATGTAGAGATCTAGTCCATCAGAGGACCATATGCTTAGTTTACAAAATTTCTATCCCATCGTTTGACCTTCAGTTTTCCTTTTATAATACAGGTTGGATGAAAGTATTGTGAACAATAAAAAAGTTACATTTATTAAAAAATTGTAACAGATGAAGACACCTAATTTCTACTCATATGTGACAAATAAAAGATGTTATTCCGTTATGGATATAATTATCTATCAAAATTCACTTAGTTAGCTACATAAATAACACCAAAAAGTATAACTACCAGAAGTATAACTACCTGAAGTATAACTACATGTGAAATATTGTTTAAAATCATCCTCATATAGTATTGGTAATTTAACACCCTATGCAATGTAACCTGTAACATGGTTTGCATATTACGATGCAGAAACATAACATTATTATAATTGCAAAATTAATTTATAACACAGGGTAAAATTCCAACTCTTTGAAACATATGTATATGTTTATCTGTTTCATATAACACGATAACATTTGATGCAAATAATTCTCTTTTAAATTATCTCTTTTAAATTGATAAATTTTTGGAGAAATTTATATGATTCCAAGAAATTGACCGGGTGCTTTTGGGAGTTTGTTTATGCAACCAATTGACAGAGTGCTTATAGGTAGCGAGTCCCAAGTTGAGAAAAACAATCATGGAGAGGCATAACCCTTCTACTTGAGCCATTTCAATGTCATACTGGTTAATCTCCATAGGTATACTCTTAGAATCTGCAATTTCAACTCCTTAGTAACTATTTGATTATTTTGTCGCATTCATGCTTCCTTACTTATACTATTTGCTTCCTCAGATCGATAAGCAGGCCGTGTCTTACTTGTTTTTCCACTTAACAGATCATATCCGTAAGATGTTGGTACATACTTGGGTTATGCGTCCAAGGTCACTGTATCAAAAAGTTAGCAGAGTTATGTATCAAAAGAATTGTAATGGTAGATCTAAAGAAGTGGTTAAATTAATAATATTGAATGGGGTGAAAAGTAGTTAAAAGTAGTGAGGTAAAAGTAGTGGATTATTAATATATTTTTCTTATTTTTAATATCTGACATGTGGCAGGATCTGAACTGAACGGTCAGAGATGTCATATATTTTTGCTCTAACTCAATTTATTTGACTTTTCGCTTGTCCCATATAATATAGATTAAAGATTGACGAAAATCTTCACTAAAACTTTTCTGTGTGCAAATAACTCAGCTTTCTTTTATTAATGATTACTTTAAAATCGTTGATATTGCAAATCCTTAATATTTTATGAAAAATCATTCATTTGTATGTAATCTTCACTAAAAAATTATGTATGTGTTTGTTTGAAGTAATTATTATTGATTACATAATTATTAATTTTTTAAATTTTTTTTTAAGTTATTGCAGATCCTTAATATATTATGTAATCTTCACTAAAACTTTTTTTATGTGTTGGTTGTACAAATAAATTAGCTTTCTTCAATTAATGATTACTCTAAAATTATTGATCTATTTTTAATGTTTTTTACATACTGCAAATCTTTAATATTTTGTGAAAAAATAATTCATCTGTATCTAATCTTCACTAAAACATAATGTATTTGTTTTTTAAGTAGTAAATTAGCTTTCTATTATTAGTGATTACTCTAAAATCATTCATCTGTTTATTTTTTTTAGTTACTGGAAATCCTTACTATTTTCTGTAATCTTCACTAAAACATTTATTTATGTGTTTTTTGTGCAAATAAATTAGCTTTCTTTTATTAGTATATTCATTGATCTATTTTTTTAATTTTTTTTAATTATTGCAAATCCTTAATAATTTGTGAAAAAATCTTTCATCTATATGTAATCGTTCACTAAAACTTTATGTATGTGTTTGTTTGAAGTAGTAAATTAGTTTTCTTTCATTAATGATTACTCTAAAATCATTTTTTAATTGTTATTAGTTATTGCAAATCCTTAATATTTTTTATAATCTTCACTAAAACTTTTTTGTATGTGTTGGATGTGCAAATAAACTGGCTTTCTTCTATTAATTATTACTCTAAAATAGTTGATCTATTTTTATTTTTGTTAGTTATTGCAAATCCTTAATATTTTGTGAAAAAATAATTCATTTGTATGTAATCTTCACTAAAATTTTATGTATGTGTTTGTTTGATGTAGAAAATTAGCTTTCTTTTATTAATGATTACTCAAAAATTATTTCTCTATTTTTAATTTTTTTTAGTTACTGCAAATCCTTAATTTTTTCTGTAATGTTCACTAAAACTTTTCTATATGTGTTGGTTGTGCAAATAAATTATCTTTCTTTTATTATTTATTACTCTAAAATTATTGATCTAATTTTTAATTTTTTTTAGTTATTACAAATCCTTAATATTTTGTGAAAAAATCATTCATTTGTATGTAATCTTCACTAAAACTTTATGTATGTGTTTTTTAGCTTTCTTTTATTAATGATTACTCTCAAATCATTCATCTATTTTTTAATTTTCTTTAGTTATTGCAAATTGGTTATATTTTCTGTAATCTTCACTAAACCTTTTCCGTATGTGTTGGTTGTCAAAAAACTAGAGCAAAAATATGTGACACCCTAAATGAGCAATCTATTTGTTTTTTATTATCTTCCCACTACCCCTCCTCCTGAATCTTAACACCTTAAAAAGATCCCCTCCATCCCTTATTTTGTAATTAATTTCTTCCTTCAACAAATTATGTATGAATATTATTTAAAGGCGAGTACAGAGGAGAAATCTTTTTAATGAACTTAAGAGACAAAAGGTGATTTTCTTATTTTAATTTTTTTAATTGTGGAACATTTTAATTTATTGTGAGTTACTGTAAATCCAGGGAATATAGGGGTATTTTGTAGATTTCGTCAATTAAGTAAAGGAGAAATCTCTTCAAAATGTTCAATGGTGGTTGATTTCGGAGGTTCAAAAGATGGTGAACCAGGCGTTTTATCAAATGCCTCAATGAAAAAATACATTTAAGGTTGTTTACAAACCAGGTAACATTTAATAAAGCCCTTCAAGTTTAACAAAGTCTTTAGTTTTTTAATTACTAAGGTTGTTTTTAGTATTGGGTGGGTATAATGTATGTATATATGCGTACGGTCAAACTGGAAAGGGCAAAACATTTACTATGGAGGGTTAATTATAGTACTCTTAAATAATTATTTCGAATTTATAAGGAAAGAATTGAAACTGATCAGGGACCTTATTGAAGTTTGAAGATAGTAAGTGTGCTTTAAGTTTATAATGAACAGATTAGGGACATTCTTGCAACATCTCCTACCTCGAAAAAGTTAGTATTTTCTCACCAAGCATTATTTTGTTATATAGCTTACTTTGCATAATATAAGGAATTTATAGTGCGATTTTTGCTTAATATAGGGACCTATAGTTAATATCAGGTTCACCTATCTTATCATCATTACTATTGAACTACGTTAAAAAATTATGTGAAACTCTCATTTTAGGTGATAAAATCAAAGTTTTCTATTTATGTAAATTGCAACAGTTGTACTCAGATGATATTAAATGAAAAAGAAAAAGTTGTACTTTAATTAGAAAAAAGGTTATCCACAAGTTTCAATATGAAAAAAGAAAAAAACATAATTGAAGAGATTATTCAAGACTTTTTTGCTATCGATTGGAGTAAAGGAATTCATTGTTAAAGTTTCAACTATTAGGTGATAGCTTTCGTTTGCCTATACCATATGGAAGTCTATGCGGTCTTAATTGGCATATTTTCAAGGTAAAATTTATTATTTTACTACTAACTAAATGTTTATAGTCTTAATTGATTATATATCTTTCTAAAATCATTACAATTAAAAATTGTAGGACATTTGATTAATTGATGATGTGGTTTGATTATTAGATTGATTTGTGATCATTTGAAATGATGGTTCTATTTTTCTTATTTATGCCTCTTACCAAAGGTAGATTCATCCTTTCACATATATAAAACAGTAGCTATCACTAACTTTGCATGTGCATAATTCACTATACATCTCTAAAATTAAGCATGTCTTGCTTGAAGTCTAGAGTAAATAATTATATTGAGTATAACTATATATCAGGTTAATCTACTCGCTCTTATTATATCTTTTTATTTGTGATCTTGAGATTAATTTCCATATTATTGCAATTTCCAAGTTTATTTCTTGGTCAAGCCTGGCAAGGCAACTATTACCCAATTCATCTAAAGATGGGAATAAAAGAAATTCTTCTTTCCTTGAAAATTTAGCATTTAAAAACTATATTGGAAGTTATAGCACTCAAAATAGAGAAGGTTCTACCATGTTTATTATCCCTCGAATAGATGAAATGAAATAGGATTTTTGTAATGTTTTAAGTTGGGCCATGAGGAACATTTAAATGCTGATTTTGGTATTTGTAAGATGGTCGTTTGAAGTTAGAGAACCACATGCTTCAAATATTATGAAGTCTTCAATATTCTTGATAAAAATTCAATCAATTATTATGGTTATTACTAACCTTTGGGTTGTAATGTTCGTGTTTAGGTGTTAAGGCAATATCAAGTGATCGAATACTTAAAAGCATCAGGGTATACTGTGTCTGTGTCTGACTTAAAAAACCCAACAAAGACATCTGAACTAGACATTTTCAAGTTAGAATATGTCCTACGGAACTCATTATTAGCTTTACGATTAAATGAGAATAGGATAACTATTGAATAACACGAGCGAGCTCTAAATGTACTTGATGAGCGTATGAAATTAAATTTTGATACGAGATTTATAGTTATCTTCAACTCGAATATATTAAAGCATCTTGCCGCAATTCCAGTTTTGTCCTCGACATATGAGTCGCTAAGATATGACTCCGTGTATCTATTTCACTTGATGGAATATTGAAAAATGGATCTAAATCGTTTTAATGTTCTATTATCCTTGATATAATATTCTATTGTGTGTATGGATTTGTCTTTGTTAATGCAACATAGTCAAATAGGTCCTTATAGAAAAATCTTGATTGAAATCTTTGGTAATTAAAATGGTAAATAAATTTTGTATATATTATTACAAATGAATTTTGTGTAATTGGTGCAATTATTGTTGTTTTACTACATGATATAGTTAATATATACCCATGTAACATGTGTATATCTGGCTATTTTGCATATTACCCTTTCGTATCCATGACATTCAGTTTTAAGACCCTAACAGTTCCAGTTGCTCACTCTTGATATAAATGAAATATTCAAGAGTTACAACATAAAGTCAATGAAGTACACACAAAGAGACCATTATATTTGCAAGTAGTCTCATAGGTTTGGACATCAATTGAAGGTTTGGACATAGTTTTGATTTGCAGATATGCCTAGGAAGTTGATTAAGGACTACTTCTCAAGTTGTTCTATTTGCAACCTCTGGTGGAGCTGCTAATTAAAATGATTTGTTTATTTATAAGGATCCGATCTGAGTATTATTAAGTTGTCTTTTGAAACTTTAAAAATTGGGGATTTTTGCCCTACTATTTATTTTGTTTTATGATTAAATTATATTATTAACCGTTTATGCAATTTAATTATTATTTCAAGTAATTAATCATTTAGTTTACTTGGGTTAATTTGGAAATCTTTGTATATATTTTCACAAGTCTATGCGACCATTTGAGAATAAATAAAACAACACAGAGTAATAAACCAAGTCTGAAAAGTTATTTTTGTAACTAATGCTTAATATTAAAACTGAGTATACCAATATAAACTTTAATTATTAAGTAACATCCTAAATTTATCCCTATATCCATGTAAGTGTTTTAATGAACTTGCATTAGAAGATTGTGAAATGTTTTACTAAAATAGAGGACGTCCTATTTTTGCAATGTTTGATTAAGTTGAGAGCTCTACACATCCCATTCCAGAAAAAATATAGTTCATTTTTCTTTGATGTGTGTGCATATAAGCAGCACTGTTATAGAGACACTACATACAATTGACATGGCAATTTTCTTAATGAGGCTAATAAGGAGTGGAAGAAAAATTATAACTCTTTTTGCATAATAGTAAACCAACATTTCGCATAATTTTCTCATATTTATCTAGATACTATGATAAAGATAGTAGTGTGTATCATTTTAATATAATTTAATTAAATACTTAACAAATAAATTAGCAATTTAGTAAATATTTTGATTGATAAGTTAAGAATAAACGTTGCCCTAATTCTGTTATTTTCAATGTTATATGTATAGTTTTTTTCTAGAAATAAAATAGGAAAATTTTATACTCAAATTTTTCTATCATCAATTATTCTCGGCAGTTCCTCCAATATGGAGGGTGGTTCCTTGGGAACTTTAATTTGAATAAATGATTCAAATAGGTTATTTTATCATTACTAATCAGCTTTATGCTTCTGAAATAACCTACCTTAAAAGGTGATCTCGAATAGTAAAAGTCAATTAATATGTAACTTATTTAGAAGAATAGATTACCTATAACTATTGCATTCTATTCTCTTTCATATTGTTAAAAAAAATACAATTGTGTACTTAAATATTAGACATCTATCTATAACATAGTGTGAAAAATAATACCACACTAATAAAGTAGTATTAAAGTATATTCATGAAATTAAAAGAGTTGTATTATTTTTAAATGTAAAACAAGACTAAAATGTTAATTTTATTATGTAATATTGTTAGAGTGAGCACAGGTCATTTCACCTACCCAAATTACAAATAGTAAATTGAACCAAAATATCGTGGGTTTGAAAAGATAAAACCTTAAACCGGCCATAATTGATAGAATAACTTTGGATTTGTAAGTATTTGGCAGGTTTCAGGCTGATTATTTATAAGATATAATTCATATTATAAATATTAAATTCTTAAGATGTGTAATAATATGTATCTTTCCAATATGCAACATCCAATATAAAAAAATTGAAAAGGAACGATTACGATTCATAGATCTAAAAAAGAACTTCAAAAATAAACACAATTAATTACAGATGTAGAAGATCTATATTGATAGAATAACATACCCATGAAACAGTCGCTCGGTATTACAAATCTTCACATTCCAAGTGTATAGAATATTGTTTATAATTGGTTTGGTATAAAACATCTTCAATGCTAGAAAAAGTACTTGATGTTTAACATAGAAGGAATAACTCGTTTTACTTTGAATTATTCAATAAAGAAGGATTAAATAAAAATAAATTAGAAAAAGGAGGTGGAAGGGGTAAATGACAGAGGAAAGCGAGAGAGGAAGGAGGTGTTCAATTAGTGTTTAGAATGAAAATAAAAACTTAAAATCGTGTATTTTTTAAATTCATGGGTTACCTAGGCTAATTTGTTTTTTAAATCGGGTCGAGTAATCTGAAACGAAAGTATTGGGACAAAATATCGATATTTGGGCCATTGGATCGGTAGGGTGGGCTTGTCAATTTTGGTTTTTCAGAATGGTCTACTCTAGCCTAGCAAACGCTTTTTACAATAAATATATAAGAAGTAATTAAAACATATTTTTTTCTCAAATATCTAATTATTAATCTTTATATATTATATTTATTTACCAATACACATCCTTGTCTACACACCTAAAAGAGTACCATTGTTGGTGGTGGATTTGATAACCAATTAGAGTGATGTGTTACCAATCATTATTGGCAGTGCTCTAGAGCACTATTTACGTGTCTTCGGTTACTGGTCGGATGGGGCAATGAGATGGTTTGACTGGGAAAAGATGGAAATATTATTGGAAATGAGAAAATTAAAAATTTAGGTAGTTACGAGGGTATGTTCATTTTATTATATAACATATTGGGTAAATTTTATGATTGTATATAAAACATTCTAAAGACCAATATAATGAAAACAATTGCTATACATTTTCATTTTCTAATTTCTTTTTCTGGATTGGATTATATGGTATAAAATAAATAAACAAACAATGGTAAAACCCTCGTCTGGCCTGATCTTTTTCCCAAAGTGCACGGGCCGCCCCCTTTACCCTTTTTACGCCCCTTATCTTCACCTTATGCGACACCGTTAGCCCTTTTTCCATTTCTCTGTTAGTTGATCGTTAGTCAACGCCACATGGCGCCATGTCACCGCCACCCCTGTGCCACCTCACCCCAACCGTCTTCATCTTTACAAAAAATCCTTTGAAGGTTTGAATGCTTCAAAACTTCAACAATGGAGGGTTTTACCCATTATCATTACACCTCATCCGGAATGATATAAGTAATACCAGCCAATCAGTTGCTGATAAAATAATTAATCTCCTTAAAGCGATTATTAGCTTTCAATTTGTTAAGAATATCCCTCGCTTTTTCAATCCTTTTTATTGTGAAACTCTCTTGGTTTTTCAATACCTTAGAAACGTATCTTTAAACCTACAATACCTTAGACCTACAACACCTTAAACCTACAATACCTTAAACAATATATTTTGTTTGGGGTTTTTTTAAGGGTGGAGGTTTTGTTGTATACGAAATTGAAAGATAACGAGAGAGCACCTGAAAAAAATGAAGATAGAAAAAAAATATTAGCATAGATAAATAAAAAGAGAGAGAAGATAAGAAGAAGAGTTATAAACGGATTAAGGATGGCGAATAATAGATAATGGTGTAAAGGACTTTGCATTCTAATTAGTTGGATAATAACTACGCAATTCGTACCAGACTGATAATAGAATATAATAGACTCTTAGGCCGCTATAAGTTATTGACCCAACCAAGAATTGAATGGTTATTCGTTTTTTATAGACCTCATGGGTTAAGATCTCTTTTTTTGTACCAAAAGACTAGTTGTAGAATAAGAGATACCACTTAGCCATATAGGGATTTATCCTAACCAACATAAGAAGAACACAGGCTACTCTGATATTTTAAATAAAAATAAAAATAATAAGACTAAAAATAATAAGACTAAAAATAATAAGACTAAAACTTGATAGATAAATAATTATTAGTAAGTAACTCCGATTTAAACTAAGTATGATTATAAGGTCTCAATTTAATTATTATAATTTTCATTATAAAATTAAAACAATACAAGTTCATTTTTATTTTTCTTTACCAAAGATATAGTTTGAACCATGTAAATTGAAAGTAAATAGTTAATAATTACTTACCAATATGTCGGGTAATGTTTAGCCTCCGACATTATCACATAGAAATGACATGACCAATGATCAATTGTTGTATGTGTACCTAAAGGTACAAAAATATGTCATTAGTAATAAATTTAATTTATATTTTATTTAAGTATTCAAGAAATAATTATATTTTACATATATGGCTAAGTTATAAAATAGGATTCACATATATATACAAAAATACAATTGTGTACTTAAATATTAGACATCTATCTATAACATAGTGTGAAAAATAATACCACACTAATAAAGTAGTATTAAAGTATATTCATGAAATTAAAAGAGTTGTATTATTTTTAAATGTAAAACAAGACTAAAATGTTAATTTTATTATGTAATATTGTTAGAGTGAGCACAGGTCATTTCACCTACCCAAATTACAAATAATAAATTGAACCAAAATATCGTGGGTTTGAAAAGATAAAACCTTAAACCGGCCATAATTGATAGAATAACTTTGGATTTGTAAGTATTTGGCAGGTTTCAGGCTGATTATTTATAAGATATAATTCATATTATAAATATTAAATTCTTAAGATGTGTAATAATATGTATCTTTGCAATATGTAACATCCAATATAAAAAAATTGAAAAGGAACGATTACGATTCATAGATCTAAAAAAGAACTTCAAAAATAAACACAATTAACTACAGATGTAGAAGATCTATATTGATAGAATAACATACCCATGAAACAGTCGCTCGGTATTACAAATCTTCACATTCCAAGTGTATAGAATATTGTTTATAATTGGTTTGGTATAAAACATCTTCAATGCTAGAAAAAGTACTTGATGTTTAACATAGAAGGAATAACTCGTTTTACTTTGAATTATTCAATAAAGAAGGATTAAAGAAAAATAAATTAGAAAAAGGAGGTGGAAGGGGTAAATGACAGAGGAAAGCGAGAGAGGAAGGAGGTGTTCAATTAGTGTTTAGAATGAAAATAAAAACTTAAAATCGTGTATTTTTTAAATTCATGGGTTACCTAGGCTAATTTGTTTTTTAAATCGGGTCGAGTAATCTGAAACGAAAGTATTGGGACAAAACATCGATATTTGGGCCATTGGATCGGTAGGGTGGGCTTGTCGATTTTGGTTTTTCAGAATGGTCTACTCTAGCCTAGCAAACGCTTTTTACAATAAATATATAAGAAGTAATTAAAACAGATTTTTTTTCTCAAATATCTAATTATTAATCTTTATATATTATATTTATTTACCAATACACATCCTTGTCTACACACTTAAAAGAGTACCATTGTTGGTGGTGGATTTGATAACCAATTAGAGTGATGTGTTACCAATCATTATTGGCAGTGCTCTAGAGCACTATTTACGTGTCTTCGGTTACTGGTCGGATGGAGCAGTGAGATGGTTTGACTGGGAAAAGATGGAAATATGATTGGAAATGAGAAAATTAAAAATTTAGGTAGTTACGAGGGTATGTTCATTTTATTATATAACATATTGGGTAAATTTTATGATTGTATATAAAACATTCTAAAGACCAATATAATGAAAACAATTGCTATACATTTTCATTTTCTAATTTCTTTTTCTGGATTGGATTATATGGTATAAAATAAATAAACAAACAAGGGTAAAACCCTCGCCTGGCCTGATGTTTTCCCAAAGTGCACGGGCCGCCCCCGATCTTCATTTTTACCCTTTTTACGCCCCTTATCTTCACCTTATGTGACACCGTTAGCCCTTTTTCCATTTCTCTGTTAGTTGATCGTTAGTCAACGCCACATGGCGCCATGTCACCGCCACCCCTGCGCTACCTCACCCCAACCGTCTTCGTCAGCATCGTCCCTAACTTTACAAAAAATCCTTTGAAGGTTTGAATGCTTCAAACCTTCAACAATGGAGGGTTTTACCCATTATCATTACACCTCATCCGGAATGATATAAGTAATACCAGCCAAGCAGTTGCTGATAAAATAATTAATCTCCTTAAAGCGATTATTAGCTTTCAATTTCTTAAGAATATCCCTCGCTTTTTCAATCCTTTTTATTGTGAAACTCTCTTGGTTTTTCAATACCTTAGAAACGTATCTTTAAACCTACAATACCTTAGACCTACAACACCTTAAACCTACAATACCTTAAACAATATATTTTGTTTGGGGTTTTTTTAAGGGTGGAGGTTTTGTTGTATACGAAATTGAAAGATAACGAGAGAGCACCTGAAAAAAATGAAGATAGAAAAAAAATATTAGCATAGATAAATAAAAAGAGAGAGAAGATAAGAAGAAGAGTTATAAACGGATTAAGGATGGCGAATAATAGATAATGGTGTAAAGGACTTTGCATTCTAATTAGTTGGATAATAACTACGCAATTCGTACCAGACTGATAATAGAATATAATAGACTCTTAGGCCGCTATAAGTTATTGACCCAACCAAGAATTGAATGGTTATTCGTTTTTTATAGACCTCATGGGTTAAGATCTCTTTTTTTGTACCAAAAGACTAGTTGTAGAATAAGAGATACCACTTAGCCATATAGGGATTTATCCTAACCAACATCAGAAGAACACATGCTACTCTGATATTTTAAATAAAAATAAAAATAATAAGACTAAAAATAATAAGACTAAAACTTGATAGATAAATAATTATTAGTAAGTAACTCCGATTTAAACTAAGTATGATTATAAGGTCTCAATTTAATTAATATAATTTTCATTATAAAATTAAAACTATACAAGTTCATTTTTATTTTTCTTTACCAAAGATATAGTTTGAACCATGAAAATTGAAAGTAAATAGTTAATAATTACTTACCAATATGTCGGGTAATGTTTAGCCTCCGACATTATCACATAGAAATGACATGACCAATGATCAATTATTGTATGTGTACCTAAAGGTACAAAAATATGTCATTAGTAATAAATTTAATTTATATTTTATTTAAGTATTCAAGAAATAATTATATTTTACATATATGGCTAAGTTATAAATAGGATTCACATATATATACAAAAATACAATTGTGTACTTAAATATTAGACATCTATCTATAACAGAGTGTGAAAAATAATACCACACTAATCAAGTAGTATTAAAGTATAGTCATGAAATAAAAAGAGTCGTATTATTTTTAAATGTAAAACAAGACTAAAATGTTAATTTTATTATGTAATATTGTTAGAGTGAGCACAAATCACTTCACCTACCCAAATTACAAATAATAAATTGAACCAAAATATCGTGGGTTTGAAAAGATAAAACCTTAAACAGGCCATAATTGATAGAATAACTTTGGATTTGTAAGTATTTGGCAGGTTTCAGGCTGATTATTTATAAGATATAATTCATATTATAAATATTAAATTCTTAAGATGTGTAAAAATATGTATCTTTGCAATATGCAACATCCAATATAAAAAAATTGAAAAGGAACGATTACGATTCATAGATCTAAAATAGAACTTAAAAAATGAACACAATCAATTACAGATGTAGAAGATCTATATTGATAGAATAACATACCCATAAAACAGTCGCTCGGTATTACAAATCTTCACATTCCAAGTTTATCGAATATTGTTTATAATTGGTTTGGTATAAAACATCTTCAATGCTAGAAAAAGTACTTGATGTTTAACATAGAAGGAATAACTCGTTTTACTTTGAATTATTCAATAAAGAAGGATTAAAGAAAAATAAATTAGAAAAAGGAGGTGGAAGGGGTAAATGACAGAGGAAAGCGAGAGAGGAAGGAGGTGTTCAATTAGTGTTTAGAATGAAAATAAAAACTTAAAATCGTGTATTTTTTAAATTCATGGGTTACCTAGGTTAATTTGTTTTTTAAATCGGGTTGTGTAATCTGAAACGAAAGCATTGGGACAAAATATCGATATTTGGGCCATTGGATCGGTAGGGTGGGCTTGTCGATTTTGGTTTTTCAGAATGGTCTACTCTAGCCTAGCAAACGCTTTTTACAATAAATATATAAGAAGTAATTAAAACAGATTTTTTTTCTCAAATATCTAATTATTAATCTTTATATATTATATTTATTTACCAATACACATCCTTGTCTACACACCTAAAAGAGTACCATTGTTGGTGGTGGATTTGATAACCAATTAGAGTGATGTGTTACCAATCATTATTGGCAGTGCTCTAGAGCACTATTTACGTGTCTTCGGTTACTGGTCGGATGGGGCAATGAGATGGTTTGACTGGGAAAAGATGGAAATATGATTGGAAATGAGAAAATTAAAAATTTAGGTAGTTACGAGGGTATGTTCATTTTATTATATAACATATTGGGTAAATTTTATGATTGTATATAAAACATTCTAAAGACCAATATAATGAAAACAATTGCTATACATTTTCATTTTCTAATTTCTTTTTCTGGATTGGATTATATGGTATAAAATAAATAAACAAACAATGGTAAAACCCTCGTCTGGCCTGATCTTTTCCCAAAGTGCACGGGCCGCCCCCGATCTTCATTTTTACCCTTTTTACGCCCCTTATCTTCACCTTATGCGACACCGTTAGCCCTTTTTCCATTTCTCTGTTAGTTGATCGTTAGTCAACGCCACATGGCGCCATGTCACCGCCACCCCTGTGCCACCTCACCCCAACCGTCTTCATCTTTACAAAAAATCCTTTGAAGGTTTGAATGCTTCAAAACTTCAACAATGGAGGGTTTTACCCATTATCATTACACCTCATCCGGAATGATATAAGTAATACCAGCCAATCAGTTGCTGATAAAATAATTAATCTCCTTAAAGCGATTATTAGCTTTCAATTTGTTAAGAATATCCCTCGCTTTTTCAATCCTTTTTATTTTGAAACTCTCTTGGTTTTTCAATACCTTAGAAACGTATCTTTAAACCTACAATACCTTAGACCTACAACACCTTAAACCTACAATACCTTAAACAATATATTTTGTTTGGGGTTTTTTTAAGGGTGGAGGTTTTGTTGTATACGAAATTGAAAGATAACGAGAGAGCACCTGAAAAAAATGAAGATAGAAAAAAAATATTAGCATAGATAAATAAAAAGAGAGAGAAGATAAGAAGAAGAGTTATAAACGGATTAAGGATGGCGAATAATAGATAATGGTGTAAAGGACTTTGCATTCTAATTAGTTGGATAATAACTACGCAATTCGTACCAGACTGATAATAGAATATAATAGACTCTTAGGCCGCTATAAGTTATTGACCCAACCAAGAATTGAATGGTTATTCGTTTTTTATAGACCTCATGGGTTAAGATCTCTTTTTTTGTACCAAAAGACTAGTTGTAGAATAAGAGATACCACTTAGCCATATAGGGATTTATCCTAACCAACATAAGAAGAACACAGGCTACTCTGATATTTTAAATAAAAATAAAAATAATAAGACTAAAAATAATAAGACTAAAACTTGATAGATAAATAATTATTAGTAAGTAACTCCGATTTAAACTAAGTATGATTATAAGGTCTCAATTTAATTATTATAATTTTCATTATAAAATTAAAACAATACAAGTTCATTTTTATTTTTATTTTTCTTTACCAAAGATATAGTTTGAACCATGTAAATTGAAAGTAAATAGTTAATAATTACTTACCAATATGTCGGGTAATGTTTAGCCTCCGACATTATCACATAGAAATGACATGACCAATGATCAATTGTTGTATGTGTACCTAAAGGTACAAAAATATGTGATTAGTAATAAATTTAATTTATATTTTATTTAAGTATTCAAGAAATAATTATATTTTACATATATGGCTAAGTTATAAAATAAAATTCACATATATATACAAAAATACAATTGTGTACTTAAATATTAGACATCTATCTATAACATAGTGTGAAAAATAATACCACACTAATAAAGTAGTATTAAAGTATATTCATGAAATTAAAAGAGTTGTATTATTTTTAAATGTAAAACAAGACTAAAATGTTAATTTTATTATGTAATATTGTTAGAGTGAGCACAGGTCATTTCACCTACCCAAATTACAAATAATAAATTGAACCAAAATATCGTGGGTTTGAAAAGATAAAACCTTAAACCGGCCATAATTGATAGAATAACTTTGGATTTGTAAGTATTTGGCAGGTTTCAGGCTGATTATTTATAAGATATAATTCATATTATAAATATTAAATTCTTAAGATGTGTAATAATATGTATCTTTGCAATATGTAACATCCAATATAAAAAAATTGAAAAGGAACGATTACGATTCATAGATCTAAAAAAGAACTTCAAAAATAAACACAATTAACTACAGATGTAGAAGATCTATATTGATAGAATAACATACCCATGAAACAGTCGCTCGGTATTACAAATCTTCACATTCCAAGTGTATAGAATATTGTTTATAATTGGTTTGGTATAAAACATCTTCAATGCTAGAAAAAGTACTTGATGTTTAACATAGAAGGAATAACTCGTTTTACTTTGAATTATTCAATAAAGAAGGATTAAAGAAAAATAAATTAGAAAAAGGAGGTGGAAGGGGTAAATGACAGAGGAAAGCGAGAGAGGAAGGAGGTGTTCAATTAGTGTTTAGAATGAAAATAAAAACTTAAAATCGTGTATTTTTTAAATTCATGGGTTACCTAGGCTAATTTGTTTTTTAAATCGGGTCGAGTAATCTGAAACGAAAGTATTGGGACAAAATATCGATATTTGGGCCATTGGATCGGTAGGGTGGGCTTGTCGATTTTGGTTTTTCAGAATGGTCTACTCTAGCCTAGCAAACGCTTTTTACAATAAATATATAAGAAGTAATTAAAACAGATTTTTTTTCTCAAATATCTAATTATTAATCTTTATATATTATATTTATTTACCAATACACATCCTTGTCTACACACTTAAAAGAGTACCATTGTTGGTGGTGGATTTGATAACCAATTAGAGTGATGTGTTACCAATCATTATTGGCAGTGCTCTAGAGCACTATTTACGTGTCTTCGGTTACTGGTCGGATGGAGCAGTGAGATGGTTTGACTGGGAAAAGATGGAAATATGATTGGAAATGAGAAAATTAAAAATTTAGGTAGTTACGAGGGTATGTTCATTTTATTATATAACATATTGGGTAAATTTTATGATTGTATATAAAACATTCTAAAGACCAATATAATGAAAACAATTGCTATACATTTTCATTTTCTAATTTCTTTTTCTGGATTGGATTATATGGTATAAAATAAATAAACAAACAAGGGTAAAACCCTCGCCTGGCCTGATGTTTTCCCAAAGTGCACGGGCCGCCCCCGATCTTCATTTTTACCCTTTTTACGCCCCTTATCTTCACCTTATGTGACACCGTTAGCCCTTTTTCCATTTCTCTGTTAGTTGATCGTTAGTCAACGCCACATGGCGCCATGTCACCGCCACCCTTGCGCTACCTCACCCCAACCGTCTTCGTCAGCATCGTCCCTAACTTTACAAAAAATCCTTTGAAGGTTTGAATGCTTCAAACCTTCAACAATGGAGGGTTTTACCCATTATCATTACACCTCATCCGGAATGATATAAGTAATACCAGCCAAGCAGTTGCTGATAAAATAATTAATCTCCTTAAAGCGGTTATTAGCTTTCAATTTCTTAAGAATATCCCTCGCTTTTTCAATCCTTTTTATTGTGAAACTCTCTTGGTTTTTCAATACCTTAGAAACGTATCTTTAAACCTACAATACCTTAGACCTACAACACCTTAAACCTACAATACCTTAAACAATATATTTTGTTTGGGGTTTTTTTCAGGGTGGAGGTTTTGTTGTATACGAAATTGAAAGATAACGAGAGAGCACCTGAAAAAAATGAATATAGAAAAAAAATATTAGCATAGATAAATAAAAAGAGAGAGAAGATAAGAAGAAGAGTTATAAACGGATTAAGGATGGCGAATAATAGATAATGGTGTAAAGGACTTTGCATTCTAATTTGTTGGATAATAACTACGCAATTCTTACCAGACTGATAATAGAATATAATAGACTCTTAGGCCGCTATAAGTTATTGACCCAACCAAGAATTGAATGGTTATTCGTTTTTTATAGACCTCATGGGTTAAGATCTCTTTTTTTGTACCAAAAGACTAGTTGTAGAATAAGAGATACCACTTAGCCATATAGGGATTTATCCTAACCAACATCAGAAGAACACATGCTACTCTGATATTTTAAATAAAAATAAAAATAATAAGACTAAAAATAATAAGACTAAAACTTGATAGATAAATAATTATTAGTAAGTAACTCCGATTTAAACTAAGTATGATTATAAGGTCTCAATTTAATTAATATAATTTTCATTATAAAATTAAAACAATACAAGTTCATTTTTATTTTTCTTTACCAAAGATATAGTTTGAACCATGAAAATTGAATGTAAATAGTTAATAATTACTTACCAATATGTCGGGTAATGTTTAGCCTCCGACATTATCACATAGAAATGACATGACCAATGATCAATTATTGTATGTGTACCTAAAGGTACAAAAATATGTCATTAGTAATAAATTTAATTTATATTTTATTTAAGTATTCAAGAAATAATTATATTTTACATATATGGCTAAGTTATAAATAGGATTCACATATATATACAAAAATACAATTGTGTACTTAAATATTAGACATCTATCTATAACAGAGTGTGAAAAATAATACCACACTAATCAAGTAGTATTAAAGTATAGTCATGAAATAAAAAGAGTCGTATTATTTTTAAATGTAAAACAAGACTAAAATGTTAATTTTATTATGTAATATTGTTAGAGTGAGCACAGGTCACTTCACCTACCCAAATTACAAATAATAAATTGAACCAAAATATCGTGGGTTTGAAAAGATAAAACCTTAAACCGGCCATAATTGATAGAATAACTTTGGATTTGTAAGTATTTGGCAGGTTTCAGGCTGATTATTTATAAGATATAATTCATATTATAAATATTAAATTCTTAAGATGTGTAAAAATATGTATCTTTGCAATATGCAACATCCAATATAAAAAAATTGAAAAGGAACGATTACGATTCATAGATCTAAAAAAGAACTTAAAAAATGAACACAATTAATTACAGATGTAGAAGATCTATATTGATAGAATAACATACCCATAAAACAGTCGCTCGGTATTACAAATCTTCACATTCCAAGTTTATCGAATATTGTTTATAATTGGTTTGGTATAAAACATCTTCAATGCTAGAAAAAGTACTTGATGTTTAACATAGAAGGAATAACTCGTTTTACTTTGAATTATTCAATAAAGAAGGATTAAAGAAAAATAAATTAGAAAAAGGAGGTGGAAGGGGTAAATGACAGAGGAAAGCGAGAGAGGAAGGAGGTGTTCAATTAGTGTTTAGAATGAAAATAAAAACTTAAAATCTTGTATTTTTTAAATTCATGGGTTACCTAGGCTAATTTGTTTTTTAAATCGGGTCGTGTAATCTGAAACGAAAGCATTGGGACAAAATATCGATATTTGGGCCATTGGATCGGTAGGGTGGGCTTGTCGATTTTGGTTTTTCAGAATGGTCTACTCTAGCCTAGCAAACGCTTTTTACAATAAATATATAAGAAGTAATTAAAACAGATTTTTTTTCTCAAATATCTAATTATTAATCTTTATATATTATATTTATTTACCAATACACATCCTTGTCTACACACCTAAAAGAGTACCATTGTTGGTGGTGGATTTGATAACCAATTAGAGTGATGTGTTACCAATCATTATTGGCAGTGCTCTAGAGCACTATTTACGTGTCTTCGGTTACTGGTCGGATGGGGCAATGAGATGGTTTGACTAGGAAAAGATGGAAATATTATTGGAAATGAGAAAATTAAAAATTTAGGTAGTTACGAGGGTATGTTCATTTTATTATATAACATATTGGGTAAATTTTATGATTGTATATAAAACATTCTAAAGACCAATATAATGAAAACAATTGCTATACATTTTCATTTTCTAATTTCTTTTTCTGGATTGGATTATATGGTATAAAATAAATAAACAAACAATGGTAAAACCCTCGTCTGGCCTGATCTTTTCCCAAAGTGCACGGGCCGCCCCCGATCTTCATTTTTACCCTTTTTACGCCCCTTATCTTCACCTTATGCGACACCGTTAGCCCTTTTTCCATTTCTCTGTTAGTTGATCGTTAGTCAACGCCACATGGCGCCATGTCACCGCGACCCCTGTGCCACCTCACCCCAACCGTCTTCATCTTTACAAAAAATCCTTTGAAGGTTTGAATGCTTCAAAACTTCAACAATGGAGGGTTTTACCCATTATCATTACACCTCATCCGGAATGATATAAGTAATACCAGCCAATCAGTTGCTGATAAAATAATTAATCTCCTTAAAGCGATTATTAGCTTTCAATTTGTTAAGAATATCCCTCGCTTTTTCAATCCTTTTTATTGTGAAACTCTCTTGGTTTTTCAATACCTTAGAAACGTATCTTTAAACCTACAATACCTTAG
This sequence comes from Nemophila menziesii, assembly GCA_029959085.1. Classification (NCBI taxonomy): domain Eukaryota; kingdom Viridiplantae; phylum Streptophyta; class Magnoliopsida; order Boraginales; family Hydrophyllaceae; genus Nemophila; species Nemophila menziesii. Next base: position 10,574,293 of record JARWIR010000008.1, read on the forward strand.
ACCTACAACACCTTAAACCTACAATACCTTAAACAATATATTTTGTTTGGGGTTTTTTTAAGGGTGGAGGTTTTGTTGTATACGAAATTGAAAGATAACGAGAGAGCACCTGAAAAAAATGAAGATAGAAAAAAATATTAGCATAGATAAATAAAAAGAGAGAGAAGATAAGAAGAAGAGTTATAAACGGATTAAGGATGGCGAATAATAGATAATGGTGTAAAGGACTTTGCATTCTAATTAGTTGGATAATAACTACGCAATTCGTACCAGACTGATAATAGAATATAATAGACTCTTAGGCCGCTATAAGTTATTGACCCAACCAAGAATTGAATGGTTATTCGTTTTTTATAGACCTCATGGGTTAAGATCTCTTTTTTTGTACCAAAAGACTAGTTGTAGAATAAGAGATACCACTTAGCCATATAGGGATTTATCCTAACCAACATAAGAAGAACACATGCTACTCTGATATTTTAAATAAAAATAAAAATAATAAGACTAAAACTTGATAGATAAATAATTATTAGTAAGTAACTCCGATTTAAACTAAGTATGATTATAAGGTCTCAATTTAATTATTATAATTTTCATTATAAAATTAAAACAATACAAGTTCATTTTTATTTTTCTTTACCAAAGATATAGTTTGAACCATGTAAATTGAAAGTAAATAGTTAATAATTACTTACCAATATGTCGGGTAATGTTTAGCCTCCGACATTATCACATAGAAATGACATGACCAATGATCAATTGTTGTATGTGTACCTAAAGGTACAAAAATATGTCATTAGTAATAAATTTAATTTATATTTTATTTAAGTATTCAAGAAATAATTATATTTTACATATATGGCTAAGTTATAAAATAGGATTCACATATATATACAAAAATACAATTGTGTACTTAAATATTAGACATCTATCTATAACATAGTGTGAAAAATAATACCACACTAATAAAGTAGTATTAAAGTATATTCATGAAATTAAAAGAGTTGTATTATTTTTAAATGTAAAACAAGACTAAAATGTTAATTTTATTATGTAATATTGTTAGAGTGAGCACAGGTCATTTCACCTACCCAAATTACAAATAATAAATTGAACCAAAATATCGTGGGTTTGAAAAGATAAAACCTTAAACCGGCCATAATTGATAGAATAACTTTGGATTTGTAAGTATTTGGCAGGTTTCGGGCTGATTATTTATAAGATATAATTCATATTATAAATATTAAATTCTTAAGATGTGTAATAATATGTATCTTTGCAATATGCAACATCCAATATAAAAAAATTGAAAAGGAACGATTACGATTCATAGATCTAAAAAAGAACTTCAAAAATAAACACAATTAACTACAGATGTAGAAGATCTATATTGATAGAATAACATACCCATGAAACAGTCGCTCGGTATTACAAATCTTCACATTCCAAGTGTATAGAATATTGTTTATAATTGGTTTGGTATAAAACATCTTCAATGCTAGAAAAAGTACTTGATGTTTAACATAGAAGGAATAACTCGTTTTACTTTGAATTATTCAATAAAGAAGGATTAAAGAAAAATAAATTAGAAAAAGGAGGTGGAAGGGGTAAATGACAGAGGAAAGCGAGAGAGGAAGGAGGTGTTCAATTAGTGTTTAGAATGAAAATAAAAACTGAAAATCGTGTATTTTTTAAATTCATGGGTTACCTAGGCTAATTTGTTTTTTAAATCGGGTCGAGTAATCTGAAACGAAAGTATTGGGACAAAATATCGATATTTGGGCCATAGGATCGGTAGGGTGGGCTTGTCGATTTTGGTTTTTCAGAATGGTCTACTCTAGCCTAGCAAACGCTTTTTACAATAAATATATAAGAAGTAATTAAAACAGATTTTTTTTCTCAAATATCTAATTATTAATCTTTATATATTATATTTATTTACCAATACACATCCTTGTCTACACACTTAAAAGAGTACCATTGTTGGTGGTGGATTTGATAACCAATTAGAGTGATGTGTTACCAATCATTATTGGCAGTGCTCTAGAGCACTATTTACGTGTCTTCGGTTACTGGTCGGATGGAGCAATGAGATGGTTTGACTGGGAAAAGATGGAAATATGATTGGAAATGAGAAAATTAAAAATTTAGGTAGTTACGAGGGTATGTTCATTTTATTATATAACATATTGGGTAAATTTTATGATTGTATATAAAACATTCTAAAGACCAATATAATGAAAACAATTGCTATACATTTTCATTTTCTAATTTCTTTTTCTGGATTGGATTATATGGTATAAAATAAATAAACAAACAAGGGTAAAACCCTCGCCTGGCCTGATGTTTTCCCAAAGTGCACGGGCCGCCCCCGATCTTCATTTTTACCCTTTTTACGCCCCTTATCTTCACCTTATGTGACACCGTTGGCCCTTTTTCCATTTCTCTGTTAGTTGATCGTTAGTCAACGCCACATGGCGCCATGTCACCGCCACCCCTGCGCCACCTCACCCCAACCGTCTTCGTCAGCATCGTCCCTAACTTTACAAAAAATCCTTTGAAGGTTTGAATGCTTCAAACCTTCAACAATGGAGGGTTTTACCCATTATCATTACACCTCATCCGGAATGATATAAGTAATACCAGCCAAGCAGTTGCTGATAAAATAATTAATCTCCTTAAAGCGATTATTAGCTTTCAATTTCTTAAGAATATCCCTCGCTTTTTCAATCCTTTTTATTGTGAAACTCTCTTGGTTTTTCAATACCTTAGAAACGTATCTTTAAACCTACAATACCTTAGACCTACAACACCTTAAACCTACAATACCTTAAACAATATATTTTGTTTGGGGTTTTTTTTAGGGTGGAGGTTTTGTTGTATACGAAATTGAAAGATAACGAGAGAGCACCTGAAAAAAATGAAGATAGAAAAAAAATATTAGCATAGATAAATAAAAAGAGAGAGAAGATAAGAAGAAGAGTTATAAACGGATTAAGGATGGCGAATAATAGATATTGGTGTAAAGGACTTTGCATTCTAATTAGTTGGATAATAACTACGCAATTCGTACCAGACTGATAATAGAATATAATAGACTCTTAGGCCGCTATAAGTTATTGACCCAACCAAGAATTGAATGGTTATTCGTTTTTTATAGACCTCATGGGTTAAGATCTCTTTTTTTGTACCAAAAGACTAGTTGTAGAATAAGAGATACCACTTAGCCATATAGGGATTTATCCTAACCAACATCAGAAGAACACATGCTACTCTGATATTTTAAATAAAAATAATAAGACTAAAACTTGATAGATAAATAATTATTAGTAAGTAACTCCGATTTAAACTAAGTATGATTATAAGGTCTCAATTTAATTAATATAATTTTCATTATAAAATTAAAGCAATACAAGTTCATTTTTATTTTTCTTTACCAAAGATATAGTTTGAACCATGTAAATTGAAAGTAAATAGTTAATAATTACTTACCAATATGTCGGGTAATGTTTAGCCTCCGACATTATCACATAGAAATGACATGACCAATGATCAATTATTGTATGTGTACCTAAAGGTACAAAAATATGTCATTAGTAATAAATTTAATTTATATTTTATTTAAGTATTCAAGAAATAATTATATTTTACATATATGGCTAAGTTATAAATAGGATTCACATATATATACAAAAATACAATTGTGTACTTAAATATTAGACATCTATCTATAACAGAGTGCGAAAAATAATACCACACTAATCAAGTAGTATTAAAGTATAGTCATGAAATAAAAAGAGTAGTATTATTTTTAAATGTAAAACAAGACTAAAATGTTAATTTTATTATGTAATATTGTTAGAGTGAGCACAGGTCACTTCACCTACCCAAATTACAAATAATAAATTGAACCAAAATATCGTGGGTTTGAAAAGATAAAACCTTAAACCGGCCATAATTGATAGAATAACTTTGGATTTGTAAGTATTTGGCAGGTTTCAGGCTGATTATTTATAAGATATAATTCATATTATAAATATTAAATTCTTAAGATGTGTAAAAATATGTATCTTTGCAATATGCAACATCCAATATAAAAAAATTGAAAAGGAACGATTACGATTCATAGATCTAAAAAAGAACTTAAAAAATGAACACAATTAACTACAGATGTAGAAGATCTATATTGATAGAATAACATACCCATAAAACAGTCGCTCGGTATTACAAATCTTCACATTCCAAGTTTATCGAATATTGTTTATAATTGGTTTGGTATAAAACATCTTCAATGCAAGAAAAAGTACTTGATGTTTAACATAGAAGGAATAACTCGTTTTACTTTGAATTATTCAATAAAGAAGGATTAAAGAAAAATAAATTAGAAAAAGGAGGTGGAAGGGGTAAATGACAGAGGAAAGCGAGAGAGGAAGGAGGTGTTCAATTAGTGTTTAGAATGAAAATAAAAACTTAAAATCTTGTATTTTTTAAATTCATGGGTTACCTAGGCTAATTTGTTTTTTAAATCGGGTCGAGTAATCTGAAACGAAAGTATTGGGACAAAATATCGATATTTGGGCCATTGGATCGGTAGGGTGGGCTTGTCGATTTTGGTTTTTCAGAATGGTCTACTCTAGCCTAGCAAACGCTTTTTACAATAAATATATAAGAAGTAATTAAAACAGATTTTTTTTCTCAAATATCTAATTATTAATCTTTATATATTATATTTATTTACCAATACACATCCTTGTCTACACACCTAAAAGAGTACCATTGTTGGTGGTGGATTTGATAACCAATTAGAGTGATGTGTTACCAATCATTATTGGCAGTGCTCTAGAGCACTATTTACGTGTCTTCGGTTACTGGTCGGATGGGGCAATGAGATGGTTTGACTTGGAAAAGATGGAAATATTATTGGAAATGAGAAAATTAAAATTTTAGGTAGTTACGAGGGTATGTTCATTTTATTATATAACATATTGGGTAAATTTTATGATTGTATATAAAACATTCTAAAGACCAATATAATGAAAACAATTGCTATACATTTTCATTTTCTAATTTCTTTTTCTGGATTGGATTATATGGTATAAAATAAATAAACAAACAATGGTAAAACCCTCGTCTGGCCTGATCTTTTCCCAAAGTGCACGGGCCGCCCCGATCTTCATTTTTACCCTTTTTACGCCCCTTATCTTCACCTTATGCGACACCGTTAGCCCTTTTTCCATTTCTCTGTTAGTTGATCGTTAGTCAACGCCACATGGCGCCATGTCACCGCCACCCCTGTGCCACCTCACCCCAACCGTCTTCATCTTTACAAAAAATCCTTTGAAGGTTTGAATGCTTCAAAACTTCAACAATGGAGGGTTTTACCCATTATCATTACACCTCATCCGGAATGATATAAGTAATACCAGCCAATCAGTTGCTGATAAAATAATTAATCTCCTTAAAGCGATTATTAGCTTTCAATTTGTTAAGAATATCCCTCGCTTTTTCAATCCTTTTTATTGTGAAACTCTCTTGGTTTTTCAATACCTTAGAAACGTATCTTTAAACCTACAATACCTTAGACCTACAACACCTTAAACCTACAATACCTTAAACAATATATTTTGTTTGGGGTTTTTTTAAGGGTGGAGGTTTTGTTGTATACGAAATTGAAAGATAACGAGAGAGCACCTGAAAAAAATGAAGATAGAAAAAAAATATTAGCATAGATAAATAAAAAGAGAGAGAAGATAAGAAGAAGAGTTATAAACGGATTAAGGATGGCGAATAATAGATAATGGTGTAAAGGACTTTGCATTCTAATTAGTTGGATAATAACTACGCAATTCGTACCAGACTGATAATAGAATATAATAGACTCTTAGGCCGCTATAAGTTATTGACCCAACCAAGAATTGAATGGTTATTCGTTTTTTATAGACCTCATGGGTTAAGATCTCTTTTTTTGTACCAAAAGACTAGTTGTAGAATAAGAGATACCACTTAGCCATATAGGGATTTATCCTAACCAACATAAGAAGAACACATGCTACTCTGATATTTTAAATAAAAATAAAAATAATAAGACTAAAAATAATAAGACTAAAACTTGATAGATAAATAATTATTAGTAAGTAACTCCGATTTAAACTAAGTATGATTATAAGGTCTCAATTTAATTATTATAATTTTCATTATAAAATTAAAACAATACAAGTTCATTTTTATTTTTCTTTGCCAAAGATATAGTTTGAACCATGTAAATTGAAAGTAAATAGTTAATAATTACTTACCAATATGTCGGGTAATGTTTAGCCTCCGACATTTTCACATAGAAATGACATGACCAATGATCAATTGTTGTATGTGTACCTAAAGGTACAAAAATATGTCATTAGTAATAAATTTAATTTATATTTTATTTAAGTATTCAAGAAATAATTATATTTTACATATATGGCTAAGTTATAAAATAGGATTCACATATATATACAAAAATACAATTGTGTACTTAAATATTAGACATCTATCTATAACATAGTGTGAAAAATAATACCACACTAATAAAGTAGTATTAAAGTATAGTCATGAAATAAAAAGAGTAGTATTATTTTTAAATGTAAAACAAGACTAAAATGTTAATTTTATTATGTAATATTGTTAGAGTGAGCACAGGTCATTTCACCTACCCAAATTACAAATAATAAATTGAACCAAAATATCGTGGGTTTGAAAAGATAAAACCTTAAACCGGCCATAATTGATAGAATAACTTTGGATTTGTAAGTATTTGGCAGGTTTCAGGCTGATTATTTATAAGATATAATTCATATTATAAATATTAAATTCTTAAGATGTGTAAAAATATGTATCTTTGCAATATGCAACATCCAATATAAAAAAATTGAAAAGGAACGATTACGATTCATAGATCTAAAAAAGAACTTAAAAAATGAACACAATTAACTACAGATGTAGAAGATCTATATTGATAGAATAACATACCCATAAAACAGTCGCTCGGTATTACAAATCTTCACATTCCAAGTTTATCGAATATTGTTTATAATTGGTTTGGTATAAAACATCTTCAATGCAAGAAAAAGTACTTGATGTTTAACATAGAAGGAATAACTCGTTTTACTTTGAATTATTCAATAAAGAAGGATTAAAGAAAAATAAATTAGAAAAAGGAGGTGGAAGGGGTAAATGACAGAGGAAAGCGAGAGAGGAAGGAGGTGTTCAATTAGTGTTTAGAATGAAAATAAAAACTTAAAATCTTGTATTTTTTAAATTCATGGGTTACCTAGGCTAATTTGTTTTTTAAATCGGGTCGAGTAATCTGAAACGAAAGTATTGGGACAAAATATCGATATTTGGGCCATTGGATCGGTAGGGTGGGCTTGTCGATTTTGGTTTTTCAGAATGGTCTACTCTAGCCTAGTAAACGCTTTTTACAATAAATATATAAGAAGTAATTAAAACAGATTTTTTTTCTCAAATATCTAATTATTAATCTTTATATATTATATTTATTTACCAATACACATCCTTGTCTACACACCTAAAAGAGTACCATTGTTGGTGGTGGATTTGATAACCAATTAGAGTGATGTGTTACCAATCATTATTGGCAGTGCTCTAGAGCACTATTTACGTGTCTTCGGTTACTGGTCGGATGGGGCAATGAGATGGTTTGACTTGGAAAAGATGGAAATATTATTGGAAATGAGAAAATTAAAATTTTAGGTAGTTACGAGGGTATGTTCATTTTATTATATAACATATTGGGTAAATTTTATGATTGTATATAAAACATTCTAAAGACCAATATAATGAAAACAATTGCTATACATTTTCATTTTCTAATTTCTTTTTCTGGATTGGATTATATGGTATAAAATAAATAAACAAACAATGGTAAAACCCTCGTCTGGCCTGATCTTTTCCCAAAGTGCACGGGCCGCCCCGATCTTCATTTTTACCCTTTTTACGCCCCTTATCTTCACCTTATGCGACACCGTTAGCCCTTTTTCCATTTCTCTGTTAGTTGATCGTTAGTCAACGCCACATGGCGCCATGTCACCGACACCCCTGTGCCACCTCACCCCAACCGTCTTCATCTTTACAAAAAATCCTTTGAAGGTTTGAATGCTTCAAAACTTCAACAATGGAGGGTTTTACCCATTATCATTACACCTCATCCGGAATGATATAAGTAATACCAGCCAATCAGTTGCTGATAAAATAATTAATCTCCTTAAAGCGATTATTAGCTTTCAATTTGTTAAGAATATCCCTCGCTTTTTCAATCCTTTTTATTGTGAAACTCTCTTGGTTTTTCAATACCTTAGAAACGTATCTTTAAACCTACAATACCTTAGACCTACAACACCTTAAACCTACAATACCTTAAACAATATATTTTGTTTGGGGTTTTTTTAAGGGTGGAGGTTTTGTTGTATACGAAATTGAAAGATAACGAGAGAGCACCTGAAAAAAATGAAGATAGAAAAAAAATATTAGCATAGATAAATAAAAAGAGAGAGAAGATAAGAAGAAGAGTTATAAACGGATTAAGGATGGCGAATAATAGATAATGGTGTAAAGGACTTTGCATTCTAATTAGTTGGATAATAACTACGCAATTCGTACCAGACTCTGATAATAGAATATAATAGACTCTTAGGCCGCTATAAGTTATTGACCCAACCAAGAATTGAATGGTTATTCGTTTTTTATAGACCTCATGGGTTAAGATCTCTTTTTTTGTACCAAAAGACTAGTTGTAGAATAAGAGATACCACTTAGCCATATAGGGATTTATCCTAACCAACATAAGAAGAACACATGCTACTCTGATATTTTAAATAAAAATAAAAATAATAAGACTAAAAATAATAAGACTAAAACTTGATAGATAAATAATTATTAGTAAGTAACTCCGATTTAAACTAAGTATGATTATAAGGTCTCAATTTAATTATTATAATTTTCATTATAAAATTAAAACAATACAAGTTCATTTTTATTTTTCTTTGCCAAAGATATAGTTTGAACCATGTAAATTGAAAGTAAATAGTTAATAATTACTTACCAATATGTCGGGTAATGTTTAGCCTCCGACATTTTCACATAGAAATGACATGACCAATGATCAATTGTTGTATGTGTACCTAAAGGTACAAAAATATGTCATTAGTAATAAATTTAATTTATATTTTATTTAAGTATTCAAGAAATAATTATATTTTACATATATGGCTAAGTTATAAAATAGGATTCACATATATATACAAAAATACAATTGTGTACTTAAATATTAGACATCTATCTATAACATAGTGTGAAAAATAATACCACACTAATAAAGTAGTATTAAAGTATATTCATGAAATTAAAAGAGTTGTATTATTTTTAAATGTAAAACAAGACTAAAATGTTAATTTTATTATGTAATATTGTTAGAGTGAGCACAGGTCATTTCACCTACCCAAATTACAAATAATAAATTGAACCAAAATATCGTGGGTTTGAAAAGATAAAACCTTAAACCGGCCATAATTGATAGAATAACTTTGGATTTGTAAGTATTTGGCAGGTTTCAGGCTGATTATTTATAAGATATAATTCATATTATAAATATTAAATTCTTAAGATGTGTAAAAATATGTATCTTTGCAATATGCAACATCCAATATAAAAAAATTGAAAAGGAACGATTACGATTCATAGATCTAAAAAAGAACTTAAAAAATGAACACAATTAATTACAGATGTAGAAGATCTATATTGATAGAATAACATACCCATAAAACAGTCGCTCGGTATTACAAATCTTCACATTCCAAGTTTATCGAATATTGTTTATAATTGGTTTGGTATAAAACATCTTCAATGCTAGAAAAAGTACTTGATGTTTAACATAGAAGGAATAACTCGTTTTACTTTGAATTATTCAATAAAGAAGGATTAAAGAAAAATAAATTAGAAAAAGGAGGTGGAAGGGGTAAATGACAGAGGAAAGCGAGAGAGGAAGGAGGTGTTCAATTAGTGTTTAGAATGAAAATAAAAACTTAAAATCTTGTATTTTTTAAATTCATGGGTTACCTAGGCTAATTTGTTTTTTAAATCGGGTCGTGTAATCTGAAACGAAAGCATTGGGACAAAATATCGATATTTGGGCCATTGGATCGGTAGGGTGGGCTTGTCGATTTTGGTTTTTCAGAATGGTCTACTCTAGCCTAGCAAACGCTTTTTACAATAAATATATAAGAAGTAATTAAAACAGATTTTTTTTCTCAAATATCTAATTATTAATCTTTATATATTATATTTATTTACCAATACACATCCTTGTCTACACACCTAAAAGAGTACCATTGTTGGTGGTGGATTTGATAACCAATTAGAGTGATGTGTTACCAATCATTATTGGCAGTGCTCTAGAGCACTATTTACGTGTCTTCGGTTACTGGTCGGATGGGGCAATGAGATGGTTTGACTGGGAAAAGATGGAAATATTATTGGAAATGAGAAAATTAAAAATTTAGGTAGTTACGAGGGTATGTTCATTTTATTATATAACATATTGGGTAAATTTTATGATTGTATATAAAACATTCTAAAGACCAATATAATGAAAACAATTGCTATACATTTTCATTTTCTAATTTCTTTTTCTGGATTGGATTATATGGTATAAAATAAATTAACAAACAATGGTAAAACCCTCGTCTGGCCTGATCTTTTCCCAAAGTGCACGGGCCGCCCCGATCTTCATTTTTACCCTTTTTACGCCCCTTATCTTCACCTTATGCGACACCGTTAGCCCTTTTTCCATTTCTCTGTTAGTTGATCGTTAGTCAACGCCACATGGCGCCATGTCACCGCCACCCCTGTGCCACCTCACCCCAACCGTCTTCATCTTTACAAAAAATCCTTTGAAGGTTTGAATGCTTCAAAACTTCAACAATGGAGGGTTTTACCCATTATCATTACACCTCATCCGGAATGATATAAGTAATACCAGCCAATCAGTTGCTGATAAAATAATTAATCTCCTTAAAGCGATTATTAGCTTTCAATTTGTTAAGAATATCCCTCGCTTTTTCAATCCTTTTTATTGTGAAACTCTCTTGGTTTTTCAATACCTTAGAAACGTATCTTTAAACCTACAATACCTTAGACCTACAACACCTTAAACCTACAATACGTTAAACAATATATTTTGTTTGGGGTTTTTTTAAGGGTGGAGGTTTTGTTGTATACGAAATTGAAAGATAACGAGAGAGCACCTGAAAAAAATGAAGATAGAAAAAAAATATTAGCATAGATAAATAAAAAGAGAGAGAAGATAAGAAGAAGAGTTATAAACGGATTAAGGATGGCGAATAATAGATAATGGTGTAAAGGACTTTGCATTCTAATTAGTTGGATAATAACTACGCAATTCGTACCAGACTGATAATAGAATATAATAGACTCTTAGGCCGCTATAAGTTATTGACCCAACCAAGAATTGAATGGTTATTCGTTTTTTATAGACCTCATGGGTTAAGATCTCTTTTTTTGTACCAAAAGACTAGTTGTAGAATAAGAGATACCACTTAGCCATATAGGGATTTATCCTAACCAACATAAGAAGAACACATGCTACTCTGATATTTTAAATAAAAATAAAAATAATAAGACTAAAAATAATAAGACTAAAACTTGATAGATAAATAATTATTAGTAAGTAACTCCGATTTAAACTAAGTATGATTATAAGGTCTCAATTTAATTATTATAATTTTCATTATAAAATTAAAACAATACAAGTTCATTTTTATTTTTCTTTGCCAAAGATATAGTTTGAACCATGTAAATTGAAAGTAAATAGTTAATAATTACTTACCAATATGTCGGGTAATGTTTAGCCTCCGACATTATCACATAGAAATGACATGACCAATGATCAATTGTTGTATGTGTACCTAAAGGTACAAAAATATGTCATTAGTAATAAATTTAATTTATATTTTATTTAAGTATTCAAGAAATAATTATATTTTACATATATGGCTAAGTTATAAAATAGGATTCACATATATATACAAAAATACAATTGTGTACTTAAATATTAGACATCTATCTATAACATAGTGTGAAAAATAATACCACACTAATAAAGTAGTATTAAAGTATATTCATGAAATTAAAAGAGTTGTATTATTTTTAAATGTAAAACAAGACTAAAATGTTAATTTTATTATGTAATATTGTTAGAGTGAGCACAGGTCATTTCACCTACCCAAATTACAAATAATAAATTGAACCAAAATATCGTGGGTTTGAAAAGATAAAACCTTAAACCGGCCATAATTGATAGAATAACTTTGGATTTGTAAGTATTTGGCAGGTTTCAGGCTGATTATTTATAAGATATAATTCATATTATAAATATTAAATTCTTAAGATGTGTAATAATATGTATCTTTGCAATATGCAACATCCAATATAAAAAAATTGAAAAGGAACGATTACGATTCATAGATCTAAAAAAGAACTTCAAAAATAAACACAATTAACTACAGATGTAGAAGATCTATATTGATAGAATAACATACCCATGAAACAGTCGCTCGGTATTACAAATCTTCACATTCCAAGTGTATAGAATATTGTTTATAATTGGTTTGGTATAAAACATCTTCAATGCTAGAAAAAGTACTTGATGTTTAACATAGAAGGAATAACTCGTTTTACTTTGAATTATTCAATAAAGAAGGATTAAAGAAAAATAAATTAGAAAAAGGAGGTGGAAGGGGTAAATGACAGAGGAAAGCGAGAGAGGAAGGAGGTGTTCAATTAGTGTTTAGAATAAAAATAAAAACTTAAAATCGTGTATTTTTTAAATTCATGGGTTACCTAGGCTAATTTGTTTTTTAAATCGGGTCGAGTAATCTGAAACGAAAGTATTGGGACAAAATATCGATATTTGGGCCATTGGATCGGTAGGGTGGGCTTGTCGATTTTGGTTTTTCAGAATGGTCTACTCTAGCCTAGCAAACGCTTTTTACAATAAATATATAAGAAGTAATTAAAACAGATTTTTTTTCTCAAATATCTAATTATTAATCTTTATATATTATATTTATTTACCAATACACATCCTTGTCTACACACTTAAAAGAGTACCATTGTTGGTGGTGGATTTGATAACCAATTAGAGTGATGTGTTACCAATCATTATTGGCAGTGCTCTAGAGCACTATTTACGTATATTCGGTTACTGGTCGGATGGAGCAGTGAGATGGTTTGACTGGGAAAAGATGGAAATATGATTGGAAATGAGAAAATTAAAAATTTAGGTAGTTACGAGGGTATGTTCATTTTATTATATAACATATTGGGTAAATTTTATGATTGTATATAAAACATTCTAAAGACCAATATAATGAAAACAATTGCTATACATTTTCATTTTCTAATTTCTTTTTCTGGATTGGATTATATGGTATAAAATAAATAAACAAACAAGGGTAAAACCCTCGCCTGGCCTGATGTTTTCCCAAAGTGCACGGGCCGCCCCCGATCTTCATTTTTACCCTTTTTACGCCCCTTATCTTCACCTTATGTGACACCGTTAGCCCTTTTTCCATTTCTCTGTTAGTTGATCGTTAGTCAACGCCACATGGCGCCATGTCACCGCCACCCCTGCGCTACCTCACCCCAACCGTCTTCGTCAGCATCGTCCCTAACTTTACAAAAAATCCTTTGAAGGTTTGAATGCTTCAAACCTTCAACAATGGAGGGTTTTACCCATTATCATTACACCTCATCCGGAATGATATAAGTAATACCAGCCAAGCAGTTGCTGATAAAATAATTAATCTCCTTAAAGCGATTATTAGCTTTCAATTTCTTAAGAATATCCCTCGCTTTTTCAATCCTTTTTATTGTGAAACTCTCTTGGTTTTTCAATACCTTAGAAACGTATCTTTAAACCTACAATACCTTAGACCTACAACACCTTAAACCTACAATACCTTAAACAAAATATTTTGTTTGGGGTTTTTTTTAGGGTGGAGGTTTTGTTGTATACGAAATTGAAAGATAACGAGAGAGCACCTGAAAAAAATGAATATAGAAAAAAAATATTAGCATAGATAAATAAAAAGAGAGAGAAGATAAGAAGAAGAGTTATAAACGGATTAAGGATGGCGAATAATAGATAATGGTGTAAAGGACTTTGCATTCTAATTAGTTGGATAATAACTACGCAATTCGTACCAGACTGATAATAGAATATAATAGACTCTTAGGCCGCTATAAGTTATTGACCCAACCAAGAATTGAATGGTTATTCGTTTTTTATAGACCTCATGGGTTAAGATCTCTTTTTTTGTACCAAAAGACTAGTTGTAGAATAAGAGATACCACTTAGCCATATAGGGATTTATCCTAACCAACATCAGAAGAACACATGCTACTCTGATATTTTAAATAAAAATAAAAATAATAAGACTAAAAATAATAAGACTAAAACTTGATAGATAAATAATTATTAGTAAGTAACTCCGATTTAAACTAAGTATGATTATAAGGTCTCAATTTAATTAATATAATTTTCATTATAAAATTAAAACTATACAAGTTCATTTTTATTTTTCTTTACCAAAGATATAGTTTGAACCATGAAAATTGAAAGTAAATAGTTAATAATTACTTACCAATATGTCGGGTAATGTTTAGCCTCCGACATTATCACATAGAAATGACATGACCAATGATCAATTATTGTATGTGTACCTAAAGGTACAAAAATATGTCATTAGTAATAAATTTAATTTATATTTTATTTAAGTATTCAAGAAATAATTATATTTTACATATATGGCTAAGTTATAAATAGGATTCACATATATATACAAAAATACAATTGTGTACTTAAATATTAGACATCTATCTATATCAGAGTGTGAAAAATAATACCACACTAATCAAGTAGTATTAAAGTATAGTCATGAAATAAAAAGAGTCGTATTATTTTTAAATGTAAAACAAGACTAAAATGTCAATTTTATTATGTAATATTGTTAGAGTGAGCACAAATCACTTCACCTACCCAAATTACAAATAATAAATTGAACCAAAATATCGTGGGTTTGAAAAGATAAAACCTTAAACCGGCCATAATTGATAGAATAACTTTGGATTTGTAAGTATTTGGCAGGTTTCAGGCTGATTATTTATAAGATATAATTCATATTATAAATATTAAATTCTTAAGATGTGTAAAAATATGTATCTTTGCAATATGCAACATCCAATATAAAAAAATTGAAAAGGAACGATTACGATTCATAGATCTAAAAAAGAACTTAAAAAATGAACACAATTAATTACAGATGTAGAAGATCTATATTGATAGAATAACATACCCATAAAACAGTCGCTCGGTATTACAAATCTTCACATTCCAAGTTTATCGAATATTGTTTATAATTGGTTTGGTATAAAACATCTTCAATGCTAGAAAAAGTACTTGATGTTTAACATAGAAGGAATAACTCGTTTTACTTTGAATTATTCAATAAAGAAGGATTAAAGAAAAATAAATTAGAAAAAGGAGGTGGAAGGGGTAAATGACAGAGGAAAGCGAGAGAGGAAGGAGGTGTTCAATTAGTGTTTAGAATGAAAATAAAAACTTAAAATCTTGTATTTTTTAAATTCATGGGTTACCTAGGCTAATTTGTTTTTTAAATCGGGTCGTGTAATCTGAAACGAAAGCATTGGGACAAAATATCGATATTTGGGCCATTGGATCGGTAGGGTGGGCTTGTCGATTTTGGTTTTTCAGAATGGTCTACTCTAGCCTAGCAAACGCTTTTTACAATAAATATATAAGAAGTAATTAAAACAGATTTTTTTTCTCAAATATCTAATTATTAATCTTTATATATTATATTTATTTACCAATACACATCCTTGTCTACACACCTAAAAGAGTACCATTGTTGGTGGTGGATTTGATAACCAATTAGAGTGATGTGTTACCAATCATTATTGGCAGTGCTCTAGAGCACTATTTACGTGTCTTCGGTTACTGGTCGGATGGGGCAATGAGATGGTTTGACTGGGAAAAGATGGAAATATTATTGGAAATGAGAAAATTAAAAATTTAGGTAGTTACGAGGGTATGTTCATTTTATTATATAACATATTGGGTAAATTTTATGATTGTATATAAAACATTCTAAAGACCAATATAATGAAAACAATTGCTATACATTTTCATTTTCTAATTTCTTTTTCTGGATTGGATTATATGGTATAAAATAAATAAACAAACAATGGTAAAACCCTCGTCTGGCCTGATCTTTTCCCAAAGTGCACGGGCCGCCCCGATCTTCATTTTTACCCTTTTTACGCCCCTTATCTTCACCTTATGCGACACCGTTAGCCCTTTTTCCATTTCTCTGTTAGTTGATCGTTAGTCAACGCCACATGGCGCCATGTCACCGCCACCCCTGTGCCACCTCACCCCAACCGTCTTCATCTTTACAAAAAATCCTTTGAAGGTTTGAATGCTTCAAAACTTCAACAATGGAGGGTTTTACCCATTATCATTACACCTCATCCGGAATGATATAAGTAATACCAGCCAATCAGTTGCTGATAAAATAATTAATCTCCTTAAAGCGATTATTAGCTTTCAATTTGTTAAGAATATCCCTCGCTTTTTCAATCCTTTTTATTGTGAAACTCTCTTGGTTTTTCAATACCTTAGAAACGTATCTTTAAACCTACAATACCTTAGACCTACAACACCTTAAACCTACAATACGTTAAACAATATATTTTGTTTGGGGTTTTTTTAAGGGTGGAGGTTTTGTTGTATACGAAATTGAAAGATAACGAGAGAGCACCTGAAAAAAATGAAGATAGAAAAAAAATATTAGCATAGATAAATAAAAAGAGAGAGAAGATAAGAAGAAGAGTTATAAACGGATTAAGGATGGCGAATAATAGATAATGGTGTAAAGGACTTTGCATTCTAATTAGTTGGATAATAACTACGCAATTCGTACCAGACTGATAATAGAATATAATAGACTCTTAGGCCGCTATAAGTTATTGACCCAACCAAGAATTGAATGGTTATTCGTTTTTTATAGACCTCATGGGTTAAGATCTCTTTTTTTGTACCAAAAGACTAGTTGTAGAATAAGAGATACCACTTAGCCATATAGGGATTTATCCTAACCAACATAAGAAGAACACATGCTACTCTGATATTTTAAATAAAAATAAAAATAATAAGACTAAAAATAATAAGACTAAAACTTGATAGATAAATAATTATTAGTAAGTAACTCCGATTTAAACTAAGTATGATTATAAGGTCTCAATTTAATTATTATAATTTTCATTATAAAATTAAAACAATACAAGTTCATTTTTATTTTTCTTTACCAAAGATATAGTTTGAACCATGTAAATTGAAAGTAAATAGTTAATAATTACTTACCAATATGTCGGGTAATGTTTAGCCTCCGACATTATCACATAGAAATGACATGACCAATGATCAATTGTTGTATGTGTACCTAAAGGTACAAAAATATGTCATTAGTAATAAATTTAATTTATATTTTATTTAAGTATTCAAGAAATAATTATATTTTACATATATGGCTAAGTTATAAAATAGGATTCACATATATATACAAAAATACAATTGTGTACTTAAATATTAGACATCTATCTATAACATAGTGTGAAAAATAATACCACACTAATAAAGTAGTATTAAAGTATATTCATGAAATTAAAAGAGTTGTATTATTTTTAAATGTAAAACAAGACTAAAATGTTAATTTTATTATGTAATATTGTTAGAGTGAGCACAGGTCATTTCACCTACCCAAATTACAAATAATAAATTGAACCAAAATATCGTGGGTTTGAAAAGATAAAACCTTAAACCGGCCATAATTGATAGAATAACTTTGGATTTGTAAGTATTTGGCAGGTTTCGGGCTGATTATTTATAAGATATAATTCATATTATAAATATTAAATTCTTAAGATGTGTAATAATATGTATCTTTGCAATATGCAACATCCAATATAAAAAAATTGAAAAGGAACGATTACGATTCATAGATCTAAAAAAGAACTTCAAAAATAAACACAATTAACTACAGATGTAGAAGATCTATATTGATAGAATAACATACCCATGAAACAGTCGCTCGGTATTACAAATCTTCACATTCCAAGTGTATAGAATATTGTTTATAATTGGTTTGGTATAAAACATCTTCAATGCTAGAAAAAGTACTTGATGTTTAACATAGAAGGAATAACTCGTTTTACTTTGAATTATTCAATAAAGAAGGATTAAAGAAAAATAAATTAGAAAAAGGAGGTGGAAGGGGTAAATGACAGAGGAAAGCGAGAGAGGAAGGAGGTGTTCAATTAGTGTTTAGAATGAAAATAAAAACTTAAAATCGTGTATTTTTTAAATTCATGGGTTACCTAGGCTAATTTGTTTTTTAAATCGGGTCGAGTAATCTGAAACGAAAGTATTGGGACAAAATATCGATATTTGGGCCATTAGATCGGTAGGGTGGGCTTGTCGATTTTGGTTTTTCAGAATGGTCTACTCTAGCCTAGCAAACGCTTTTTACAATAAATATATAAGAAGTAATTAAAACAGATTTTTTTTCTCAAATATCTAATTATTAATCTTTATATATTATATTTATTTACCAATACACATCCTTGTCTACACACTTAAAAGAGTACCATTGTTGGTGGTGGATTTGATAACCAATTAGAGTGATGTGTTACCAATCATTATTGGCAGTGCTCTAGAGCACTATTTACGTGTCTTCGGTTACTGGTCGGATGGAGCAGTGAGATGGTTTGACTGGGAAAAGATGGAAATATGATTGGAAATGAGAAAATTAAAAATTTAGGTAGTTACGAGGGTATGTTCATTTTATTATATAACATATTGGGTAAATTTTATGATTGTATATAAAACATTCTAAAGACCAATATAATGAAAACAATTGCTATACATTTTCATTTTCTAATTTCTTTTTCTGGATTGGATTATATGGTATAAAATAAATAAACAAACAAGGGTAAAACCCTCGCCTGGCCTGATGTTTTCCCAAAGTGCACGGGCCGCCCCCGATCTTCATTTTTACCCTTTTTACGCCCCTTATCTTCACCTTATGTGACACCGTTAGCCCTTTTTCCATTTCTCTGTTAGTTGATCGTTAGTCAACGCCACATGGCGCCATGTCACCGCCACCCCTGCGCCACCTCACCCCAACCGTCTTCGTCAGCATCGTCCCTAACTTTACAAAAAATCCTTTGAAGGTTTGAATGCTTCAAACCTTCAACAATGGAGGGTTTTACCCATTATCATTACACCTCATCCGGAATGATATAAGTAATACCAGCCAAGCAGTTGCTGATAAAATAATTAATCTCCTTAAAGCGATTATTAGCTTTCAATTTGTTAAGCATATCCCTCGCTTTTTCAATCCTTTTTATTGTGAAACTCTCTTGGTTTTTCAATACCTTAGAAACGTATCTTTAAACCTACAATACCTTAGACCTACAACACCTTAAACCTACAATACCTTAAACAATATATTTTGTTTGGGGTTTTTTTTAGGGTGGAGGTTTTGTTGTATACGAAATTGAAAGATAACGAGAGAGCACCTGAAAAAAATGAAGATAGAAAAAAAATATTAGCATAGATAAATAAAAAGAGAGAGAAGATAAGAAGAAGAGTTATAAACGGATTAAGGATGGCGAATAATAGATAATGGTGTAAAGGACTTTGCATTCTAATTAGTTGGATAATAACTACGCAATTCGTACCAGACTGATAATAGAATATAATAGACTCTTAGGCCGCTATAAGTTATTGACCCAACCACGAATTGAATGGTTATTCGTGTTTTATAGACCTCATGGGTTAAGATCTCTTTTTTTGTACCAAAAGACTAGTTGTAGAATAAGAGATACCACTTAGCCATATAGGGATTTATCCTAACCAACATCAGAAGAACACAAGCTACTCTGATATTTTAAATAAAAATAAAAATAATAAGACTAAAAATAATAAGACTAAAACTTGATAGATAAATAATTATTAGTAAGTAACTCCGATTTAAACTAAGTATGATTATAAGGTCTCAATTTAATTAATATAATTTTCATTATAAAATTAAAACAATACAAGTTCATTTTTATTTTTCTTTACCAAAGATATAGTTTGAACCATGAAAATTGAAAGTAAATAGTTAATAATTACTTACCAATATGTCGGGTAATGTTTAGCCTCCGACATTATCACATAGAAATGACATGACCAATGATCAATTATTGTATGTGTACCTAAAGGTACAAAAATATGTCATTAGTAATAAATTTAATTTATATTTTATTTAAGTATTCAAGAAATAATTATATTTTACATATATGGCTAAGTTATAAATAGGATTCACATATATATACAAAAATACAATTGTGTACTTAAATATTAGGCATCTATCTATAACAGAGTGTGAAAAATAATACCACACTAATCAAGTAGTATTAAAGTATAGTCATGAAATAAAAAGAGTCGTATTATTTTTAAATGTAAAACAAGACTAAAATGTTAATTTTATTATGTAATATTGTTAGAGTGAGCACAGGTCACTTCACCTACCCAAATTACAAATAATAAATTGAACCAAAATATCGTGGGTTTGAAAAGATAAAACCTTAAACCGGCCATAAT
Source organism: Nemophila menziesii (assembly GCA_029959085.1). Classification (NCBI taxonomy): domain Eukaryota; kingdom Viridiplantae; phylum Streptophyta; class Magnoliopsida; order Boraginales; family Hydrophyllaceae; genus Nemophila; species Nemophila menziesii. Next base: position 10,595,096 of record JARWIR010000008.1, read on the forward strand.
TGATAGAATAACTTTGGATTTGTAAGTATTTGGCAGGTTTCAGGCTAATTATTTATAAGATATAATTCATATTATAAATATTAAATTCTTAAGATGTGTAAAAATATGTATCTTTGCAATATGCAACATCCAATATAAAAAAATTGAAAAGGAACGATTACGATTCATAGATCTAAAAAAGAACTTAAAAAATGAACACAATTAATTACAGATGTAGAAGATCTATATTGATAGAATAACATACCCATAAAACAGTCGCTCGGTATTACAAATCTTCACATTCCAAGTTTATCGAATATTGTTTATAATTGGTTTGGTATAAAACATCTTCAATGCTAGAAAAAGTACTTGATGTTTAACATAGAAGGAATAACTCGTTTTACTTTGAATTATTCAATAAAGAAGGATTAAAGAAAAATAAATTAGAAAAAGGAGGTGGAAGGGGTAAATGACAGAGGAAAGCGAGAGAGGAAGGAGGTGTTCAATTAGTGTTTAGAATGAAAATAAAAACTTAAAATCTTGTATTTTTTAAATTCATGGGTTACCTAGGCTAATTTGTTTTTTAAATCGGGTCGTGTAATCTGAAACGAAAGCATTGGGACAAAATATCGATATTTGGGCCACTGGATCGGTAGGGTGGGCTTGTCAATTTTGGTTTTTCAGAATGGTCTACTCTAGCCTAGCAAACGCTTTTTACAATAAATATATAAGAAGTAATTAAAACAGATTTTTTTTCTCAAATATCTAATTATTAATCTTTATATATTATATTTATTTACCAATACACATCCTTGTCTACACACCTAAAAGAGTACCATTGTTGGTGGTGGATTTGATAACCAATTAGAGTGATGTGTTACCAATCATTATTGGCAGTGCTCTAGAGCACTATTTACGTGTCTTCGGTTACTGGTCGGATGGGGCAATGAGATGGTTTGACTGGGAAAAGATGGAAATATTATTGGAAATGAGAAAATTAAAAATTTAGGTAGTTACGAGGGTATGTTCATTTTATTATATAACATATTGGGTAAATTTTATGATTGTATATAAAACATTCTAATGACCAATATAATGAAAACAATTGCTATACATTTTCATTTTCTAATTTCTTTTTCTGGATTGGATTATATGGTATAAAATAAATAAACAAACAATGGTAAAACCCTCGTCTGGCCTGATCTTTTCCCAAAGTGCACGGGCCGCCCCGATCTTCATTTTTACCCTTTTTACGCCCCTTATCTTCACCTTATGCGACACCGTTAGCCCTTTTTCCATTTCACTGTTAGTTGATCGTTAGTCAACGCCACATGGCGCCATGTCACCGCCACCCCTGTGCCACCTCACCCCAACCGTCTTCATCTTTACAAAAAATCCTTTGAAGGTTTGAATGCTTCAAAACTTCAACAATGGAGGGTTTTACCCATTATCATTACACCTCATCCGGAATGATATAAGTAATACCAGCCAAGCAGTTGCTGATAAAATAATTAGTCTCCTTAAAGCGATTATTAGCTTTCAATTTCTTAAGAATATCCCTCGCTTTTTCAATCCTTTTTATTGTGAAACTCTCTTGGTTTTTCAATACCTTAGAAACGTATCTTTAAACCTACAATACCTTAGACCTACAACACCTTAAACCTACAATACCTTAAACAATATATTTTGTTTGGGGTTTTTTTAAGGGTGTAGGTTTTGTTGTATACGAAATTGAAAGATAACGAGAGAGCACCTGAAAAAAATGAAGATAGAAAAAAAATATTAGCATAGATAAATAAAAAGAGAGAGAAGATAAGAAGAAGAGTTATAAACGGATTAAGGATGGCGAATAATAGATAATGGTGTAAAGGACTTTGCATTCTAATTAGTTGGATAATAACTACGCAATTCGTACCAGACTGATAATAGAATATAATAGACTCTTAGGCAGCTATAAGTTATTGACCCAACCAAGAATTGAATGGTTATTCGTTTTTTATAGACCTCATGGGTTAAGATCTCTTTTTTTGTACCAAAAGACTAGTTGTAGAATAAGAGATACCACTTAGCCATATAGGGATTTATCCTAACCAACATAAGAAGAACACATGCTACTCTGATATTTTAAATAAAAATAAAAATAATAAGACTAAAACTTGATAGATAAATAATTATTAGTAAGTAACTCCGATTTAAACTAAGTATGATTATAAGGTCTCAATTTAATTATTATAATTTTCATTATAAAATTAAAACAATACAAGTTCATTTTTATTTTTCTTTACCAAAGATATAGTTTGAACCATGTAAATTGAAAGTAAATAGTTAATAATTACTTACCAATATGTCGGGTAATGTTTAGCCTCCGACATTATCACATAGAAATGACATGACCAATGATCAATTATTGTATGTGTACCTAAAGGTACAAAAATATGTCATTAGTAATAAATTTAATTTATATTTTATTTAAGTATTCAAGAAATAATTATATTTTACATATATGGCTAAGTTATAAATAGGATTCACATATATATACAAAAATACAATTGTGTACTTAAATATTAGACATCTATCTATAACAGAGTGTGAAAAATAATACCACACTAATCAAGTAGTATTAAAGTATAGTCATGAAATAAAAAGAGTCGTATTATTTTTAAATGTAAAACAAGACTAAAATGTTAATTTTATTATGTAATATTGTTAGAGTGAGCACAGGTCACTTCACCTACCCAAATTACAAATAATAAATTGAACCAAAATATCGTGGGTTTGAAAAGATAAAACCTTAAACCGGCCATAATTGATAGAATAACTTTGGATTTGTAAGTATTTGGCAGGTTTCAGGCTAATTATTTATAAGATATAATTCATATTATAAATATTAAATTCTTAAGATGTGTAAAAATATGTATCTTTGCAATATGCAACATCCAATATAAAAAAATTGAAAAGGAACGATTACGATTCATAGATCTAAAAAAGAACTTAAAAAATGAACACAATTAATTACAGATGTAGAAGATCTATATTGATAGAATAACATACCCATAAAACAGTCGCTCGGTATTACAAATCTTCACATTCCAAGTTTATCGAATATTGTTTATAATTGGTTTGGTATAAAACATCTTCAATGCTAGAAAAAGTACTTGATGTTTAACATAGAAGGAATAACTCGTTTTACTTTGAATTATTCAATAAAGAAGGATTAAAGAAAAATAAATTAGAAAAAGGAGGTGGAAGGGGTAAATGACAGAGGAAAGCGAGAGAGGAAGGAGGTGTTCAATTAGTGTTTAGAATGAAAATAAAAACTTAAAATCTTGTATTTTTTAAATTCATGGGTTACCTAGGCTAATTTGTTTTTTAAATCGGGTCGTGTAATCTGAAACGAAAGCATTGGGACAAAATATCGATATTTGGGCCACTGGATCGGTAGGGTGGGCTTGTCAATTTTGGTTTTTCAGAATGGTCTACTCTAGCCTAGCAAACGCTTTTTACAATAAATATATAAGAAGTAATTAAAACAGATTTTTTTTCTCAAATATCTAATTATTAATCTTTATATATTATATTTATTTACCAATACACATCCTTGTCTACACACCTAAAAGAGTACCATTGTTGGTGGTGGATTTGATAACCAATTAGAGTGATGTGTTACCAATCATTATTGGCAGTGCTCTAGAGCACTATTTACGTGTCTTCGGTTACTGGTCGGATGGGGCAATGAGATGGTTTGACTGGGAAAAGATGGAAATATTATTGGAAATGAGAAAATTAAAAATTTAGGTAGTTACGAGGGTATGTTCATTTTATTATATAACATATTGGGTAAATTTTATGATTGTATATAAAACATTCTAAAGACCAATATAATGAAAACAATTGCTATACATTTTCATTTTCTAATTTCTTTTTCTGGATTGGATTATATGGTATAAAATAAATAAACAAACAATGGTAAAACCCTCGTCTGGCCTGATCTTTTCCCAAAGTGCACGGGCCGCCCCCATCTTCATTTTTACCCTTTTTACGCCCCTTATCTTCACCTTATGCGACACCGTTAGCCCTTTTTCCATTTCACTGTTAGTTGATCGTTAGTCAACGCCACATGGCGCCATGTCACCGCCACCCCTGTGCCACCTCACCCCAACCGTCTTCATCTTTACAAAAAATCCTTTGAAGGTTTGAATGCTTCAAAACTTCAACAATGGAGGGTTTTACCCATTATCATTACACCTCATCCGGAATGATATAAGTAATACCAGCCAAGCAGTTGCTGATAAAATAATTAGTCTCCTTAAAGCGATTATTAGCTTTCAATTTCTTAAGAATATCCCTCGCTTTTTCAATCCTTTTTATTGTGAAACTCTCTTGGTTTTTCAATACCTTAGAAACGTATCTTTAAACCTACAATACCTTAGACCTACAACACCTTAAACCTACAATACCTTAAACAATATATTTTGTTTGGGGTTTTTTTAAGGGTGGAGGTTTTGTTGTATACGAAATTGAAAGATAACGAGAGAGCACCTGAAAAAAATGAAGATAGAAAAAAAATATTAGCATAGATAAATAAAAAGAGAGAGAAGATAAGAAGAAGAGTTATAAACGGATTAAGGATGGCGAATAATAGATAATGGTGTAAAGGACTTTGCATTCTAATTAGTTGGATAATAACTACGCAATTCGTACCAGACTGATAATAGAATATAATAGACTCTTAGGCAGCTATAAGTTATTGACCCAACCAAGAATTGAATGGTTATTCGTTTTTTATAGACCTCATGGGTTAAGATCTCTTTTTTTGTACCAAAAGACTAGTTGTAGAATAAGAGATACCACTTAGCCATATAGGGATTTATCCTAACCAACATAAGAAGAACACATGCTACTCTGATATTTTAAATAAAAATAAAAATAATAAGACTAAAACTTGATAGATAAATAATTATTAGTAAGTAACTCCGATTTAAACTAAGTATGATTATAAGGTCTCAATTTAATTATTATAATTTTCATTATAAAATTAAAACAATACAAGTTCATTTTTATTTTTCTTTACCAAAGATATAGTTTGAACCATGTAAATTGAAAGTAAATAGTTAATAATTACTTACCAATATGTCGGGTAATGTTTAGCCTCCGACATTATCACATAGAAATGACATGACCAATGATCAATTATTGTATGTGTACCTAAAGGTACAAAAATATGTCATTAGTAATAAATTTAATTTATATTTTATTTAAGTATTCAAGAAATAATTATATTTTACATATATGGCTAAGTTATAAAATAGGATTCACATATATATACAAAAATACAATTGTGTACTTAAATATTAGACATCTATCTATAACATAGTGTGAAAAATAATACCACACTAATAAAGTAGTATTAAAGTATATTCATGAAATTAAAAGAGTTGTATTATTTTTAAATGTAAAACAAGACTAAAATGTTAATTTTATTATGTAATATTGTTAGAGTGAGCACAGGTCATTTCACCTACCCAAATTACAAATAATAAATTGAACCAAAATATCGTGGGTTTGAAAAGATAAAACCTTAAACCGGCCATAATTGATAGAATAACTTTGGATTTGTAAGTATTTGGCAGGTTTCGGGCTGATTATTTATAAGATATAATTCATATTATAAATATTAAATTCTTAAGATGTGTAATAATATGTATCTTTGCAATATGCAACATCAAATATAAAAAAATTGAAAAGGAACGATTACGATTCATAGATCTAAAAAAGAACTTCAAAAATAAACACAATTAACTACAGATGTAGAAGATCTATATTGATAGAATAACATACCCATGAAACAGTCGCTCGGTATTACAAATCTTCACATTCCAAGTGTATAGAATATTGTTTATAATTGGTTTGGTATAAAACATCTTCAATGCTAGAAAAAGTACTTGATGTTTAACATAGAAGGAATAACTCGTTTTACTTTGAATTATTCAATAAAGAAGGATTAAAGAAAAATAAATTAGAAAAAGGAGGTGGAAGGGGTAAATGACAGAGGAAAGCGAGAGAGGAAGGAGGTGTTCAATTAGTGTTTAGAATGAAAATAAAAACTTAAAATCGTGTATTTTTTAAATTCATGGGTTACCTAGGCTAATTTGTTTTTTAAATCGGGTCGAGTAATCTGAAACGAAAGTATTGGGACAAAATATCGATATTTGGGCCATTGGATCGGTAGGGTGGGCTTGTCGATTTTGGTTTTTCAGAATGGTCTACTCTAGCCTAGCAAACGCTTTTTACAATAAATATATAAGAAGTAATTAAAACAGATTTTTTTTCTCAAATATCTAATTATTAATCTTTATATATTATATTTATTTACCAATACACATCCTTGTCTACACACTTAAAAGAGTACCATTGTTGGTGGTGGATTTGATAACCAATTAGAGTGATGTGTTACCAATCATTATTGGCAGTGCTCTAGAGCACTATTTATGTGTCTTCGGTTACTGGTCGGATGGAGCAATGAGATGGTTTGACTGGGAAAAGATGGAAATATGATTGGAAATGAGAAAATTAAAAATTTAGGTAGTTACGAGGGTATGTTCATTTTATTATATAACATATTGGGTAAATTTTTATGATTGTATATAAAACATTCTAAAGACCAATATAATGAAAACAATTGCTATACATTTTCATTTTCTAATTTCTTTTTCTAGATTGGATTATATGGTATAAAATAAATAAACAAACAAGGGTAAAACCCTCGCCTGGCCTGATGTTTTCCCAAAGTGCACGGGCCGCCCCCGATCTTCATTTTTACCCTTTTTACGCCCCTTATCTTCACCTTATGTGACACCGTTGGCCCTTTTTCCATTTCTCTGTTAGTTGATCGTTAGTCAACGCCACATGGCGCTATGTCACCGCCACCCCTGCGCCACCTCACCCCAACCGTCTTCGTCAGCATCGTCCCTAACTTTACAAAAAATCCTTTGAAGGTTTGAATGCTTCAAACCTTCAACAATGGAGGGTTTTACCCATTATCATTACACCTCATCCGGAATGATATAAGTAATACCAGCCAAGCAGTTGCTGATAAAATAATTAATCTCCTTAAAGCGATTATTAGCTTTCAATTTCTTAAGAATATCCCTCGCTTTTTCAATCCTTTTTATTGTGAAACTCTCTTGGTTTTTCAATACCTTAGAAACGTATCTTTAAACCTACAATACCTTAGACCTACAACACCTTAAACCTACAATACCTTAAACAATATATTTTGTTTGGGTTTTTTTTTAGGGTGGAGGTTTTGTTGTATACGAAATTGAAAGATAACAAGAGAGCACCTGAAAAAAATGAAGATAGAAAAAAAATATTAGCATAGATAAATAAAAAGAGAGAGAAGATAAGAAGAAGAGTTATAAACGGATTAAGGATGGCGAATAATAGATAATGGTGTAAAGGACTTTGCATTCTAATTAGTTGGATAATAACTACGCAATTCGTACCAGACTGATAATAGAATATAATAGACTCTTAGGCCGCTATAAGTTATTGACCCAACCAAGAATTGAATGGTTATTCGTTTTTTATAGACCTCATGGGTTAAGATCTCTTTTTTTGTACCAAAAGACTAGTTGTAGAATAAGAGATACCACTTAGCCATATAGGGATTTATCCTAACCAACATCAGAAGAACACATGCTACTCTGATATTTTAAATAAAAATAATAAGACTAAAACTTGATAGATAAATAATTATTAGTAAGTAACTCTGATTTAAACTAAGTATGATTATAAGGTCTCAATTTAATTAATATAATTTTCATTATAAAATTAAAACAATACAAGTTCATTTTTATTTTTCTTTACCAAAGATATTGTTTGAACCATGTAAATTGAAAGTAAATAGTTAATAATTACTTACCAATATGTCGGGTAATGTTTAGCCTCCGACATTATCACATAGAAATGACATGACCAATGATCAATTATTGTATGTGTACCTAAAGGTACAAAAATATGTCATTAGTAATAAATTTAATTTATATTTTATTTAAGTATTCAAGAAATAATTATATTTTACATATATGGCTAAGTTATAAATAGGATTCACATATATATACAAAAATACAATTGTGTACTTAAATATTAGACATCTATCTATAACAGAGTGTGAAAAATAATACCACACTAATCAAGTAGTATTAAAGTATAGTCATGAAATAAAAAGAGTCGTATTATTTTTAAATGTAAAACAAGACTAAAATGTTAATTTTATTATGTAATATTGTTAGAGTGAGCACAGGTCACTTCACCTACCCAAATTACAAATAATAAATTGAACCAAAATATCGTGGGTTTGAAAAGATAAAACCTTAAACCGGCCATAATTGATAGAATAACTTTGGATTTGTAAGTATTTGGCAGGTTTCAGGCTGATTATATATAAGATATAATTCATATTATAAATATTAAATTCTTAAGATGTGTAAAAATATGTATCTTTGCAATATGCAACATCCAATATAAAAAAATTGAAAAGGAACGATTACGATTCATAGATCTAAAAAAGAACTTAAAAAATGAACACAATTAATTACAGATGTAGAAGATCTATATTGATAGAATAACATACCCATAAAACAGTCGCTCGGTATTACAAATCTTCACATTCCAAGTTTATCGAATATTGTTTATAATTGGTTTGGTATAAAACATCTTCAATGCAAGAAAAAGTACTTGATGTTTAACATAGAAGGAATAACTCGTTTTACTTTGAATTATTCAATAAAGAAGGATTAAAGAAAAATAAATTAGAAAAAGGAGGTGGAAGGGGTAAATGACAGAGGAAAGCGAGAGAGGAAGGAGGTGTTCAATTAGTGTTTAGAATGAAAATAAAAACTTAAAATCTTGTATTTTTTAAATTCATGGGTTACCTAGGCTAATTTGTTTTTTAAATCGGGTCGTGTAATCTGAAACGAAAGCATTGGGACAAAATATCGATATTTGGGCCATTGGATCGGTAGGGTGGGCTTGTCGATTTTGGTTTTTCAGAATGGTCTACTCTAGCCTAGCAAACGCTTTTTACAATAAATATATAAGAAGTTATTAAAACAGATTTTTTTTCTCAAATATCTAATTATTAATATTTATATATTATATTTATTTACCAATACACATCCTTGTCTACACACCTAAAAGAGTATCATTGTTGGTGGTAGATTTGATAACCAATTAGAGTGATGTGTTACCAATCATTATTGGCAGTGCTCTAGAGCACTATTTACGTGACTTCGGTTACTGGGCGGATGGGGCAATGAGATGGTTTGACTGGGAAAAGATGGAAATATGATTGGAAATGAGAAAATGAAAATTTTAGGTAGTAACGAGGGTATGTTCATTTTATTATACAGCATATTGGGTATATTTTATGATTGTATATAGAACATACTAAAGACCAATATAATTAAAACAATTGCTATACATTTTCATTTTCTAATTTCTTTATCTGGATTGGATTATATGGTATAAAATAAACAAACAAACAAGGGTAAAACCCTCGTCTGGCCTCTGATCTTTTTCCAAAGTTCACGGGCCTCCCCGATCTTCATTTTTACCCTTTTTACGCCCCTTATCTTCACCTTTTGTGACACCGTTAGCCCTTTTTCCATTTCTCTGTTAGTTGATCATTAGTCAACGCCACATGGCGCCATGTCACCTCCACCCCAGCGCCACCTCACCCCAACCGTCTTCGTCAGCATCGTCCCTAACTTTACAAAAAATCCTTTGAAGGTTTGAATGCTTCAAACCTTCAACAATGGAGGGTTTTACCCATTATCATTACACCTCATCCGGAATGATATAAGTAATACCAGCCAAGCAGTTGCTGATAAAATAATTAGTCTCCTTAAAGCGATTATTAGCTTTCAATTTCTTAAGAATATCCCTCGCTTTTTCAATCCTTTTTATTGTGAAACTCTCTTGGTTGTTCAATACCTTAGAAACGTATCTTTAAACCTACAATACCTTAGACCTACAACACCTTAAACCTACAATACCTTAAACAATATATTTTGTTTGGGGTTTTTTTTGGGGTGGAGGTTTTGTTGTATACGAAATTGAAAGATAATGAGAGAGCACCTGAAAAAAATGAAGATAGAAAAAAAATATTAGCATAGATAAATAAAAAGAGAGAGAAGATAAGAAGAAGAGTTATAAACGGATTAAGGATGGCGAATAATAGATAATGGTGTAAAGGACTTTGCATTCTAATTAGTTGGATAATAACTACGCAATTCGTACCAGACTGATAATAGAATATAATAGACTCTTAGGCCGCTATAAGTTATTGACCCAACCAAGAATTGAATGGTTATTCGTTTTATATAGACCTCATGGGTTAAGATCTCTTTTTTTGTACCAAAAGACTAGTTGTAGAATAAGAGATACCACTTAGCCATATAGGGATTTATCCTAACCAACATCAGAAGAACACATGCTACTCTGATATTTTAAATAAAAATAAAAATAATAAGACTAAAAATAATAAGACTAAAACTTGATAGATAAATAATTATTAGTAAGTAACTCCGATTTAAACTAAGTATGATTATAAGGTCTCAATTTAATTAATATAATTTTCATTATAAAATTAAAGCAATACAAGTTCATTTTTATTTTTCTTTACCAAAGATATAGTTTGAACCATGTAAATTGAAAGTAAATAGTTAATAATTACTTACCAATATGTCGGGTAATGTTTAGCCTCCGACATTATCACATAGAAATGACATGACCAATGATCAATTATTGTATGTGTACCTAAAGGTACAAAAATATGTCATTAGTAATAAATTTAATTTATATTTTATTTAAGTATTCAAGAAATAATTATATTTTACATATATGGCTAAGTTATAAATAGGATTCACATATATATACAAAAATACAATTGTGTACTTAAATATTAGACATCTATCTATAACAGAGTGTGAAAAATAATACCACACTAATCAAGTAGTATTAAAGTATAGTCATGAAATAAAAAGAGTCGTATTATTTTTAAATGTAAAACAAGACTAAAATGATAATTTTATTATGTAATATTGTTAGAGTGAGCACAGGTCACTTCACCTACCCAAATTACAAATAATAAATTGAACCAAAATATCGTGGGTTTGAAAAGATAAAACCTTAAACCGGCCATAATTGATAGAATAACTTTGGATTTGTAAGTATTTGGCAGGTTTCAGGCTGATTATTTATAAGATATAATTCATATTATAAATATTAAATTCTTAAGATGTGTAAAAATATGTATCTTTGCAATATGCAACATCCAATATAAAAAATTTGAAAAGGAACGATTACGATTCATAGATCTAAAAAAGAACTTAAAAAATGAACACAATTAATTACAGATGTAGAAGATCTATATTGATAGAATAACATACCCATAAAACAGTCGCTCGGTATTACAAATCTTCACATTCCAAGTTTATCGAATATTGTTTATAATTGGTTTGGTATAAAACATCTTCAATGCTAGAAAAAGTACTTGATGTTTATGATAGAAGGAATAACTCGTTTTACTTTGAATTATTAAATAAAGAAGGATTAAAGAAAAATAAATTAGAAAAAGAAGGTGGAAGGGGTAAATGACAGAGGAAAGCGAGAGAGGAAGGAGGTGTTCAATTAGTGTTTAGAATGAAAATAAAAACTTAAAATCGTGTATTTTTTTAAATTCATGGGTTACCTAGGCTAATTTGTTTTTTAAATCTGGTCGTGTAATCTGAAACAAAAGTATTGGGACAAAATATCGATATTTGGGCCATTGGATCGGTAGGGTGGGCTTGTCGATTTTGGTTTTTCAGAATGGTCTACTCTAGCCTAGCAAACGCTTTTTACAATAAATATATAAGAAGTAATTAAAACAGATTTTTTTTTCTCAAATATCTAATTATTAATCTTTATATATTATATTTATTTACCAATACACATCCTTGTCTACACACCTAAAAGAGTACCATTGTTGGTGGTGGATTTGATAACCAATTAGAGTGATGTGTTACCAATCATTATTGGCAGTGCTCTAAAGCACTATTTACGTGACTTCGGTTACTGGGCGGATGGGGCAATGAGATGGTTTGACTGGGAAAAGATGGAAATATGATTGGAAATGAGAAAATGAAAAATTTAGGTAGTTACGAGGGTATGTTCATTTTATTATATAACATATTGGGTAAATTTTATGATTGTATATAAAACATTCTAAAGACCAATATAATGAAAACAATTGCTATACATTTTCATTTTCTAATTTCTTTTTCTGGATTGGATTATATGGTATAAAATAGATAAACAAACAAGGTGCACGGGCCGCCCCCGATCTTCATTTTTACCCTTTTAGCCCTTTTTTCATTTCTCTGTTAGTTGATCGTTAGTCAACGCCACATGGCGCCATGTCACCGCCACCCCTGCGCCACCTCACCCCAACCGTCTTCGTCAGCATCGTCACTAACTTTACAAAAAATCATTTGAAGGTTTGAATGCTTCAAACCTTCAACAATTGAGGGTTTTACCCATTATCATTACACCTCATCAGAATGATATAAGTAATACCAGCCAAGCAGTTGCTGATAAAATAATTAATCTCCTTAAAGCGATTATTAGCTTTCAATTTGTTAAGCATATCCCTCGCTTTTTCAAATCTTTTTATTGTGAAACTCTCTTGGTTTTTCAATACCTTAGAAATGTATTCTTAAACCTACAATACCTTAAACCTACAACACCTTAAACCTACAATACCTTAAACAATATATTTTGTTTGGGGTTTTTTGAAGGGTGGAGGTTTTGTTGTATACGAAATTGAAAGATAACGAGAGAGCACCTGAAAAAAATGAAGATAGAAAAAAAATATTAGCATAGATAAATAAAAAGAGAGAGAAGATAGGAAGAAGAGTTATAAACGGATTAAGGATGGCGAATAATAGATAATGGTGTAAAGGACTTTGCATTCTAATTAGTTGGATAATAACTACGCAATTCGTACCAGACTGATAATAGAATATAATAGACTCTTAGGCCGCTATAAGTTATTGACCCAACCAAGAATTGCATGGTTATTCGTTTTTCATAGACCTCATGGGATAAGATCTCTTTTTTTGTACCAAAAGACTAGTTGTAGAATAAGAGATACCACTTAGCCATATAGGGATTTATCCTAACCAACATAAGAAGAACACATGCTACTCTGATATTTTAAATAAAAATAAAAATAATCAATACTAAAAATAATAAGACTAAAACTTGATAGATAAATAATTATTAGTAAATAACTCTGATTTAAACTAAGTATGATTATAAGGTCTCAATATAATTAATATAATTTTCATAATAAAATTAAAACAATACCAGTTCATTTTTATTTTTCTTTACCAAAGATATAGTTTGAACCATGTAAATTGAAAGTAAATAGTTAATAATTACTTACCAATATGTCGGGTAATGTTTAGCCTCCGACATTATCACATAGAAATGACATGACCAATGATCAATTATTGTATGTGTACCTAAAGGTACAAAAATATGTCATTACTAATAAATTTATTTTATATTTTATTTAAGTATTCAAGAAATAATTATATTTTACATATATGGCTAAGTTATAAATAGGATTCACATATATATACAAAAATACAATTGTGTACTTAAATATTAGACATCTATCTATAACAGAGTGTGAAAAATAATACCTCACTAATAAAGTAGTATTAAAGTATATTCATGAAATTAAAAGAGTTGTATTATTTTTAAATGTAAAACAAGACTAAAATGTTAATTTTATTATGTAATATTGTTAGAGTGAGCACTAGTCACTTCACATACACAAATTACAAATAATAAATTGAACCAAAATATCGTGGGTTTGAAAAGATAAAACCTTAAACCGGCCATAATTGATAGAATAACTTTGGATTTGTAAGTATTTGGCAGGTTTCGGGCTGATTATTTATAAGATATAATTCATATTATAAATATTAAATTCTTAAGATGTGTAAAAATATGTATCTTTGCAATATGCAACATCCAATATTAAAAAATTGAAAATGAACGATTACGATTCATAGATCTATAAAATAACTTAAAAAATAAACACAATTAATTACAGATGTAGAAGATCTATATTGATAGAATAACATACCCATGAAACAGTCGCTCGGTATTACAAATCTTCACATTCCAAGTGTATAGAATATTGTTTATAATTGGTTTTGGTATAAAACATCTTCAATGCTAGAAAAAGTAATTAATGTTTATGATAGAAGGAATAACTCGTTTTACTTTGAATTATTAAATAAAGAAGTATTAAAGAAAAATAAATTAGAAAAAGAAGGTGGAAGGGGTAAATGACAGAGGAAAACGAGAGAGGAAGGAGGTGTTCAATTAGTGTTTAGAATGAAAATAAAAACTTAAAATCGTGTATTTTTTAAATTCATGGGTTACCTAGGCTAATTTGTTTTTTAAATCGGGTCGTATAATCTGAAACAAAAGTATTGGGACAAAATATCGATATTTGGGCCATTGGATCGCTAGGGTGGGCTTGTCGATTTTGGTTTTTCAGAATGGTCTACTCTAGCCTAGCAAACGCTTTTTACAATAAATATATAAGAAGTAATTAAAACAGATTTTTTTTTCTCAAATATCTAATTATTAATCTTTATATATTATATTTATTTACCAATACACATCCTTGTCTACACACCTAAAAGAGTACCATTGTTGGTGGTGGATTTGATAACCAATTAGAGTGATGTGTTACCAATCATTATTGGCAGTGCTCTAGAGCACTATTTACGTGACTTCGGTTACTTGGCGGATGGGGCAATGAGATGGTTTGACTGGGGAAAGATGGAAATATGATTGGAAATGAGAAAATGAAAAATTTAGGTAGTTACGAGGGTATGTTCATTTTATTATATAACATACTGGGTAAATTTTATGATTGTATATAAAACATTCTAAAGAGCAATATAATGAAAACAATTGCTATACATTTTCATTTTCTAATTTCTTTTTCTGGATTGGATTATATGGTATAAAATATATAAACAAACAAGGGTAAAACCCTCGGCTGGCCCCTTAACTTTTCCCAAAGTGCACGGGCCGCCCCCTATCTTCATTTTTACCCTTTTTATGCCCCTTATCTTCACCTTATGTGACACCGTTAGCCCTTTTTCCATTTCTCTGTTAGTTGATCGTTAGTCAACGCCACATGGCGCCATGTCACCGCCACCCTGCGCCACCTCACCCCAACCGTCTTCGTCAGCATCATCCCTAACTTTACAAAAAATCCTTTGAAGGTTTGAATGCTTCAAACCTTCAACAATGGAGGGTTTTACCCATTAACATTACACCTCATCCGGAATGATATAAGTAATACCAGCCAAGCAGTTGCTGATAAAATAATTAATCTCCTTAAAGCGATTATTAGCTTTCAATTTGTTAAGCATATCCCTCGCTTTTTCAATCCTTTTTATTGTGAAACTATCTTGGTTTTTCAATACCTTAGAAACGTATCTTTAAACCTACAATACCTTAAACCTACAACACTTTAAACCTACAATACCGTGAACAATATATTTTGTTTGGGGTTTTTTTAAGGATGGAGGTTTTGTTGTATACGAAATTGAAAGATAACGAGAGAGCACCTGAAAAAAATGAAGATAGAAAAAAAATATTAGCATAGATAAATAAAAAGAGAGAGAAGATAGGAAGAAGAGTTATAAACGGATTAAGGATGGCGAATAATAGATAATTGTTTAAAGGACTTTGCATTCTAATTAGTTGGATAATAACTACGCAACTCGTACCAGACTGATAATAGAATATAATAGACTCTTAGGCCGCTATAAGTTATTGACCCAACCAAGAATTGCATGGTTATTTGTTTTTCATAGACCTCATGGGATAAGATCTCTTTTTTTTGTACCAAAAGACTAGTTGTAGAATAAGAGATACCACTTAGCCATATAGGGATTTATCCTAACCAACATAAGAAGAACACATGCTACTCTGATATTTTAAATAAAAATAAAAATAATCAATACTAAAAATAATAAGACTAAAACCTTATAGATAAATAATTATTAGTAAGTAACTCTGATTTAAACTAAGTATGATTATAAGGTCTCAATATAATTAATATAATTTTCATAATAAAATTAAAACAATACAAGTTCATTTTTATTTTTCTTTACCAAAGATATAGTTTGAACCATGTAAATTGAAAGTAAATAGTTAATAATTACTTACCGATATGCCGGGTAATGTTTAGCCTCCGACATTATCACATAGAAATGACATAACCAATGATCAATTATTGTATGGGTACCTAAAGGTACAAAAATATGTCATTAGTAATAAATTTAATTTATATTTTATTTAAGTATTCAAGAAATAATTATATTTTACATATATGGCTAAGTTATAAATAGGATTCACATATATATACAAAAATACAATTGTGTACTTAAATATTAGACATCTATCTATAACAGAGTGTGAAAAATAATACCACACTAATAAAGTAGTATTAAAGTATATTCATGAAATTAAAAGAGTTGTATTATTTTAAAATGTAAAACAAGACTAAAATGTTAATTTTATTATGTAATATTGTTAGAGTGAGCACAGGTCACTTCACCTACCCAAATTACAAATAATAAATTGAACCAAAATATCGTGGGTTTGAAAAGATAAAACCTTAAATTGTCCATAATTAATAGAATAACTTTGAATTTGTAAGTATTTGGCAGGTTTCAGGCTGATTATTTATAAGATATAATTCATATTATAAATATTAAATTCTTAAGATGTGTAAAAATATGTATCTTTGCAATATGCAACATCCAATATTAAAAAATTGAAAATGAACGATTACGATTCATAGATCTAAAAAATAACTTAAAAAATAAACACAATTAATTACAGATGTAGAAGATCTATATTGATAGAATAACATACCCATGAAACAGTCGCTCGGTATTACAAATCTTCACATTCCAAGTGTATAGAATATTGTTTATAATTGGTTTTGCTATAAAACATCTTCAATGATAGAAAACGTACTTGATGTTTAAGATAGAAGGAATAACTCGTTTTACTTTAAATTATTAAGTAAAGAAATATTAAAGAAAAATAAATTAGAAAAAGGAGGTGGAAGGGGTAAATGACAGAGGAAAGCGAGAGAGGAAGGAGGTGTTCAATTAGTGTTTAGAATGAAAATAAAAACTTAAAATCGTGTTTTTTAAATTCATGGGTTACCTAGGCTAATTTGTTTTTTAAATCGGGTCGTGTAATCTGAAACGAAAGTATTGGGACAAAATATCGATATTTGGGCCATTGGATCGCTAGGGTGGGCTTGTCGATTTTGGTTTTTCAGAATGGTCTACTCTAGCCTAGCAAACGCTTTTTACAATAAATATATAAGAAGTAATTAAAACAGATTTTTTTTCTCAAATATCTAATTATTAATCTTTATATATTATATTTATTTACCAATACACATCCTTGTCTACACACCTAAAAGAGTACCATTGTTGGTGGTGGATTTGATAACCAATTAGAGTGATGTGTTACCAATCATTATTGGCAGTGCTCTAGAGCACTATTTACGTGACTTCGGTTACTGGGCGGAGGGGGCAATGAGATGGTTTGACTGGGAAAAGATGGAAATATGATTGGAAATGAGAAAATGAAAAATTTAGGTAGTTACGAGGGTATGTTCATTTTATTATATAACATATTGGGTAAATTTTATGATTGTATATAAAACATTCTAAAGACCAATATAATGAAAACAATTGCTATACATTTTCATTTTCTAATTTCTTTTTCTGGATTGGATTATATGGTATAAAATAAATTAACAAATAAGGGTAAAACCCTCGTCTGGCCCCTTAACTTTTCCCAAAAGGCACAGGCCGCCCCCGATCTTCATTTTTACCCTTTTTACGCCCCTTATCTTCACCTTATGTGACACCATTAGCCCTTTTTCCATTTCTCTGTTAGTTGATCGTTAGTCAACGCCACATGGCGCCATGTCACCGCCACCCCTGCGCCACCTCACCCCAACCGTCTTCGTCAGCATCGTCCCTAAATTTACAAAAAATCCTTTGAAGGTTTGAATGCTTCAAACCTTCAACAATGGAGGGTTTTACCCATTATCATTACACCTCATCCGAAATAATATAAGTAATACCAGCCAAGGAGTTGCTGATAAAATAATTAATCTCCTTAAAGAGATTATTAGCTTTCAATTTGTTAAGAGTATTCCTCGCTTTTTCAATCCTTTTCATTGTGAAACTCTCTTGATTTTTCAATACCTTAGAAACGTATCTTTAAACCTACAATACCTTAAACCTACAATACCTTAAACAATATTTTTTGTTTTGGGTTTTTTTAAGGGTGGAGGTTTTGTTGTATACGAAATTGAAAGATAACGAGAGAGCACCTAAAAAAAATGAAGATAGAAAAAAAATATTAGCATAGATAAATAAAAAGAGAGAGAAGATAGGAAGAAGAGTTATAAACGGATTAATAGGATGGCGAATAATAGATAATGATGTAAAGGACTTTGCATTCTAATTAGTTGGATAATAACTACGCATTTCGTACCAGACTGACAATAGAATATAATAGACTCTTAGGCCGCTATAAGTTATTGACCCAACCAAGAATTGCATGGTTATTCGTTTTTCATATACCTCATGGGATAAGATCTCTTTTTTTGTACCAAAAGACTAGTTGTAGAATAAGAGATACCACTTAGCCATATAGGGATTTATCCTAACCAACATAAGAAGAACACATGCTACTCTGATATTTTAAATAAAAATAAAAATAATCAATACTAAAAATAATAAGACTAAAACTTGACAGATAAATAATTATTAGTAAGTAACTCCGATTTAAACTAAGTTTGATTATAAGGTCTCAATATAATTAATATAATTTTCATAATAAAATTAAAACAATACAAGTTCATTTTTATTTTTCTTTACCAAAGATATAGTTTGAACCATGTAAATTGAAAGTAAATAGTTAATAATTACTTACTAATATGTCGGGTAATGTTTAGCCTCTGACATTATCACATAGAAATGACATGATCAATTATTGTATGTGTACCTAAAGGCACAAAAATATGTCATTAGTAATAAATTTAATTGACATTTTATTTAAGTATTCAAGAAATAATTATATTTTACATATATGGTTAAGTTATAAATAGGATTCACATATATATACAAAAATACAATTGTGTACTTAAATATTAGACATCTATGTATAACAGAGTGTGAAAAATAATACCACACTAATCAAGTAGTATTAAAGTATAGTCATGAAATAAAAAGAAGTTGTATTATTTTTAAATGTAAAACAAGACTAAAATGTTAATTTTATTATGTAAAATTGTTAGGGTGAGCACAGGTCACTTCACCTACCCAAATTACAAATAATAAATTGAACCAAAATATCGTGGGTTTGAAAAGATAAAACCTTAAACCGACCATAATTGATAGAATAACTTTGGATTTGTAAGTATTTTGCAGGTTTCAGGCTGATCACTACTAGAAATCGCTTGTTTACCGACGACAGATCACCGACAAGTTACGGGTCGTCGGTGATCATTCGAGATTAACGACGACAACATTGTCGCTAATTGTTGCCGACAAAACGTCGTCGATAATAGTATGAACTTCGTCGGTAATCTATTAGTATGCATTTTTTTTATCGTGAATATGTCGTCGCTATTTCTTACGACGACGTTTTTCGCCGGTAATTAGCGACGAATATGTAGATTTACCGGCGAATTACGTGTCGTCGGTAATTAATTAGTGTATATTTTTAGGACAGCAGGTTTTTTATCTCATTAAACACCCACACACACCCTAAAACACCTCCGAATTTCTCCCAAAAAATCCCAGAATTTTTTTCTTTTCCCCCTAATTGATTCTCCAATTCGTCTTGCACCATTCCCGGGTCCATAATCAAGGTGGGGCATTATCAATATCAATTTTCAACACAAAATTTAAGGTAAATTCATGAAAATTCATGTTTTTAAAATTTAATTTTTATTTTATTAGTGTGTTTAATTGTTGATATATGATATAGGTGAATTAGTACATTGTCTAGGTGGGTTGTGGTAATCAATCCTCTTCTTAACCATCCGATTCAAGGTATTTTCAAGAAATTTCATGCTTTTTTTTTATTTTTGTGTTAATGAATATATGTTAATTTCTATAATTAGACATGATTAGGTTGATGAATTACATGTGTTTTGGTTTATTTTTTTATTATTATGTTGTGTAGTATGCATGTTTGTTTGTATTTAATTTTTTGTGTTCATATATTTTTATTTGTTTTATTAATTATATGAAATTTATTATCTATATATTGTGTTGTAATTTTATTTATTCAATGGTTTGTATTTTTATTCATTCAATGGTTTGTAATATTTTTTCATTCAATGGTTTGTAATTTTTATTTTGTCATTTAATGTGTTGTAATTTTTAATCTTCTTTTTAATTGGGTTGTAATAATTATATATTTCATTTGTCTAGTTGTATAAAATTGTTTCCAAGAGATGAATCCGGATTTAGATAAGAGTTGGATCGATACAACTAATTATTATACGAAAGCATATGTATCTAGGGTTCTTCGTTTTATCGAATATGCACAGAAAAGTGAAGATTGTACCACTGGTTTCATGTATTGCCCGTGTACGAAGTGTAATAATTACTCTCGAAAACCCATCGACGAAGTTAGGGCCCAACTTCTAAAACACGGTTTCAACAAATCATATCTTGTTTGGACAAAACACGGTGAGAACAAGGTGGTAATTCCTGAGACAATTCAAGTACCAAATAGAGATAACGAAATGCAACGTGTTTATGAGGATGTGAGACAGAGTTACTATGTTGGTGGACATCCGGTAGATATTGAGATGAGAGACGCACATCTTCCTAGTCAAAATAGTTTTCACTCGTTGTTCGAGGAATTAGAGACAGAATTATATCCTAATTGTATAGCGATGAGTTCATTGAATTTCATTGCCAAGCTTATGCACATAAAAGTAAAGAACAAGTGGAGTAACACATCATTCACCGAGCATTTAGAATTGGTTGGTCGTGTTTTACCGAAACCTCACAACTTGCCCGATTCTTACGAAGCATGCAACAAGAAACTGAAAAGTTTGGGTATGGGGTATATTACTATCGATGTTTGTTTTAATGATTGTGCAATTTTTTACAAGGAGAATGAAAAACTCGATAATTGTCCAGTATGGGTGAATCAAGATATGACCCGAAAAAGGGTAACAAAGTACCGCATAAGATGTTTCGTTACTTTCCGATTGCTCCGAGATTACAGCGACTATAGGCATCGAAACACACCGCTGAAGAAAGTATTTTATATTGACGAAATAGATTGGCCAAACGAACCATACATTCTAGCATCGCAAGCAAAGAAAGTGTTTTATATTGACGAGATTCGTTCAAAGAAAACATCGAAAGATTGGAATGCCGTTTGGGAAATAAACGATCGGCATGGATGGAGTCCCGAGTTATGGGGTTCGGAATCATTACCTACCGACAGCGGGAGAATCACAATACCTTTGGTTAACCCTGGTACTGATTCCGTTCTGATGAACTTGGCAACTACGGAGGAGGTCGAGATCGACCCATCTCATTTTCGTATTCAATTGCCTTTTGAAATGATTACTGATGAGAACGAGGAAATGGAGGATGACACGTGGGAAGAATATGGAGACGAAGAACCTACTGAGTTTGATAGTGATGGTGAGCCTATAGTTGACAGTGGAAATGAAACTGACTAGTTGAAAATTTATTTGTCTTTTTTTATTTATTACACATATTTGTTGTTTTTGGTATTTGAATTTGAATTTAAGCTTGACTCAAGTTTGACTCGTATATGTGACCAAACACACCAAACACTAACATTTGACTCCTATAGTTGACCAAACACACCAAACACTAACATTTGACTCGTATAGTTGACCAAACAAACCAAACACTAACATTTGACTCGTATATTTGACCAAACACACCAAACACTAACATTTGAATCAAGTTTGACTCGTATAGTTGATCAAACACACCAAACACTAACATTTGACTCCTATAGTTGACCAAACACACCAAACACTAACATTTGACTCCTATAGCTGACCAAACACACCAAACACTAACATTTGACTCAAGTTTGACTCGTATAGTTGACCAAACGCACCAAACACTAGCATTTGACTCGTATAGTTAACCAAACACACCAAACACTAACATTTGACTCCTATAGTTGACCAAACACGCCAAACACTAACATTTGACTCGTATAGTTGACCAAACACACCAAGCACTAACATTTGACTCGTATAGTTGACCAAACACACCAAACACTAACATTTGACTCGTATAGTTGACCAAACACACCAAACACTAACATTTGACTCCTATAGTTGACCAAACACACTAAACACTAACATTTGACTCAAGTTTGACTCGTATAGTTGACCAAACACACCAAACACTAACAAGGAAGAAATGAATAAGATTGAAGAAAAATTGTATGGGAAAAAAAAGAAATAAATAATAGAGGAAGCATAGAAAACATATAAAAGAAAAAGGATAAAATTAAAAAAAAAATTGCGACGATATGCAAGGGATTAACGACGACATTCAAATGTCGAATGTCGTCGTTAATTATTACCGACGATATACAAACTCCTCCTCGTCGGTAATTTGTCTCGAAAATTTCATTGGTCAACATGGGCGGTCAAGTTTCCCGCCCATGAAAATTAACAAAGACTTTCTGGTATTAGCGACGCCCTTGTCGTCGGTAATTAGGGACACACTAGCGTCGTGTGTACGGAGTGGGCCACGTGTCCCACATTAACGACGAATAACTAGGGATTACCGACGACACGCTTGTCGTCGGTAATTAAATACTCTATATGACCTAACCGAGCTCATTTCTTACTCATCCTCCACAAAAGTTACACCAAAAAATCGCCATTTCCTCCCATTCCAAGCTATTCTGAGGCAATTCAACAGCAAATCCAACAACAAGGTAAGCTTAATCCTTCCATAAACACCATTCAATTTCTAGTTTTTAATTTTTAATTTCAATTTCTAATATCTTTTCTTTTTGTTTTGTTTTTTGTTTCCTTGTTTCTGGCATGGATTCATGGATGAAAACTACACATTATCCACGTAACAGGTATGAATTTTCGGTTTTATTTTGATTTTTTTTTTTTTTGGATTGAATTTTTTTGTGATTGTAATCGTGTTTCTAGCTTAATCCGAATTTTGATGATGTTATTTTAGGTTGTTTAGTATATTTTTGGAATTAAAAACAACACAAAATGATGAATTTATGAATTTTTTTAGAAAACTAGGGTTTTGATATGATTTTTGTATTTTTTTATATGTATGATATGTTTTAGTATTGATTTTTAGATATACAAGGGCTTGTTGTGTAATTTGTGGAAATCGAAAATAGATAAATGGACCAAAATGCAAAATTAAAAAATATAGGGACCTTTTTGCAATATATTAAAAATTATAGGCATATAGATAAATGGACCAAAATGCAAAATTAAAAAATATAGGGACCTTTTTGCAATATATTAAAAATTATAAGCATAATAGATAAATGGACCAAAATGCAAAATTAAAAAATATAGGGACCTTTTTGCAATATGTTAAAAATTATAGGCATAATAGATAAATGGACCAAAAAGCAAAATTAAAAAATATAGGGACCTTTTTGCAATATATTAAAAATTATAGGCATAATAAATAAATGGACCAAAAAGCAAAATTTAAAAATATAGGGACCTTTTTGCAATAAATTAAAAATTATAGGCATAATAGATAAATGGACTAAAATGCAAAATTAAAATATAGGGACTAAGTTGCAAAATAAAAAATATAGTGGAAAATAGATATATGGATAATTAATTGCCAAAATGAAAAATAAAAAAATATAAGGACTTACTTGCAATTAATTAAAATATATAGGGACCTTTTAGCAAAAAGAAAGTATGGATAATTAAATATAGGGACTAATAAGTAATATTTAAAATTGTAGATGGCTGATGTGATGGGACGTGGTCACGATGGTGATGGATTCGGAAGCGATCCCCCGAGGGGTCCTAATCGGGGACTCCAAGACTGCGACCAACCTTCAGGTAAAAAAGACTTCAATTTCATTTTCATAAATTTAATTTTTTTTAATAAATAATTAATAAATTTTACTCAATGTAACAGGAAATCCGAAGAGAAGACTTCGGAAACCCCGAAGCACCACCTCGATCAGAACCGCCCAACAGACGTCAAAAAGAGTTGGGTGGCCCATACCGATCGAATTCTCCGTCATTGACAAGACGTGGAATATAGTGGGCCCATACTATAAACACGTGGGTCAGGTGATCGGGCACGCGGTTCTAGAATACGTCCCCCCCCCATGTACAAACAATGGTTAGACGTTCCCGATAATCGGAGAGGTGGTATTTACAGACGTCTTCAAGAATTTTTCGACCTGGAGGGTGGAGGAGAAGAGATGACTGGGAGGACATTGCGCATAAGCTGAATAGTATGTCCTCGGCCTGCTATCGGAGATGGAAATCCGACTTGAAGGCAGACTACTACAACAACAGTCTCGATCCCCCCGGATGTTAAACCCGAGTATTGGGCTATTGCTAAGAAGAATTGGGATGATGAAAATGTTAAGGTACAAAAACCAGAATTTATTTATTAAATTTATAACTCGTTATTTATTAGATTTACAACTCTTTTTTTAATTATTTGTAGGCCCAGGCGGAGATTAATCGGAAAAACCGGGAGCAGCAGACTAGTTCGAGCAGGGCGGGGTCTCGGAACCTATCCCAGACTAGGGAGGTTATTATGGAGGTAAAATTACATTTAATAAAAATATAATTTAGTATTTTAATAATTTATTTATTTTTAGTTATTTAATATTTGGTATTGAAAATTGTATAGGGGACGCTTAAGACCGTGACGAAGGAGCCGATAACTTTCACCGACGATCAGACCCAAGAGGAGATGGAGCTTCCTCCTTTGAGGGGCTACTTCGATCACCTTTCCTACAATTCGGCTTCAGACAGCTATAGGGACGAGCGATTAGAAAAAGCTAGTGTAAGTTTTTTTTCATTACTTAAAATTTTTATTTTTAACTTAACTTTGATATTAATCTAATTTATTTTTAAATTAAAATCTAATTACAGGGTGTTTTACGGGGGAAGATGCAAAAGAAGGTTGTGGAGGCTGTAGCCGAGGGCACCGAAGTTACTGCGGAGGAGCAGATGGATGCGATTTTAGAGACCATTATGGAGGTCATGGCCCCACCGAAGTCAAGACATTGGGTGCCTACCATTGGACCGGTAAGGAAGAGAGCACGGACTCCTACACAGCCGGACGCTGCGAGCGAGGAGCTACTGAAGGCGATGTTCGCAGGCATGAACGAGCTTCGAGTGGCTCAAGAACTTAATCCTATACTAGATCCATCCTCCACATCGACCAGGCCCACTGCTTCTTCGAGCCAGTCGAGTCAGCCACCGAGCTGAATGGACACACTCTTCGATACGTTAAATGGTATGAGAATAGCTCAAGGACTAGCCCCGGTCGCCGCCACCTAGCCCCACCCCCCCCCCCCCCCCCGAGAAGGAGTCCCGAAGAAAGAGAAGATGAAGAGAATGATGATGATGATGATGATGATGATGATGATGATGTTTGAGTTGGTTTTTATTTAAGTTGGAGTTGGTTTATAATAATTTGACTTTTAATTGGTTTTTTTAGACTTATGTTGATTATGATTCGGTTTTTTTAGACTTGTGTTTGGTGTGTTTGACTTATGTTGACTTCTTTTGACTTTTTGTATGACTTTTTTTACGGTTTTAATTATGATTCGGTTTTTTCTATTAATTATTTAATTTTTATTTCATATATATCAATTTTATTCGTATTATATTTAGAATAAAAACAAAAGTCAAATCAAAAAAAATTGTATTTTAATTTTTTTTTTTAAGAAAAAGAATTGCCGACGACATTCATAGTTTTAACGACGACATTCATCATTTGAATGTCGTCGCTAATACGTATAAAAAATATATATTTAATTCTGATTTAATAAATAAAAAAACAATTAACGACAACTCCTCGTCGGTAAATATTGTCGGCAAAATGAATTAAAATAAAGATTAATGTAATTCAATTATCGGCCACGGAAAAAAAGAAAAACTAATTAACCTATTACCGGTGAGACGTGTTGTCGGTAACCTCAACAATCAACGATGACGTCGTTTCGTCGGTAAGATTGCCGACGAATAGGTCCTCATTCGCCGGTAAGACTCAATTTACCGACCAATTTCTAAGAACGACGTTTTAGCGACGACTTGTCGTCGCTAATCGTGTTTAGCGACGAATTACGGGGATTTACCGACGACATGTGTCGTCGGTAAACATGCGAATTCCAGTAGTGGATTATTTATAAGATATAATTCATATTATGAATATTAAATTCTTAAGATGTGTAAAAATATGTATCTTTGCAATATGCAACAACCAATATTAAAAAATTGAAAAGGAACGATTACGATTCATAGATCTAAAAAATAACTTAATACATAAACACAATTAATTACAGATGTAGAAGATCTATATTGATAGAATAACATACCCATGAAACAGTCGCTCGGTATTACAAATCTTCACATTCTAAGTGTATAGAATATTGTTTATAATTGGTTTTGGTATAAAACATCTTCAATGCTAGAAAAAGTACTTGATGTTTAACATAGAAGGAATAACTCGTTTTACTTTGAATTATTAAATAAAGAAGGATTAAAGAAAAATAAATTAGAAAAAGGAGGTGGAAGGGGTAAATGACAGAGGAAAGCTAGAGAGGGAGGAGGTGTTCAATTAGTGTTTAGAATGAAAATAAAAACTTAAAATCGTGTATTTTTTAAATTCATGAGTTACCTAGGCTAATTTGTTTTTTAAATCGGGTCGTGTAATCTGAAACGAAAGTATTGGGACAAAATATCGATATTCGGGCCATTGTATCGGTAGGGTGGGCTTGTCGATTTTGGTTTTTCAGGATGGTCTACTCTAGCCTAGCAAACGCTTTTTACAATAAATATATAAGAAGTAATTAAAACAGATTTTTTTTCCTCAAATATTTAATTATTAATCTTTATATATTATCTTTATTTACCACTACACATCCTTGTCTACACAAGTACCATTGTTGATGGTGGATTTGATAACCAATTAGAGTGATGTGTTACCAAACATTATTGGCAGTGCTCTAGAGCACTATTTACGTGACTTCAGTTACTGGGCGGAAGGGGCAATGAGATGGTTAGACTGGGAAAAGATGGAAATATGATTGGAAATGAGAAAATGAAAAATTTAGGTAGTTACGAGGATATATTCATTTTATTATATAACATATTGGGTAAATTTTATTATTGTATATAAAACATATTAAAGACTAATATAATGAAAACAATTACTATACATTTTCATTTTCTAATTTCTTTTTCTGGATTGGATTATATGTTATAAAATATATAAACAAACAAGGGTAAAACCCTTGTCTGGCCCCTTAAATTTTCTCAAAGTGCACGGGCCGCCCCCGATCTTCATTTTTACCCGTTTACGCCCCTTATCTTCACCTTTTGTGACACTGTTAGCCCTTTTCCATTTCGCTGTTAGTTGATCGTTAGTAAACGACACATGGCGCCATGTCACCGCCACCCCAGCACCACTTCAACCCAACCGTATTCGTCAGCATCGTCCCTAACTTTACAAAAAATCCTTTGAAGGTTTGAATGCTTCAAACCTTCAACAATGGAGGAAAAATCAGAAAAACATTCTCTTACTACCATGTTTTCTCACACCATTTCTTATATAATTAAATAACATAATAGAAAAAACAAATAATATACCACGTTTAAGATCCATTATAATGCCATTAGCATGTAAACATTCCATAGCACGAGCAATGTCAAGAGCGTAATTTAACACTACACGCATATCCAATTGTTCTGGTTGTAGACTCACCAAATGTTTTCTAAGTGACATTCCTGGCAAAAGCTGTGTCACAATCACCATTAATGGACCTTTACAAGCACCTATGAACTGTAAACATATCAAGCTTCTTTTCACAATAGTTATAAAATAAATACTTTAAATATAGTCTCTTAAACAAACATATTGTTCATAGTGCAATAATTTAGCAATAAGACAAAATCATATAATTTTATATATACCTTCCTTGATAAACTTTGCCGTGAGCTCCTTCCCAAATTTTCTTTCCGATAAAAAGCTGTTTTGGGTCAATAAGTACCCTCTCGTCGACTGAAAATTCAGGGGATGGTGTGATGTCCGGCCGTCACCAACCTCCTTGCCGAGGAAGATCTATTAGACAAACCACCATCTTCACCGTGTATGACTTAGACAAAAAACTTGTTTGATCCATGGTTCCTCTTTGCAGAGATTTTTATTGGATTTTTTGGATCGCATCTGCTGAATTTTTCATTTTTGAAGCAGATCAAAGATTCTATGTGTTTGAGGGAAGGAGGATGGCATTGGGTTACTGGCAGATCTCTTCATTTTCTGTGAGGTCGAAGTGTATCTTATAATCTTTGATCCATATGAGAAGAAAACCATTGTTTGGCCTTCTCACCCGGCGGTCGAACTGGGTATTGCCAAGTTTCAGAGTATGCCCTTATCATTACAGAATAAGGAAATGAAAAATTGAGAGAGTTTCACAATGAAAAGGATTGAAAAAACAAGGGATACTCTTAACAAACTGAAAGCTAATAATCGCTTTAAGGAAATTAATTATTTTATCAGCAACTCCTTGGCTTGTATTACTTATATCATTCCTGATGAGATGTAATGATAATGGGTAAAACCCTCCATTGTTGAAGGTTTGAATGCTTCAAAGGATTTTTTTTTAAGTTAGGGACGATGCTGATGAAAACGGTTGGGGTGAGGTGGCGCTGAGGTGGTGGTGACATGGCGCCATGTGGCGTTGACTAATGGTCAACTAACAGAAAAATAGAAAAAGGGCTAACGATGTCACAAAAGGTGATAATAAGGGGCGTAAAAGGGTAAAAATGAAAATCGGGGTCGGTTCGTGCACTTTGGGCAAAGTTAAGGGACCAGACAAGGGCTTTACCCAACAAATAATGATGTCTTATCGCAAGACATCCAATAGCCTATAACTTATTGCTTGTTAGGAAAAGTCTTTTTAGAGCTTTTCTAACTTTTGAAGTATTTTAGACCTTGAAATATATTTTTATAAAAAACACCAAGTATGTGCTTCATACAAAAACAATTAAAGTGATTTTAGATTTCAAAATTATTTTTAATAATTTTTATATTTTTAAATTATATTCTAAAATCTCTTTTTTATTTTAAAATAATCACTTCCAAACGGGTCCTTAATCTTTTCCAAAGTAGCAATACTGATCACCAAATATATTCTACAATATGGTTGTATTCTTTAAAGTTATATTCCATATTTTTTATATATGAGTAGCTAACGATTGTATAAAATCTCACCTCGCCAAACCATCATTTTCAGCATTGTCTTGTTAATATGAAATATAATGTTTGTCATAAATTTAGGGATGGCAACGGATCGGTTTTTTGCAAAATTCCAAAAACAATAACCATAACCGTTTTTATAAATAAAAACCATATCCTAACGGTTTTAACCATCGGTTACATTTTTTAAAACCATAACCGTATTATTCGGTTTCGGTTTTTAAAATGATTTTGCAGTTTTTAACCATATTCAAATAATAATTTAATAAATATATTAAATTTCATAAAATAAAACCACACATATAAAAGAAAACTACAAGGTTTATAAAAAATTGTGTTGGTATTTGATTATATTGCATATTATTATTTAATTGGTTAAATCTAGTATTTTGATTTTACTTTTAAAATTTCAGTATATCTAATAACCTAAATTATTATAGAGTTTGAAAAAATATTTATGATAATAAACGGTTTTTCGGTTTTTCAGTTTTTCGGTTTTATTATTAAAAAAACTATAACCTACGGTTTGAACCATTGGTTACACTTTTGAAAACCATAACCTAATGGTTTTAACCACGGTTATATATTTCGGTTGTTAATCGGTTCGGTTATCATCGGTTTTGATTTTAACCGTAACCATTGCCATCCCTAGTCATAATTTAGAAACGAAATTATATTAATAGAAAACATGATATATACAAATAGACATGATGGTATGAAATGAGGGGAGAATAAAATGATATGGCTTTTGGATGTGCTTCGAGGAGTAGTTATCGAAGTCACGGTTAAACAGATCAGAGATCTACTATCACAACTAAAACCTACTTACTTAGAAATAGATCTACCATATATGTCTTCAAAGAGTGTCGAATATCATTTGAAGTACACCTTGTAGGACTGGAAGTTGTAATGAATGATGACTGATATCAGTGATTGTGTGATGGTTTCTAGAATTAGGTGTTCTCGATATCGAATACTATCCAACACACCATTAGTCAGTGGTGTTGCCTAGGGTGTGATAAAATAATAGAATAAAATATAGATAAACGATGCACAAATTTCATAGACTAGCACGGTACTGCAAGTATTGCAGGATGTATGCAAGTTTTAATGAACATAAATTCGTTCTCAGGGACTTAGTGTGTTACACGAATGAGCAAATAGTTACGAGTAGCAAGTAATTAATAAAAGACGGAAAATAAAGATGAATAAATTAGGAGATGATTAATTAAACTAAATACGAGAAATATGAGATGATAGATATAGCTTAGGTTTTAATAGTATGCACTAATCCTTCTAATTCTTTCTATCAAATTCTAGTTAATAAGGGAGATAATAGCTCTTAAATACTTAGTCAGGATTCTAAATTCCCATACCTTAGACCTTGAGAGCGACTAAGGGGGCTACGACGCAACAATGAGGTAACCCAAACTTAGGGTTATCAAGCGCTACCACGGCCCTAAGCAGTACAATTCCTTCAATTGGTGATATGGTGGTGAAAACATACCCTAATGACTATCTAGTTAGAATTGGTGTTGTCAGGACCAATATCGGACACTATACGTTATGAAGTGTTTCAATAATTAGACACCCCTTCTGGGCGACCATCTAACTACTATTAAGAAAGCCTAAAGTGATCAGGTTTAGGACAGGCAATAATTCAAAACACATAAACAAATAAATGGGTAAGCAGCTAATATCAAATTGAAACATATAATTTCAAAAGAAACTTATATAGAAAGAAAATAGAATTCATATATTATACATAATGCAAAAACCAAGCTATGGGAAAATTAGTTCGTACCTTAAGGAAATAAACTAAAAGATTGAATGAAAGACTTCATCTTGCTCTCTACAATAACTCTAATGATATAAACCCTAAGGACTACTTTATGTGAGGCAATGATTATTTACAAGAGTTATAAGGGTGTATTTATAGGTGTTTAGAAGACCTAATTCGTTTTCTTGGAGTACAAGACAAGTAATGGACTTCAAGCCCAACTCAAATTCGTAACCCTAAAATATAGAAAAGGTAATAATCAACCACTATTTTGTTTTGGTCATAACTGCTTCAATACTTATCAGTTTGATGCGTTCCAATAGTCGAAACTGATCGTCTTGGAAATCTCTTTAACTTAGCTTCAGACCATTCTTCCAAATTCCTAGCCAATATTGAGATATGAGCCTTTTCGTGGTCGTGGGTGGTAATATTTAGATTTATTTGGCAACTTTATCTTTTCATATCCTAGCTTTTCCTTTCTTTTCTCCAATTTCCATGTATATCTTCTTTCCTTTATCTCTTAGAATTGACTTGGCATCTAATTAATCTCCATATATATCTTTAAGGCTTTACACTCAATAAATAATTAAACCCAATATGCTCTAAAAATAATAATTCATTATCAAGACTACAAATAGGAAAATTCACTATATCATGTGAAAATCGTGTATTTAGACTTCTAAAACACTAAAAATGATGTCTTCACTTAATATTAAAACATCACAAATGGGGAGGCATCAAGACCCCCGACTCAAAGTTGTATCGTCCCGATACAATAATGATAAAAACAAAGGGAAGTCTCTAAATACACACCTAGGTCATTTAAGCACAATGGGAAAGGAGATAGCAGAATATATAGAATAGAAATAAAGCATCTACTCAGAAAATTTCATGTAATGAATTCAAGATTAGATTAGCTTCGCAATGTAAGAAGGAGAGGAACTTTACTCAGTTCACCAAGGAGGCTATAGATTGTTCATTGAACTTTACTTGTATCCAAAGATCCACTTAACTACTCTCTATTGGCTCAATCACTTCTAGATTGCATAGCAAAGAATCAAAAGGTCTTTAAGGTTGTAATGTTGGCTTAGGGACGGTATGATAAGTAAATTTGGATAATTTAGAGTGAGCTTTTGGCTCTCTCCTCACTAGCCATCAACGAATTGCCCTAGAGCTTGACTTATTCTCATAAAACGTTTCTCACTCAACCCAATAATTTTCTTGATGCACAAAGTAGAATCCCCAATAACCCAATTAAAGTATAAAGATATTCAAATAAAAATTCCTCTTTGCCGGTCCAAATATATATATATATATATATATATATATTCTTTTCAAATCAATTTTTTTTCTTTTGTATAGCTATGACTCTCTTTTTGATTTTGAGATATCACGCTATTTTTCATAGATTTTTTTCTTTTCTTTTCATTCTTTGTAGCTTTTTTTCATTCACTATTACCCCAGCAAAGGGTTACAATATAAACATGTGAATCATCATCAATATATAGCACAGAGCACAATTAATAAGCTCAAAAATCCCAACCCAATAACAATTCTCATAATAGTGGACCCTGATGTCTCCTCATTTGTGATATATTTATATTAGGATGAGACATCATTTTTAGTGATTTAGAAGTCATAATAGTCGATTTTCTTGAGAATTAGTGCACTTTCCTATTTTGAGTCTTGAATTAGTGAAATAATATTTTTAGAGCATATTGGGTTTAATTGTTTATTTAGTGTGAAGCTTTAAAGATAATTATGGAGATTAATTAAAGTCCAAGTCAAAGACTACAACATATGGAAAGAGATTAGCATGGTAATTGGAGATAAAGGAAAGAAAAGCTAAAAAGATGGAAAAAGAAAAGCTGCCTAAATCTGAATTTCTGCAGCAACGCCTAAAGAAGTGGTGATATATCCAAAACGAAGCCGATTTTGGTAAATTCCTTTCACAGGGACGTAGATAATTCGCTGAGGATTCTTTTGGTATATTGTGGAGCAAAAACCGACCAATAACGAAGAAGATATGCTCAAAACAGTTCAGCAGAATTTATCTTTTTTCCATACGAATTTGAGTTGGGCTTGGAGTCCATTACCTAACCTCTCCCTCAAGAAAACGAATTAGGTCTTCTAAACACCTATAAATACACCCTTATATCACTTTGTAAATCATCCTTGCTCAAACCCTACCTCATAATAATTAGTTCTTAAGGTTTTATTCTTCCAGTTTATTGTAGAGAGCAAGATGATGTCTTTTGTAATTTCTTTTAGTTTATTTCCATCACGTATGAACTAAACTTCCCATAGCTTGGTTTTGCATCATGTATAAACTATGAATTCTAATTCTTCTATCTAAGTTGTTTGGGAATTACATGTTTTAATATGATATTAACTTCTTACCTTCATATTTGTTTATGTGTTTTGATTTATTGCATGTCCTAGAACTGATCACTTTAGGATTGTTTCAATAGTAGTTAGATGGTCACCTTAACTGGGTGTCTAATTATTTAAACACCACATAACGTCTAGTGTCGATATTAGTCCTGCCAAAACTGATTCTAACTAGATAGTCATTAGGGTATGATTTAATCACCATATCACCAATTGAATGAATTGTTTGCTTAGGGCCTTAGTAGCGTTTGATAACCCTATTTGAAACAGCTTCTTGGTTGTGCCGTAGCCCCCTTAGTCGCTCTAAAGGTCTAAGGAATGGGAATCTAGAATCCTGACTAAGTATACAAGAGCTAATATTCTCCCTTATTAACTAGATCTAAAAGAATTAGAAGGATTAGTGCATACTAGCAAAACCTAAGCTATACTTCTCATCTCATATTTTTCGTATTTACTTTATTGTCTTTATTTTCTTAGTTTTAATTAGCTATTTTCGAATTCAATCTCTATTTATTTTCTGTCTTTTAATTAATTATTGCTTACTCGTTATTGTTACCTACTCGTATAACACAATTAAGTCCCTGAGAACGAACTCAACTTACTAACTAAAACTTGCATACATCCTATAATACTTGTAGTACTGTGCCTGTCTAGGGTGAGAGTGCGTAGTTTTCTTGACCTTTATTTGTATTAATTTTATCACACCCTAGGCGACACCAAGTTTTTGGCGCCGCTGCCGGGGACTTGTGTCTCGTTAGCATGTGGGTTATCTATTTCGAGTAGTAGTTTTTAATTAGTTTTTATTTTTCAGTATTTAGTTTTTGTTTTTCCGGATTTATGCTTGTGGTTTGCTTTAGTCTTTTTCAGGTTTCACAGTGTTTGATTCTTGGCCTCCGTTACCGGAGCCTGAGAGGAGCTTCAGATCTTATAATAAACGTGTTCGTGAGGAAAGATCCTTGAGAAGAGCTATGGCAGGCATGCAAGAATAGTTAGATCCGCCAGAAGGAGCACAATACTTTGCACCAGGAGGACCACCACCTTTTATTCCACCTGGTGTACAGCTGCAAGGAGGAGGTAATGGGAAAAACAATACTCAAAACCGAGTTGAACAAGACCTCCCTGGTCTTCATGCACCATTTCATGGAGAGCTAGTGAATGGCTAGATAGACAACCACCTGGAACAATTAACACATGGAGAGAACTTCAAGCCGCGTTCTTTAACCGTTTTTATCCGAAGAGCATGAGACTTAAAGATCAAAGCGAGTTTGCAAGGTTTTGTCAAGAAGATGGAGAAACAGTAGGAGAGTCATGGACAAGGTTTCAACATAAATTAGCTAGATGTCCGCTCCATGGTTATACCCCTGCTCTACAACTTGCTATATTCTATGAAGGTCTTAACGATAGAGGTAGAAAAAAGGTGGATAACATTGGAAAGGGTAATTTTGTGTCCATGAATCATAATGAAGCATCCGAGGTGTTAGATAATATTATTGAACAAGAAAGGAGTTGGCCTTCTACGCGAGATCCGGTAGCAAAGACCCGAGGAACGCTTCGTTTAGATGCAGAAACAGCAAACTCAGCTCAAATATCTTCATTAGAAAATCAAATCAAAGAGCTGAAGTTAGAGATGCAAAAGAATTTAGCCGCAGCAAACGTAGTACAGGAAGCACAAGGTTGTTAACAATGTGTGGTTAATAATCATACATGGGAAGAGTGCGAAACAAATCCAAGATCTGTTTACTTCATATCCAACCGAGGAGGCTATCAATGGGGTAACCGACATCATCCTGGTATGCAGTATTCGAATCCACAAGGGGCCGCTAATCCTGGTCATTATCAACCGCGTCCCCAGAACAACTCTTTCCAACCTAGAGGTCAGTATCAAAACCAATATCAAAATAGACCTGCTCCCCCTCAACAACCTGTTCAAGATGCCTATACCGATTCGTTAGATCAAAAAGCTTTACCTCAATATCCTCAAGAAGGATCTATGGATAATCAACAAGTACTAAAAGCTCTGGAACGTTTGACCACGGATATGAACGCTCAAGAAGAGAAAGTCTGAGGAAAAGATGTCGCACTTCAGATTTTAGGTACTCAAGTAGAACAGTTAAACAGAGTTCTAACAAATTTAATGGAACAGAAAGAAGTGAAGGCTATCGAGAGAGGTGATGACAATGTTGGGTTCGAAGCTTGTAAGGCTATTTGCCTTGAAATTAAAGAAGACAAGAAGGAAGTACCGCATGATGCCGTTAGTGCCGTGGAAGTTTCGAGTACCGAAGAAGAACCAACCAAGTCTAGCCCCGTGGAATCTGACTGTTCTGAGGTTGATGTGGAGGACGATTCAGAAGGAAGAGCCGAGTTTATACAACTTCTGAAGAAGATGCAAGAGGAAATTTGATCGGTAATGGATTATCAAGCTGAGCTAGATAGAAAGAAAGAGAAAGAAGCCTCCAAGGAGGAATCAACAGTTGAAGATGAAGTTGCACCTGCTCTGCAAGAAGAGAAAGAAGAAGAGAAGGTGGAACCATCACCTAGTGTTCAACCAGTGTCACCACCTATTCCTAATACAAATCCGAGGGATGACACTGTACTCAAGACATTTGTAGAGGCGTATACACCTGAAAATATCAATGCCCAAATGCTTGAGATTTCAAAGAAAGGACTTACACAGCAACAAGTTTTTACGCAAGTTATTCCTGAGAAAGAAGCAAGTGAAGAGATCCCAAGAGAGAATCTGAGAGTCTCAAGAAGAAGTGAACGTGAGCTACCAACAAAGCTTAAAGATCCGAGAAGTTTCAACCTTCCAATTCAAATTAATGGTATGCTCAAGGTGAAAGCTATGTACGATGTGGGTTCTGGTGTGAATCTTATGCCTAAGTCCGTGTCGGAGAGACTTGGACTTCAGAAATCAGAGAAAACTCCAGTGAAGTTGCAGTTCGCTGGCAACTCAGTTAAGAGGACATGGGGAACAGTGGAGGACGTCTTAGTCCGTGCAGGTAGTATCGCCATCCTTACTGACTTTGTTATACTTGAGTTTGATGCAGATAAGCAGGTTCCAATCATACTTGGATGGCCCATCATGGCCACAAGTCAAAGTGTCATCAACTTCCAAGAAGGGACGATCACCCTTCATGCAAAGAATGTCTCCGAGACCTTTTATGTCTTGGGGAAGAAGCCGAGGATGTTAGATCCCTCTGTTCCTGTCATCCACAGCCTTTCACATCACAAACTCCCTCCTGAGAAGATCCACTTAAAGCCTGTGGATACTGAGCCAAGCATTGAGTTTGGGGTTGGCCATGAAGTTCTATGGAAAGCTCACAAACGCGAGAATAGGCCACGAAGTTTCAAAGACTCGTGGATGGGACCATTCATTGTCACTAAGGTTGTTTCAGCCAAGGTGATAGAAATTCGACCCAAGAAGGGGATCAAGCGCAAATTAGTTGACGTTCATAGCCTAACTCGTTGTTGGGGAGGCTATATTCGCAAATCTTGATAGAGGTAACGCGTCTAACTTTGAAAGACGTTAAATAAAAGTGCTGTACGGGAGACAACCCGCAATTTTTTTTTAGTTTTCAAGTCTTTTACGTTTTTAGTTTATGTTTAGATTAGTTGTTTTTAGTTGATATTGCATATTTGAGAAAGGTATTAGTGTTTTTGATGATTAGGTATTGGAGAAATCGAGTTAGGGAAATAAAACAAAAAATTTTGGAGTTTCTGATCAGCTGTGCGGTACACCGGACCTCAGCCGCGGTGTACCGCGAGGGGACGAAACCCGCACCATGGGTAGGAGCCACGTGTTTTATACCGAGAAGAGAAAAAAATCAAGCTGATGGGTCCGGTATACCAGACCCTATACCGTGCCCTATACCGCAGAGCCAAAACCCATGCCACGGGTATGTACCGCGGGTATTTTGACGAGGCAAAAATTTTTGGAGCATCAGATACTGCGGTATACCGCAGGATAGGCGCGGTGCACCGCAGGGCGCTGCCTGGAGAGAGAAAAACGGGTTTCAAGCTTATAAAAGAGGGTTAATGCTCATTATTCTGAATTTACTAAACCTTAAGCCTCTCTTTCTTCTCCAAAATTCTCCCAACTCCATTAAAGCTCATAAAAACCTTAACCAATCATCAAAACACTACCCAATCATCAAGGAAAACACACCAAATATTCTCTCCACATCATTGCAAAGGAGATTCAATCAACCAATTCTCACCAAAACACAATCAAATTGAAGAATCAAGAGTTTAAATTTTCAAAATTCATCCTACAATTTCTTAAATCCAAGCCAATCCATCAAGAATCCACCTTACCCACATAGAGATTCATCATCAATTCATCTTCCCTAAGCCAAATCAAGCTTGTTCAACCAAAAATTCATAAATTCAAATTTCAAGAGTTGTCAAAGCTTTGAGTTGGGGGTTAATTGAAGATGACTAATAGAACAACAATATTAGCTAACAAGAGGGAGGTGAAGAAGAGCAAGGTATTGGATCCAATCAAGAAGAAATCAAATAACAAAGGTTCTAGTTCTAAATCAAAGGCTAAAGACAATGTTGAAGATGAAGGTACGATACCTTTGTTTAATCGTAATGGTAAAAAGATTTACTTTTATGCAAAGGAGAAAACACAACTTCCACAAGGTCCTACACCCAAGGAGAAAGAGGAAGCTTCAAGGGCCCTGAAAGCTTCTGCAGAGAAACAATTAATAGAGCTACCTTTTGCTTATGAGAAAGTATTCAAGGAAGAAGTTGGTGAAGGAGAATACAAGAGATTCTTAGAGCTTGGTGCGAAATTGGGTTGGTCTATGTTCATGGTAAGACGTTCTGAATTATGTCATGAGTTAGTTTTGGAATTCTATTTAGGCCTCTTTAGCCGAGATAGTAAAGGTTGTGTTCCGATTAGTGGAAAGCTAGTTCCTTTCACAGTTGATGAGATTAGAAACCACTTCAAGTTTAGGAAATTGAAAGATTGTTGCAAATTTGATGAAGTGGTTGCTAAACGAAAAATCTTTGATGAGGAACTACTTTTTGAGCATGTTTAGACAAGGAGAAAGTGCAATCACATAAGGGAGAATTGAAGGCACCTTGGCCTTACAAATATCTTCAATCGGATGCGAAAATTTGGCACAATTTCCTTATCCCTAATGTCTTTGGAAACACACAAACTTTGGATGTGACTATGAAGAACGCTCTACTTTTGGATTGTATTTTGAGAGGAGAAGAAGTAGATGTGGCACAGTTGATCTATGAGGAGGTGATGCGATTTTCGGTCTCTCCTAAATAAGTCTATAATGTTAAATTTCCTACTATGATCACGTGTCTTGTGCGAAAAGCGAATGTTACATTGGGTGAAGAAGAGAAACTCGAATTTAAAGGAAGTTATATTGATAATGCTTGGATTAAAGATATCTTTCGAAGAGCGGGTTCTACGCAAGTCTCGAAAGAAGAAAAGGAGCAAAATTAGTAAGAGAAGATGGAAGAGCGTTTAACAAAATTCGAAGCAGCTCAAACTTCCTTAGTCAATGATGTGGCACAAATCAACGCTAATCAAGTGCACATCATGAAACTCCTTGAGCAATTAACGAAAAATCCAGCAAATCCTACCTTGGATGTCAATGATGCGAGGCAATAAGCCTCGAGAGTATGTTCTCTTTCTTCCTTACCATTTCTGTAAATGCATTTATCTGCTAATTTTAATTTCTGTTTCGAGTCTTTTTCGAGTCATGGGGACACGACTCATTTTTGAGTTGGGGGTGTGGGGATTCGTTGTCTCTCATCTCCATTTTTTGTTTTTAGGCAGAAATTAAAAATTTTGATGCATGGGAATTAGATGTAGAGTGTGTTTAATAGCTTGCAAGCATAAGCTCAGTGAATTGATGATAGTAAGTAGTATGTTTATGAGATATGTATTTGTATGCTTTGAGTATTTGCAGGAAAACACACGTTGATAGTAAAGAAAAGATTAGTGAGCAATGCGATAGAAAGTATGTTCGATCTCACGGAACCTTGAGAAGTGTGTAGGCCGTGAGATCCAAGCTAGTTGACAAACCATTTGATGAAAGTGCTAAAGGTAAGAAAATAACGAAATTACATAGTGTAGAAAGTGATTAAGGCGGTTCTTTCATATTTGAAGCCTTTGAAGCCTATTTATACCTTCTCACCTTGTGATTTTGATTTTATATGATATATCCTTCTCAGCCCCTTCTAGCCTTTCTAAAACCTTTTTATTGAAACACATTATAAGCCATATCCTTTAGCTTATAGGACTTTTCCATATGACCCGCACTCGAATCGCGATGCATCGACAGTTGTTTTAGAGCTTGAGTTTGGGGTGGTGGGTCCACCATTATGGGAATTGTTATTGGGATGGGATTTTTGAGCTTATAAATTGTGCTTTGTGCTTTATATTGATGATGATTCACAGATTTTTATTGTAACCCTTTGACGGGATAATAGTGAATGGAAAAGAAGCTACGAGCTAAATTGCCAACAAGGGCATTAATAGAAAAAATATATATACGAGAAAATAGCGTGATATCTCAACATTAAGAGTCTCATGGCTATAGAAAAAATTGATTTGAAAAGAAAAGAAAATATATATATTCGGACCGGCAAAGTGGAATTTTTAAGTGAACATCTGAGGCTTTAATTGGGTTATTGGGGATGCTAAATTGTGCATCAAGGAATTCATTGGGTTGAGTGAGAAACGTTTTATGAGAGTAACTCAAGCTCTAGGGCGATTTGTTGATGGCTAGTGAGGAGAGAGCCAAAAGCTCACTCCAAATTATCCAAATATACTATCATACCGTCCCTAAGCCTAAATTACAACCTTAAAGACCCTGTGATTCTTTGCTATGTAAGTGAGAAGTGATTGAGCCATTAGAGAGTAGTTAAGTGGATCTTGAATACTAGTGAGGCTTGATGAACAATCTATAGCTCTCTTGGGAAACTGAGTAAAGTCTCAATCCTTCTTACATTGCGAAACTAATCTGATCTTGAATTCAAGCCGTGTTGACTGTGGATATGAGAAGTGTACAGGTATGTATTTTATGAATATTATTGCATGAAATTTTCTGAGTTATGTGCTTTAGGATTATTCTATATATTCTGCTATGTTCTTCCCATTGTGTTGAGAATTTTATAAGTGTGTATTTATAGACTTCCCTTTGTTTTTATCTTTTATTGTATAGGGACGATACAAATTTGAGTTGGGGGTCTTGATGTCTCCTCATTTGTGATAGATTTATATTAGGATGAGACATCATTTTTAGTGATTTAGAAGTCATAATAGTCGATTTTCTTGAGAATTAGTGCACTTTCCTATTTTGAGTCTTGAATTAGTGAAATAATATTTTTAGAGCATATTGGGTTTAATTGTTTATTTAGTGTGAAGCTTTAAAGATAATTATGGAGATTAATTAAAGTCAAAGACTACAACATATGGAAAGATATTAGCATGGTAATTGGAGATAAAGGAAAGAAAAGCTAAAAAGATGGAAAAGGAAAAGCTGCCTAAATCTGAATTTCTGCAGCAACGCCTAAAGAAGTGGTGATATCTCCAAAACGAAGCCGATTTTGGTACATTCCTTTCACAGGGACGTAGATAATTCGCTGAGGATTCTTTTGGTATATTGTGGAGCAAAAACCGACCAATAACGAAGAAGATATGCTCAAAACAGTTCAGCAGAATTTATCTTTATTTCCATACGAATTTGAGTTGGGCTTGGAGTCCATTACCTAACCTCTCCCTCAAGAAAACGAATTAGGTCTTCTAAACACCTATAAATACACCCTTATATCACTTGTAAATCATCCTTGCTCAAACCCTACCTCATAATAATTAGTTCTTAAGGTTTTATTCTTCTACTTTATTGTAGAGCGCAAGATGATGTCTTTTGTAATTTCTTTTAGTTTATTTCCATCAGGTATGAACTAAACTTCCCATAGCTTGGGTTTTGCATCATGTATAAACTATGAATTCTAATTCTTCTATCTAAGTTGTTTGGGAATTACATGTTTTAATCTGATATTAGCTTCTTACCTTCATATTTGTTTATGTGTTTTGATTTATTGCCTGTCCTGGAACTGATCACTTTAGGATTGTTTTAATAGTAGTTAGATGGTCACCTTAACGAGGTGTCTAATTATTGAAACACCACATAACGTCTAGTGACGATATTAGTCCTGACAAAACTGATTCTAACTAGATAGTCATTAGGGTATGATTTAATCACCATATCACCAATTGAATGAATTGTTTGCTTAGGGCCTTAGTAGCGTTTGATAACCCTATTTGAAATAGCTTCTTGGTTGTGCCGTAGCCCCCTTAGTCGCTCTCAAGGTCTAAGGAATGGGAATTTAGAATCCTGACTAAGTACACAAGACCTAATATTCTCCCTTATTAACTAGATCTAAAAGAATTGGAAGGATTAGTGCATACTAGCAAAACCTAAGCTATACTTCTCATCTCATATTTTTCGTATTTACTTTATTGTCTTTATTTTCTTAGTTTTAATTAGCTATTTTCGAATTCAATCTCTATTTATTTTCTGTCTTTTAATTAATTATTGCTTACTCGTTATTGTTACCTACTCGTATAACACACTTAAGTACCTGAGAACGAACTCAACTTACTAACTAAAACTTGCATACGTCATGTAATACTTGCAGTACTGTGCCTGTCTAGGGTGAGAGTGCGTAGTTTTCTTGACCTTTATTTGTATTAATTTTATCACACCCTAGGCGACACCAGACCCACCACCCCAAACTCAAGCTCTAAAACAACTGTCTATGTATCGCAATTCGAGTGCGGGTCATATGAAAAAGTCATATAATCTAAAGGGATATGGCTTATAATGTGGTTAAATAAAAAGGCTTTAGAAAGGCTAGAAGGGGCTGAGAAGGATATAAAATATTAAATGGACAGCAAGCTAAAAGACAACAAGAGTCTTGTGAAATAACCGCCTTAATCACTTTCTAAACTATGCAATTTCGTCATTCTCTTACCTTTAGCACGTTCATCAAATGATTTTATCAACTAGCTCGGATCTCACGGCCTACAAACCACTCAAGGCTCCCTGAGACCGAACATACTTTCTATCGCATTGCTAACTAATCTTTTATTTACTATCAATGTGTGTTTTCCTGCAAATACTCAAAG
This sequence comes from Nemophila menziesii, assembly GCA_029959085.1. Lineage (NCBI taxonomy): Eukaryota > Viridiplantae > Streptophyta > Magnoliopsida > Boraginales > Hydrophyllaceae > Nemophila > Nemophila menziesii. The sequence continues at coordinate 10,638,072 of JARWIR010000008.1, forward strand.
CATACAAAATAAAATAGCTCATAAACATACTACTTACTATCATTAACTTACTGAGCTTATGCTTTCAATCTATTAAACACACTCTACATCTAATTCCCATGTATCAAAAATTTTAATTTCTACCTAATAACAAAAAAATGGAGATGAGAGACACGAATCCCCATACCCCAACTCAAAAATGAGTTGTGTCCCTACGACTCGAAAAAGACTCGAAAAAGAAATTAAAATTAGCATATAAAGCATTTACAGAAACGGTAAGGATTTGCTGGATTTTTTTTAATTTCTCAAGGAGTGTCATGATGTGCACTTGATTGACTTTGATTTGTGCCACATCTTTGGCTAAGGAAGTTTGAGCTGCTTCGACTTTATTTAAACGCTCCTCCATCTTCTCTTGCCAACTATGCTCATTTTCTTCTTTTGAGACTTGCGTAAATTCCGCTCCTCTCAAGACTCTCATGATCCAAGCATCGTCAATATTGTTACTCTTTTTAAACTCCAGATTCTCTTCTTCACCCAAAATTACGTTCTCTTTTCGCACAAGACACGTGATCATCGTAGGATATTTCACATTAAAAACTGAGGTAGGAGAGACCGAAAATCGCATCACCTCCTCAAAGATCAACTGTGCCACATCCACTTCTTCTCCTCTCAAAATACAATTCAAAAATAGAGCGCTCTTTTTACTTATGTCCCAAATTCTTGTGTTTCCAAATACATTAGGAAAAAAAATTGTGCCAAACTCTAGCATCCGGTTGAAGATATTTGTAAAGCCAAGGTGCCTTCAATTCTCCCTTATGTGATTGCACTTTCTTCGTGTCTAAAACAAACTCGAAAAGTAAATTCTAATCGAGGATTCTTTGTCTATCCACCACTTCTTTATACTTGCATGGTCCAACCAATTTCTTAAACTGGAAGTGGTTTCTAATCTCTTCAACTGTGAAAGGAACTAACTTTCCTCTAACTGGAACACAACCTTCACTATCTCGGCTAAAGAGGCCTAAATAGAAATCTGAAACTAACTCATGACATAATTCAGAACGTCTTGCCATGAACGTAGACCAACCCAATCTTTCACCAATCTCCAAGAATCTCTTGTACTCTCCTTTACCAATTTCTTCATCAGATACTCTCTCATAAGCAAAAGGTAGTTCCTTTAATTGTTTCTTTGCAGAAGCTATCATGGCCTTTGAAGCTTTCTCTTTTTTTCAGGTGTAGGACCTTTGAATTGGAGAGTATGTGTTGTCTTCTTCACAAAAAGTTTAACCTTTTTGCCCTTTGAATCAAACGCAGCTAGCTCACCTCTCTTAACAATATCTATTATACCCTTTGTGTTGGAACTAGAACTTTTCGCACTTGATTTCTTCTCAATAGAGCCCAATAACTTTCTTTTCTTCATCTCCCTATTAGTATATAATGATTTTGTTCTCTTAGTCATCTCAATTAACCTCCAACTCAAAGCTTTAATCACTCTTGCAATTTGAAACTCTTGATTATTGGTTGAAAAGCTTTATTTGGGTTAGGAAAGGTTTTTTGAGGATGATTCTCTATATGGGTAAGATGGATTGTTATGGATCTAAGAAATTGTTTGATGAATTTATGAAATCTAGGCTTTTGATTCTTGGATTCAATGTGTTTTGGTAAGATTTGGGTGGTTGAATCTTCTTTGTAATGATGTGGAGAGAAGATTTGATGTGTTTTTATGGTGATTGGGTAGTGTTTTGATGTTTGGGGAAACTTTGATGAAGCTTTAATGGAGTTGGGAGAGGTTTGGAGAATAAAGAAAGGCTTAAGGGTTGTAAAATTCGTAATAGACTAACCTTCCTCTTCTTTATACCCTAAAAATCGAAATTTTTCTCTCTCCAGCGGCGCGGACCGGCTTACCGGCGGTATGGGCCGGTATATACCGGTGAGCTGCTCTTTGAAACTCTTCTTCGGCAAAAAACCCTATTCGTGAACCCGAGGCCTCACCTTTTTGTCTGACCGGCATACGGGCAGTTTGGGTCGGCATACCGGTGCGCAATTTCTCGAACATGCACCTCTCGGCAAAGAACCCGAAGCATGTACCCGAGGGCTCCCCTTTAGTCCCGCCAGCTTACCGGTCGTGTGACCGGCATATCGGCGATCAGGTTAGAATATGCCTAAAAATTTTGTTTTTCCTCCCAAACTCGATTTCTTTAATACCTGAACATCAAAAACACAATACATTTCTCAAATATGCAATATCAACTAAGAACAACTAAACATGAATTAAAAACATAAAAACATTAAAAAAATTGTGGGTTGTCTCCCGTACAGCACTTTTATTTAACGTCTTTTAAAGTTAGACGCGTTACCTCTATCAAGATTTGCGAATATAGCCTCCCAACAACGAGCAAGGCTATGAACGTCTACTAATATCCGCTTGATGCCCTTTTTAGGCATGATCTCTATCACCTTAGCTAAAAAAACTTTAGTGACTATGAATGGTCTCATCCACGAGTCTTGGTAACCTCGTGGCCTATTTTCTGGTTTGTGGGCTTTCCATAGAACTTCATGGCCGACCCCAAACTCAATGTTTGGCTCAGTATCCACATGCTTTTCATGGATCTTCTCTTTAGGGACTTTGTGATGCGAAAGGTTGTGGATGATACGAACGGTGGGATCTTACTTTCTTGGTTTCTTACCCCAGACACAGAATTTCTCTGATACATTTTTAGCATGAAGGGTAATCGTCCCTTCTTGGAAGTTGATTATGCTTTGGCTAGTGGACATGAAAGGCCTTCCAAGTATGATTGGGACTTGCTTATCTGCATTGAAATCAAGTATAATAAAGTCAGTAGGGATGGTGATATTACCTGATCGGACGTGAACGTCCTCCACTGTTCCCCATGTCTTGGTAACTGAGTTGTCAGCAAACTACAACTTCACTTGCTTTTTTTCTGCTTTCTGAAGTCCAAGTCTATCGAACACGGACTTTGGCATAAGATTCACACCTGGACCCACATCACACATAGCCTTCACCTTGAGCATACCATTTATTTTAATAGGAATATTAAAGCTTCCTGGATCTTTGAGCTTTAATGGTAACTCTGTTTCAACTCTTCTTGAGACTCTCACAGTCTATCTCTTGGCTTCTACACTCGCTTCTTTCTCAGGAATAACTTGCATAAAAACTTGTTGCGGTGTAAGCCCTTTCTTTGCAATCTCAAGCATTTGGGCGTTGATATTTTCAGGAGTGTACGCCTCTACAAATGTCTTGAATTCAATGTCACCCTTCGGATTTGTATCAGGAATGGTTGATGACACTGTTTGAACAACTGATGGCGATTCCACCTTCTCTTCTTCTTTATTTTCTTGCACAGCAGGTGCAACTTCTACTTTCTCTTTTGAGGCTTCTTCCTCTTTTTTTGTAGCTCTCTCAGCTTGTAACTCCATAACTGATCTAATTTTGTCTTGCATATCTCTCAGAAGTTGTATAAATTCGAATTTTTCTGAATCTTTATCCTCATCATCTTCAGAACAGACGGGGCTAGACTTGGTTGGTTCTTCTTCAGTACTAGGAACTTCCACGGCACTTTCGGAAGCATACGGTACTTCCTTATTCTCTTCAATCTCAAGGCCAATAGCCTTGAAACCTTCGAACCCAACATTGGCATCACCTCCTTCGATAGCCTTCAATTCTTTTGCTTCCATCATATTTGTAAGAACTCTATTCATTTCTTCTACTTGCGTACCTAAAATCTGAATTGAAGCTTCTTGTTCTCTTAACTTCTCGTTCTGCAAATGCATGTTAGTGGTCATAAGATCCATAAAAAATTTCAATTGTTGATCACCCACAGCTCCTTCTTGAGGGTATTGTGGTAGAGCTTTCTGAACTAAAGCATCGGTATATGCATCGTTCACAGGTTGTTGCGGAAGAGTAGGTCGATTATAATTCTATTTCCTTGATATGGAACTTGAACTCTTGGTTGGAAAGAGTTATTCTGGGGGCGAGGTTGATAATGACCAGGATTAACGACCCCTGTGGATTTGAATACTGCATACCCGGATGATTCATGTTACCAAATTGATAATTTCCTCGGTTGGATATGAAATAAACAGATGCTGGATTTCCTTCACACTCTTCCCATGTATGATTTGTGACCCCACACTGTTGACAACTTTCTGCTTCTTGCACTACATTCGCTGCGGCTAAATTTCTCTGCATCTCAAGCTTAAGTTCTTCGATTTGATTTTAAAATGCAGACAATTGAGCTGAGTTTGCAGTTTCTGCATCTAATCGAAGCGTACCTTTGGCGTTTGTAATAGGAGCTCGCAAAAGTGGCCAACTCCTTTCTATTTCAATAATATTTTCCAAACTTTCGGCGACTTCTGCAGGATCCATGGACACGAAAATTCCTTTTCCAAGATTATCTACCCTTAGTCTACTTTCTCTGTTGATACCTTGATAAAATATAGCTAACTGTAAAGATGGGGCGTAACCATAGAGTGGACATCTAGCTAACTTTTGTTGAAACCTTGTCCATGCATCTCCTACTTCTTCTCCATTCTCTTGACAAAACTTTGCAAGCTCTCTTTGGTATTTAAGTCTCATACTCTTTGGATAAAAATGGTTAAAGAATGTGGCTTGAAGTTCTACCCATGTATTAATTGTACCTGGTGGTTGCCTATCTAGCCACTCACCAGCTTTACCGTTCAGAAAGAACGAAAACATGTGACAATACAGTTGCTTGTGTGTAATGTATGGAGTAACATAGGCATCACAAATCTGCATGAACTTCTGAATCGCTCTTACCGGATCTTGAACTGCTACACAACTATAGAGTCCAAAACTCAAAAATTGACTGCATGCCCGGATCGGGCCTAAATTTGATATATCCTGGATCTCTGGAGGACGATAACCTAATGGTTGACATGATATGGTGCTCCCAAGCCTGGGAGGTCTTGCTCAATTCTGTTCTGATTATTATTGTTAATTCTGTTATCTCCTACAGGTGGTGGTGGTATATGTCCTAACGGACCAAGTACTCTTGGATCTACTGGATCTTGTTGTTCTGCCATCTCAAGGCTCTTTCTTCTCTAATACGTCTGTTATAAGCTGTGAAGCTCCTTTCGGGCTCCGGTAGAGGAGGACAAAGATGAAACACTGTTGAAACCTAAAAAAAGACTAAAGCAAACCACAAGCGTAAATCTAGAAAAATTAAAATAAATAAAAACTGAAAAATAAAAATTACCTAAAAACTACTACTCAAAATAGATAACTGATGTCTCCCTATTTGTTCTAATTATTATCCCTTTGGAGACATCCTTTTAGGTGAATAAATGACTTATTTGATAGACTTTTATACTTATTTGATCATATTGCACTTTGTCCCCTTGGAAATTGACTAGTTGCATTTTTAGAGTTTTTGTGCGTTAATTTGATTATTTTTAGTGCAAAGTTAGTAGGTTCTTGAATTTCATGAAAGACCAATACAAGGAGGAGAAGTGAGAATTAAAGTCTTAGAGTATTTTTAGTGTGTTAGGAAGTATTTGACTCGAGTTTCTAATTTTAGAGTGCACTTTCCTATTTCTATTTCTTGAAATATTTTATTTATTATTTTTAAAGCATATGCGGTTTAATTATTTATTTATTGTGAAGCTTTAAAAGATATATGGTAATCAATTAGAGACCAAGTCAAGTCAAAGAAGTAAAGGAAAGAGATATACATGGAAATAAGAAGATTAAGGAAGGATATATGCAAAGAAGGAAAAGATAAAGTTGCCAAATAAATCTGAAATTCCAGCCACGTTCTAAAGACGAGCTCATAACTTAAGATTGGCTAGGAATTTGGGAGAGTGGTCTGCACCAATGGAAAAAGCTTTCCGAGACAAGCGGTTTCGAATATTTGGAACGCGTCAAATGGATAAGTATTAAAGGAGATATGACCAAAACAAATCAGCAGCATAATCTTACCTTTCCTAGATTTTAGGGCTACGAATTAAAGAGTTCTTGACATGTCTTCCACTCCAAGTAAATTCGACCTAAGGCTTTCTAACACCTATAAATGCACCCCTTAGCCTCCTCTTTTCATACACTTCAGAGAATTACACAAGAGGCTTAAGGTTTTCAAGTCAGAGCAAGAAGGCAAGTAGAAGCTAGTGTTGAAGGAATCATGTTCTTCCAACAACAGTCATCCTACCCTTCAGGTTATCAATATATCTTTTGTATTTGAACATAAACTCCTTTTGTTTAATTTTCGTCTTTAATTTCATGAGCTAAACTTTCATATACTTGAGAATCGCAATAAAAGGATGAACCTTAATTAATTATTTCTATGTTTTGAATTTGGGATTTTTATGATTTAAATTGAATAGGTATTGGATATTACTTTGTACTTAATCACTAGTTCTTTTCCGCGCAACTAGAAATAGGTTTTAATATTTGGGCTATTTACTTTAGTGGCGAAGTGATCATCCGACAGGGGGGTTTGAATACAGACTTAGGTAATACCCTTGTAATGGACGAAAGCCATATGATTTACATAGCCAAGGAGGTAAAATATTATTCATCTGAAAGTAGCTTATATTCACCCTGACGGGGTTTGTAATACCGTAGGATAGCTTCTAGGTCCACCCTGACGGGGGCTAGGAGATATTAGATTCCGACTAATATACTAATACCAATTCTACCCTTAAACAAGCATAGGTTACATTAATTAGGTGGATTCCTTGCGAGACTCAAGTATCTTTCTTATCTGAAGTCGTCTTTTACTTTATTATTTCTTTTCTGTTATTTATTTTTAGTCTTTATTTTATTGCATATTTAGTTTTAAGAAAACCAAACAAAAATCTATTATTTTACTTTTCTGTTAAACAATTATTCTTACTACTCCCTCCGTTCCACTTAATTTGTCCACTTAACTTTTCACATATATTAAGAAATATAATAAATGCATTCACCATTACAAAAATACCCCTAATAAAGTATCTTGATATCTTAAATGTGTATTGGAAATATAAATTTCAATATTTTAATAAGGGTAATAGTGGAAAAAGTAGGAAAAAAAGTGTCTTGAACTCCTAAGTGGACAATATATTTGGAACATTATTTTTAGTAAGTGGACAATTTCAGTGGAACGGAGGGAGTATCTAATATATACTGGAGTTGAACCTAATCCGTCCCTGAGAACGAAACTCGATTTATCGAATATTACTTGTACAACCGTGCACTTGCAGTAATTGTGGTTCCTTTATTTTTGTACTTAATTTTATAACACACCAGGACCCACCAATAACCCACACGCTAACGAGACACAAGTCCCCGGGAGCGGCGCCAAAAACTTGGTGTTGCCTAGGGTGTGATAAAATAATAGAATAAAGATAAACGATGCACCATTCTCCCTAGACTAGCACGATACTGCAAGTATTACAGGACGTATGCAAGTTTTAATGATAAGAAGATTCGTTCTCAGGGACTTAGTGTGTTACACGAACGAGCAAATAGTTACGAGTAGCAAGTAATTAATTAAAAGACGGAAAATAAAGATGAATAAATTGGAAGATGATTAATTAAACTAAATTAAAGTAAAGACAATAAAATAAATACGAGAAATATGAGATGAGAGATATAGCTTAGGTTTTGCTAGTATGCACTAATCCTTCTAATTCTTTCTATCAAATTCTAGTTAATAAGGGAGATAATAGCTCTTAAATACTTAGTCAGGATTCTAATTCCCATACCTTAGACCTTGAGAGCGACTAAGGGGGCTACGGCACAACCACGAGGCAGACCAAACGTAGGGTTATTAAGCGCTACCAAGGCCCTAAGCAGTACAATTCCTTCAATTGGTGATATGGTGGTGAAAACATACACTAATGACTATCTACTTAGAATCGGTGTTGTCAAGACCAATATCGGACATTAGACATTATGTGGTGTTTCAATAAGTAGACACCCCTTCTGGGCGACCATCTAACTACTATTAAGAAAGCCTAAAGTGATCAGGTTTAGGACATGCAATAATTCAAAACACATAAACAAATAAATGGGTAAGCAACTAATATCAAATTAAAACATATACTTCCCAAATAAACTTAGATAGAAAGAAAATAGAATTTATAGATTATACATAATGCAAAACCTAAGCTATGGGAAAATTAGTTCATACCTGAAGGAAATAAACTAAAAGATTGAATGAAAGACTTCATCTTGCTCTGTACAATAACTCTAATGATATAAATAAACCCTAAGGACTAATTTATGTGAGGCAACGATTATTTACAAGAGTTATAAGGGTGTATTTATAGGTTTTTAGAAGACCTAATTCGTTTTTTTGGAGTAGAAGACAAGTAATGGACTCCAAGCCCAACTCAAATTCATAACCCTAAAATATAGAAAAGGTAATAATCAGCCACTGTTTTGTTTTAATCATAACCGCTTCAATACTTATCTGTTTGATGTGTTCCAATAGTCGAAATCGATCGTCTCGGAAATATATTTAACTTTGCTTCAGACCGTTCTTCCAAATTCCTATCCAATCTTGAGATATGAGCCTTTTTGTGGTCGTGGGTGCTGAAATTCAGATTTATTTGACAACCTTATCTTTCCATATCCAAGCTTTTCCTTCCTTTTCTTCAATTTCCATGTATATCTTTTTTCTTTTATCTCTTAGAATTGACTTGGCATCTAATTAATCTACATATATATCTTTAAAGCTTCACACTAAATAAATAAGCAAACCCAATATGCTATAATATAATAATTCATTAAATCAAGACTAGAAACAGGAAAGTGCACTATATCATGTGAAAATCGAGTATTTAGACTTCTAAAACACTAAAAATGATGTCTCCACTTAATATTAAATCATCAAAAATGGGGAGACATCAGTTAGGTATATGGAGAGGTTTCTTCCTGATAACACTCCCACGAGCATCCTAAGAGAAAAAAGAGTGTTGGAACTAAGTCATCAGAAACACAAAGACCTTTTCTATTTAGGAGAACAGACTTGTTCTATCTATGAGAAGAGGAAAACTTCTGGGAGGTCTTTCTTCTTCTCCATCACTATAAATAGTAATCGATAATGAGAAAGCAGAATTGGTACCCACATGATCATTGACACTCAATGTCGGTCGTTAATAAAACCTTGTTGCCTCCTTCAATCATATCATGAGAATCAACAGTTAAGTCACCCACTTGAAATCTATGTAGTAATTACATACTGAATTGTTCAAAAAATTCCTTGTATAATATGTTTAACCCCATGAAAAAGCCAATCAATTATGGGAATTACTTGAAAATATATACAAGACCAGATATACCACAACAAATCATTTTGTGATCGGTAGGCTCCTTGATTTTAGGATGGTTGATTTAAAATCGTTCATGTCTCAAGTATAATAGTACTTGTTGATTATGTATGAATTAAGCGCTTGAAGGTATGAATTTGGTAGAACCTTTTTGAGTTGGTGCACTTCTAGAAAAGATGCCTCCATGTACAAAGACTTCAATAACTACCTCAAAAACAAGCAAAATAAATTCGTGAAGAATTAGTTGTAAGGTTTAGAGTCAAGAAAGACAACTTAATGACTACAATATGAACCAATTCTCGGTCTTATTAGGCCAAGGAATGTTGTAGATAAGGGGTTCAAATCAAAGCAACAAGCGGAAGAGTCAAGGACTGTCAAACGATGACAAGAATACGTAGTTGAAAATCAATGGGGTTTATCACAACTACAAAAGGTATGGAAATCATACGAAAGACTGTCAAAACAAGAAAGTACAAGGAAACCAAAAAAATGGTAAGATCGGTCAGTTATATGTGATTGAGATATCTGATTGTATTGACGATTTTAATCTCACAACAACGGTCTAAAAGTCAACCTTGTCGGAAACCCAAGACTAATGTGGGTACACACTGGAGCAACCCATCACGTGTGCTCGGAAAATATATGTTCAAAACATACAAGAAAGCTACAGATGAGAAAACCTTATACCAGATAGATTGTGTTGAAAGTACAATCCGAAAAATAGCTGATTGTGATCAATTTCATGCATGTTATAGACATCCGCAAGAACTTAGTTTTGTGTCCTTACTGTGAAAGGTTGGATTTAAACTTATATTTATAAATGATAAATTTGTATTAACTAAAAATGAAATATACGTGGGATAGGGGCACCTTTCAAATAACATATTTATGATGAATATAATGAACGAGATACCAACTAAATATGTAAACGATAATGAAATGAATGAAAAAATATGATTATGTTTATATTCTTGAATGCCTTATTTATGGCATGATATATTAGAACATGTTAATTTTGGTTCATTAAATAAGTTAGTAATCAACAACTTATCACCTAATGTAAACTTCAATTATCAAAATAAATGTGAAGTGTGTGTTGAGTCAAAATTAACCACAACCTCATTTAAATCTACAAAAATGACTACATTACCTTTAGAGTTAATTTATAATGACATATGTGACTTAAAGTTTGTGCAAACTATAAGTGGTAAAAGAAATTCTTACCTTTTATTGACGATTGCACAAGGTATTGTCAAAGAAGCTTATTTGAAGTAAGAATCAGGGGTTAGAAGAATTTAAACAATACAAAACTGAAGTTGAGAATCAACTAAATAAAAATATTAAAAATATTAGAACATATAAAGGTGGGGAATATGTGTCACCTTTTGAGTAATTTTGCGTCGGACATGGAATCATCCATCATACCACGACTCCTTATTCACCTCAACGAAATAGCAATACGTCAATAGAACAGAATTGTTGAAGACAAGAACAGCACATTGAAGGAAATGATGAATGCCATATTGATTAATTCCGAGTTGTGGGGGGAGTCTTCGCTCACAGCAAACCGCATCCTTGACAAGGTACCACGCAAGAAGAGTGATGAAACTCTTTATAAATAATGGAAAGGAAAACCATTTTCTTTTAAATACATAAAAATACGGGGATACTTGGAAAAGGTAGCAATATTGGTTCCCAAAATGATCAAGATTGAACCAAAAAAAATTATTGCATCTTTATTGGATATGCTCAAAACTGTGTTACATATAGATTCATGGTGCACAAGTATTTTCACGTTGATATTCACATTAATGTCATGATGAGAAGTCTAAGAAATTAAATAAAAATAAGGGGTTGGCATTACTTATTATCACGTATGTTTCACTTGAGGATGAAAGCAATGCTTCAGGCATTGTGAATAATGTGTCATGGGTGAATATTATTAAAAACTTTATCAAAACTGGCCTACATCCAGATTATTTGGAATTTGTATGTGATGGTAGACGTCTGACAGTTATCTCACTTAAGAAAGTTCGTGAAAAAGAGTGTAAAATTTGGAAGTTAGTATCGGTATTGGAGTTGTAATAATAACTACCTTCGTGAAGTTACCTATTTACCATACACATGGATAAACCGTGCAACATATCCTAAACTAAAATATCACATTTTTTACTAAAAGTATATTAAAATAATCAAAATAAATTAAATTTATATAATATTCAATAAATTAAAAATACATCAAAGGAATCATGAATCAATTAGAAAAAACTCCAAGATACATAACGTAAATTTTAAGATCAAGACTAACCTATTGTTACACATTGTTTCGCTTGGAGCTGAAAATAAAAGAGAATGAAAGACATGTCATATATATATATATATATATATACTAGGTATTGCCCGTGCCTGAAATCACTTCAGAAAAAAAAACCCAATTCATCGTTAATTTACTTACTTTGAGTTGCCGTGTTGAGAAGTTAAGATATAATAAAAATGCACAAAGACCGTATATTCAATAATACGTGTCACAAACTCCCGTAATAACAAATAATATGCCTCGTTCATTCATTAGTTTCATAGCTCAGTTGTTGTTTAGGTTAGGTTCCATCTGGTTAATGTTAGGTGGAGGTGGTGATTGATCACTCTTGTTTGTATTTCTGGTTCATCAAATATATAATCAAGTATAATACTTGACTAACATGTCAAGTGGACTTACCTCTTGCAAAAGAATGGTAAAAGCACAAATTAGATGGTATACAACGATGTAAATTAGAAAATATTGAAAGTAGATTATAAATTTTTATTTTTTAGTTTTACTTAAAGATTTAATTTTGCATGCTTTCACAAATGGGTTATGTAATCTAGCTGGTGATTTTGAGAAAATGGTGGTTGCCTCTCTCTGCAACACCCTATGATTTTGATATATGAACAACCACCTAAATTGCACCATTGGTCCTTCTGTTATGTGATCTAACTTAATATATACACCTCTGTCTCCAAAAGTAACAAATATACTCAAAGCAGAAATACAAAAGAAGAAATTGATGGTTGCTCTAAGGTTTGTAAATTTTTTTTCTTCTCAAACCTTATATAGGTTAATTTTGATATTGGTCATTTATTATATGAAATAGCCAAATTTACCCAAGTATGTTATAGGTAAATATCCTAGACCTTGTAGAGTGAGGCAAATGAGAGCTTTCAGGATCTCTAGTAAATGATGGTTTTACTTTTCCTTACTTGTTTTAGCCAATGACTTTCTGGAATTAATAAAAAATCAACCACCCTCATCACTCTCGTTAGTATGTTTTATTTCTATGTGTTATGCAAAAGATGTCAAACACACTTTCCAGGTATATACTAACTTATGCAAATTTTTTGGAAGATTACATAAGGGTAGTGGTAAATACATTTCTATTTTGAAAGATCGTGTCATGTATAGGAAATAATGTGAATGATAAAAACCATTTAAGCTATTTTATGTTCTTGCAGCTATCGTTGGTGGTAATTGTGATAATATTGTAATGCTCGAGCCTACGATGATCTTCCCTAATAATAATTAGGAATACACCCGCTTCCATTTGGACTTATTGGTAATTACGGATGGAATTTAATGCGGGGGACTAACGGTGGTAAAAAAACAAAGTTCGAGGACCATACGGGTAACTTTAAAAGTTTAAGTCCTGAGCTGGTAAATGGCCTATAGTTTAGGAAACATATGCGTATTTTTCCTTTTTTTTCGGTTATTTGCACTATTGGTCCCTATAGTGAAATTCTATATGTTAGTGCAATATAAGTTTTATATTATGCAAAATAACCAATATTTTATCATAGAAACAAAAAATTATTATTACAAAGAAAATATATGAATCAACCTTACACCATTTCTTCACCAACAATATAAGCCCAGAAAATCTACCACGATCTGAGCCTAAAAATTCTTCTTATTTATGCATTGTCCGTTAGTTACAACTACTTACACACATATATAGATATACAACGAAATGTCTTCCAGATCCTGGGGATGATTTATCACACATCCTAGTGATAAATGATCTCTTTCCTTATTGTCCTGAACATTCAAAAATAACACGCACTCAAAAATTAATGTTGTTTAGAAGTTATCCTTTGAAAATTCTTGCCTAAAACAGTAGATTCCCAAAGTTTTTGTAATTTTATGAATAACCAACATGACCAAATGAAAATAAAGGGTCATGTGTACAACAAATAATAATATTCGGCCACAAACACATACAAACTAATTTCTAAGTTTAATTAAATACATACATGTGTATACACAATAACCACATCAGCTCTGAGAGAAGCAATAACAGGAGCATTTCCATTGAACTAATTTTTTCTTTCGTCTCTTCGGTTTCCAATGTTTTTAAACAACGTTTATCCACTAAAGTCTCTTTGCCTGTCTCTTTTAAACTTTGAAAGTTTGAAGCATTTCATGAGGACCAGTTACAAAAACCTTTTCTTCGATTGTTCCAGTAGTACAAAAATCTGTATATATACACCCTCTTCTTTTGTCCATATCTCCATACTCTTGCTGCATCTTGAGAAGGGATCGAGAAATTTATTAGATTACAAAACAAATAATGAACTTAATCTCTCTAATAATGAATACTGAAGCTATTTTCTCTTTCAAGTTTTTGTTTACCAGTCATATAAACTTAGAACCTTCTACAAATTTTAGTTTAAGAAAAATTATCTTTTACTTGATTATATTTTTTAATTACATTTGCAAAACTGCGGATCAGTTATTTTCCTTCTCTTGGTTCTGAATTTTCAAAATAGACAACTAACTATATCTATGTTGTATAGCACATGGTTCAACAGTGCAATTAACTCTTCTCCCTGCAAACTCATGACTATCTATCCATAACAACAATAATAAACAGTCAGCTACCAATAATATTCGTACTTTAAGTGGCCTAATTGGCTAAACAAAAGAAATTAGAGTAAAGTAAGAAAGCAAGATCATTGATCACATTACTCATCATACCTTTACAAATAGTCTATTTAATCGCCATGAAACAAATTAAAAATTACAGCTTTAGAATTTAATATTCAAAGAAACACATAGGGTATCGGTAGATCTATGAATATCTTGAGAGGTTTAGAGCATTAAACTTATGAAGACTTTCTGATTAATTGCATTGGAAATCAATTAAAAAATATTAAGAACACCTTGAATGATTATACTGCAAGAAGAAATGAGTATAATGACATTTCTCTTGAATAAGTTAATAAAGATGCAATGAAAGAAGTAATTTGATACCCAAAGGTGAAGCCATTTTTCGGTTGTCCTTGAAACTTAGTCAATACCTTCCTTATAATAATTACTTTGAGGAAATTGGATTTGCTTCGACAATCCTGCATTAAGAGACATATGCTCACTTAGAATACAGAAACAAACAAACATGTCATTTAAGATAAAAGAGAAGGGTTAATTGCACTGCTAGTCCTGGAGACTTACACGGTCAGTTAACAGAATACTTCACAATGACCAGAATACCCCTACACGGTTTATCTCATAACAGAAGGTCCCAGTGCTCAAAAATGTCAATCATAGGAAACTTTTGTGGCATTTTAAGAGAACGGGGACTATAGGACTCATATTTCGTAGACCACAGGGACTAATAGTGCAATTAACCGAAAAGAGAATGTAAGATTATGTTAAAAAGAAAATCCAATCAATTCGATCAACAACTCATTTGGAATCTTACCTTTCATAAATCAAATTATAGTAAACCAAAAGGGTCCAATTAAATAAAAAGAAGAAGAATTTAATATGTTCTGAAAGCCGAGAATTACCACTATGGCATCGTGTAGAACTTTGGTTATTGCCCATTCTCCATTTACCTAAAAACCAAAGAAAAGAGTCAGCAAATTCTAACAATGTGATCAGAAAAAGAACAATCTTTGTTTGCTTTCACTTACCGTGGTGGTGTTTAAGAGAGAAAGACAACAAGGATAAATTCAAACACTTGTGTAATGCCTGTTGTATATACGTATGTATAGATTAGGGAAAAATTGAAATTGAAATTGAAATTTTAAAGAATTGAAAGTTGAGTAGGTCTTATTCCAAACAACTGTCGTGCTCTATTGTCTAAGGGGGATTGAGGAGAGAGTGGAGTAAGACCAAATTGCTCACTCCATCTGATGAGCCAAATGGTTATTTACTGCAAAACAACTAAAAAAATGAATTATAACATCAAATTGCTTACTCCAGCAGTTGTGTCAAATGAAAATGTATCGCAAAAAATTTAAAAATTGCAGTTTAGGACCAAAAATTCATTTACAGTTTTAAAAATGCAGAGTAAGACCAAATTGCTCACTCCATCTATTGAGCCAAATGTAATTTTACTGCAAAACAATTCAAAGCACTATAAGTTCCTATATTATACAAAGATCGCACAATAGAATAAATTAAAAAAATCTGTTATAGAACTTCTTCAAGAATTACCTCGAGTACACTTATGTATGATTTAATGTATAATTGGATGCGCCTGCATTACAATTATAATTGAATAAGAAATAAATAGCACCTTCTCAATCAATGTATACAGAGCTCAAATTACTAATTTGACACGATCGAATAATAACAAAACTCCAACTGAAACATGGATAAAAAAACGTATGATAACCTCATGTTTTCTTTGATTCAGCACACCACCACAGTCCAATTGAAGGCCAGAATCAACACCCAGCACAACATTATTCATCATCAACTGCCAAAACATTGTTGTTGAGATCTCTTCATCACTGTACCATAGCTGCTCCCGAAGGAGTTAATGACATCCAAACTGTTGGAGAGGTCACGGGTTCGAGTCTCTCCACCGCCACCCACTTAAAATTTGCACGTGCTTCTTGAGAGTTTGCACGTGAGGGGGCGTGTTGGAGATATAAAATCTCATTAATAGAATGCCATCTCCTAACGGTTCGAACTTTTGGTTGAGTTGGCAATTTAACATGGTATCAGAGCTCCACGGTAGACCGTGGTCACGGGTTCGAGTCTCTCCACCGCCACCCACTTAAAATTTGCACGTGCTTCTTGAGAGCTTGCACGTGAGGGGGCGTGTTGGAGATATAAAATCTCATTAATAGAATGCCTTCTCCTAACGGTTCGAACTTTTAGTTGAGTTGGCAATTTAACACAAACAAACACCTTCAATTCAATCAATTGAGTTTTTTATTTGGGGTCATTAATCGGTCATAAGAGAAAGTCGCGAGAGAAGGAGTATCAGTAAGAAGAGAGTCTTAAGCTTACGGTTGTGATGGTGGAGGTGAGTGATGAGATCGGCAGTGGACTGATCGAATAGTTGAAAGACATAGAATGTTTCGATTCTTCACCACGGAAATTGAGTGATTGTTAAGTCGTGTAGAAGATCTGAATTCGAGAAGCTTTTCACCACGGATATGCGAGAGTTCCTAAAACGGCCTTCACTCAATGGCTAGAACAGCAAGAAGCTTTTCACGAATGGGTTGTGAAAACGATGAGGCGGTGGGGGTGTGAGGCTTGATGTTTATGGTTATGGTGATGGTGATGGTGGTGTCGACGGTGAAGGGTGACTGATGACGGCAACGTGAGTGGCTTGGTGGTGGAGAATGGTTTCGACTGGAGAGGCGAAGAAGAGGGGCGAAGAAGAGGGGATAGTAGGGTTTTGGGAGAATCAGACAAAGCTTTATTTTCTTTTTTTTGCCTTCGGCTATTATATTTTATTTTATTGTATTAATAATAAGTGGTCCAGAAGCCACCACTTATGTGGGTAAATCCGGACCGTAGAAAAAACTCTGAAATATAATATAGATATATGTGTGTGTGTATGTGTGTGTGCGTGCGTGTGTGTGTGTGTTGAGGGATTTTATAAAGAAGGTAAAATAGGAAATAGAGTATTTATTTTGCATTGGAACTCCAAACGTGACATATACTGTGGAATAAATTTTTTTGATTAAAGTGTATTATTATGGAATGGAGGTGGTATGGGAGAAGGACCAATTGTTCGAAATATCTCCTATATTTCTCTGTATTTTTCAGCCTTTAAATCATTTATATAATTTTTAGCCTTTATATCTATGTTTATTAATGGTTCAGATCATTCAAATTAAATCGATTGTCTGAATATCTATATTTTTTCAGCCATCAATCAGTTATATGTGGGGTCCTCCTTAACTAAATCACTCTAATACCACTTAAATATTTTAACCGATCAAAAAGATAATATATCCTTGACTTATATCTATCTTATACTGAAAAATAAAATTTAAAATTAATCCTAATTAATCTCACTTACTCCTCATCATTCACGTTCGCATCCGAACAAAACACAAAAAGGAACTCTCATCACACTCACCTTCCCACACGAAGACAGTATACTCACAAGAAAACCTTCGCCAGTCGAGGACCATTCTCCACCATTATCAACCGCCCTAGTGAAAAATTATATTACTTTTAACCTAATCTCATCACTTTTACAATTTTTCATAATTATCTGATTTAAGTATATTTATTATATTTTTATATAAATCCTACAACCACTATTATGACCATTGAAAGCCTTTTACCATATGGAATGTGATGCCCTGAGAATAGCCTTTTTCTGTTGGAGTGAGCAATCTTGTCCTATATAGTATTTTTTGATATATTTTGGCTTAGCGAAGAACCCAAATTAAGATAAAAAAACTGAATTATTTTTTAACCTAATCTCATCAATTTTACAATTTTCAGAATTATCTTATTTAAGTATATTTATTATATTTTTATACAAGTCCGGCAATGGCCCTCATTATGGTCATTGGAAGCCTTTTACAGTATAAGAAGTGATGCGCCGAGAATATCCTTTTTCTGTTGGAGTGAACAATTTGGTCTTACTTGAAATGCCTCGCCACCACGATGATGTTGCATCGAAACTTAAGGTGTATATTATTTTATTTTAGTTAGAACCTCTCAAATACACAATAATTTTATTGTTACTATACAATTCTTCTTTGGTTACATTTTGGTGCAGGGTGTTCTAATGCAATAATAAAAGGTGCGGATTTTACTATATGGGCAAGCCTTTCATGCTCTAATTACATGCCTACTCTAGAAAGGATCTATGTGTAGGGATTATTTGTGCATCTTACGTACATTTATTGTACAAATTCTAAGAAAAAGGAGTATGTGTTCCTTAATCAATCAATTTCTAAATGTGTATGTGGTAGTTGGTTGGGAATTGGAGAGTAGGTGATTTCCAGTAGCTAGAAAGACTTTAAGCTACAACTAGTTGCCAAAATTAAGGGAAATAATTCATACTGAGTCATGGTTGGTTAAGTGTTTACTGGTTATATATGCTCCATTTGAAGGGTAAGTAATTATAAATTACATGGTGGCACTATGACAGATAACAGTATATTGGTTATTGGATTTGGTATAAGTTGATCAATGAAGTGAATTTTGTTGAGACGAAACATAATTAAAAACTGTTTATAAAGGGGGGATAGTTATTTGGATAGTTAGTAAATTTTTTAAGGGTTTTAATTTTTTATAATAGTTCTTATATGTTGCAGATGATTGTACAAGTTAGGGACCTTAATTGCATTTGTAATAGTTGAGCGTCTGTCTTAAGTTTAGGGTTTTTTCATGGTTTGTAATATATTACGGTGTGTTGTAGATTTATACAAGAGACAGGGTTACTTTAGTTGTTTGTAATAATTGAAGGAATTATGTTTAGGGTTTCATCAGCATACTTGTTTAGCAACAAAAAAAAAATAGATCTCATACAATCTTCATCCTTAACTATAAATACATCAATTAAATACACATTTTTTGTCAAGTCTTTTCCATAATTTGATGGGCTTGTACCCACTCCTTTAAGATAAACTTTTCCTTGTCAAGGTTCATGTCAAGATACATATCAGTGATGGGTATATACCCATTGGTTTAATTTTCTGCACAAGAATAATATTATCAATTAAAACTAACAAAATACAACATACTAGACCACTGCAAGACCATCGATAAGACATTTTTTCTGAAATAAGCACACCACTGTGATGGGCATATATCCATCCCTGTAAGACCCACAAAAATGCAGAAAGTATGTACCACTGTGATGGGTATATACCCACGGAATGCGGAAAATGCCACTGTGATGGGTACAGATACTATATCCACGAAATGCAGATCTATACCGACAAAAATTACAGATCTATACACACAAAGTACAAATCTATACCCCAAAAAATATAGATTTATACCTGCAAAATACAAATTCATACTAAAAATAAGTTTTAGGAGTTAAAATAAAGGAGAGAGCCTGAAAAAAATAAAGATAGAAAAAAATATTAGCAGAGATAAAATAAAAAGAGAGAGAGAAGATGGGAAGAAGAGTTATAACGGATTAATAGGCTGGCGGATAATAGATAAGGGTGTAAAGGTCTTTGCATCCCAATTAGTTGGATAATAACTAGGCAATCTGTACCCGACTTTATAATAGTAATAGACTCTTAGTCCGCTATGAGTTATTAGTAAGAATTATAAGACTAAAACTTGATAGATAAATACTTATTAGTAAGTAACTTCGATTTAAACTAAGTTTGATTATAAGGTCTCAATATAATTAATAGAATTTTCATAATAAAATTAAAACAGTGCAAGTTCATTTTTATTTTGCTTTACCAAAGATATAGTTTGAACCATGTAAATATAAAGTAAATAGTTAATAATTACTTACCAATATGTCGGGTAATGTTTAGCCTCCGACATTATCACATAGAAATGACATGACCAACGATCAATTATTGTATGTGTACCTAAAGGTACAAAAATATGTCATTAGTAATACATTTAATTGACATTCTATTTAAGTATTCAAGAAATAATTATATTTTTAAAATATTGCTAAGTTATAAATAGGATTCACATATATATATACAAAAATACAATAATGTAATTAAATATTAGACATCTATGTATAAGAGAGTGTGAAAAATAATACCACGCTAATCAAGTCGTATTAAAATATAGTCATGAAATAAAAAGAGTTGTATTATTTTTATATGCAAAACTAGATCAAAAAGTTAATTTTATTATGTAAATTGTTAGGGTGAACACGGGTCACTTAACCAACCCAAAATTCAAATAATAAACTGAACCAAAATATCGTCGGATTGAAAAGACAAACTCTTAAACCGATCATAATTTGTTATAATAACTTTGGATTTTTAAGTATTTGGCAGGTTTCAGGTTGATTATTTATAAGACAGTTATAAATATTAAATTCTTAAGATGTGTAAAAATATGTATCTTCGCATATATGCAACATCCAATACTAAAAAAAATGAAAAGAAACGATTACGATTCATAGATCTAACAAATATCTTAAAAAATAAACACAATTAATTACAGATGTAGAAGATCTATATTGATTGAATAACATACCCATGAAACAGTCGCTCGGTTTTACAAATCTTCACATTCCAGTGTATAGAATATTGTTTATAATTGGTTTTGGTATAAAACATCTTCAATGCTAGAAAAAGTACTTGATGTTTAACATAGAAGGAATAACTCGTTTTACTTTGAATTATTAAATAAAGAAGGATTAAAGAAAAAAAATTAGAAAAAGGAGGTGGAAGGGGTAAATGACAGAGGAAAGCGAGAGAGAAAGGAGGTGTTCAATTAGTGTTTAGAATGAAAATAAAAACTTATAGTCGTGTATTTTTTTACTTCATGGGTTACTTAGGCTAGTTTGTTTTTTAAATCGGGCCGTGTAATCTGAAACGAAATTATTGGGACAAAATATCAATATTTGGGCCATTGGATCGGTAGGGTGGGCTTGTCGATTTTGGTTTTTCAGAATGGTCTACTCTAGCCTAGCAAACGCTTTTTACAATAAATATATAAGAAGTAATTAAAACAGATTTTTTTCTATAATATTTAATTATTAATCTTTATATATTATCTTTATTTACCACTACACATCCTTGTCTACACACCTAAAAGAGTACCATTGTTGATGGTGGATTTGATAACCAATTAGAGTGATGTGTTACCAATCATTATTGGCAGTGCTCTAGAGCACTATTTACGCGACTTCAGTTACTGGGCGGAAGGGGCAATGAGATGGTTTGACTGGGAAAAGATGGATATATGATTGGAAATGTGAAAATGAAAAATTTAGGTAATTACGAGGGTATGTTCATTTTACTATATAACAAATTGGGTAAATTTAATGATTGTATATAAAACATACTAAAGACCAATATAATGAAAACAATTGCTATACATTTTCATTTTCTTAATTTCTTTTTCTGGATTGGATTATATGGTATAAAATAAATAAAAAAATAAGGGTAAAACCCTCGTCTGGCCACTTAACTTTGCCCAAAGTGCACGGGCCGCCCCCGATCTTCATTTTACCCTTTTACGCCCCTTATCTTTAACTTTTGTAACATCGTTAGCCCTTTTTCCATTTCCTTGTTAGTTGATCGTTAGTCAACGCCACATGGCGCCATGTCACCGCCACCTCAGCGCCGCCTCACCCCAACCGTCTTCGTCAGCATCGTCCCTAACTTTACAAAAAATCCTTGGAAGGTTTGAATGCTTCAAACCTTCAACAATGGAGGGTTTTACCCATTATCATTACACCTCATCCGGAATGATATAAGTAATACCAGCCAAGGAGTTGCTGATAAAATACTTAATCTCCTTAAAGCGATTATTAGATTTCAATTTTTTAAGAGTATCCCTCGCGTTTTCAATCCTTTTCATTGTGAAACTCTCTTGAATTTTCAATACCTTAGAAACGTATCTTTAAACCTACAATACCTTAAACCTACAATACCCTAAACAATATCTTTTGTTTTATGATTTTTTAAGGGTGGAGGTTTTGTTGTATACGAAATTGAGAGATAACGAGAGAGCACCTGAAAAAAATGAAGATAGAAAAAAAAATATTAGCATAGATAAATAAAAAGAGAGAGAAGATAGGAAGAAGAGTTATAAACGGATTAATAGGATGGCGAATAATAGATAATGGTGTAAAGGACTTTGCATCCTAATTAGTTGGATAATAACTACGCAATTCGTACCAGACTAATAGAATATAATAGACTCTTAGGCCGCTATAAGTTATTGACCCAACCAAGAATTGCATGGTTATTCGTTTTTCATAGACCTCATGGGATAAGAGCTCTTTTTTGTACCAAAAGACTAGTTGTAGAATAAGAGATACCACTTAGCCATATAGGGATTTATCCTAACCAACATAAGAAGAACACATGCTACTCAGATATTTTAAATAAAAATAAAAATAATCAATACTAAAAATAATAAGACTAAAACTTGATTGATAAATAATTATTAGTAAGTAACTCTGATTTAAACTAAGTTTGATTATAAGGTCTCAATATAATTAATATAATTTTCATAATAAAATTAAAACAATACAAGTTCATTTTTATTTTTCTTTACCAAAGATATAGTTTGAACCATGTAAATTGAAAGTAGATAGTTAATAATTACTTACCAGTATGTCGGGTAATGTTTAGCCTCCGACATTATCACATAGAAATGACATGACCAACGATCAATTATTGTATGTGTATCTAAAGGTAAAAAAATATGTCATTAGTTATAAATTTAATTGACATTTTATTTAAGTATTCAAGAAATAATTATATTTTACAAATATGGCTAAGTTATAAACAGGATTCACATATATATATATATACAAAAATACAATTGTGCACTTAAATATTAGACATCTATGTATAACAGAGTGAAAAATAATACCACACTAATCAAGTAGTATTAAGTATACTCGTGAAATAAAAAGAGTTGTATTATTTTTATATGGAAAACAAGACTAAAATGTTAATTTTATTATGTAAAATTGTTAGGGTGAGCACAGGTCACTTAACCTACCCAAATTACAAATAATAAATTGAACCAAAATATCGTGGGTTTGAAAAGATAAAACCTTAAACCGACCATAATTGATAGAATAACTTTGGATTTGTAAGTATTTGGCAGGTTTCAGGCTGATTATTTATAAGATATAATTCATATTATAAATATTAATTTCTTAAGATGTGTAAAAATATGTATCTTTGCAATATGCAACATCCAATATTAAAAAATTGAAAAGGAACGATTACGATTCATAGATAAAAAAAATAACTTAAAAAATAAACACAATTAATTATAGATGTAGAAGATCTATATTGATAGAATAACATACCCATGAAACAGTAGCTCGGTATTACAAATCTTCACATTCCAAGTGTATAGAATATTGTTTATAATTGGTTTTGGTATAAAACATCTTCAATGCTAGATAAAGTACTAGATGTTTAACATAGAAGGAATAACTCGTTTTACTTTGAATTATTAAATAAGAAAGGATTAAAGAAACATAAATTAGAAAAAGGAGGTGGAAGAGGTAAATGACAGAGGAAAGCGAGAGAGGAAGGAGGTGTTCAATTAGTGTTTAGAATGGAAATAAAAACTTAAAATCGTGTATTTGTTAAATTCATGGGTTACCTAGGTTAATTTGTTTTTTAAATCGGGCCGTGTAATCTGAAACGAAAGTATTGGGACAAAATATCGATATTTGGGCCATCGGATCGGTAGGGTGGGCTTGTCGATTTTGGTTTTTCAGAATGGTCTACTCTAGCCTAGCAAACGCTTTTTACAATAAATATATACGAAGTAATTAAAACAGATTTTTTTCTCAAATATTTAATTAATAATCTTTATATATTATCTTTATTTACCACTACACATCCTTGTCTACACACCTAAAAGAGTATCATTGTTGGTGGTGGATTTGATAACCAATTAGAGTGATGTGTTACCAATCATTATTGGCAGTGCTCTAGAGCACTATTTACGTGACTTCAGTTACTGGGCGGAAGGGGCAATGAGATGGTTTGACTAGGAAAAGATGGATATATGATTGGAAATGAGAAAATGAAAAATTTAGGTAGTTACGAGGGTATGTTCATTTTATTATATAACATATTGGGTAAATTTAATGATTATATATAAAACATACTAAAGACCAATATAATGAAAACGATTGTTATAGATTTTCATTTTCTAATTTCTTTTTCTGGATTGGATTATATGGTATAAAATAAATAAACAAATAAGGGTAAAACCCTCGTCTGGCCCCTTAACTTTACCCAAAGTGCACGAGCCGCCCCCGATCTTCATTTTACCCTTTTACGCCCCTTATCTTCACCTTTTGTAACATCGTTAGCCCTTTTTCCATTTCCTTGTTAGTTGATCGTTAGTCAACGCCACATGGCGCCATGTCACCGCCACCTTAGCGCCACCTCACCCCAACCGTCTTCGTCAGCATCGTCCCTAACTTTACAAAAAATCCTTGGAAGGTTTAAATGTTTCAAACTTTCAACAATGGAGGGTTTTACCCATTATCATTACACCTCATCCGGAATGATATAAGTAATACCAGCCAAGGAGTTGCTGATAAAATACTTAATCTCCTTAAAGCGATTATTAGCTTTCAATTTTTTAAGAGTATCCCTCGCTTTTTCAATCCTTTTCATTGTGAAACTCTCTTGATTTTTCAATACCTTAGAAACGTATCTTTAAACCTACAATACCTTAAACCTACAGTACTCTAAACAATATCTTTTGTTTTATGATTTTTTAACGGTGGAGGTTTTGTTGTATACGAAATTGAGAGATAACGAGAGAGAACCTGAAAAAAAAATGAAGATAGAAAAAAAATATTAGCATAGATAAATAAAAAGAGAGAGAAGATAGGAAGAAGAGTTATAAACGGATTAATAGGATGGCGAATAATAGATAATGGTGTAAATGACTTTGCATCCTAATTAGTTGGATAATAACTACGCAACTCGTACCTGATAATAGAATATAATAGACTCTTAGGCCGCTATAAGTTATTGACCCAACCAAGAATTGCATGGTTATTAGTTTTTCATAGACCTCATGGGATAAGAGCTCTTTTTTTGTACCAAAAGACTAGTTGTAGAATAAGAGATACCACTTAGCCATATAGGGATTTATCCTAACCAACATAAGAAGAACACATGCTACTCTGATATTTTAAATAAAAATAAAAATAATCAGTACTAAAAATAATAAGACTAAAACTTGATAGATAAATAATTATTTGTAAGTAACTCTGATTTAAACTAAGTTTGATTATAAGGTCTCAATATAATTAATATAATTTTCATAATAAAATTAAAACAATACAAGTTCATTTTTATTTTTCTTTACCAAAGATATAGTTTGAACCATGTAAATTGAAAGTAGATAGTTAATAATTACTTACCAGTATGTCGGGTAATGTTTAGCCTCCGACATTATCACAAAGAAATGACATGACCAACGATCAATTATTGTATGTGTATCTAAAGGTACAAAAATATGTCATTAGTAATAAATTTAATTGACATTTTATTTAAGTATTTAAGAAATAGTTATATTTTACAAATATGGCTAAGTTATAAACAGGATTCACATATATATATATATATATATATATTATTATATATATATATATTATATATATATATATTATTATATATATATATACACAAATACAATTGTGCACTTAAATATTAGACATCTATGTATAACAGTGTGAAAAATAATACCACACTAATCAAGTAGTATTAAGTATAGTCATGAAATAAAAAGAGTTGTATTATTTTTATATGTAAAACAAGACTAAAATGTTAATTTTATTATGTAAAATTGTTAGGGTTAGCACAGGTCACTTAACCTACCCAAATTACAAATAATAAATTGAACCAAAATATCGTGGGTTTGAAAAGATAAAACCTTAAACCGACCATAATTGATAGAATAACTTTGGATTTGTAAGTATTTGGCAGGTTTCAGGCTGATTATTTATAAGATATAATTCATATTATAAATATTAAATTCTTAAGATGTGTAAAAATATGTATCTTTGCAATATGCAACATCCAATATTAAAAAATTGAAAAGGAACGATTACGATTCATAGATAAAAAAAATAACTTAAAAAATGAACACAATTAATTATAGATGTAGAAGATCTATATTGATAGAATAACATACCCATGAAACAGTCGCTCAGTATTACAAATCTTCACATTCCAAGTGTATAGAATATTGTTTATAATTTGTTTTGGTATAAAACATCTTCAATGCTAGAAAAAGTACTTGATGTTTAACATAGAAGGAATAACTCGTTTTACTTTGAATTATTAAATAAAGAAGGATTAAAGAAAAATAAATTAGAAAAAGGAGGTGGAAGAGGTAAATGACAGAGGAAAGCGAGAGAGGAAGGAGGTGTTCAATTAGTGTTTAGAATGAAAATAAAAACTTAAAATCGTGTATTTTTTTAAATTCATGGGTTACCTAGGTCAATTTGTTTTTTAAATCGGGCCGTGTAATCTGAAACGAAAGTATTGGGACAAAATATCGATATTTGGGCCATCGGATCGGTAGGGTGGGCTTGTCGATTTTGGTTTTTCAGAATGGTCTACTCTAGCCTAACAAACGCTTTTTAAAATAAATATATAAGAAGTAATTAAAACAGATTTTTTTTCTCAAATATTTAATTATTAATCTTTATATATTATCTTTATTTACCACTACACATCCTTGTCTACACACCTAAAAAGTACCATTGTTGGTGGTGGATTTGATAAATAATTAGAGTGATGTGTTACCAATCATTATTGGCAGTGCTCTAGAGCACTATTTACGAGACTTCAGTTACTGGGCGGAAGGGGCAATGAGATTGTTTGACTAGGAAAAGATGGATATATGATTGGAAATGAGAAAATGAAAAATTTAGGTAATTACGAGGGTATGTTCATTTTATTATATAACATATTGGGTAAATTTAATGATTGTATATAAAACATACTAAAGACCAATATAATGAAAACAATTGCTATACATTTTCGTTTTCTAATTTCTTTTTCTGGATTGGATTATATGGTATAAAATAAATAAACAAATAAGGGTAAAACCCTCGTCTGGCCACTTAACTTTGCCCAAAGTGCACGAGCCGCCCCCGATTTTCATTTTTACCCTTTTACGCCCCTTATCCTCACCTTTTGTGACATCGTTAGCCCTTTTTCTATTTTTCTGTTAGTTGACCATTAGTCAACGCCACATGGCGCCATGTCACCGCCACCTCACCCCAACCGTCTTCGTCAGCATCGTCCCTAACTTTAACAAAAATCCTTGGAAGGTTTGAATGCTTCAAACCTTCAACAATGAAGGGTTTTACCCATTATCATTACACCTCATCCGGAATGATATAAGTAATACCAGCCAAGGAGTTGCTGATAAAATAATTAATCTCCTTAAAGCGATTATTAGCTTTCAATTTGTTAAGAGTATCCCTCGCTTTTTCAATCCTTTTCATTGTGAAACTCTCTTGATTTTTCATTTCCTTGTCGAGGAAGATCTATTAGACAAACCACCATCCTCAGAAGGTGTGATTATTCCGTCCGTCACCAGCCTCCTTGCCGAGGAAGATCTATTAGATAAACCACCATCTTCACCGTGTATGACTTAGACAAAAAACTTGTTTGATCCATGGTTTCTCTTTGCAGTGATTTCTATTCGCTTTTTTGGATCTGCATCTACTGAATTTTTCATTTTTGAAGCAGATCAAAGATTCTATGTGTTTGAGGGAAGGAGGATGGTGTTAGGTTACTGGGCAGATCTCTTCATTTTTTGTGAGGTCGATGTGTATCTCATAATCTTTGATCCATATGAGAAGAAAACCATTGTTTGGCCTTCTCACCCGGCGATCGAACTGGGTATTGCCAAGTTTCAAAGTATGCCCTTATCATTACAGAATAAGGAAATGAAAAATCAAGAGAGTTTCACAATGAAAAGGATTGAAAAAGCGAGGGATACTCTTAACAAATTGAAAGCTAATAATCACTTTAAGGAGATTAATTATTTTATCAGCAACTCCTTGGCTGGTATTACTTATATCATTCCGGATGAGGTGTAATGATAATGGGTAAAACCCTCCATTGTTGAAGGTTTGAATGCTTCAAAGGATTTTTTTTTTAAAGTTAGGGACGATGCTGATGAAGACGGTTGGGGTGAGGTGGCGGTGACATGGCGCCATGTGGCGTTGACTAATGGTCAACTAACAGGATAATAGAAAAAGGGCTAAAGATGTCACAAAAGGTGAAGATAAGGGGCGTAAAAGGGTAAAAAATGAAAATCGGGGGCGGCTCGTGCACTTTGGGCAAAGTTAAGGGGTCAGACGAGGGCTTTACCCGACAAATAATGATGTCTTATCGCAAGACGTCCAATAGCCTATAACTTATTGCCTGATAGGAAATGTCTTTTTAGAGCTTTTCTAACTTTTAAAGTATTTTAGATCTTGAAATATATTTTTATAAAAAACACCAAGTATGTGCTTCACACAAAAACAATTAAAGTGATTTTAGATTTCAAAATTATTTTTAATAATTTTTATATTTTTAAATTTTATTCTAAAATCTCTTTTTTATTTTAAAATAAACACTTCCAAACGGGCCCTTAATCTTTTCCAAAGTAGCAATACTGATCACCAAATATATTCATATGGTTGTATTCTTTAAAGTTATATTCCATATTTTTTATATATGAGTAGCCAAAGTTTGTATAAAATCCCACCTCGCCAAACCATCATTTTCAGCATTGTCTTGTTAATATGAAATATAATGTTTGTCATAAATTTAGGGATGGCAACGGATCAGCTTTTTGCAAATATTCCAAAAACAATAACCATAACCGTTTTTATAAATTAAAACCATATACTAACGGTTTTAACTATCGGTTACATTTTTCAAAACCATAACCGTATTACCGGTTTCGGTTTTTAAAATGATTTTGCAGTTTTTAGCCATATTCAAATGATAATTTAATAAATATATTAAATTTCATAAAATAAAACCACACATATAAAAGAAAACTACAAGGTTTATAAAAAATTGTGTTGGTATTTGATTATATTGCATATTATTATTTAATTGGTTAAATCTAGTGTTTTGATTTTACTTTTAAAATTTCAGTATATCTAATAACCTAAATTATTATGGAGTTTGAAAAAATATTTATGATAATAAACGGTTTTTCAGTTTTTTCGGTTTTTCAGTTTTTTGGTTTTATTATTAAAAAAAACTATAACCTACGGTTTGAACCATTGGTTACACTTTTGAAAACCATAACCTACGGTTTTAAACATTGGTTACACTTTTGAAAACCATAACCTAATGGTTTTAACCACGGTTATATAATTCGGTTGTCAATCGGTTCGGTTATCATCGATTTTTAACCGTAACCATTGCCATCCCTAGTCATAATTTAGAAATGAAATTATATTAATAGAAAACATGATATATACAAATAGACATGATGGTATGAGATGAGGGGAGAATAAAATGATATGGCTTTTGGATGTGCTTTGAGGAGTAGTTATCGAAGTCACGGTTAAACAGATCAGAGATTTACTATCACAACTAAAACCTACTTACTTAGAAATAGATCTACCATATATGTCTTCAAAGAGTGTCGAATATCATTTGAAGTACACCTTGTAGGACTGGAAGTTGTAATGGATGATGACTGATATCCGTGATTGTGTGATGGTTTCTAGAATTAGGTGTTCTCGATATCGAATACTATCCAACACACTATTAGTTAGTGGTGTTGCCTAGGGTGTGATAAAATAATAGAATAAAAGATAGATAAACGATGCACAAATTTCATAAACTAGCACAGTACTGCAAGTATTACAGGATGTAAGCAAGTTTTAATAAACAGAAATTCGTTCTCAGGGACTTAGTGTGTTACACGAATGAGCAAATAGTTACGAGTAGCAAGTAATTAATTAAAAGACGAAAAATAAAGATGAATAAATTAGGAGATGATTAATTAAACAAAATAAAATTAAAGACAATAAAATAAATACGAGAAATATGAGATGATAGATATAGCTTAGGTTTTGCTCGTATTCACTAATCCTTCTAATTCTTTCTATCAAATTCTAGTTAATAAGGGAGATAATAGCTCTTAAATACATAGTCAGGATTCTGAATTCCCAAACCTTAGACCTTGAGAGCAACTAAGGGGGCTACGACACAACCACGAGGCAGCCCAAACTTAGGGTTATCAAGCGCTACCAAGGCCCTAAGCAGTACAATTCCTTCAATTGGTGATATGGTGGTGAAAACATACCCCAATGACTATCTAGTTAGAATCGGTGTTGTCAGGACCAATATCGGACACTAGACGTTATGAAGTGTTTCAATAATTAGACACCATCTAACTACTATCAAGAAAGCCTAAAGTGATCAGTTTTAGGACAGGCAATAATTCAAAACACATAAACAAATAAATGGGTAAGCAGCTAATATCAAATTAAAACATATAATTCCAAAAGAAACTTAGATAGAAAGAAAATAGAATTCATAGATTATACATAATGCAAAAACCAAGCTATGGGAAAATTAGTTCATACCTGAAGGAAATAAACTAAAAGATTGAATGAAAGACTTCATCTTACTCTCTACAATAACTCTAATGATATTAACCCTAAGGACTACTTTATGTGAGGCAAGGATTATTTACAAGAGTTATAAGGGTGTATTTATAGGTTTTTAGAAGACCTAATTCGTTTTCTTGGAGTACAAGACAAGTAATGGACTCCAAGCCCAACTCAAATTCGTAACCCTAAAATATAGAAAAGGTAATACTCAGTCACTATTTTGTTTTGGTCATAACTGCTTCAATACTTATACGTTTGATGCGTTCCAATAGTCTAAAATGATCGTCTCAGAAATCTCTTTAACTTAGCTTCAGACCATTCTTCCAAATTCCTAGCCAATCTTGAGATATGAGCCATTTTGTGGTCGTGGGAGCTGGAATTCAGATTTATTTGGTAACTTTATCTTTCCATATCCTAGCTTTTCCTTTCTTTTCTCCAATTTCCATGTATATCTTCTTTCCTTTATCTCTTAGAATTGACTTGGCATCTAATTAATCTCCATATATATCTTTAAGGCTTTACACTAAATAAATAATTAAACCCAATATGCTCTAAAAATAATAATTCATTAAATCAAGACTACAAATAGGAAAATGCACTATATCATGTAAAAATAGTGTATCTAGACTTCTAAAACACTAAAAATGATGTCTTCACTTAATATTAAAACACCACAAATGGGGAGGCATGAAGACCCCCGACTCAAAGTTGTATCGTCCCGATATAATAAAGATAAAAACAAAGGGAAGTCTCTAAATACACACCTAGGTCATTTAAGCACAATGGGAAAGGAGATAGCAGAATATATAGAATAGACATAAAGCAACTACTCAGAAATTCATGTAATAATATTTACAAACTACATACCTGTACACTTCTCATATTCACAATCAACACGGCTTGAATTCAAGATTAGATTAGCTTCGCAATGTAAGAAGGAGCTCAGTTCACCAAGGAGGCTATATATTGTTCATTGAACTTTACTAGTATCCAAAGATCCACTTAACTACTCTCTATTGGCTCAATCACTTCTAGATTGCATAGCAAAGAATCAAAAGGTCTTTAAGGTTGTAATGTTGGCTTAGGGACGGTATGATAAGTAAATTTGGATAATTTAGAGTGAGCTTTTGGCTCTCTCCTCACTAGCCATCAACGAATCTCCCTAGAGCTTCAGTTATTCTCATAAAACGTTTCTCACTCAACCCAATAATTTTCTTGATGCACAAAGTAGCATCCCCCAATAAACCAATTAAAGTATAAAGATGTTCAAATAAAAATTCCTCTTTGCCAATATATATATTCTTTTCAAATCAATTTTTTTTCTTTTGTATAGCTATGACTCTCTTTTTGATTTTGAGATATCACGCTATTTTTCATAGTTTTTTTTCTTTTCTTTTCATGCTTTGTAGATTTTTTTCATTCACTATTACCCCAGCAAAGGGTTACAATATAAACATGTGAATCATCATCAATATATAGCATAGAGCACAATTAATAAGCTCAAAAATCCCAACCCAATAACAATTCCCATAATGGTGGACCCACCACCCCAAACTCAAGCTTTAAAAAAACTGTCTATGCATCGCGATTCGAGTGCGGGTCATATGAAAAAGTCCTATAATCTAAAGGGATATGGCTTATAATGTGGTTAAATAAAAAGGCTTTAGAAAGGCTAGAAGGGGCTGAGAAGGATATAAAATATTAAATGGACAACAAGCTAAAAGGCAACAAGAGGCTTGTGAAAGAACCGCCTTAATCACTTTCTAAACTATGCAATTTCGTCATTCTCTTACCTTTAGCACGTTCATCAAATGAGTTTATCAACTAGCTTGGATCGCACGGCCTACCAACCACTCAAGGCTCCCTGAGATCGAACATACTTTATATCGCATTGCTAACTAATCTTTTATTTACTATCAATGTGTGTTTTCCTGCAAATACTCAAAGCATACAAAATAAAATAGCTCATAAACATACTACTTACTATCATTAACTTACTGAGCTTAAGCTTTCAATCTATTAAACACACTCTACATCTAATTCCCATGTATCAAAAATTTTAATTTCTACCTAAAAACAAAAAAAATGGAAATGAGAGACACGAATCCCCACACCCCCAACTCAAAAATGAGATGTGTCCCCACGACTCGAAAAAGACTCGAAAAATAAATTAAAATTAGCAGATAAAGCATTTACAGAAACGGTAAGGAAAAAAGAGAACATACTATCGAGGCTATTGCCTCGCATTATCGACATCCAAGATAGGATTTACTGGATCTTTTTTTAATTTCTCAAGGAGTGTCATGATGTGCACTTGATTGGCTTTGATTTGTGCCACATCTTCGGCTAAGGAAGTTTGAGCTGCTTCGACTTTATTTAAACGCTCTTCCATCTTCTCTTGCCAACTATGCTCCCTTTCTTCTTTTGAGACTTGCGTAAATCCCGCTCCTCTCAAGACTCTCATGATCCAAGCATCGTCAATATTGTTACTCTTTTTAAACTCCAGATTCTCTTCTTCACCCAAAATTACGTTCTTGTTTCGCACAAGACACGTGATCATAGTAGGATACTTCACAATAAAAAACCGAGGTAGGAGAGACCGAAAATTACATCACCTCCTCAAAGATCAACTGTGCCACATCCACTTCTTCTCCTCTCAAAATACAATTCAAAAATAGAGCGCTCTTTTTACTTATGTCCCAAATTTTTGTGTTTCCAAATACATTAGGAAAAAAAATTGTGCCAGACTCTAGCATCCGGTAGAAGATATTTGTAAAGCCAAGGTGCCTTCAATTCTCCCTTATGTGATTGCACTTTCTCCTTGTCTAAAACAAGCTCGAAAAGTAAATTCCATTCTTTGTCTATCCACCGCTTCTTTATACTTGCATGGTCCAACCAATTTCTTAAACTGGAAGTGGTTTCTAATCTCTTCAACTGTGAAAGGAACTAACTTTCCTCTAACTGGAACAAAACCTTCACTATCTCGGCTAAAGAGGCCTAAATAGAAATCTGAAACTAACTCATGACATAATTCAGAACGTCTTGCCATGAACGTAGACCAACCCAATCTTTCACCAATCTCCAAGAATCTCTTGTACTCTCCTTTACCAATTTCTTCATCAAATACTCTCTCATAAGCAAAAGGTAGTTCCTTTAATTGTTTCTTTGCAGAAGCTATCATGGCCTTTGAAGCTTTCTTTTTTTCTTCGGGTGTAGGACCTTTGAATTGAAGAGTATGTGTTGTCTTCTTCACAAAAAGTTTAACCTTTTTGCCCTTTGAATCAAACGCAGCTAGCTCACCTCTCTTTACAATATCTATTTTACCCTTTGTGTTAGAACTAGAACTTTTCGCACTTGATTTCTTCTCAATAGAGCCCAATACCTTTCTTTTCTTCATCTCCCTCTTAGTAGATAATGCTTATGTTCTCTTAGTCATCTCAATTAACCTCCAACTCAAAGCTTTAATCACTCTTGAAATTTGAAACTCTTGATTATTGGTTGAACAATCTTTATTTGGGTTAGGAAATGTGTTTTGAGGATGATACTCTATATGGGTAAGATGGATTATTAATGAATTGGTATGGATCTAAGAAATTGTTGGATGAATTTAGGAAATCTAGGCTTTTGATTCTTGGATTCAATGTGTTTTGGTAAGATTTGGGTGGTTGAATCTTCTTTGTAATGATGTGGAAAGAAGATTTGATGTGTTTTTATGGTGATTGGGTAGTGTTTTGATGTTTGGGGAAACTTTGATGAAGCTTTAATAGAGTTGGGAGAGGTTTGGAGAAGAAAGAAAGACTTAAGGAATGTAAAATTCGTAATAGACTAACCTTCCTCTTCTTTATACCCTAAAAATAGAAATTTTTCTCTCCCAGCGGCGCGGACCGGCTTACCGGCGGTATGGGCCGGCATACCGGTGAGCTGCTCTTTGAAACTATTCTTCGGCAAAAAACCCTATTCGTGAACCCGAGGCCTCCGCTTTTTGTCTGACTGGCATACGGGCGGTTTGGGTCGGCATACTGGTGCGCAATTTCTCGAACATGCACCTCTTGGAAAAGAACCCGAGGCATGTACCCGAGGGCTCCCCTTTTGTCCCGCCGGCTTACCGGTCGTGTGACCGGCATATCGGCGATCAGGTTAGAATATGCCTAAAAATTTCGTTTTTCCTCCCAAACTCGATTTCTTCAATACCTGAACATCAAAAACACTATTACATTTCTCAAATATGCAATATCAACTAAGAACAACTAAACATGAATTAAAAACATTAAAAAAAATTACGGGTTGTCTCCCGTACAACACTTTTATTTAACGTCTTTTAAAGTTAGACGTGTTACCTCTATCAAGATTTGCGAATATAGCCTCCCAACAACGAGCAAGGCTATGAACGTATACTAATCTCCGTTTGATGCCCTTTTTAGGCATGATCTTTATCACCTTAGCTGAAACAACTTTACTGACTATGAATGGTCCCATCCACGAGTCTTGGTAACCTCGTGGCCTATTTCTGGTTTGTGGGCTTTCTATAGAACTTCATGGCCGACCCCAAACTCAATTGTTGGCTCAGTATCCACAGGCTTTTAATGGATCTTCTCTTTAGGGACTTTGTGATGCGAAAGGTTGTGGATGATAGGAACGGTGGGATCTAACTTCCTTGGTTTCTTACCCCAGACATAGAATTTCTCGGATACATTTTTAGCATGAAGGGTAATCGTCCCTTCTTAGAAGTTGATTATGCTTTGGCTAGTAGCCATGAAAGGCCTTCCAATTATGATTGAGACTTGTTTATCTGCATCGAAATCAAGTATAATAAAGTCAGTAGGGATGGTGATATTACCTGATCGGACGTGAACGTCCTCCACTGTTCCCAATGTCTTGGTAACTGAGTTGTCAGCAAACTGCAACTTCACTGGCTTTTTTTCTGATTTCTGAAGTCCAAGTCTATCAAACACAGACTTTGGCATAAGATTCACACCTGAACCACATCACACATAGCCTTCACCTTGAGCATACCATTTATTTGAATAGGAAGATTAAAGCTTCCTGGATCTTTGAGCTTTAATGGTAACTTTGTTTCAACTCTTCTTGAGACTCTCACAGTCTCTCTCTTGGCTTCCACACTCGCTTCCTTCTCAGGAATAACTTGCATAAAAACTTGTTGCGGTGTAAGCCCTTTCTTTGCAATCTCAAGCATTTGGGCGTTGATATTTTCAGGAGTGTACGCCTCTACAAATGTCCTGAGTTCAATGTCACCCTTCGGATTTGTATCAGGAATGGTTGATGACACTATTTGAACAATTGATGGCGATTCCACCTTCTCTTCTTCTTTCTTTTCTTGCACAGCAGGTGCAACTTCTACTTTCTCTTTTGAGGCTTCTTCCTCTTTTTCTGTAGCTCTCTCAACTTGTAACTCCATAACCGATCTAATTTCGTCTTGCATATCTCTTAGAAGTTGTATAAATTCAAATTTTTCTGAATCTTTATCCTCATCATCTTCTAAACAGACGGGGCTAGACTTGGTTGGTTCTTCTTCGGTACTAGGAACTTCCACGGCACTTTCGGAAGCATGCGGTACTTCCTTATTCTCTTCAATCTCAAGGCCAATAGCCTTGAAAGCTTCGAACCCAACATCGGCATCACCTCCTTTGATAGCCTTCAATTCTTTTGCTTCTATCATATTTGTAAGAAATTTATTCATTTCTTATACTTGCGTACCTAAAATCTGAATTGAATCTTCTTGTTCTCTTAACTTCTCGTTCTGCAAATGCATGTTAGTGGTCATAAGATCCATAAAAAAATTCAATTGTTGATCACCCACAGCTCCTTCTTGAGGGTATTGTCGTAGAGCTTTCTGAGCTAAAGCATCGGTATATGCATCGTTCACAAGTTGTTGTGGAGGAGCAGGTCGATTATAATTCTATTTCCTTGATATGGAACTTGACCTCTTGGTTCGAAAGAGTTATTCTGGGGGCGAGGTTGATAATGACCAGGATTAACGACCCCTGAGAGATTTGAATACTGCATACTAGGATGATTCATGTTACCAAATTGATAATTTCCTCGGTTGGATATGAAATAAACAGATGCTGGATTTCCTTCGCAGTCTTCCCATGTATGATTTGTGACCCCTCACTGTTGACAACTTTCTGCTTCTTGCACTACATTTGCTGCGGCTAAATTTCTCTGCATCTCAAGCTTAAGTTCTTCGATTTGATTTTATAATGCGGACAATTGAGCTGAGTTTGCAGTTTCTGCATGTAATCAAAGCGTACCTTTGGCGTTTGTAATAGGAGCTCGCGAAAGTGGCCAACTCCTTTCTGTTTCAATAATATTTTCCAAACCTTCGGCGACTTCTGCAGGATTCATGGACACGATATTTCCTTTTCCAAGATTATCTACCCTTAGTCTACTTTCTATGTTGATACCTTGATAAAATATAGCTAACTGTAAAGACGGGGTGTAACCATAGAGTGGACATCTTTCTAACTTATGTTGAAACCTTGTCCATGCGTCTCCTACTTCTTCTCCATTCTCTTGACAAAACTTTGCAAGCTCTCTTTGGTCTTTAATTCTCATACTCTTTGGATAAAAATGGTTAAAGAATATGGCTTGAAGTTCTACCCATGTATTAATTGTACCTGGTGGTTGCCTATCTAGCCACTCACTAGCTTTACCGTTCAGAAAGAACGAAAACATGTGACAATATAGTTGCT
Source organism: Nemophila menziesii (assembly GCA_029959085.1). Taxonomy (NCBI): domain Eukaryota; kingdom Viridiplantae; phylum Streptophyta; class Magnoliopsida; order Boraginales; family Hydrophyllaceae; genus Nemophila; species Nemophila menziesii. The sequence goes on from JARWIR010000008.1 coordinate 10,675,603, forward strand.
TGCGTGTAATGTATGGAGTAACATAGGCATCACAAATCTACATGAACTTCTGAATCGCTCTTACCGGATCTTGAACTGCTGCACAACTATAGAGTCCAAAACTCAAAAATTGACTGCATGCCCGGATCGGGCCTAAATTTAATATTCTGGATCTCTGGAGGACGATAACCTAATGGTTGACATGATATGGTGCTCCCAAGCCTGGGAGGTCTTGCTCAATTCTGTTCTGATTATTATTGTTAATTCTGTTATCTCCTACCGGTGGTGGTGGTATATGTCCTAATGGACCAAGTACTCTTGGATCTACTGGATCTTGTTGTTCTGCCATCTCAAGGCTCTTTCTTCTCTAATACGTCTGTTATAAGTTGTGAAGCTCCTTTCGGGCTCCGGTAGAGGAGGACAAAGATGAAACACTGTTAAAACTTGAAAAAAGACTAAAGCAAACCACAAGCGTATATCTGGAAAAATAAAAATAAATAAAAACTGAAAAATAAAAATTAACTAAAAACTACTACTCGAAATAGATAACTGATGTCTCCCTATTTTTTCTAATATTAGCCCTTTGGAGACATCCTTTTAGGTGAATAAATGACTTATTTGATAGACTTTTATGCTTATTTGATCATATTGCACTTTGTCCCCTTGGAAATTGACTAGTTGCATTTTTAGAGCTTTTGTGCGTTAATTTGATTATTTTTAGTGCAAAGTTAGTAGGTTCTAGAATTTCATGAAAGACCAATACAAGGAGGAGAAGTGAGAATTAAAGTCTTAGAGTATATTTAGTGTGTTAGGAAGTATTTGACTCGAGTTTCTAATTTTAGAGTGCACTTTCCTATTTCTATTTCTTGAAATATTTGATTTATTATTTTTAAAGCATATGCGGTTTAATTATTTATTTATTGTGAAGCTTTAAAAAGTATATGGTAATTAATTAGAGACCAAGTCAAGTCAAAGAAGTAAAGGAAAGAGATATACATGGAAATAAGAAGATTAAGGAAGAATATATGCAAAGAAAGAAAAGATAAAGCTGCCAAATAAATCTGAAATTCTAGCCACGTTCTAAAGACGAGCTCATAACTTAAGATTGGCTAGGAATTTGGGAGAGTGGTCTGCATCAATGGAAATAGCTTTCCGAGACAAGCGGTTTCGAATACTTGGAACGCGTCAAACGGATAAGTATTGAATGAGATATGACCAAAACAAATCAGGAGCATAATCTTACCTTTCCTAGATTTTAGGGCTACGAATTAAAGAGTTCTTGACTAGTCTTCCACGCCAAGTAAATTCGACCTACGGATTTTTAACACCTGTAAATACACCCTTTAGCCTCCTCTTTTCATACACTTCAGAGAATTACACAAGAGGCTTAAGGTTTTCAAGTCAGAGCAAGAAGGCAAGGAGAAGCTAGTGTTGGAGGAATCATGTTCTTCCAACAACAGTCATCCTACCCTTTAGGTTACCAATATATCTTTTGTATTTGAACATGAACTCCTTTTGTTTAATTTCCGTCTTTAATTTCATGAGCTAAACTTTCATATACTTGAGAATCGAAATAAAAGGATGAACCTTAATTAATTATTTCAATGTTTTGAATTTGGGATTTTTATGATTTAAATTGAATTGAATCTTAGGTATTGGATATTACTTTGTACTTAATCACTATTTCATTTACGCGCAACTAGAAATAGGTTTTAGTATTTGGGCTATTCACTTTAGTGGCGAAGTGATCATCCGACAGGGGGGTTTGAATACAGACTTAGGTAATACCCGTGTAATGGACGAAAGTCATATGATTTACATAGCCAAAGAGGTAAAATATTATTTATCTGAAAGTAGCTTATATTCACCCTGACGGGGTTTGTAATACCGTAGGATAGCTTCTAGGTCCACCCTGACGGGGGCTAGGAAATATTAGATTCCCGATTAATATACTAATACCAATTCTACCCTTAAACAAGCATAGGTTAGATTAATTAGGTGGATTCCTTGCGAGACTCAAGTATCTTTCTTATCTGAAGTCGTATTTTACTTTATTATTTCTTTTCTGTTATTTTTTTAGTCTTTATTTTATTGCATATTTAGTTTTAAGAAAACCAACCAAAAATTTATTATTTTACTTTTTTGTTAAACAATTATTCTTACTATCTGATTAATACTGGAGTTGAACCTAATCTGTCCCTGAGAACGAAACTCGATTTATCGAATATTACTTGTACAACCGTGCACTTGCGGTAATTGTGGTTCCTTTATTTTGGTACTTCATTTTATAACACACCAGGACCCACCAATAACCCACACGCTAACGAGACACAAGTCCCCGGGAGTGGCGCCAAAAACATGGTGTTGCCTAGGGTGTGATAAAATAATAGAATAAAAGATAGATAAACGATGCACAATTCTCCCTAGACTGGCACGATACTGCAAGTATTACAGGACGTATGCAAGTTTTAATGATAAGACGATTCATTCTCAAGGACTTAGTGTGTTACACGAATGAGCAAATAGTTACGAGTAGCAAGTAATTAATTAAAAGATGAATAAATTGGGAGATGATTAATTAAACTAAATAAAAGTAAAGACAATAAAATAAATACGAGAAATATGAGATGAGAGATATAGCTTAGGTTTTGCTAGTATGCACTAATCCTTCTAATTCTTTCTATCAAATTCTAGTTAATAAGGGAGATAATAGCTCTTAAATACTTAGTCAGGATTCTAAATTCCCATACCTTAGACCTTGAGAGCGATTAAGGGGGCTACGGCACAACCACGAGGCAGTCCAAACTTAGGGTTATTAAGCGCTACCAAGGCCCTAAGTAGTACAATTCCTTCAATTGGTGATATGGTGGTGAAAACATACACTAATGACTATCTAGTTAGAATCGGTGTTGTCAAGACCAATATCGGACACTAGACATCATGTGGTGTTTTAATAAGTAGACACCCCTTCTGGGCGACCATCTAACTACTATTAAGAAAGCCTAAAATGATCAGGTTTAGGACAGGCAATAATTCAAAACACATAAACAAATAAATGGGTAAGCAGCTAATATCAAATTAAAACATATAATGCCCAAAGAAACTTAGATAGAAAGAAAATAGAATCCATAGATTATACATAATGCAAAATCCAAGCTATGGGAAAATTAGTTCATACCTGAAGGAAATAAACTAAAAGAATTGAATGAAAGACTTCATCTTGCTCTCTACAATAATTCTAATGATATAAACCCTAAGGACTAATTTATGTGAGGCAAGGATTATTTACAAGAGTTATAAGGGTGTATTTATAGGTTTTTAGAAGACCTAATTCGTTTTTTTTGGAGTAGAAGACAAGTAATGGACTCCAAGCCCAACTCAAATTCATAACCCTAAAATATAGAAAAGGTAATAATCAGCCACAGTTTTGTTTTAGTCATAACTGCTTCAATACTTATCCGTTTGATGCATTCCAATAGTCAAAACCGATCGTCTCGGAAAGCTCTTTAACTTTGCTTCAGACCGTTCTTCCAAATTCCTATCCAATCTTGAGATATGAGCCTTTTTGTGGTCGTAGGTGCTGAAATTCAGATTTATTTGACAACCTTATCTTTCCATATCCAAGCTTTTCCTTTCTTTTCTTCAATCTCCATGTATATCTTCTTTCTTTTATCTTTTAGAATTGACTTGGCATCTAATTAATCTCCATATATATCTTTAAAGCTTCACACTAAATAAATAATTAAACCCAATATGCTATAATATAATAATTCACTAAATCAAGACTAGAAAAAGGAAAGTGCACTATATCATGTGAAAATCGAGTATTTAGACTTTTAAAACACTAAAAATGATGTCTCCACTTAATATTAAATCATCACAAATGGGGAGACATCAGTTAGGTATATGGAGAGGTTTCTTCCTGATAACACTCCCACGAGCATCCTAAGAGAAAAAAGAGTGTTGGAACTAAGTCATCAGAAACACAGAGACCTTTTCTATTTAGGCGAACAGACTTGTTCTCTCTATGAGAAGTGGAAAACTTTTGGGAGGTCTCTTCACCTTTCTTAGCAACCAAGGTACTAAACCACCTTCTTCTTCTCCATCACTATAAATAGTAATTGATAATGAGGAAGCAGAATTGGTACCCGCATGATCATTGACCCTCAGTGTCGGTCGTTAATAAAACCTCGCTGCCTCCTTCAATCATATCATGAGAATCAACAGTTAAGTCACCCACTTGACATCTATGTAATAATTACATACTGAATTGTTCAAAAAATTCCTTGTATAATATGTTTAACCTCATGAAAAAGCCAATCAATTATGGGAATTACTTGAAAATATATACAAGACCAGATATACCACAACAAATCATTTTGTGATCGGTAGGCTCCTTGATTTCAGGATGGTTGATTTAAAATAGTTCATGTCTCAAGTATAATAGTACTAGTTGATTATGTATGAATTAAGCGCTTGAAGTTATGAATTTGGTAGAACCTTTTTGAGTTGGTGCACTTCTAGAAAAGATGCCTCCATGTACAAAGACTTCAATAACTACCTCCAAAACAAGCAAAATAAATTCGTGAAGAATTAGTTGTAAGGTTTAGAGTCGAGGAAGACAACTTAATGACTACAATATCAACCAATTCTCGGTCTTATTAGGCCAAGGAATGTTGTAGATAAGGGGTTCAAATCAAAGCAACAAGCGGAAGAGTCAAGGACTGTCAAACGATGACAATAATACGTGGGGTTTATCACAACTACAAAAGGTATGGAAATCATACGAAAGACTGTCAAAATAAGAAAGTACAAGGAAACCAAAAAAATGGTAAGATCGGTCAGTTATATGTGATTGAGATATCTGATTGTATTGACGATTTTAATCTCACAACAACGGTCTAAAAGTCAACCTTGTCGGAAACCCAAGACTAATGTGGGTATACACTGGAGAAACCCATCACGTGTGCTCGGAAAATATATGTTCAAAACATACAAGAAAGCTACAGATGAGAAAACCTTATACCAGATAGATTGTGTTGAAAGTACAATCCGAAAAATAGCTGATTGTGATCAATTTCATGCATGGTATAGACATCCGCAAGAACTTAGTTTCGTGTCCTTACTGTGAAAGGTTGGATTTAAACTTATATTTATAAATGATAAATTTGTATTAACTAAAAATTAAATATACGTGGGATAGGGGTACCTTTCAAATAACATATTTATGATGAATATAATGAACGAGTACCAACTAAATATGTAAACGATAATGAAATGAATGAATATTCTTGAATGCCTAATTTATGGCATGATATATTAGGACATGTTAATTTTGGTTCATTAAATAAGTTAGTAATCAACAACTTATCACCTAATGTAAACTTCAATTATCAAAATAAATGTGAAGTATGTGTTGAGTCAAAATTAACCACAACCTCATTTAAATCTATAAAAATGACTTCAATATCTTTAGAGTTAATTTATAATGACATATGTGACTTAAAGTTTATGCAAACTATAAGTGGTAAACAATACAAAACTGAAGTTGAGAATCAACTAAATAAAAATATTAAAAGTCTTAGAACATATAAAGGTGGGGAATATGTGTCACCTTTTGAGTAATTTTGCGTCGGACATGGAATCATCCATCATACCACGACTCCTTATTCACCTCAACGAAATAGCAATACGTCAACAGAACAGAATTGTTGAAGACAAGAAATGCACATTGAAGGAAATGATGAATTCCATATTGATTAATTCCGAGTTGTGGGGGGAGTCTTCGCTCACAGCAAACCGCATCCTTAACAAGGTACCATGCAAGAAGAGTGATGAAACTCTTTATGGATAATGGAAAGGAAAACCATTTTCTTTTAAATACATAAAAATACAGGGATACTTGGAAAAGGTAGCAATATTGGTTCCCAAAATGATCAAAATTGAACCAAAAAAATTTATTGCATCTTTATTAGATATGCTCAAAACTGTGTTGCATATAGATTCATGGTGCACAAGTATTTTCACGTTGACATTCACATCAATGTCATGATGAAAAGTCTAAGAAATTAAATAAAAATAAGGGAATGGCATTACTTATTATCACGTATGTTTCACTTGAGGATGAAAACAATGCTTCAGGCATTGTGAAGAATGTGTCATGGGTGAATATTATCAAAAACTTTATCAAAACTGGCCTACATCCAGATTATTTGGAATTTGTATGTGATGGTAGACGTCTGACAGTTATCTCACTTTAAGAAAGTTCATGAGAAAGAGTGTAAAATTTGGAAGTTAGTATCGGTAATGGAGTTGTAATAATAACTACCTTCGTGAAGTTAGCTATTTATCATACATATGGATAAACCGTGCAACATATCCTAAACTAAAATATCACATTTTTTTACTAAAAGTGTATTAAAATAATCAAAATAAATTAAATTTTTATAATATTCAATAAATTAAAAATACATCAAAGGAATCATGAATCAATTAGAAAAAACTCCAAGATACATAACGTAAATTTTAAGATCAAGACTAACCTATTGTTACACATTGTTTCGCTTGGGGCTGAAAATAAAAGAGAATGAAAGACATGTCATATATACACATGAGGACCAGTTACAAAAACCTTTTCTTCGATTGTTCCAGTAGTACAAAAATCTGTATATATACACCCTCCTCTTTTGTCCATATCTCCATACTTTTGCTGCATCTTGAGAAGGGATCGAGAAATTTATTAGATTACAACACAAATAATGAACTTAATCTCTCTAATAATGAATACTGAAGCTATTTTCTCTTTCAAGATTTTGTTTACCAGTCATATAAACTTAGAACCTTCTACAAATTTTAGTTTAAGAAAAATTATCTTTTACTTGACTATATTTTTTAGTTACATTTGCAAAACTGCGGATCAGTTATTTTCCTTCTCTTGGTTCTGAATTTTCAAAATAGCCAACTAACTATATCTATGTTGTATAGCACATGGTTCAACGGTGCAATTAACTCTTCTCCTTGCAAACTCATGACTATCTATCCTTAACAACAACAATAAACAGTCAGCTACCAATAAAATTCGTACTTTAAGTGGCCTGATTGGCTAAACAAAAGAAATTATAGTAAAGTAAGAAAGCAAGATCATTGATCACATTACTCATCATACCTTTACAAATATTCTATTTAATCGCCATGAAACAAATTAAAATTACAGCTTTAGAATTTAATATTCAAAGAAATACATAGGGCATCGGTAGATCTATGAATATCTTGAGAGGTTTAGAGCATTAAACTTATGGAGACCTTCTGATTAATTGCATTGGAAATCAATTAAAAAATATTAAGAACACCTTGAATGATTATACTGATAAGTATAACAACAATATGACAGCTAGCAAAACAGAATTGGAACTAGAAGAATCAAAGTTAGTTACAAATAGTTAGATACACAAAGTGTATGTATACACAATAATCTGTAATGTATATATACACAATTGATTGAGTTAATAAACAGCTTTTTCCTCTCATCTCTATACTTTTCTCTATTCTCTCTTGTTTATCATGGTATCAGTTTAAAAGCCTAAAGAACAAGTGTCAAGCTCAAAACCGCCATTAATGGCTTCCTTCTTTTATCACTTCGTTTGCTTCTAATCTTCATTGAGCTTCGTCACGAGTTTCTTCGATCCTTAGGCCTATTACTTCCGCATTATTGTTATGGCGTCATCATCGTCTTCCTCACCTTCTCCAAATATCTCCTCCAGCTCAGAAATTCCAGCTGGACTTCTTCTTCTTCGTCAAAATTGGGCGAGTCTTGTTCAGGTAAAGCTCGATTCTACAAATTACGTTCTATGGAGAGCTCAACTTGAGGCAATTCTCGAAGCTCATGGCTATCTCAAACATGTTACTGGATGTATTCAAGCTCCACCAGCTGCAGATCCGGCCTTCACAACTTGGCTTATAGAGGATCAATAACTAAAGGTTTCATTACTATCATCAATGATTCCTTCTATTCTCTCTCAAGTGGTTAAGATTCATCATGCATCTGAAGTGTGGCATAAGCTTGAAGAAATCTTTATTTCGCAATGTCGAACTCATGTTCATCAGCTCAAGATGAAGCTCTGCAACTTAAAGAAAGGAGATAAACCTATGAATGCATATCTTGCAGAGATTCAAGACATTTGCGATGGATTAGATACAGCTGCTGCGTCTTTACCTTTAGAAGATGTTATAATGTACACTCTTAAAGGTCTTCCCTCAGAATATAATCAATTCAAATCGAGTATTCGCATTACTAATGCGCAATCCTCTACTTTAACCTTCCACTCCCTTGGTAGTCTATTAATTTCTGAAGAATTACACATGAAAATGGCAGATTCAAGTGAGAATTCTATGTCATTTCAGAATGCTTTGTTTACTAACACTTCAGCACCAGTTTATAATCGTGGTCGTGGTGGTGGTGGAAGAGGCCGTGGACGGTCAAGAGGATCACCTATGAACACATCCATTTTGGGACCACCTCCTGTTCAGTCATCTGCACCAACTTGTCAAATTTGTACTAAGTTTGGTCATTCAGCAATTGATTGCTGGTCAAGGACTGACTATGTGAAGTTTCCATCACCTAAAGCTAATGCTAGAATGGCTATGGCAGCTCATACTACTCAGGTTCCTTCTCCAACTCAAGCTTCATCTCAAAATTGTTATGATCCTGAGATGTGGTATTTGGACTCTGGAGCAAACAGTCATGTTACAAATGACTTAGGCTTGCTTCAAAACTCAACTGCTTATCAAGGTTCCAACTCAGTATCTGTTGGTAATGGTCAGGCATTGGATATAGCTAACATTGGGAATAGTACAATCTCTAACTCTTCCTCTAAATTTTACTTAAAGTCTATACTACATGTTCCATCTATATCATCTAATCTCCTATCTATTTCTAAGTTCACTCATGATAATAGCTGTGTTGTAGTGTTTTCTTCCTCTTCTGTGTCAATTTTTGACTCCTCTACAAATAATCTTCTCTTTCAGGGCCCTTGTAGAGATGGATTGTATCCTCTTATGTTTAGTTCAAATTCAAAACTCTCTTCATCTCCTTCATCAACACCTGTTTGCTTATCTTCAAAAACAACCACATCTTCAGCTTCTTTGTGGCATATGCGCTTAGGTCATCCATCAACTCATGTGTCATCACTGCTATCTGCTACATTACATACTAGATTAGATCATTGTGGAATTCTATGTAATGCTTGTGCAACATCTAAGGCTCATAAACTGCCTTTCTCTTTGTCTTCATCTAGGTCATCTGACATTTTTTCTCTAGTTCATAGTGACATTTGGGGACCTTCCCCTGTCAATTCTTGCTCTTCATTCAAGTATTATATAGTATTCATTGATGACTATAGCAGATTTACTTGGGTTTACCCTCTCAAACTTAAATCAGATGCTTATGGTGTTTTTTGTGCCTTTTATAATCTTGTTTTAAATCAATTCAATGTTTCAATTAAAACCTTCAGAAGTGATAATGGTGGGGAATATATGAGCAATAGTTTTCAGACTTTCTTGCATAGCAAAGGGATTATACACCAAACTTCTTGTCCACATACCCCAGAACAAAATGGAGTTTCTGAAAGGAAACATAGACATTTGATTGAAACAACTCTATCCCTTTTATCACATAGCTCATTACCTACTATTTTTTGGCTTGAAGCTCTTTCAGTAGCAGTATATCTTATAAACTTGCTGCCAACACCGGTTCTTGCCAATTCTTCACCATATCAAGTCTTATATAAAACCACACCTACTTACACTCATCTTAAAACCTTTGGCTGTCTTTGTTATCCTTGGTTAAAGCCCTATGCTCCACATAAACTCTCTCCTAAGTCAGAAGGTTGTGTTTTCCTTGGCTATTGTTCAAATTCAAAAGGATATAAATGTTATTCTTTGAGTTCAAAACGAGTTTTTGTGTCTAGACATGTTTTATTCAATGAATCAGTCTTCCCTTTTCAATCTCAAATATCAAGTTCTTCATCTACTCTTGAGTCTACATATTCAGTATTCATTGACATATTTGACTCAAATATAAATCCTCACTCCATTTCTCAACCTTTCTCCTCTATAATTTCACCCATTCAACCTTCTCATGAGTCTCATTCAGTTACCTCAAATTCTTCTCCACAAAATTCTTCTTCTTCAAATTTATCTCAGCAAAATACTTCAGTTCATCCAATGGTTACTAGACTCAAAACAGGGTCTTTGAAACCATCTTACAAGTGTCGTGCTGCAGTTGTGACCTCTCTTGAGTCTGAACCTGTGTCTTATAGAGAAGCTACTAGGTCTCAATGTTGGTTAGATGCCATGGCTGATGAATACTCAGCTTTGATGAGTCAAAATACTTGGACTCTTGTTCCAAAACCACATAGGCGCTCTCCCATAACTTGTAAATGGATATATAGAATAAAACGCAATGTTGATGGCTCTATTGCGCGTTACAAAGCTCGTTTAGTGGCTCGAGGCTTCTTACAAGAATATGGTGTTGATTATGTTGAAACCTTCAGTCCAGTGGTTAAGCATCAAACTGTGCGAATTATACTCACATTAGCTGCCACTTATAATTGGGAAATTAAACAATTGGATGTATCCAACGCTTTTCTTCATGGCTCACTTGAAGAAGAAGTTTATATGGTGCAACCTACTGGGTTTATTGATAAAACTCACCCTGATTATGTGTATAAATTGAACAGGTCTCTTTATGGCCTTAAGCAAGCTCCTAGAGCTTGGTACCAACTTCTAACAGCTTTTCTCACATCTCAAGATTTTAAAGTTAGTGCTGCAGACACCTCAATGTTTGTTAAAGGTGCAGATAGCACTTTGACTGTGGTTCTGGTTTATGTTGATGACATTCTAGTCACAGGCGCAAGTCCCTCACTTGTTACTTCTATTATTGAGGCACTTAAAGCTCGGTTTAAAATGAAAGATTTGGGGTGTTTATCTTACTTTCTTGGATTAAATATCACTCGAGCTTGTGGTTCTATTATTGTGGATCAATCTACATATGCTCTCTCTATCATTGCTAAGGCTGGTCTACAAGATTGTAACTCATCTCCAACACCTACTATGAATAAATATTCAGTTCTTTCAAATCATGATAAATTGGCGTTTGAAAATCCTACTTTGTTTAGGAGTTTAATTGGTGCTTTACAATATCTAACTATAACCAGACCTGACATTGCTTTCTCTGTAAACAATCTTTGTCAAGCAATGCACTCTCCTACGAATATGGATTTTGAAGCTCTCAAACGGTTACTTCGTTATATTAAGGGAACACACCAATATGCTTTGATTTTCTCTGCATCTTCTCCAATCTTAAAAGCCTATTCTGACTCAGATTGGGCAAGTTCTATTTCTGATAGAAGATCAACAACTGGTTATTGTATCTTCTTAGGGTCGAATTTGATCTCTTGGGGATCAAAGAAGCAATCTACTGTTTCTCGATCTTCTACTGAAGCTGAGTATCGAGCAATGGCTCACGTATCAGCTGAACTAAAATGGATTTCGTTTTTACTTAAAAGCTTATGCATTGATGCTGGCATCCCTACACTTGCGTGTGACAATATCTCAGCTCTTGCACTAGCCTCGAATCCCGTGTTTCACACTCGGACAAGGCACATTGATGTTGATTATCACTTTGTTCGTGAACAAGTTCAAGCTAAGCTTCTTGTCTTAACTCATGTTCCAAGTAATCAACAGCTTGCTGACGTTTTTACGAAAGGACTAGCTTCTACTCCGTTTCTTGCGCTGCTCTCCAAATTACCTCTTCAACTACAGCTTAGCTTGAGGGGGGATGATAAGTATAACAACAATATGACAGCTAGCAAAACAGAATTGGAACTAGAAGAATCAAAGTTAGTTACAAATAGTTAGATACACAAAGTGTATGTATACACAATAATCTGTAATGTATATATACACAATTGATTGAGTTAATAAACAGCTTTTTCCTCTCATCTCTATACTTTTCTCTATTCTCTCTTGTTTATCATATACTGCAAGAATAAATGAGTATAATGACATTTCTCTTGATTAAGTTAATAAAGATGCAATGAAAGAAGTAATTTGATACCCGAAGGTGAAGCCATTTTTCCGTTGTCCTTGAAACTTAGTCAATACCTTCCTTATAATAATTACTTTGAGGAAATTGGATTTGCTTCGACAATCCTGCATGAAGAGACATATGCTCACTTAGAATACAGAAACAAACAAACATGTCATTTAAGATAAAAGAGAGGGGTTAATTGCACTGCTAGTCCTTGAGACTTACACGGTCAGTTAACAGAATGTTGCACAATGACCAAAATACCCCTACACGGTTTATCTTATAACACAAGGTCCCAGTGCTCAAAAATGTCAATCATAGGAAATTTTTGTGGCATTTTAAGAGAACGGGGACTATAGGACTCATATTTTTCGTAGACCACAGGGACTAATAGTGCAATTAACCGAAAAGAGAATGTAAGATTATGTTAAAAAGAAAATCCAATCAATTCGATCAACAACTCATTTGGAATCTTACCTTTCATTAATTAAATTATAGTAAACCAAAAGGGTCCAATTAAATAAAAAGAAGAAGAATTAAATAAGTTTTGAAAGCCGAGAATTACCACTGTGGCATCGTGTAGAACTTTGGTTATTTCCCATTCTCCATTTACCTAAAACTAGGGCGGTAAATGAACCCAGCCGCTCGCGAGCAGCTCGAGCTCGGCTCGGAGAAAAGCTCGTTCGAGATCGGCTCGAATGTAAACAAGCTCAAGCTCCATTTTAAGCTCGATACGTAAACAAGCCTGCTCGAGCTCGGCTCGTGAGCTCGTTTAAAATTATGAAGTATAAATAAAAATAAATTATTTACTTATAAATATATTATTAACCTTCAATATCTAATTGGATAATTTTAATTTCTTTAGTCATTTATTTTTTCATTAGTGTTATGTTTCATATTTTCATACCACACACTCATGAAAGTCCCATTTCAACCATAAAAAACAAATTATTCATCAGCAACTCGTGCTCGACTTTAAAAAAGATTATTCAATAAGTTAAACAAACAAGTTCTAACATTTCTGATTTGGATGATTGAAAGCTCGGGCTCGGCTCGTTTAAATTTGAGCTCGGCTCGGTCCGGCTCGTCTAAATTTGAGCTCGGCTCGGCTCGGCTCGAGAAATTAACAAACCAAGCCTGTACATCTAGTATTCGGCTCGGCTCGGCTCGTTTGCAGCCCTACCTAAAACCAAGGAAAATTGTCAGCAAATTCTAACAAACAAATGATCGAGCATGTGATCAGAAAAAGAACAATCTTTGTTTGCTTTCACTTACCGTGGTGGTGTTTAAAAGAGAAAGACAGCGAGGATCAATCCAAACACTTATGCAATACCTGTTGTATATACGTATGTATAGATAAGGGAAAATTGAAATTGAAATTTTAAAGAATCGAAAGTTGAATAGGCCTTATTCCAAACAACTGTCGTGCTCTATTGTCTAAGGGGGATTGAGGAGATAGTGGAGTAAGACCAAATTACTCACTCCATCTGATGAGCCAAATGGTTATTTACAGCAAAACAATTAAAAAATGCATTATAACATCAAATTGCTTACTCCAGCAGTTGTGTCAAATGTCAAATGAAAATTTATGATCGTTGGAAGCCTTTTACAGTATAAGAAGTAATGTGCCGAGAATATCCTTTTTCTGTCGGAGTGAACAATTTGGTCTTACTTGAAATGCCTCGCCACCACGATGATGTTGCATCAAAACTTAAGGTGTATATTATTTTATTTTAATTAGAACCTCTCAAATACACAATAATTTTATTGTTACTATACAATTCTTCTATGGTTACATTTTGGTGCAGGGTGTTCTAATGCAATAATAAAAGGTGCGGATTTTACTATATAGGCAAGCCTTTCATGCTCGAATTACATGTCTACTCTAGAAAGGCTCTATGTGTAGGGATTATTTGTGCATCTTATGTACATTTGATGTCTCCCTAAATGTTCTAATTTTATACCTTTGGGAGACATCATTTTTGGTATTTATTTGATTAATTTAATAGACTTTTGGGCTAAATATGCAATAATCCGAATTTTCTCTTTTATTTCTAGTATTTTTGATTTATTAAACTTTTGCGCGTAATCTTGTGTATTTTAGTGAAAAGTTTGTAGGTTTTGAATATTAGCTAGGAGAGGAATCCGAGAATAAAGTCAAAGATCGTGTAATGAAGTCAAAGCTTGAAGATAAATCCCGAAAAGAATTATATTTTGAAGCTGCAAATCTGGAAAACAGGCCAAAGATTGCTGATTTCGAGGCACTTACGAGTTGATTTAGCCGCTGACCTTTGAAGAGATTATATTCCTTATCGAGTTACGGAAATTTAGAAAGTGATTTGAGGTCAATCAGAGTTATAACGAATTGGCTAGAGCTGTTTCAGTGGAGGTGGTGCAGCAGTTACGGGATTTGGGTTTAATTAGTGGACTTGGGCTTTTCTAATTTTCACTTAAACCTTAACTAAAAGCCCTAATCCGATTTTATCATTATAAATAGGCTTTTAGACCTCATTATTCAGCACCTCTCATTTTATTCTTCAATTTTATTCATCTTTAGAAGAGAGTGTCCAGAGAGAAAGTCAGCAGCAAGGAAAAGGAGAAAGCTACAGAGCTGGAGACGGTCTATATCTCCAAATCACAGCCAAACCCAAATCCTAATTAGGTTCTATCTTTTATTTCTGTAATTGAAGAACATGAATTCTTTCTGTTTTAATTTAGTTTTTCGCATTAGTATGAGCTAATTTAATTAAGTGCTTGAGAATGCTTTATGGGTGAATCCCAATTCTATTAAATTTCATGTCCTGAATTTGGGTTTCTGTTAATTAAATCGAATTGGGTCTTTTACATTTTTCTTTAATTTGTACTTATTTACTATTATTGACCTGATCAATTAATAATAGGGCTTAGTATCTAGGCTATTCCAATTAGTGGCGATTGGATCACCTTGACGGGGGGTTTAGGTACAGAAATAATTACAGAATATAAAATATAAACTATTTGACTTTGACGAGCATAGTTAATTTTATGGCCAATGAGGTAATTTAGCTTAATCATTCGAAAGTGGATCATATTTACCCTGACGGGACTAGTGACACTCTAGAATAGCCTTGTAGTCCACCCTGACGGGGGTACAAGGATTATTGAATCCCGACCAATGTCAATTGACCAATTTGACCCTTAAACTAAATAAGTTATGAAATAGAATTAGGAGGATCCCTCGCGTTCTCAAGTGCTACCTTCTCATACTTGCGTTTTACTATTTACTTGTATTTTATATTTAGTTTTCATTACTTAGAATTAAAACAAACAACCAATCAATCATATTATTTTCATAAGTGCAATCATTCAGTAATTGATAAGCATTGTAGTCAACCATCCCGTCCTTGGAACGAATCTGTATTATCACTATTATTACTTGGGACAACCGTACACTTGCGGTTGTGGTTCGATTATTTATTGTATTATTTTTAGAACACACAACGGACCACCAAGCTTTTGGCGCCGCTGCCGGGGACGGTAGCGTGTGACCACGGTGTTTATCCTTTAGTGATAGTTGCATTTATTTTTATTTTCAGTTTTACGTTGTTTTGTTTTAGTCTCTTTTCAGGTTTTTCTTTAGGTATGGAGAATTTTCGTTATCAAGTTCAAACTCCACCACAATCCTGGTGGGATCAACTGCAAGACTCCTTTGATAGAATATATACTTTTCAGAATTTGACACGAGGGAGCTTTAGAGATCACGAGGAAAGGCTCAAGAAGTTGGAAGAATCACTCAATGGTTTCATCAACACTTCAATGGTTAATATGAAAAATGATGAGGCAATAATCAATGCTACCACATCATTAGTGCAAGACATGCAACAAAAACATCAAATTATGGAGCAAAGATTGATGCAACTCACAGAGACAATTGAGAGGATACAACAAGCACCATCTATGCAACTTGGCCAAGGTACAACAATTGATGATGAGGCCATTGGAATTGATAGCGATGTTTGGTTCGATGTATTTGAAGAGTTTAGCCTTCAAGAAGAGAATGAAGTGGAATCACCACAAGTTACACCTAGTGAACTAAAGATTCCAACAATAGAAGAATCAACCACGCTAAGCATAGATGAGTCAATTACTGAGAATCGAGTCGAAGTTGAAAATAAATCTTGTGAAGGGAAGATGGCATCCTTGGAAAACCCAGCCAAGCCGCGTTTAGAGGAATCAAACATTGAGATCTTGGTTAGAAAAGAGATAGAAGAAGAAGACACTAGGATGGATTCGCCACCTAGTACTCCATTGATGTCACCAACAATTCCAATAAAGACGAATCATTCAAATGGTGACATAGATAAAGCATTTGTAGAGGAGTGCAAAGAAGACAAAACCAACACCCAAATGCTTGAAAGCGATACAAAAGAACTCACACCGCAACAAATATTTACAGAAGCTATTTCAGAATTAAATGAGGATGCGAGTGTAGAGATTGAGATTGAAGAAGTGGCCCTAGTGATTGAAGATAAGTCTGAAACATCATTTGTTTTGGGAAAAAAGCTTGAGGAGGTGCCACTTGGGTTCCCCATTGTTCTAGAAGAAGTTAAAGAGAAGGACCACCACCATGAACCCGTGAAGATGAGAGCTAAAGTTGAGTTTGGGGTTGGAACCAAGGTTGCTTGGAAGGCCTCGAAAAAAGAGAATAGGCCACGAGGTTTCAAAAATGCGTGGATGGGACCATTTGTTGTTACTCGATTGGTGACAGCAAAATTAATAGAGATACAACCTTTGAGAGGTCAAAGGCGGCGAATTGTAGACATACATAACCTCACCCACTGCTGGGGAGGCTACATACTCAAGGGATAATGGAGGTAACCCGTCAAACTTTAAATGACGTTAAATAAAAGTGCTTCTTGGGAGACAACCCATGCTTTAAATTGCTTTCATGTCTTTTAAATTCTTAGTGTAAATTAGTGTAATGGTTATTGATTTAGTGTTTATTTGTAAGAAATGAGGAAGGTTGGTGTTTTTGATGATTACAGGAGTGAAAGTCGCGAGTTTGGGGTAGTTAGAACGAAAAAGAATGAAAATTTTGGGTTCCAACACAGTAGAAACCGGGTAGCCGGTTTGTAGAATGCGGGCACCCGTTTTTGGTGCTGTACCCCAGGTATCAAAATTTCGGAAGATCATAACTTGACGCTCGGAGGTCGGAATTAACTTTTTCTTGAGCCTAAACCACATAATTTTTCGAGCTCTATCCAATGGTGAAGTCAAAAATTTCGTATGAATAGCTAAAAGTTTCTGACCCAGCGTTTTGAGACCCGCCATTAGTTGCGTCTCGTGGTTGCGTCTCCACTTAACACCATTGATGACGAACCAAAGCTCCAAAAACACTCAAATTTAATCATCAAAACACCAAAATATCACCAATCCATCGCTCTAAACATCATCCAAATACATAATCAATCACAAATCTTTCCAAAAACACCAAGAAATTCAAGTTTTAATCCAAAAATTTCTTCACCAAAGCTTAAATCATATTCTTTAAACCTTTGCAACACCATAGATATTAAATACCCATCTCAAATAAATTACCAATTCCACTACTGTGCCACTTTCAACAATATCAAGCAACACAAATTTCATCAATAGCTTTGGTACTTTGAAGGTTGGAGATTGCAAGTGCAAGTGCAAGGTATCAAGTCATCATAAATTCCATGGCCAATCTGGTAAAATAGCTAGAACTCTTCTTTTCTTTCTATTACCAGTTGGGAATTAAGATTTATTTTAGTTATTTAGCGGAGGAATTGTGAATTGTTTGAGCCTATTAATATTATATATTTTGCAAGTAATCTTTAAGTAGGTGAAAAATTAGTTTGGGGTCATCAAAGATGACCATGAAGGTTGGAAAAGGTACGAAGAACATGATGAAGATAAAAAGTTGGATGTTGAGGAAAGACTTCCGTAGAAGAGATGATGATTTAGAGGGTTAGAAAATGATGAAGACTTGGAAAATATGACAAAAGAGTTCGAGGTAATGAAGAACACTTTAATCAAGATGAACGCAACAAATACATGATCTTTTAAGCTTGATAAAGAAGTATTCAAAATTTCAACATGAGACTACACGTAATCGGCCTAGTGCCGATCCAGATATGTTTTCCAATCCTTTTCTCATTTAGTGTATATTATTTTAATTGCTTTATTGAGTCTTTTCGAGTCGTGGGGACACGACTCATTTTTGAGTTTGGGGTGGGGTTCGTTGCCTCATCCCAGTTTTTATGTGTTTATTTGTTTTTAATTGCTTTCAATAAATTAATTAGGAGTTGCGTTTGACTGTAGAAGATTTTAAATGTCCCTTTTAAGCATACTTTTGATGAATCTATGATAGTAGATAGTAGACTTTAGGGAATAACATAAAACGCACTTTAATTGCATGCAAACATAGATAATGAATAGGAAAAATTAACGAACAATGCAAAAGAAGTAAGCTTGTACTTAAGGAAAATGTTTGGTTTGTAGAACGTGAGATCTAAATTAGTAGAGAACCCACTTAGATATGAACTAGAGACGAACCATGTAGTTAGGAAAATGATAGGGGCAGTTCTTTGTTAGCCATTTGAAGCCTTTTAGCTTGCTATCCCTTATATTAATTTTATCCGTCTTAGCCCAATTTCGAGCCTTAAGCCTTTTCTTTTGTAGCCACGATATAAGCCAATTATCCTTTAGATTATTAGGCATGACCAAATGACCCGTACTTGAATCACGATCCTGAGACCTGTCTCGAGCTTGAGTTTGGGGTGGAGGGTCCACATTTGGGAAATTTCATTGGGAAGGGATTATATGTGTTTGTATTGAGGCACAAAAATAAAAGATGATATTATTATCCAGTAACCCTTTGCCGGGATTTGAAAAAGAAAAAAAAGAAAAAAAAAGAGAAAAGAGAAAAAATTTATAAGAGACATGACCTTTCACATCAAAATGATGGTCATGGGTATCTTGTACAAAAAAAGAAGAAAAGAAATGAAAAAAGAAAATAAAAAGAAAGAAAGAATAAAATAAACCAGCAAAGTGGAATATTTTTGGAAATCATCTTAGATTAATTGGGTTGACATTGGGGACGCAACATTAGCGCGTCAAATGGGTTGAGTGAGAACATTATATGAGTATAAACTCAAGCTCGTGGACAGTTGTTGATGGTAAGTGAGGAGAGAGCCAAAAGCTCACTTCAAATTTACCAAATATACATACCACACCGTCCCTAAGCCTACGCTAAAACCGTAAAGTCCTCGTGATTCCTAGGTGCATGGTAAGTTAATAGGTTGTATACTAAGTGGAGCGTTCAAAGCGAGTAAGGATCGAGGAACAAACTATAGCCATCAGAATGAGATAAGTACAAGTGTAACCTTCTAGCATTGCAAAGTTAATTTTATGATTGAAGTTATTTATGTTTGATTTTGCATGATTAGTGTATGTGTATATTAGTTCTTAATGTTTGCTATATGAGATTTATCTTTAGAATTTCTTTTGGGTTTATTTGCTAGCTTCTATTTTCTTTTACATCTACTTCATTCCCCTTGTTTTTAGTTTTGCTTTGTCGGGACGACAAAGGTTTAAGTTGGGGGTCTTGATATCTCCCTAAATGTTCTAATTTTATACCTTTGGGAGACATCATTTTTGGTATTTATTTGATTAATTTAATAGACTTTTGGGCTAAATATGCAATAATCCGAATTTCCTCTTTTATTTCTAGTATTTTTGATTTATTAAACTTTTGCGCGTAATCTTGTGTATTTTAGTGAAAAGTTTGTAGGTTTTGAATATTAGCTAGGAGAGGAATCCGAGAATAAAGTCAAAGATCGTGTAATGAAGTCAAAG
Organism: Nemophila menziesii; assembly: GCA_029959085.1. Lineage (NCBI taxonomy): Eukaryota > Viridiplantae > Streptophyta > Magnoliopsida > Boraginales > Hydrophyllaceae > Nemophila > Nemophila menziesii. Next base: position 10,695,530 of record JARWIR010000008.1, read on the forward strand.
CTTGAAGATAAATCCCGAAAAGAATTATATTTTGAAGCTGCAAATCTGGAAAACAGGCCAAAGATTGCTGATTTCGAGGCACTTACGAGTTGATTTAGCCGCTGACCTTTGAAGAGATTATATTCCTTATCGAGTTACGGAAATTTAGCAAGTGATTTGAGGTCAATCAGAGTTATAACGAATTGGCTAGAGCTGTTTTAGTGGGGGTGGTGCAGCAGTTACGGATTTTGGGTTTAATTAGTGGACTTGGGCTTTTCTAATTTTCACTTAAACCTTAACTAAAAGCCCTAATCCGATTTTATCATTATAAATTGGCTTTTAGACCTCATTATTCAGCACCTCTCATTTTATTCTTCAATTTTATTCATCTTTAGAAGAGAGTGTCCAGAGAGAAAGTCAGCAGCAAGGAAAAGGAGAAAGCTACAGAGCTGGAGACGGTCTATATCTCCAAATCACAGCCAAACCCAAATCCTAATTAGGTTCTATCTTTTATTTCTGTAATTGAAGAACATGAATTCTTTCTGTTTTAATTTAGTTTTTCGCATTAGTATGAGCTAATTTAATTAAGTGCTTGAGAATGCTTTATGGGTGAATCCCAATTCTATTAAATTTCATGTCCTGAATTTGGGTTTCTGTTAATTAAATCGAATTGGGTCTTTTACATTTTTCTTTAATTTGTGCTTATTTACTATTATTGACCTGATCAATTAATAATAGGGCTTAGTATCTAGGTTATTCCAATTAGTGGCGATTGGATCACCTTGACGGGGGGTTTAGGTACAGAAATAATTACAGAATATAAAATATAAACTATTTGACTTTGACGAGCATAGTTAATTTTATGGCCAATGAGGTAATTTAGCTTAATCATTCGAAAGTGGATCATATTTACCCTGACGGGACTAGTGACACTCTAGAATAGCCTTGTAGTCCACCCTGACGGGGGTACAAGGATTATTGAATCCCGACCAATGTCAATTGACCAATTTGACCCTTAAACTAAATAAGTTATGAAATAGAATTAGGAGGATCCCTCGCGTTCTCAAGTGCTACCTTCTCATACTTGCGTTTTACTATTTACTTGTATTTTATATTTAGTTTTCATTACTTAGAATTAAAACAAACAACCAATCAATCATATTATTTTCATAAGTGCAATCATTCAGTAATTGATAAGCATTGTAGTCAACCATCCCGTCCTTGGAACGAATCTGTATTATCACTATTATTACTTGGGACAACCGTACACTTGCGGTTGTGGTTCGATTATTTATTGTATTATTTTTAGAACACACAACGGACCACCAACATTTATTGTACAAATTCTAAGAAAAGGAGTATGTGTTCCTTAATCGATCAATTTCTAAATGTGTATGTGGTAGTTGGTTGGGAAATGGAGAGTATGTGATTTCCAGTAGCTAGAAAGACTTTAAGCTACAACTAGTTGCCAAAATTAAGGGAAATAATTCATATTGAGGCATGGTTGGTTAAGTGTTTACTGGTTATATATGCTTCATTTGAAGGGTAAGTACTAATATATTACATGGTGGCACTATGACAAATAACAGTATATTGGTTATTGGATTTGGTATAAGTTGATCAATGAAGTGAATTTTGTTGAGACGAAACATAATTAAAAACTGTTTATAAAGGGGTGATTATTATTTTGGATAGTTAGTAAAAAATTTAAGGGTTTTAGTTTTTTATAATAGTTCTTATATGTTGCAGATGATTGTACAAGTTAGGGACCTTAATTGCATTTGTAATAGTTGAGCGTATGTCTTAACTTTAGGGTTTTTTCATGGTTTGTAATATATTACGGTGTGTTGTAGATTTATATAGGAGACAAGGTTACTTTAGTTGTTTGTAATAATTGAAGGAATTATGTTTAGGGTTGCATCAGCATACTTGTTTAGCAACAAAAAAATATATCTCTTACAATCTTCATCCTTAACTATAAATACATCAATTAAATACACATTTTTTGTCAAGTCTCTTCCATAATTTGATGGGTTTGTACCCACTCTTTCAAGATAAACTTTTCCTTGTCAAGGTTCATGTCAAGATACATATCAGTGATGGGTATATACCCATTGGTTTAATTTTCTGCACAAGAATAATATTATCAATTAAAACTAACAAAATACAACAGACTAGAATGATAGGTATATACTTACCACTGCAAGACCATCGATAAGATATTTTTTGTAAAATAATCACACCACTGTGATGGGCAATTTATCCATCCCTGTAAGACCCACAAAAATGCAGAAAGTACCACTGTGATGGGTATATACCCACGGAATGCGGAAAATGCCACTGTGATGGGTAAAGATACTATATCCACGAAATGCAGATCTATACCGATAAAAATTACAGATCTATACACACAAAGTACAAATCTATACCCACAAAAATATAGATTTATACCTACAAAATACAAATTCATACTCAAAATAAGTTTTAGGAGTTCTTAGACTTACAAACGTATCTTTAAACCTACATTACCTTAAATTTCACCATAAATTTCTTTTTTGGGTTTTTTTAAAGGTGGAGGTTTTGTTGTATACGAAATTAAGAGATAAAGAGAGAGAGCCTAAAAAAATAAAGATAGAAAAAAAATATTAGCAGAGATAAAATAAAAAGAGAGAGAAGATAGGAAGAAGAGTTATAACGGATTAATAGGATGGCGAATAATAGATAAGGGTGTAAATGTCATTGCATCCTAATTAGTTGGATAATAACTAGGCAATCTGGTATACTTTATAATAGTAATAGACTCTTAGGCTGCTATAAGTTATTAGTAAGAATAATAAGACTAAAACTTGATCGATAAATAATTATTAGTAAGTAACTTCGATTTAAACTAAGTTTGATTATAAGGTCTCAATATAATTAATAGAATTTTCATAATAAAATTAAAACAGTGCAAGTTCATTTTTATTTTTCTTTACCAAAGATATAGTTTGAACCATGTAAATTGAAAGTAAATAGTTAATAATTACTTACCAATATGTCGGGTAATGTTTAGCCTCCGACATTATCACATAGAAATGACATGACCAACGATCAATTATTGTATGTGTACCTAAAGGTACAAAAATATGTCATTAGTAATACATTTAATTGACATTCTATTTAAGTATTCAAGAAATAATTATATTTTTAAAATATTGCTAAGTTATAAATAGGATTCACATATATATATACAAAAATACAATAATGTAATTAAATATTAGACATCTATGTATAAGAGAGTGTGAAAAATAATACCACGCTAATCAAGTCGTATTAAAATATAGTCATGAAATAAAAAGAGTTGTATTATTTTTATATGCAAAACTAGATCAAAAAGTTAATTTTATTATGTAAATTGTTAGGGTGAACACGGGTCACTTAACCAACCCAAAATTCAAATAATAAATTGAACCAAAATATCGTGGGTTTGAAAAGATAAACTCTTAAAACGACCATAATTTGATATAATAACTTTGGATTTTTAAGTATTTGGCAGGTTTCAGGTTGATTATTTATAAGGCATTTATAAATATTAAATTCTTAAGATGTGTAAAAATATGTATCTTCGCAAATATGCAACATCCAATAATAAAATATTGAAAAGGAACGATTACGATTCATAGATCTAAAAAATATCTTAAAAAATAAACACAATTAATTACAGATGTAGAAGATCTATATTGATTGAATAACATACCCATGAAACAGTCGCTCGGTTTTACAAATCTTCACATTCCAGTGTATAGAATACTGTTTATAATTGGTTCTGGTATAAAACATCTTCAATGCTAGACAAAGTACTTGATGTTTAACATAGAAGGAATAAATTGTTTTACTTTGAATTATAAAATAAAGAAGGATTAAAGAAGAATAAATTAGAAAAAGGATGTGGACGAGGTAAATGACAGAGGAAAGCGAGAGAGGAAGGAGGTGTTCAATTAGTGTTTAGAATGAAAATAAAAACTTAAAATCGTGTATATTCTAAAATTCATGGGTTACGTAGGCTAATTTGTTTTTTTAAAACGGGTCGTGTAATATGAACCAAAAGTATTGGGACAAAATATCGATATTTGGGCCATTGGATCGGTAGGGTGGGCTTGTCGATTTTGGTTTTTCAGAATGGCCTACTCCAGCCTAGCAAACGCTTTTTACAATAAATATATAAGAAGTAATTAAAACAGAGTTTTTTTCTCAAATATTTAAACATTAATCTTTATATATTATCTTTATTTACCACATACTCGTAATCTACACATCCTTGTTTACACATCTAAAACTGTACCATTGTTGGAGTTGTATTGGATAACCAATTAGAGTGATGTGTTACCGGTCATTATTGACAGTGCTCTAGAGCACTATTTACGTGACTTAAATTACTGGGCGGAAGGGGCAATGAGATGGTTTGACTGGGAAAAGATGAAAATATGATTGGAAAAGAGAAAATGAAAAATTAGAAAGTTACGAGGATATGTTCATTTTATTATATAACATATTGGGTAAATTTTATGATTCTATATAAAAGATACTAAAGACAAATATAATGAAAACAATTGATATACATTTTCATTTTCTAATTTCTTTTTCTTGATTGGATTATATGGTATAAAATAAATAAACAAATAATGAAGCCTTATCGCAAGACGTCCAATAGGCAATAGCCTATAACTTATTGACAGCAAGGAAATGCTTTTTTAGAGTTTTTCTAACTTTTAAAATATTTTAGACCTTGAAATATATTTTTATAAGAAGCACCAAGTATGTGCTTCCTAAAAAAACAATTAAAGTGATTTAAGATTTCAAAATTATTTTTAATAATTTTTAAATTTTTAAATTTTATTCTAAATTCTTTTTTTTACTCTAAAATAAACACTTCCAAACGAAACCTTAATCTTTTTCAAAGTAGCAATACTGATCACCAAATATTTTCTCCAATAGGGTTGTATTCTCTAAATTTATATTCCATATTTTTTATATATGACTAGCCAAAGTTTGTATAAAATCCCACCTCGTCAAACCATCATTTTCAGCATTGTCTTGTTAATATGAAATATATATTGTTTGTCATAAATACTAATAATTCAGAAACTAAATTATATTAATAGAAAACATGATATATATATATATATATATATATATATATATATATATATATATATATATATATATATATATATATATATATATATATACAAATAGACGTGATGGTAAGAAATGAGGGGGAGAATAAAATGATATGGCTTTTGGATGTGCTTCGAGGAGTAGTTATCGAATCAGGGTTAAACAGGTCAGAGATCTACTATCACAACTGAAACCTACTTACTTAGAAATATATCTAACATATATGTCTTCAAAGAGTGTCGAATATCATTTGAAGTACACCTTGTAGGACTGGAAGTTGTAATGGATGATGACTGATATCCGTGATTATGTGATGGTTTCTAGAATTAGGTGTTCTTGAGTTCGAATACTATCCAACACACCATTAGTTAGGTATATGGAGAGGTTTCTTCCAGATAACACTTTGGCACTCAGTTTAGGAAAAATAATACATACATCTCTCAGCAATAGAAAGGCATATTTATAGATTTCCATAACCCATTGAGTAACTTGGCGAGCCTTTGTTGATGGAATTTTCAATTTCATACTAGACTCAATACTTGAGAATGAGATTCATTCACTTCCCTTTTGAACTTTCTTAGTGAATCGTGGTCTTAACCTCTTGACGAATGGGGACATGCCCGAGGCAGTGTCTTCTTGGAGTTCGATAGCAAAAACCCTATTTTGGCAACTTTAATGGACGTAGCTGCTGAAATTCAGATTTACTTGGCAACTTTTATTTTCCTATTTTATCTTTTCCTTCCTTTATCTCCAATTTCCATCATTTTCTTCTTTCCTTTATCTCTTGAAATTGATTTGGCATATAATTAATTACCATATATCTTTAAAACTTCACAATTATCAAACAATTAAACCAAATATGCTCTAAAAATAATAATTCATCAAATCAAGACAAAGAATAAGAAAATTCAATAATACTAATAAAAATCGAGTATAACATTCTAATAATTCCTAAAAATGATGTCTCTAACTAAGATTAAATCATCACAAATGAAAAGACATCAACATGGCACTACCCAGTGGGATATTTATCATAAATGTAATGCAATTAGTCAAAATCGAGTCACATTTACACCTTCCTTTGTGTCAATATAAACGCACTTATAATCACCAAGTTGTAACTGGCCATTTTTACTTTTTTCTTTGGACCGATAGTAAAATGCAATTTTATGACTTCTGACTTCTTTGCATTATGTTTGACTCACGATCATTAAGTTGTTTAGTCTAGGAAATCCATGCTTTGGTCTGAGTATCCCCATTAAGTTTAACCTACCAAATCTTAGCTTATCATAAATATAAATCCTAAAAGTGTTCACCTTAGCTAGTCACAGTTATTGACTACTTTGGACTATTTTGCTGATTTTGAATGTTGGGTCAAATTGGCACAATAGTCCTTATTATCCACCGATGAGTACACCTTGTGGTAGTATAATAATGTTTTCCTTAGCGTTTAGCTACGATTTATCATTTATGGTTATTCTATCTCTCTCTTCTCTCTCTCTCTTCTTTGTTCACTACTCCCTCCATTCCTTAATAATTGACTTTTTAGCCAATATAATTTATTCCACAATATATGTCACATTTCAAGTTTCAATACAAATTAAATGACCCCTTTCCTCTTTTACCCTCATTCTTAAAATCTTTTAATTTTCTCTTTCTTAAAAGTAGGGATATTTTAGTCATATTAAACTAATTTTTTCCTACTTTTTAAATTCCTTAATATATGTGAAAAACTCTAAAGAGTCAATTATTAAGGAATGGAGGGAGTATAGCTTTAATTACTTCTCGGCTCAGTTGTTATTAGTGAATCCTGGATATATAGTGGTATTTACATGTAAGAAAAGTATATCTCAAACAAACTATTGGTATCAACAATAATTATCGCTCTACGCAAACTTATGACTAGAATTTAAGACTTAATCCAAGCAATGGCAGCAAAAACTTGGTACGTCCAAACTTGAGGAAATGAGCTTATTTACGCCACCTTGAGATTGGTTTGCTAACCTCTCATAGTGTAGAGATCGATCCAAGTAATAAAGTGTGTAAGAAAATTCATTCTTCAAATGGATTAATTGAAATTATATCGAGTAAGTTCGTGATTATATATAAATATTGGAAAAGAACAAAAAATAAAGGGAAAATATTGTTTAGAATTATGATTAAAAAGGTAAAAAAGCAATAATATATACAAACTTGTATAAAGTTGTGTCTAGTTGTGTACTCCTTATGCCAACTATGCTATGTATTTATAAGCATAGGAATCCTAATACGACCCACTAACTAATCCAATTCTACAATGATTAGTACAAATGTGGCCAAAAATAAGGAAATTTTTGTGATGTTGCTTCACAAACCTGAGTAGTTGGGGAAGCCTTCTTTGCTTGGGTTGTTGTCTTGGTTTGCTAATCCCTCATCGAGATAAATGTTGCTGAGGGTAGGGGCGGACCCCTTTAAGAACCACGGGAGGCTCAAGCCCCCCCTAACCCGGAAATTTTATAATACGTCAGTATAATTTTGTCCCAAAAATTAATTAGCCTCTTCTAAACATTTATGTAAAACGTATATACACTAAAAAACACATAATATATTATGGCTTAATGGTTTAGGAACTCTATATTTTAGCATTTAAAAAGGAGGTTAGGTTTGAATCTTAGCAATTACTTTATCATTTTTTCAAATAGAGATTTATGTTATACGTTTGTCAATTTTCATAAAACCTATTTATTTATTATTTGTATTAATCCAATAAAATTATAGTGTTTAATTTTTATAAATGATTTATTTTTCATATTTATATATTAAAATATTAATACAACATATAGTATATATTAATATAATACTAATGATATTATATAAATTAAGTGTATATATTGATGATGGTTTACATATTTTTGGGGTAACTAGGAACGGGTAAACTCATCAATTTAAAAAAAAAATGTAATGACGTTGGATTCTTATAGTTACAGTTTGACATTGCTAGTTATATGTTTATGAAAGTCCTAGAGGGGGGTGAATAGGATTACTAATAAGATTAATGCCTAATTAAAAAATCTTTTGGACAATTATAAGTTTTAGAAAGAAACTACTAAGTTAACTAATATATCAAACTCTTACGGGATCATGCAATGGATAAGCTAGAGGTTCGATATATAAGTGATACAAGTAAAACGAATTTCTATTCTCTTACTACTCTAGATGACAATAGGTTTGATTAACTAGATAATGATTACTACGATATTTATACTAGCATATAATCAAACATATAAAGTGCGGAAAGTAAATAGAGTAGGGATAGAAAGTACACAACGATGTATAGTGTTTGGTTATCCCTACATCCACTACCTAAGGAAGCCTCCTTAGGATTTCAAGCTTTTCACTAAGCTCCCGTGTCTCTCTTAACCGGGTTGAGAACACAATAAGCCTTACAACCTCTTCGATACCACGAAGGACAAACTTTTGTGCTAGCGCAACACAAGGACACCAAGTATAATCCCTATACTCACACACTCTCTTAATCTATCTATTACAAAGACTAGACTAAGAGGAAGAAACAAGTGTTTGAAAGTTTTAATAATAGTGATGAACTCCTAAAGAGAGGATATAACTCTAAGCTTAAACCTTCTCTTGAGTTGATTGGAACTTTGAAGCTTCTTTGATTAACTACTTGATTGAGTATATATTACAAGTTGATTGATCAAGCTTGGATTGATACTATAATAGCTTGAGACCTCTAATTGATGTATAAAAATTATTAGAATTGGATTGGTAAGAGGTGGTTTGTTGAATGTGATAAAGCTCCCTTTTATAAGCACAATCTGCCTTCTGACCGCCTAGCCGGTGATCTCACCGGTATACCGGTGCGGTTTGTCACTTAGTCCAACGGTTGGATTGACGTGGCATTTGACCGTTGGGAAACGGCTTCCTTCCACCGGTAAACCGGTCTGGTTTCATGAATAAATCTTAAAAGAGGTTTATATATAAGATAGAAACAATTAGAGAGAGTATAAACCATGTAACATGTAATGCACTTTTATGGGGATATTAAAACGAGATTTGGCATATATTAAAACAAGATTAAAGGACTTTAGGCAAACAATTTCCCCCTTTTTGATGTTTGACAAATCGAAAACACAAGTTTGCCGATAAAGAGTTTTAAACAAGTTTTCCTTCAAACGAGTGATCGATTGGTATGTGAAGTAACTCCCCCTTACAAAAAGCATAAAAATGTTTTAGAAGAATCAAAGGAATTTTTAAACAATTTTGTAAACATGATAGGTGAATATATTTAAAAACACTCCCCCTTACTAAAAGCATAAAACATTTGCAAATTTGTGTTCAAAGATACTTTAAGGAACCAGGTGAGCTAGCTCATCTGGCCAGAGCCCTGTCTCTCAACTAAGAGGTACAGGGTTCGAATCCCGAAGGTGGAAGAAAGTTAAAGAAGGTTGTTGGCCAGGGCTCTATTGTCTCATTCATGAGGTCCAAGGTTCGAATCCTGAAGGTAGAAGAAAGTTAAAGAAGGTTGTTGGCTATGCTAGATAGATAATTAATTGAGAAGATTTGTAATAGCTAGTCTAAAAAAAACTTAATGTTTGAGCTTCATATGTAGTTCGATTTGCCGATCAAAAAAAAAAAAGATACTTTAAGGTTTGTAAAAGTGTAATTTAGTATCTTTGATCTTTCTCCCCCTTTGTCAACAACAAAAAGAATTAAAGAACAATTTAGAATAGAAGATAAATCTTTTAGGGGTAAAAAGCGCAATTTTCCAAATTTTGAAGGACTTAGTTGTAAAAAAAATTTACATTTTTACAAACATAAGTATCATTTTTCAAATGTTAGGGATTTAAAAGATTTGAGTTTAAAAAGCAATTTTTTACAAAGTATATGGACTAAAATCATAAGATTTTTAAAAGAGAGTACATAGTCCAATTTTGAAAAAAAAAATTAGGGACTAAAATAAGATACCGCAAAGTAATAATAAGAAGGATTAACGTGTGAGTTCACCTATGAGATCTAGAAACGAGATTAGTGACGAGAAATAAGTAGCATAACTTACGGGAATAGCACATGAAAGATCAATACAACATAAAAGGAAGAGAATACAAAATATAATGAACATATTTTTAATCAAAAAACTCACCCTCAACCTAAGCATTTGAGTTTTAAAGATAATTACATTGAAAAACTCCCCCTCACAAAATGCATAGTTTTTGTTCCTAAGAACTTAATTTTGAAAAATAAAGAGGCTAAAATGTACTTTATCCAAACTATAGGGTCCAAAAATGAATTTTTGAATTTTGAGGACTTAATTGCAATTTTCAAATTTTTAGGGACCTAAAAAGCAAAATCCAAACTTATAAAGGTTTACAAACTAAGTGCAAGGAAAGGATTTTGTAAATGAAAAGAGTCAAACTACAATTTTCAAAAAATCAAGGACTAAAATGCAAATTGTATGAGTGAAAGAGATGAGGATGCAATTTGTAACGATTTGAAGTATAATAACACCTATATCATCAAGAAAACGTTAGCAACACAATATCTTAATAAGATAATATTCGATATTTAAACAACTAAATATCCAAATATTCATAACATGATTATAACATCCAAACAACTAGTTATCCAAATATCCATAACATAATTAAAAACATTCAACCAACTAATTATCCAAAAACATCCAACAATAAAAAGATAGTTCAACATAAAAACATCAACACCAACTATATAAAACTAGATAAACCATAAAAACCAAAAAACAATTAGCAAACTACCAATAAACGCATCAACACCAACAATATAATCAACGATTTTCCCTAGGAGAGCGGCTTCTTGAACGGTGGTGGGAATGTGACACATCAATCTTAATGCACGATACATCGTTTTTCATACAAGACATCTCATTTGCAAGATTTCCCAATTTTTCTTCCAAAACCACAAATTTTCTTTCCACATGATCTATAAAACGGTGTATAGTGGCTTCAATACGGGAGAGATTAGGAGGTTCCTCATTAATAGGAGGGTTTTGTGTAGGCTCATTTCGAATAGGAGAGGCCAAAATAGGAATCCCCGTGGAAGGTGTGGAAGAAGATTTGATACTAGAGATGAGTGTTTTATCTCCCAAATTATCAAGAAATATATCCGGGATATATTTATTGTTATAAATCACAAATTTCATTTGACGGATAGCTTTGTAATTAAACACCCAATTTGGATTGAAATTTTTAATTTGAGAAAGTTTTGGATCAAGATCGAGATGGTTTTGAAAAAACGATGATAGGGCTAAACCGAAAGGAACATTTACGGTATTGTTTCGGGCATGATTCATCATTTTTATCATTATTGCCGGAAAATTTGTGGGTTTGGAATTATAAATGAGATACATAAGGTAAGCTTCATAGGGGGAAATCATAGCATCATGTTTTGATTTACGAAAAAACCCTTGTAAAACGAGTTTATAAGCCACTTGAAAATCGGGTGAAAAATTATTAGTTTTCCAAATGGGAGAAATAGGAAGAATCATATGAGATTCCATAAAATCCGAAACTCGATTAGTTGTTTCATCATCAAGTGGACCCCAACCAACACCCCAAAAAGAATCAATACAGGAATCACGAAGATCGAAAAAAACGAGCTAAAGTTCTTTGATTTAGAGTAAAAAAATTCCATTAACTTTCGAGGTAATAGCATTTTTATCACAATCATACTCAAAATTGGTATAGGATTCAATGCAAAAGCTAATAGCAATGGAAATTTAAATAGAGAGGAAAGCTATTAAACCTTGAGTGAAGAGAAGATCATAGAAACTTGGACTAGGAGGGAAGGCCGATTGATTAATTTTCCTCCCAGGTTTGATTTCGAAAGGTTTTGTGCCATGAGTAATGATTGGTGGATCTTACTCTTGAGCCCTTGAAGAGCTAGCTCTTGTCTTCCCTTTTGATGTTGAAGTTGAAGGAAAATTGCAACTCAATTATATCAAAATATAATTCGGCGGAAACAAAATTGCAATTAAAAAACCATCTAGTTGCGATTTAAGGATTTAAAACAAAGAAAAATCCGATTACATACCTTAATACGTTGTATGAGAATCGAATTGCCCAGCTTCAAAAGTTTGAAGCCTCCACGCTTTGCACACCGAGCTTGAGCCTTACTTCCAGAATCACCATTCTAGCTTGGAGACAAAAAGACCTTTTATTTCTTGTTGGTTTTTTTCTTAGAAGAAAAACTGATGGAGGAGTTATTCTTGTATAATGACTTTCATTATCTTATAAAACCCCAACATAAGAAAATGAAAAGACAAGAATAGGAAAGGTCAGGAACGTATAATGAAATTGATTATCTTAATAATCTAGTCCATTACCACTTGTAATGTGGATTTGGACCTTCTACATTATACAAAAACAATTGACTAGCCTAGCGGTTAGTCACACATTTCACACTACTAGAGGTCCGTGGTTTGATCCACAAACTTGTCAATTTTTTCCTTTTCCTTTTTGTCTTAGTTCGGTCTTATATTAGAATATTAAATTGTGCTAGCAAATTAATATACCAATATTCCAAGTATATATTTAATTAATATTTATTATCTAATAATAAAATTAATTAACGACATGAAGCAAGATCAATACACTCGTTAGTGTGCGACTACGTGGGTTCATCGTTAAACCGGTAGTATTTAACTTAATTAACTACTAATCGAGGTTGGCGTCTAACAACACTCCCCAACGACCGGATAACGTGAAGTAACTCTATACAAAGAACCCGGTAAAGGATCATACATGTACTCCCTCTATCTTTACAGCTCCGGATCATCCTGGGATATGGTACAACTGTCAAATCCCATTAGAAAATCAACTACGTTACACGTCGATTATCAACGATTGACGAATGACCTAAGAAACTCCTTTCTTCATTCATTCTATCACCTTGGCCAAGGACTCGATACAATCGTTATAATCTTATGACATCGTAGAGCTCAAACTCTTTACCTAGAGTTGATAGATTCCATCTTGACTCATCCCTAGGAGCATATATACTTAGCTATGTCCAATATCCTTTCGACTAGCATTATGACACACTAGTAGTCCAGTATCAAAACATAACAAGCACATACACAACTATAGTGATGATCTCAGGTCAAAGGATTACAAGTATAAAAATCCTTATAGAGATTAACCTATTTGACAGTTCAAGGTAATTAACCATTAGGAATATCTAGTTTGAGTCGGTTCGATAATCACATCTCTATGTGCATTATCTATGCACCTAACTCGGTAAACGAGAACTACCGATATTTATCCAATAAATACTTGTTAGCTACATATTAATCTAACTGGATCATCGAGGTCCTAACTTGATGATCCTACGATTAAGAACAAGTTTATATTAAGTCCTATAAGCTAGATTCTGATTATCATAACATCTTATGATATCTAGTTCGTAACTTAATCAAGGATTTGCCTTTATATTATGTAGATTAATACCATAATCATAAAGGCTTGCCATAGATTCAAGGAAACAATTTCTTTAATCAAAACTGTAGGGATAACTATTATCGTGTACAGTAAACACTTGTGTTCAATTCATTACAAGACGATCGGGGCTAGGGCATAATTCCAACAATCTCCCACTTGGCCTAGACACAATCATTCAAGTACCATAATTCATAAACAGTTTGTTCTCATCAGACTCTTCTGATAGACAACTTAGACGAATAGATATACATCGTGTTCTTTCTTCTACCTATTGAATGTGAACATCTTCATGTTCAATCATATCTCGAATCAAGCGGTACTATTGCAGAATTTGTTTGGATCTATAGTTTATTCTAGGTTTCTTTAATCATACAATATCTCAAATATTGTCATCGTATAAAGAAACAATATCTACATTGTGAAACCACACAATGTATATATAAAGAACTATTTTATCCAAACCACTGGCATAGTTGCATCTTATGCTGCTATGTATTCTACTTCTAGTAACCGAAATCTGCTACAGTGTCTTGATTGGAACTATTCCAATTTACTTCTCCTCTATATAGACACAACCATATTTTGATTTGCTATCATCCACGTTTGAAGCAAAACAAGCATCTATATACCCAATTAGCTTCAACTTATATTCTCCACATATGAGGAATTGGTCCTTAATACTTCTTAAGTACTTAAGGATAGTCTTTACTACTTTCCAACATTTCTCATCAAGGTTACCTTCATACCTACTCGCTACTCCTAGCGTGTAGTGTACTTTAGGTCTTATACATTTTTCATGGTGTGTTAGATAGATCCTTATTGTTTTAACAAATAGGACTATACACATTCATTCTCTTACTTTTAGGGTCCTAGAACAAACCCTAACATTAAGAGTAACTCCAAAGCCTATTGTCGAATAGATACTCTTGGAATTTCCATGCGATACTTCTAAAAAAGTATAAATGTAGTAAGATTGATATAGGTCAAGTAGCTTCTTTGATCTATCTCTGTAGATCCCAATTCAAAGAATATAAGCTACTATCCTAAATACTTCATGGAGAACTATTTAACAATCAAAAACTTGGTTAATTGCTTGGTTGGTATATCATATCCCTATGTGATAATATGTCATCTACATATAACATTAGGAAGATAAGTGTACTCCCACTAGTCCTTTGTACTCTTATGACTCTTATTCTAAAATCATAAAATCAAACTATTTGATTGTATGAAAGAGAATAATCCAACTTAGTGACATTTGTTGAACCCATTAAATGTATTTTGGAAATTACATATTTTATTATGAGTAAATGGAAATATTAGACCTTTAGGATTGGTCTTAAGGACGTCATAAACTCCCATTTAGTGAAAACTATTTTTCACATGAAATTACCATATCTCAAAATAATAGTATGTAGTTACCAATCGAAGAATCTGAAATGAATTAAGCATTTCTATCAAAAAGGAATTCACCATAATAAATGGTTTCCTTTTAATTTAAACGCTTAGCAATTAGAAGGACGTTACAGGTCTCTACCTTATCGTCTACTCCAATCATTTCCCTAGCACCCATTTACTATAAATGGATCTTATATCTATTATAGATTCAACCAAAGTACTATACTTTGTTGATTCTTATAGATACAAATACAGATTCTATGGTTCTTAACCACTTGTCACTATCTAGACTAGCCATAGCCTCTTCATAGGGATTTAGGATCATCACTTTATGGGGTTATCATCTATATGATCCCCTCATCATCTATCACCATTATTACAATTAATTTTGGTGTATGATGATATCTATATAACCTATAGGAAGCTCGTGTACAATAAATTCTTCTTTCTATTGATTTGTTAACTTCCTTTTTACAAGAAAGGTTCATGAATCGTCCCTAATCCTCAAAGTGTGAGACTTGAACCTTAAATGAAACTATTAACTCATCAAGGAAAGAAAGACTGGCATGCATCAGATGCTCTTTAGCTTGTATACATAACTCTGAAATCTTTATTTCATTATGATCTATTTCCACATTATGAATTCCTTCACTATGGAATTCCAATCTATAAAGGTTGTCTTCCTTACCACAAACCCTTTGTGTTCAGAATGGTGTGGAAATATTACCTCGTTATTTTATTTGGGTATCTAACAAATCTATATTTGAAAGATATCAACTCAAGCTTAGCCATCATAAGTCGTTTAGTATAAATCAAACATTTCAAAATCTACATTTTAAGGTTTGATTTATATCATCTCCATACCACATATGGATTTTATCGACTGTTTAGTGGGACCTAAGATTTCATTAAATATGCAATTGACTTTAAAACATAATCCCATAGGAATATTTAAAATCTAGTGAATCACTGAGACAAAATCTAATTTTGTCATAGATAATCTATTAATTCATTGCTAAGATATTCACCTATACAAGTTGGTATCTTACTTCCTTCATACTCTTATATACTTGCTTTCAACTTCACTCAATAGTAATTTGAACATTTCAAATTATTTATATTGGTGTTACATTTGTAAACACATCTATATCTGTTATATAGTTTGTGAAGGAGATGAAGTAAGAATATCTATCTTTGGCTAAAGTTTAGACTGACCACATACATCAACATATAGTGGACATAAGAACTTATTAACATTGTCTCCATTTTCATCAAAATGAGATTTAGTCATATTTCATCGATAAGTCTCACAAGTTTCATATGATTCAAAATCATATTCTTCAAGGAAATCTTCCTTGTGAAACTAGTAAACTTTTTTCTCACAGTTTATGACTTAGTCTATAACACCAAAGATAAGGTTTGATTAGTACGATTATCTATTTCGATTTATGACCAGAAACAACTATAACACTATTACATAGTTACTTTAGGCAATTATAATCACCATATTGTAAGTATCCAATAGGGTGTAATTCATCACTATGAAAAACTCCATTGGTCATTTTATATTACATTAATACACCATAACTATCTTATGATCAAATGACCATTTTGTTCGAAAACAAGTTTACGAACAAAAATACAGTTTTCTTACAATATGTTTTGCCATATGCATCTTTGAAGAATTAGTTATTACAATTGTGGTTACAACAATTGCTCCATTACCGAAATTGTAATTTAACTTCTCTTATTCTTGTTTGTCTATTAATCTTTAGAGTATGCAACATTTTGCATATTTCTAAACTACTACGAGTATCCAATACCCTTTCTGTGTAATTAATAGAAGTTCAAGAAATTACGGAAACAATTTCCATTAATGCCCTTACCCTGTTTCTTGGTATTAGATAACTGGTATCTAACAGTCATACTAAGTTACTTTTACATCTTCTAAAGATTTTTAAGGATTTATGGGAATATCATGCTTAAAATATCTTTTGGAGTTCATAACTCATGGATACAAGTATATAAACTTAGTGCCCGTTTGGAATTGTTTTTCAAAATAATCACTTAAAGTGATTATAGATCCATAACAATATTTTAGACTCTTAAAATCACTTTTAGGAAAAGCACTAGATTAGTGATTATTAAAATAATCACTTAAAGTGGTTTTAGATGTCAAAATATTTTTTAATATTTTTTACAAATATTTTAATTTTAATAAAAAAACACTTTTAACTCCAAAATAATCAATCCCAAACGGGCTCTTAGTATCATTACTAAATTCTTATTACTTTAGACATGCATCACATACATTCTATGCATCCTCAAGAGACAATTTAGTCAATAGCTCATTTAGCATATCAATGAGTCTCATGTGCATAAGAAAGACTCTCAAGTTGCGGTCATAATCCTTTAAGATTACCCAACCAACTTGGGACGATTTGAGAAGTGATTTAGCAGAAATATCGAGAAATCTAATCAAGGGAAGAAATAGGAAACAACGCTTTAAGAACACTATTATATAACTGTCAAAGATATGGACTGTTATCTTAGAGATATATAATTGGAAACTTTAAAACATGAATGAGCCCCCTGGTAGTCAGGTCGTTTCTCACGCATAATTAAAGTGGAGAATGAAAACTTTAAAACATGAATGAGCCCCCAGGTAGTCAGGTCGTTTCTCACTCATAATTAAAGTGTGGTACTTTACCAATTTTATCATATAAAATAAGAGACTCAAAACTATTTAGCCCCCTGGTAGTCAGGTCGTTTCTATTTAGTTTTGTTGAGTTAATCCATCCTATAATAGAATATTATCAATCTCACATCCTCTGGGTAGTCCAGACTAAAAACGTGAAATCAATAATATAATCCTATTATCAACAATCTAGAGTTTTAATAGTTTGTACTCGAACTACAAGTTCATCTGGTAGTCAGATCAAAACTTGTAAACTTAACAAATTTGAAACTCTATTTACAATGGACAAGTCTCACGAAATATCTAATATTTCGTATTAATAAACTCAATAATTTGTAATTATCAAGTGGGAATAAATTAGGGTTCATGATCCCAAACTTTGGAGTGGAAGCGGCATTCAAAACGACGCGAGGAGGTAACTGAATATGTACTGAATAAACGGACCGATCGATCGAATCGATTAGTTTAATTGATTGGTCAAGGCATGCGCTTTTGGAAAACTACAACAGTTCTTTTTTTTTTAAAAACATCCTATAATATATAGCGATCGAATCGAGAATAAATTTATAGGAAAAATATATCAAAATAATGTTCTTGGTTTATAACAATTTATCCAAATATATAAAATAAATCAATATTCTATTTTTGAACCAAGAAATAATTAAAAAAATATTTTTCAATTTGTTTCTTTTTCCTTTTGCCAAGACCTTATACAACTCTGTGTATGCCATAATCATAACTAATAAAAGTAAAAGATTATTCAAGGTTTTGCTTCTAGTGCTACTAAGTCAAAACTTCAGTAGCCTTTTTATTTTTCTCAACATAGTCAATTATGATTAATAAAACATATCAGTATCAATACTACAAATCTGATAAACTAGTGTATCAATCAATAGCATGACAGCGACCAAAAAAAAAAAAATCAATAGCATGACAAGAAAATTTAAAATAATCATCATACACATCATGTATCGGCAGATAATCAACGGCCGCAGAAAAAAAATCAATAAAATTAACAATAAATACAGATCATCATAATGATCGGAAAGAATCTTCTTTAACAACATATTTTTCCTTTTCTGCATTGAAATATCAATTCCTTTTCTTTAAAAACGATAAAGACTTTAACCCATTTAAAATCGATAAATATCAACCATTGATATAAGCAACATCAACACATCACCAAAGGATATATCATATATTAAGTCCCAAACAATTTCCTAAAAATTGTTGATTTCCAATTCCTTTGTTTTCACTAATTTTGTGCTAAAAGCAACTATATATAATAATTAAAAAAAACTAATGTGTCCATCAACATAAGCCATTTCAGCGAAGTAACAATTACTTCCTCCTTTTTCATTGACGCTTGCACAACCAAAAATAAAGAAACCCTTTTTTTTTAGGCAGACTGTCGAAAAAAAATCTTTACAGAAAACATTTTTCATATAAATCGAAAAAAACAAAAACCAATATATTATCCATATAATATCATGTTTGAAATTCTTAAATCGTAACAATTGGCTCTGATACCAATTAAAGGAAAATTGCAACTCAATTATATCAAAATTTAATTCGGCGGAAACAAAATTGCAATTAAAAAACCATCTAGTTGCGATTTAAGGATTTAAAACAAAGAAAAATCCGATTACATACCTTAATACGTTGTATGAGAATCGAATTGCCCAGCTTCAAAAGTTTGAAGCCTCCACGCTTTGCACACCGAGCTTGAGCCTTACTTCCAGAATCACCATTCTAGCTTGGAGACAAAAAGACCTTTTATTTCTTGTTGGTTTTTTTCTTAGAAGAAAAACTGATGGAGGAGTTATTCTTGTATAATGACTTTCATTATCTTATAAAACCCCAACATAA
The DNA here is from genome assembly GCA_029959085.1 of Nemophila menziesii. Lineage (NCBI taxonomy): Eukaryota > Viridiplantae > Streptophyta > Magnoliopsida > Boraginales > Hydrophyllaceae > Nemophila > Nemophila menziesii. Next base: position 10,715,102 of record JARWIR010000008.1, read on the forward strand.
GAAAATGAAAAGACAAGAATAGGAAAGGTCAGGAACGTATAATGAAATTGATTATCTTAATAATCTAGTCCATTACCACTTGTAATGTGGATTTGGACCTTCTACATTATACAAAAACAATTGACTAGCCTAGCGGTTAGTGACACATTTCACACTACTAGAGGTCCGTGGTTTGATCCACAAACTTGTCAATTTTTTCCTTTTCCTTTTTGTCTTAGTTCGGTCCTATATTAGAATATTAAATTGTGCTAGCAAATTAATATACCAATATTCCAAGTATATATTTAATTAATATTTATTATCTAATAATAAAATTAATTAACGACATGAAGCAAGATCAATACACTCGTTAGTGTGCGACTACGTGGGTTCATCGTTAAACCGGTAGTATTTAACTTAATTAACTACTAATCGAGGTTGGCGTCTAACAACACTCCCCAACGACCGGATAACGTGAAGTAACTCTATACAAAGAACCCGGTAAAGGATCATACATGTACTCCCTCTATCTTTACAGCTCCGGATCATCCTGGGATATGGTACAACTGTCAAATCCCATTAGAAAATCAACTACGTTACACGTCGATTATCAACGATTGACGAATGACCTAAGAAACTCCTTTCTTCATTCATTCTATCACCTTGGCCAAGGATTCGATACAATCGTTATAATCTTATGACATCGTAGAGCTCAAACTCTTTACCTAGAGTTGATAGATTCCATCTTGACTCATCCCTAGGAGCATATATACTTAGCTATGTCCAATATCCTTTCGACTAGCATTATGACACACTAGTAGTCCAGTATCAAAACATAACAAGCACATACACAACTGTAGTGATGATCTCAGGTCAAAGGATTACAAGTATAAAAATCCTTATAGAGATTAACCTATTTGACAGTTCAAGGTAATTAACCATTAGGAATCTCTAGTTTTAGTCGGTTCGATAATCACATCTCTATGTGCATTATCTATGCACCTAACTCGGTAAACGAGAACTACCGATATTTATCCAATAAATACTTGTTAGCTACATATTAATCTAACTGGATCATCGAGGTCCTAACTCGATGATCCTACGATTAAGAACAAGTTTAGATTAAGTCCTATAAGCTAGATTCTGATTATCATAACATCTTATGATATCTAGTTCGTAACTTAATCAAGGATTTGCCTTTATATTATGTAGATTAATACCATAATCATAAAGGCTTGCCATAGATTCAAGGAAACAATTTCTTTAATCAAAACTGTAGGGATAACTATTATCGTGTACAGTAAACACTTGTGTTCAATTCATTACAAGACGATCGGGGCTAGGGCATAATTCCAACAGAAGTCTCTTTTCTTGGAGGCATTATGAAGACAAGAGTGAAGGATTTGAGTGGGTTTTGTGAGGTGTTATGATATAGAGAAGATTGAAACCTTAATTTTATGAAGGAGAGTGGAAAGATTGAAAGGTTTATGAAGGATTAGTGAAATGGAGGAGTAATATTTCGGATTCTGAACAAGAGCGAAGAAGAAAACGAGTGAAAGTGAGAAGATGAAAAGTAAAAGACTGTGTTAAAACGCGTTCAGATCTAGCCACCGGTATGCCAGTCAATATACCGGTAAGCCGGTCAGGAAGCAGAGACGAAAACAAACTCTCACCGGTAAGCCGGTCAAGCCCTTGGTAAAAACTAGAAAGGATCAAATTTTGATGTTTTAAAAAGTGCTCGGAAGTTACCCGAAAGTTCCCCAATAGTTTAGAAATGTTATAAAACTTCCAAAATAGTTTTTGTTTTGAAAAAATATGAAGAGGAAATCTCGAAAGTAATGAAAACAGTTTATTTCACAAAGACCCCTATCAACGGGTTTTCTTCTTCATTTATAGCAGTTTATCTAAATTTGCTTGTAGTTGATAGTTGTTTTTCAGCTTTATGTCAAAAAAAATTGCAAAAACCCCTCCACCACCAAAACCTCTTCGGGGTGCCGCCTTTTACTAATCATCTAGACGCCAGAACATACTCGAATCAAGTCCTACGTCTTCAACTTTCCCTATTTACCCCCGAAAATCAAGGTTACGGTTTTTATACCCTCTTTTTGTTTGTTTTTTAATTTACTATATTAGAATTATTTATGTGATTCAAATTTGCAATATGATTTTAGATTATTAATGGTAGTGCTATAGTGTTGATTTATGTAATCCTTATAGTTAATTTCACAATTGGTCCTTGTATTTAGTTTCACTATTGGTCATTGTATATTATTGCACAATTGGTTTTTTTATTAATGAATAAGTTATTGCATGTCTATAGTTTTTATTTTTAGGTAAAAAAATTTATTTTGTATTTTTTGTTTACTGCATAATCTGTCCTTGTATTTAATTGCACTATTGATCTTTGTACATTATTGCACAATTGGTCCTTTTAGTTAATTATCAAAATAGACTTTGTTTAAAATGATAATTGCATAAATAGTTCTTGTATTATTTTGTTAAAATAGATAGAATATATAATATTCATTTTAATTGGACATTTGGTTTTATTTATTAACAGAATATAATATCGACATCAAGCATCGGCCATAAAATTTGCCACCGGATTTAGCATGTACAGATACGCGTGTTACGTATTTTGTATGTGACCTATCTGCTTTACATTCCTTGTGATTTCAAAGGTGTCACTTACTCACGTCCAACAAAAGAGTCTCCTTTGATATATACTTCTCATTTAACATGATTTTAACTCCTTTCGCCATGGAAGATGATAGACTTGCGCAATCATGATATTCTCCTTTATCGCTCGTATCAATAGGTTCAAAATTATAATTAGTTGGATTAGAACATTATTCATTATCATCTTTCCAACTATCTTCATTATCATCACTAAAAATATTAAGACCCTCTTCATCGGATGCCTCCGACTCGGTTCCGCTATCACTATCACTTTTGCGAATGTTCTCATGAATCAGTTCAGAAGATGTGTACGTAATTGCCCGCTCACAAATCTTTTTATTACCCTTTTCACGAGAAGAGGGTGGTTGCATTTGACGTGTTCCTTTAAACTCGACATAAATTTCAATAACATGGTATTGTCCGTTGTTTGCCCCACCTATCATCGCTTTGATCGTGTCATCCCCAATGGCTAGAGCATGCAACCGTGAGTGTTTGACAAAATTGGACATCACCATATTAAATTAAAATTTACTTAATAAAATTCTAATTGCAAGCCAAACACACCACTTGTTTTAAACAATTTAATCCAACATCTCCTCCGGTCATACATGGTTTACAATCTCCCCGGATATATTCAACAACGCCGTTACCACTCTGAACAATATTACCTCCATAAAAACATAACCACGTATTACTCATAAACGAGTAGAAGGTTGGGCCTGATTCTGAGACATATATAGTACCTTAAGTAGGATTTGTGCAGGCTAGAATAACGAGTACAAGAATTGGTGTAAGGTAGATTACTTCTACAAAGACCTCTAAGTGTAAGACGTGTCTAACAAAAACTGGGACTTGGCATGCATACATTGGACTAGTGAACAAGCATTGGTAATATTTCTTTACATTAAAAACTAGTAATATTGTTTACTTATTGACTATGAAAATTAAATATTTAATTACAAAAATAAAGACTCGGACGGAAGCAAATAAGGCCAATAGAGTCAAGCAAACACGCCCGAGTAAGTCAACATCGAAGAATACTCGTAGCAACGAGCCGACTTGTTTGAGGTATAATTTTATTACTTAAATTCTGTTACAAAATAGACTTAATACGTTGGCTAAAAACTTGAACGTGAGGGTTACGAAGAACTACCAGTTGACGAGAAACCGGTAGAGGGGGAGGAGGAGAGAGTTCCACATCCGATGATGGATAATTTTTTTAAGCGGGTCGGGTATAACGGGAGAAAAGGAGAGTTGAGAACCGAACAGTATATGCAATCACATGTAAGTTTATTATACCTCATTACTTATATTCCATGTAGCATGAGGTGTTGAGAGACCAAATGCGCTCCATAGTCACCCAGAGTTTGTAGTTTCGGTCTACTGGTACCTCTAGTTCAAGCCTCCCGTGACCCAGAAGGATTTGGTACACCAGTGGTCGGTGTTACAAATAGGCTCATGAAAGATGAAAACGAGTATAGAGATGGAGGAGAAATTGATAGGGTTTCTATTTTAAACCTAAAATCCAGTTGAAGACGGACATCAAATAACCGTCTTTACTATTTTACCGAAAACGTAAAAAAGACGATCATTGAATGTCTGCCTTTACTTAAGAGAACGGTTTAGGCGAAAGGTGGTTATTCGATGCTCGCGTTCTAATAAGGCGGCGAACAAATCAAGCCCAGAGTGTTAGGCATTGCCAATTTTTTTTGTCGATCGTATAAGTAGCTATTACTATTACAAATATCAACCTATCCCAAGTATCGTAAAAGCAGACCGTAGACCCATCGGGTCATCACCAATCCTTGCAGATTGCCTAGCTTTACGCGTAGCGGTATCGGCCAGACCGTTAAGTCTTCGCAGAAGATGTTTGAAGAACAAATTACCATGTTCCTCAGCAATCTTATGAATCCGCTTGACATATGGTTGGACTTTCCACCAAGCAGCTGGCAACGACTTCACTCCTTGAATAAAGTCAAGGTTATCCGAACAGATAACGGTCTTACATCCCGGATGTACAAGGCTCAGCTGAGCAGCCTCCAGAACTGCTATAGCTTCCCCTTCAGCCGCCGACTCTGTCCAGATGGGTTTAGAGAAAGTCACTATGCGTCTTGTATGAGTGTTACGTTTGACTATTCCAATGCCACTAATTTCGACCGTAGATTTGAAAGATGCGTCACACGTGTAAATATACTGAACATCTCTGAATTCACCGTCTCGCGCTGCCTCCGGTACCAGTACTCTAGCTGGCGGGGGAGTAGGTTGTGGAAGTTTGTCCCAATTAGGACCGAAGAGGTTCGTCATACCTGCTGGTGGGTCTTGGTGTGTTTATAAATTTAAGAACTGAAAATAAAGGAACCACAATTACCGTAAGTGTACGGTTGTCCAAGTAATATTCGATAAATCGAGTTTCGTTTTCAGGGACGGATTAGGTTTAACCCAAATATTAATCAGATAGTAGAAATAATTGCTTGATATAAAAGTAAATAATATGATTTTTGTTTGGTTTTCTAATAACTAAAGATGCAATAAAATAAAGACTAAAAGTAAATAATTGTAAAGAAATAATTCAAATAATAGGACTAACTTCAAAGATGAGAGATACTTGAGTCTCGCAAGGAATCCACCTAATTAACGTAACCTATGATTTTTAAGGCTAGAATTGGTATTATAATATTAGTCGGGACTCTAATATCTCCTAGCCCCCGTCAGGGTGGACCTAAGAGCTATCCTACGGTTTTACAAACCCCGTCAGGGCGATTATAAGCTACTTTCAGATGAATAATATTTTACCTCTTTGGCTATGTAATTAGTTAAGCCTGTCGGTCAATAACGGACATTACACGGGTATTACCTAAGTCTGTATTCAAACCCCCCTGTCGGATGATCACTTCGCCACTAAAGTGAATAGCCCAAATACTAGAACCTATTTCTAGTTGTACCGAAAAGAAATAGTGATTAAGAACAAAGTAATATCCAATATATAAGACTCAATTCAATTTGAATCATGAAAATCCCAGATTCAAACATAGATTAAATTAATTAGGGTTCATCCCTTTATTGCGATTCTCAAGTATATGAAAATTTAGCTCATGATAAATTTAAAGACTGAAATTAAATAAAAAGACATCATATTCAATGACAGAAAATAAATATATAACCTAAGGGGTTGGATGACTGTTGATGGAAGAACAGAATTCCTCCAGCTCTAGCGTCTCCTCTGCCTTCTTGCTCTGAAGTCTTTGACTCTGTCTCTAAGGATGTTATGAATTGAATAAAATATGAGAGGTAATGAGGTCTAAGGGGTGTATTTATAGGTACTAGGAAGCCGAGTTCATTTTACTTGGAGTGGATGACAAGTAAAGGACTCTTTAATTCGTAGCCCTAAAATATATGGAAGGTAAGATTCTGTTGCTGATTTGTTTTGGTCATATCTCCTTCAATACTTACGTTCTTTATATCGAAATCACTTGTCTCGGAAAGCTCTATCCATTGGTCCAGACCATTCTCCCAAATTCCTATCCAATCTTAAGTTATGAGCTCGTCTTTGAACGTGGCTGGAGTTCAGATTTATTTGGCAGCTTTATCTTTTCCTTCTTTGCATATATCCTTCCTTAATCTTCTTATTTCCATGTATATCTCTTTCCTTTACTTCTTAGACTTGACTTGGTCTCTAATTAATTACCATATATCTTTTAAAGTTTCACAATAAATAAATAATTAAACCGCATATGCTTTAAAAATTAATAAATCAATAAATCAAGATTAGAAATTGGAAAGTGCACTCTAAAATTAGAAACTCGAATAAAATACTTCCTAACACACTAAAAATACCCTAAGACTTTAATTCTCACTTCTCCTCCTTGTATTTAAATTCAAGAACCTACTAAATTTGCACTAAAAATAATCAAATTAACGCACAAAAGCTCTAAAAATGCAAATAGTCTAATTCCAAGGGGAGAAAGTGTAATATGACAAAATAAGCATAAAAGTCTATCAAATAAGTCAAATATTCACCTAAAAGGATGTCTCCAAAGGGCTAATAATTAGAACAAATAGGGAGACATCACTTGCATTTATAGACAGAATAACCGTGTGTGGGTTGATGTGAAGGTGCTCATGTACCATTTTTTATAACCGTATTTTGGTCCCACAATTTATTATCCATAGTATCACATATGTTGGTTAGCCAGTCTCCAATTGAAGATGGGTCATCTTCTGGAATCCGAATTTGTAATGAAATTCCGCCCCATACCTGTTTCGAAAAATTACAAGAAAGTAAAATATGTACCAATGTGTCAGTCGCCTTATCACACCAGAAGCAATATTTACTATCACTGCGGTGTAGGATAAATAAGTTAAGTTTGGTAGGTAAGATGTTCCGACAGGCCTTCCAGTTAAACGAGCGTACTTTATTGGGTACGTTGGATTTCCAGATTCTGTTCCACAGTTTCGGGTTATTTAGTTCAGCCTGTAGCGAGGTTTGTGTTGAACCCTCCTGTTCCGTCTTTGACAAGATCTTGTATCCCGACTTGGTCGTATAGTCTTCGGATCTAGTATACGGTCATATGAAGGTGTCATGGTCCTTCATGTCAAGTAAAGGGATCCTGGCCACTTCCTCATGGACTGGTAGCGGAAGTGTATTGGCAATCGTTTCCCAATTCCACCCGTCCTTGTGGTTCGTCATGAGTTGACTTACTGTTTAAGATGAGTCTCCAGCGGCCGATCTTTTATTATCCCGGATGGTAACCATTTATGCTTCCAAATAAGAGTAGATTCACCATTTCCAATTTGAATATAGCCATGTTCAACAAGAAAATCCCGACCTTCTAATAGACTTGCCCATGACCATGTGCGATTCTGTCGTAACTTAACGTCAAGAAAATTACTGTGAGGAAAGTAAATACCTTTTAGTAATCTCGCCGCTAGTGACTCCGGGTTACACAATACTCTCCATGCTTGTGATGCTAGAAGTGCCTTGTTTGCCCGTTTAAGATCCCTAAATCCCATTCCTCCCACTACTTTAGCCGATGTCATCTTCTCCCATTCCAACCAATGGATTTTTCGTTTGCCTAGCGAGTTCCACCAAAACCGTGCGATTATCGACGAAAGTTTCCTGCAAAAACCAATCGGAAACGAAAAAATTGACATAGCATAACATGGAATCGCTTGCAGTACTGCTTTGATAAGGATTTCCCCCCCCCCCCCCCCCCCTCCTTCAGATAAAAGTTTTGCTATCCATCCTTGAGCCTTATTAGAAGTCTTTTCCACAATCCAAGCCAGAGTCTCCATCCTGGAACATTTATGACATAATGGTATTCCCAAGTATTCCCCCAGGTCGCTTGATTATGTAATCTGTAATTGTGAGACAACATGTTGCCGTAGATCATCCGGTGTTTGCTTACTAAAGCAAACGGTGGATTTGTGATAATTAACCTTCTGTCCCGAACACTTTTAGTATGTGTTAATGCATTCTTGGAATTCATCAAGATCTTGTCATCCAGTGAAATAAAGAATAACGACTCATCTGCAAAGAGGAGATGTGAAATAATCGGACAATTACGAGTAATCTGGATACGTGAGATACGTCCATGTTGCACCTTAGTTTCGATTAGTGAAATTAGAGCTTCTGTGAGTAAAGCAAAGAGGAGGGGTGACAATGGGTCACCCTGTCTAATACCCTGTCCAGGTTTAAAAGGGGGTTGTCGATCTCCGTTAATGTTGAGTTGAAATGTAACCGTTGATATACAGTTCCAAATTCACTCCACCCATTTCTGGGCAAAACCTAATTTTTTGAGTAATAAAATTAAAAAATCCCAACGTACCTGATCATATGCTTTAGCCATATCTAATTTAATCACCGCAAAACACGCCTTGTCTTTCAGTTTACGTTTCATAAAGTAAGATATCTCATGTGCAATAAGTATGTTATCTTGAATAGCCCATCCTTTAATAAAGGCTGACTGTGTAGGGGATGTTATATCATTAATTATATTCTGTCATCTGGTCGCAAGGATTTTTGCAATGATTTTATAACCAAAGTTAACACAAGAGATCGGTCGGTAGTCGCCAACTCCTACTTGAAAAATTCCTTTAGGAATTAATGTGATCAAGGTTTCATTTAACAATACTAAAGACGTGTTGTTTGTAAAGAAGTCAATCAAAATGACACCAAGTCCGGCCCAATTATATCCCAGTATTCCTGAAAGAATTTACCATTCAAGCCATCTGAGCCTGAGGCTTTGTTGGGACTGAGGTCAAATGCAGCTTGTCGTATCTCAGTTTCATCCGGTATCCTTGTAAGTTTATCATTCATTTCTGGTGTCACCTTGGGTGATATGTCTCGCAATTCTTCATTCAAATCAGTTGGCTCCTGTGCATGTAATAAGTTTGAGTAAAAGTTGTTAAAGTGAGGTTTTATTTCTTCATCTGTCTGCACCCAATCGCCCTCGTGGTTTTGTATCCCTGCAATTCTATTAAAATTTCTTCGCTAAGATGTTAACGCAAAGAAATATTTAGTATTTTTGTCGCCATATCGAACCCATTGGTTTCTAGCACGATCTGACCAGTATACTTCCTCACGTTTCCAATACATAAGAAGTTGTTCATGTACAAGGTGTTCCTCCACATGTTAGAAAGGAGTGTTTGATAATTCAATAAGTTGTTGTTCCAAAGCTTTAATTTTGACCTTATTATTAGGGAAGGTATCCTTATACCAAGTAGAGAGTGCATTAGAGGTAACCTCTTTCTTATGGAGAACCACTTGAAGAGGGGTATCCTCTACTGGGTCAATTACTGTGCAGGTATGCTATTTTGCCTATTAATTTTTAAAATATTGCTAGCTTTAAAAGAAACTCCTAATTTAGGATCAAAAGTTGGCGGTATGAAATTGGAACTTTTGTAAAGATGACTCATTTAGAATAAAAGTGGGTAAAGATGACTCATTTAGGATAAAAGTGGATGGTATGAATTTGGGTCTTTTTTTAAATACATATAAGAGTCATTTGAATTCGGAATCATTTGAATTCTAATAAGATTAGCTCTTAGAATTTTTCGGTCTCTGCAAAGTAATCTAAAACCAACTAGCGATCTTACTTTGGATCCTTTTTAAACACATATTAGAGGTTTCATTAAAAATGCTACTAAAGATCTAAACATTTTAAGGACTTAGAATCCATAAAAAATTTGGAAAAAAAAAACTCCCAAACAGACACTACATCTCATGGTTTCGAAATCATATTTGCAACCAACCCCTATAAAATGACTTAGTGAGCTCGGGTACACAATACCTACTACCCGCTTTGATCCATTGGGTGACCTTGAAAAACCATACATGCTAAAGAAAGACACAAGTCCTTGTACAAGAAAATAATCTAACTTAGTACAACAAATCCTGATGGGTTAAAATACTAGCAACTCGATATCCCAAAAAGTCCACTAAAAACCACACCCAATAAAAATCCAAATCACCAAACAGGGCTCTCACTACAAATTCATTCAGTCATGAAAATGGTAAAACTATGTATAAACTATCCGAAACATGTTTTTCACTTGTAGAAACTAATAAAACATAATAACAAACCATGTTTTGTTGTTCTCTTGTATTTAAAAGCAAAATATACAAGACAAAAGAGCTTGTAACAAACAAACAAACCTCCTCTTTTAAGATACATCTAGTAATAGTAATAGTAATAGTAATAAGTAATGATTCACAAAAAGTAATCTGGAGTTTTGCGAGTTGGATCAGGCTCAATCTGACGAGGAGCTGGATCAAATTGAAGGAAATTCTGCTCCATATTCTCCCCTATTTCAAGTATAGCCGCCATATTTCCACATCGATAACAATAGTTTGGAGCGCTAAATACAGTCACAACATTCTTCTCCTATATATATACAATAAATCACATTAGTACATTTGATATAATCTTAAACTAAACGGAAAAAGGAAAAAGTACCTGACACCAATTATAACCCTCCATCACAAGCTGATGTGCTCTAGAAATCAAGGATAGACCATTAGTGTGGTTGAACTGAGCTGCTATATCTTGTCCAAATGTATAACCAGCTCCACGAGGTGATATACCCCATCCACAACGATCATCCGGGTCAGACCATAACAAATCACACATGGGTCCTTCGTGTGGGACCTACGCAAAATAAATAATTAAAATAAATATCATTGTCTCGTAATGTATGAAGCTGACAAACCTCCTGTAAACGGTCCAATGCGCGAACATTATCAAGGGTATCTAGAGATGGTGAAAGACCACCATGTAAACAGAAGATCTACGAAGCAAAGAGAAAAAAAGTTTATTAAATCTAATAATTTGAAAGGAATTTACGGTTCAAATATTACACTGACCTGACTCTCAATGAGTGCAGTCAAGGGTAAATAGTCGAAAAGATCAGTGAAAAACTTCCACACATTTGCATTTCCGTACTTCCTTAAGCATTCATCATAGAAACCATACCTGGAATATAATACAATACAATATGTGAAATTTACGCAAAAGGGTTAAAAGATAAAAGTAAAAAACATACACTTGAGTGATTTGACGAGATTCATGATTTCCTCTAAGGATTGTGAGTCTGTCTCTGTATCGAACTTTCAGAGCAACAAGAAGTGTGACAGTCTCAACAGAGTAGTAACCACGATCTGCATTAACATTTAGATGATTATAATACTTTCCAAAAAAGGAAAGTAGTTAGTCAGATAAAAAAACCTAGACTCGGACTTGAGAAAGTTAGAAACGAATATTAACGGTTTTTTGTTTGCACGTGGCATTCGAAATTTTAACAAAGATCAACGATAGAGCGCAATTAAAGCGCGTGTACGCACAAGATGTGACGTCATACCCGACAAAAACATAAATTTAAATTGAATTTCAATAACAATAGATTTTCCTATGATCTTGAAACGCCACCTTTTACTTATTTAGCAAATAATGCACACTCCATACAAGTTCAGATATTACGTGGAACAATTTAACAAAGAATGACAACCATAATACCTTAAAAAGAGAAACAACGATAGAATTGTAACACTTTATCCAATTACAAAAGCCAGATTCCTACACGTAAAAACACATAGAATGACTCCATTGATTCTATATTTTCTGATTTTATTTGCATATGAAAATCTGCAAAGTTTATGTACCCTGGTAGAGCAAGGTCTTTCAAGTAAATCACCCACGAAAGGTATTATACTTGTCAAGAGCTGTCACATACATAGATACAGATACACTTTATACACACAAGCACAAATAATACAAGAAATCAATAGATTCTTTAGTTATTATCATAGAACTAAAGGATACAACTCTTGAAATTCATATACATATATATATCATATGTAAACAAGCATATCCATGCACATATACACCACTACTTATATCATACAAACATTTATATCAAATCCAATGGCATACATATGCAAAAACACAAAACTTTTTGTGAAACTCACCAACATAATCGCCCATGAAGAGATAATTAGTGTCTGGAGCATTGCCACCTATACGAAAGAGCTCAACGAGATCATAGAACTGGCCATGAATGTCTCCACAGACAGTAACTGGACACTTAACAGGCTGCACATTCCACTCTTCAACAAGAATGGTCCGAGCAAGTTCGCACAAGGCCTTCACTTCTGCCTCTGGTAAGGCCTTACATTCCATAAGTTGCTCTATCTGCCGATCCACATCCGCGTGCCCAGGCATTTTTTATCTATCTATTTTAATTTATAATCTACTTTTATTTAATTTATATTTTTTTGATCTGCAAAATCCACAGCGATTCAACAAATATATAAGCGAATCAATCAATAAAATAATAATTAAAAAATTCAAATCGATCTTAACATTAAAAAAATATTAGAAAAGAACGGAAATGATAAAACAAACCGAGTTTAATTTTATTTGTAATTGAAAGCGTAGGGTTTTTTACGCTTTATCTAGCATTCTTTGATTTTCGAGAATCTGCATCTGCGTTTAACGGATTATGCGTATGAAGAAAGAAGTAGAGGTGGAGGAGGAAGAGGAAGAGGTGGAGGTGGAGCTAAAGCAAGAGCTGTATCTTGTTATTTTCTTTTTGTATAAAACACGGAAGAGAGATAAAATGAGACTGAAAATAAAAAATAAAGTACAAAAGAAATATGCTGACTGGGGTAAGTGAAATGCCCGATTTGTCCATGTACTATTTGCATTTTCATAGTTTATCCAAAAAAAAAAAATGACATTAACGCGTAAACTTTCCAATCATGACGATGTTATCCTCTTTTAACCTTTTTCTTTCTTTTTTGGACTGGTATCTTCTTTTAGCTAAATGCATCTATTTAAACTATCATGTTGCTTTTGACCAAGAAAAAACTATATGTTGCATGTGAATGGTATATTCTTATTAAAATAACCATTTTTATTAATTTTGCAGATATATATTTCCAAATGATCTTAGATTCCAAAGAGTTTTCTTAAAAGAATATATATCTCATAATTTCATTACAAAAGAATATATATATATATATATATATATATATATCTTTTTTCTGCAATACCTATCATCTTTGACTCGTGTGTTTATGAATACTGTATTTGTTATATATATAGAGGCAGACCTAAGGGAGTTGGTAGGTTCGCAATACCACCACCAACCGCCCTCAACCCTAGGGTGCAGTGAGAAATTTGTCCGAAAATTCTTTTTAGGTAAAAAAATCTTAGTAAAAAATGAATTTAACCCCTTAGACTACATATTCGACCTTTAGCCCTTCGCGGACTCGTAATTACTCAAAAAATCAAGACGGTCATCTCGAATATCGCTTGTTGTTTTAATTTTTAGCTTCTTGGAGAAAAATCCTAGAAACACTACCGAAGTTATAGAGTGAGTATAAGCTATCTTCAATAATTATGAAATTTTAAAATTCGGTATCAAAAAAATTACTCAATGATGTTCCCAAATATAGTGAAATGAGCCTTTTAGTCATTATATATCTCTTATTTCTTCATTTTCCTAAACCACAATGTATGAGAACTACTGTCATGATGTGATAAAAAGATAAGACAAACCCCATGAAAGTAACAAAAACATAATATGGGACAAAAGAAAGGACATTGGAAGAAGCACGGTGGTGATAAAGCCCGATGACGCCAAATTTGATCTGGTGGTGATGTGACGATTCCATGGTGATAATGATAATGATGAAGATTCCATTATAATTTTTATGAAAATTTCCCTAATGGTGCTTGGAATATACCTCTTTTATTGGTTTGGTTCTCAAATTTTAAAGGTGCTCGGTGTGGTCCTCTAACTTCATTTTTATCTCACGGTTAGTCCTTGCGTGATTATTCATCAGTTTGGGAATGTCAAAGCCCACGCAGCGCGTGGTTTAATCGTAATAAGTAGCAAAGATTGTGATATTTTAGGAATTTGACTTGCTCAAGCATATGAGGAAAAAAATTATGTCTCTATATTTGTACTAGTATTTATTGTGTCTGGGGCACCATTTAAGTGGATTTTGGGATAATTAACTGGGAAAACATCTATTTTGGTGTATTGAGTTGTGTTACATGTTTATTGTTGTTTGTGCGTTTGTTGGCATTTTGATGTAATTTTGATACAGTTTATCATAAATCGAGAAAATGGTCGTGATGATAGCACGTCATGTGTAAGAGAGACTGATATACGTGAATATGACATTAGGTTAAGCACAATGGTGATAAAGTCTAATGACGCCAAATGTGAGTCTCATGGTGATGCAAAGAGTACATGGTGATAATGATGAATATTACATTATGATTTTTGGAAAAATTTCCCAAATGGTGCTTAGACTATACCCCTTTTTTTTGGTTTGGTTCTCAAACTTTAAAAGTGCTCGGTGTGGTCCTTAAACTTTGTTTTTGGTCTACAGATAGTCCTTGCGTGATTTTCGTTAGTTAGGAGAAGCCCATATTGTCACTTCCTAAAAGCGCGACTACTCTAGCTAATTTAAAATAGAAAAATCAAATTTTATTGAAATAAATAACCATTTATTACATCATATTTATTAAAATTAAGTATATACAAACTAAAAAACTGCAAGTCTCCAATCTTGTTTAGCAACCTGCTACTACGCTACTAACCACTACCCAAGTACTTAAGTTATCTCCTACCTAAAAGGATGGGGGAAAGGGATGAGCTACCACAGCCTCAGTGGGAAAATAAAAATGGCCATATGTAAACTTTAACCTAGGGGCAGTAATTATATTTAAGATGTTGTCATTGAACTTATATAGGTCTGAGATATAAGTCAAACATTCATAAAGCGATAAATAAATAAATCAGATAAAGGTATATCGCAAACTAGGCAATCCATACTACCCAGCAAGCTATATACACCAGCATTTAATAATCATGTTCCAAAGGATATTGTTGTCTTGCCCTTATTTCTCCCGCCATAACCTCGATCCCTTATCACTCCCACTGGTAATACCCCGGGTACACCTAACCTACGACCCACTGGCAAAGAAACTCTCTGTTACATGCGTCAGGCAGGAATAAATCATGATAGTCGTGTTAACCCTGACAAGTTCGATGCCGCCCAGTGTAACACGAAATTATCATGTCGAACAATCGATCGGTAGCAATATCAAATATCAGATAGAAGACAACTAAGTAGGTCACCTCAACAACGATATTAATTAATAATTAATGATAGACGGCGAACTAGGTGGTGCTATCCCAGATATACAATAATTCATATAAATACTAGATAATACAATTTAAATTATTAATATCGTAAAGATCTAAAATTATCAAATGAAATAATTTTTGCACAATTTAAAATAGGGTTCATAATCTTATATAAAGCATTATTTAAATTCTTTACCTTAAAATTGGCTATTTGTGGATATTTTATTAAGTGGTTGCCTTTTTAATCAAAACCGTCAACTCTCAAATTTCATAAGTGCTTCGTTATATGTTAATTAAAAATAAATTATAACTATACATTTTAAAAATAAAAATAACCTAAAAAACAATTCACCTTAAGGTATTATACGTAAAAATATGATAGAAATGGTTTTTATTTAAAAATAGAAACATTTAAGTGATTTATATGAATAAAATAATTTAAAATGGGTCCCATATTTAATTTAACGGTTGAAAAATATAGACGGAAATCAAGACATTTTAAACTGTCGATCTAATTTAAACAATCTGAATCATTAATTAAAATTGATCCAAAGGCCAAAAATCATAAAAAAATTAATCCGACGACTAGAAAATATGGAGGGAAATAGGAGACATTTCGGACCGTTGGCCCTTCTCCAATATTATATAGACTAGGTATAAACCCATGCTTGAAGATATTTTAACAATTTTAATTTAGAAAATAAATTAAATACTGAATGAATAAAAAATTCTTGGGATAAAAATAAGCTGAAAAATAATTCATCTTAAGGTATTATACATAAGAATAAGATAGAATTGGTTTTTTTAAATAGAAATATTTAAGTGATTTATATGAATAAAATAATTTAAAATGGGTCCCACGTTCAATCTAACGGTTGAAAAATATAGACGGAAATCAAGACATTTTAAACTGTCGATCTAATTTAAACAATCTGGGCCATTAATTAAAATTGATCCAAATGCCAAAAATCATTAAAAAAATAATCAGACGGCTAGAAATTATGGAGGAAAATAGGAGACATTTCGGGTCGTTGGTCCTTCTCTAATATTATATAGATATAATAATCTGATATCAGATATGTAATTGATTTTATATAATAGTCAAAGAGGAGGGGTATTTCTATCTTTTTCACTATGATAGTGATTTCTTATTTTCTTTATATCCTTTCTAATCTACTAACAATTTTGTCTATTTATAAAGTTGGAAGGTGAGTGGCAGTGAAGGGAATAGGATGGGGAAGAGGAGCTACTTTGACTAATTACTATAAAGAGAAGGTGAGTGCCTTTTTTTTTTCAAAAGCTTATATTAAAATTAACGATCACAAAATACTCGGGTTTGTCCAATCAAACCCAAAGAAAGAAATACAAAGGACTAAAAAGCAAAAGAATAAAACAACTTTTTTTTTGTCATTAAGAATAAAACAACTAGAACAAGATAAAAGCGAGAGACACTCAAGCCGCACCTCCTTCCCAAAGTGAACCAGAAACGTAGATGCCACCAAAGTAGCGGGCTTAGACCGCTAAGGGTCGTAAAAATATGATCCTTAAGAAAGACAAACTCAAGCCTCGAAGCAAGGGGAAGTAAATCAACTACCATATAACGAACTCCCATGGTTAGCAACTCGAAGCAGACTCTCATACCCAAGGCATAAGCTAAGACGACAGTTGCGTTAACAAAAATGAAAGTCCTGATAGCCCTCAGATCAAAAAATATCACTAGCCCAAGTGATAATAACGTGTACCGAGATAGGAAGGGATGAGCGAGAGACAACACACCAAAACGTAAAGCACAAACCCCGCTTCCCCAGCCAAGCCATATAATCACAAGACAATCTAACCAAACAAGGATGGTCTAACTATCAAAAACCCCGACTGAACGGCAAACACCCGAAATTTCTAATATCAGACTCAACTGAATGATTTACCATGGCCACAAATGAATCACCACCCGCGATTGTATGAAAACTGTAAAGAATGGAGGAACACCAACACACAAAACCACACAAAAAACACATCAACAGTAACCCTACACTAGCGCGAGCCATTAAAATCGAACAAGAAGGAATCGAAATGAAAAAGTGCCGAGTGAACGACAAACACCCGGAACTCCAACAATCGAAATCTAATGAACAATTTAAAATAACCCATAGTGAATCACCACATGACAATAGAGAGGGAGATCGGAAGCCTAGGACCCAAAAAACAAATCGGCAACTCCTCCTAAACACCTTCTCTACTTCCTGTTTACTGAACCGGGAGCCCAAAACAGCCCAAAAAGGCACAGCGTCAAAGATACCTCTACTCCAGAACAAGTAATCGGCCCAAACTGAAAAAATTTCCAGCGCTTCTTCTACCCTAACAAACCAGAACCCGGCAAACAGACAAGAGCAAAATTCAATACCTGAATTATCAGATGGAATAGCCTTGTACAGAGAAATGGTAAGCAGCAACAATAATTTTATCTGGGAAAAGATAGCGGCGCAGTGTTGGTGGGCCTCCTTACAAGCATTGCTTTTTAAAAGTTTGGAATCTTAGTAATGGGCCCACGAAGCCCAACTTAGCGCTGCCTTGATGAAACTGGACGGAGGAGATAATAAACAGAAATCACCGGTGCCAGGAAAAGAGGGAGTGCGACAAGGCTGCGGAAAAGTTAATAAGGAGAACAGCCAAAGACAAAGAAAGGGAAAGAAAAGGAAAACAAAAGGAAGGGTGAGGGGGGCCGCCATCACCAGCAGCAAGAAGCCACCAGCGACGGCGGCCTAATTATACATCTGGTTTTTTAAAAATGACAGAGAGAGGGGAGAGGCGCTAGGTTTAACGTTTTCAGAATAATTGTTAGTGTAGAAGGTGGATGCTAGATTAGATAAAGAATGAGAAGATGCCCAGTATTGAAATAGATAGTGGTGTGGCCTAGGGTGTGATAAAAAGATGATATATTTTAGATGCAAATAAACAACCTAAGCTAACACGGTACTGCATGTATTACAGGACGTATGCAAGTTTTAATGATAAGAAGATTCGTTCCTCAGAAACTGACGAAATTTAGAGAGAACTTATGCAAATTATCAAGTGCAAATATGAAAGATAGAAAAGATAATACGCAAGAGAAAGAAAAGGGAAATAGATTTTTATTTGGTTTTTATAAAGAGAAAACTAAACTAATAAATTAAAAGACAAAAAAATAAATAAAAGAAAAGAAAAGAAGATAGTATGAAAGTTTAGCTTGAGTAATTAGCATGTAATCTCCACTAGTTTTGCCGTTCTAAACATGTAAGGGTGAATTATGTAGTATTTCAATAATCGGTTCCAATTACGCTAGGTAGTTTTAAATAAGATTTACCTGTGTCAATAAGGCTTCCTAAGCAAACTGTTCCTGTAATTGGTAAATAGTAACATGTACTAAACCATGGTGATTATCTAGTTAGGTTGATTTATCAGATCTAAACCGAATACTAGACGTTATGTGCTAAACATGTAATTAAACACCGTTGTCAATGGTGACCTAACTACTAGATGGTAATTCTATATGGCCTAGGTTCCACAAGAACACAGAATATAAATCCAAACACATAAACAGAGAATAAAAACAATAATTCAATTTAAAACATAGAATTCCCAAATTAGATAGATGTCAATCAAAACTAGGGTTCATACATATATGCTAAAACTCAAGCTAATGGAATTAATTCATACAAATAATAGAAGAGAAAAGAATTACAGAATAAGAGGTTGAAGGAGACATGATTGATGTTCAGCTCCTTCCAGACTTGTTCTCTTGTGTTGCAGCTTCCTCTTGGCCTTAGGGTCTGGCCAAGGATGATTTTCTAATGTTAAGAGGCTGTATTTATAGTGTATAGGTTGACCTAAATCGTTTCTTGAAGGAGAGGTTAAGTAATGGACTCCAAGCCCATCTCAAATTCGTATAGAAATAAAGATAATTACTGATGAACTGTTTTGAGCATATCTTCTTCGTTATTGGTAGGTTTTTGCTCCATAAGACACCAAAAGAATCCTCACAGAATTATCTACGTCCCTATGAAAGGAATCTTCCAAAATTGGCTTGGTTTTGGAGTTATCACCACTTCTTTAGGCGTAGCTGCAGAAATCCAGATTTAAGCAGCTTCTCCTTTTCCTAATTGAACTCTGTTTCCTTCTATCTCCAATTTCCATGTTTATCTTCTTTCCTTTAGCTCTTTGAACCAACTTGGACTCTAATTAATTACCATATATCTCTAAAGCTTCACATTAAATAAATAATTAAACCCAATATGCTCTAAAAATAATAAATAATCAATTCAAGACCCAAAATAGGAAAGTGTACTGAATCATGAGAAATTCGACCTATAAACAAATAAATACGCCTAAAATGATGTCTAGGAAATAGATTTTATCATCACAAATGAGGAGACATCAGATAGACAATAAAAGAAAAGGAAATGACTGGTTGGGTAAGATTTGGCAAAACTAGAGAGGTTGGTCGTTAATGAAATAATAGGACAATTAGTATAACTTTTCTATAGTTTTAATTTACTAAACAGCATTTTGATAAAAGAATAAGGAATATACGTTTAAGGCATAAAATTTTGAAATGAAAGTTTTAAAGGCTTGGTTAGATGTTACTCCTTCCGTTCATTTCTATTTGTCCACCTTTTTGGTGTACAAATATTAAAAAGAGCATTTAACACTCTTCTATTTACACAATTTCCCTTAATTAATATTTTTTTGGACAATAAATTTAAAAGCATCTCACTATTCTTATCTGACTCCCATTCTTCTGAAAGTATCAATGATATATGAGTCGCCGATGCTTGTGTGTCCGCCTCTATGTCTAACGTGTATTACAAGTCGATCCGCAAGACCGTTCATCCTTCGAGGAATGTGCCAAAAATAAATTTTTCCTGCTTCTTCCGACTTATCCCAGATTTGACGTAAGATCGGTTGAATGGTCCAACTTGCCGTTGACATTTGCATAATACCTTGTATTAACTCAAGGTTGTCCGAAAGTATAGCCTTCGTTTCCTCCTTATGTTCCATGCTTATGTTAACGGCCTCCAGAACTGCAAGTGCTTCTCCTTCTAAAATAGAGTTACACCTGACTGTTCTTGTTTTTCTGTTATCTCGCCCGTTCTACGATTTGTAATTGCTATTCCTATACCTGTATGTTCATATTTAGTGTTAAAAGAAGCGTCACAATTATATATCATGTCTTCTGTCTGTTGGATCTCTAGAATACTCGTAATGTTGGTCGTTAAGCTGTTAACTGACTGTGGATTCTGTTTTGTCCAATCTGTTCCATGAAGCTTGCACATTGCTTATTAGGTAGCCCGAATGGTGTGATCGATATCTAAATATGTATTTCCATGGATCGCCTTCATTTTTGTTTTCCAGATATTCCATATAAGGATAAGAATATAATTCGTAACTATTTCTTTCGCCCATCCTCCTTTACTATAAGCTTCTATCATTTTAATTATCCAGTCTCTAAGGTTGTTAATTTCTTCTTGTTGTATGTGAATTTGAAGTGTCGAAGCCGCCCAAATTGATTTGTTAATACCACATTGGAGAAGCAGGTGTTCAGTCGTTTCCGTTGCTATTTGACACCAAATGCATGTTGAGGAGTCTGTACATTTTCGAGCTTTAAGATTAATGGCTGAGGGAATCGCCTCATTGCAAGTTCCAATTGAATACTCGTATCCTTTTCGGAATATTAGCGTTCCAAATGATTTTCCAGAGTTTGGGCCTGATATTTTCCGCCGCTGTAGTATTTTGTGGTTCTTATAGTATTGTTATATCTGTAAGTACTTTGTATCCCGTTTTAGTCGTATATGTTCCTTCTTTTGAATGGGGCCATATAAATCGATCATCTTGATCCAGATTTAGAATTCGAATCTTTGTTATTTCTGGTATGATTGGTTGCGGAAATATTTCGTCTAGAATCTCAGTGTTCCATTCTGTTGTATCTTGTTTCCATAGTTCGTTAATCTTTTGATACTCGCACGTCTCTGGTTTCTCTAATTTCCAAGAAGTCTTTATCCATTTATCGTTCCAAATATTAGTTGTTCTTCCATTCCCAATTTGAAAAAGACCCTGTTGTTTAATAAAGTTTCTTCCTTCGATAATGCCCGTCCAGCTGTAAGTTCTACTATGTCTTAGTTTAACATTCATAAAGTCAGAATTAGGATAATATATACATTTTAACAATCGCGCTGCAAGAGTGTTGGGATTCTGAAAGATTCTCCAGGCTTGAGCACCTAGAAGGGTTGTATTCATTCTTTTAAGGTCTTTAAAACCAAGGCCTCCAAGAAGTTTTCCAATAGTGAGTTTTTCCCATGCCAACCAGTGTATTCGATTTTTTTCTCCTGAACTCCACCAGAAGTTAGCAATAGCTGACACAAGTTTCTTACAAAAGGTAACCGGATAAGAAAAGATTGACATAGTATAAACAGGAATGGCTTGTAATGCCGCTTTAATGAGCACTTCTTTCCCACCGTCAGAAAGGAGCTTAGCTTTCTATCCTTCCGCCTTAATTAATATACATAAGGTTATTTACTGCAATACTTTTTATACTATTTAATTAGGGGTATTATTGGAAAAAGTAGAGAAAAAGTGTCTTGATATTAAAAAAAAGGGACAAATAATATTGGACACCTCCTTTTAGAAAGAGGGACAAATAAAAATGGAGGGAGGGAGTATGTTTTTTAAAGGCCTGGTTATGATTTTTCTGGTTTCTGGTTAGATTTTCTGGGGGTATATACCCACTATTTTCTGGGTAGATTTTTTTAATTACGTTATAAGTCCTTGTTGTTCAAAATGTTGTTCAGGTCAGTCTTTTTTTCCTTGTACAGGTCAGTCATTTTTTACTTGTTCAGATCAGTTCAAGGTGGTGGTGAAGAACAGTTCAACGATGAAGATCCAAACCCACTAAAAAATAAAAACAGTGGGTAAAGACCCACAAAAACAGCAAAACAATGGGTATAAACCCAAAAAAAAAAAAGCAAAACAATGGGCTAGGCTTATACCCCCAAAAAATTTGCATATACCCTACTTTGCTGTACCCATATCTAGCAGTTGCCCCAACTAGTTTTTTCCTGCAAATAAAAATAACAAAAACACAATGAAAAAACAGATCTTGTTGGAACAAAAAATCAAAAAAAGAAAAGAAAAGTTGGAAAACGATTAAACATTAACGGTGGTAAGGATCCAAATCTGGTGAGCTTCCATTGTCCACCTTTTGTGACTCGGTAATGGTGGTTATCTTGTACAGGCGAGGAAAGAAATGGCTTATTTTTCTAGCCTGACTACTTTTTTCTCTCATTTACATGATTGGACCACCCAAGATACACATCATGTGTGATATTTGGGTACTCACTTTTTGAGTGATACCTAGTATTACTCATATTCTAAGAGTAGGGTCGGTCTTAATTTAAATAACTAAATTTTAATAACAATGTTAATTTATTAATAATATAACATATTTTCTTGCAAGTAATTTAAATTTTGAATTATACTAAAAATTATTATATTTTTTATTCATAACATTTGTTTACAATTTACATTTTATTCCTATTAAATTATTAATTTTATCATAAATTATTATTTCAAATCATTTTTTCAATTTATAAAAGACTTAATGCTTAATAAACCCTGCAACTTTATCCATTATCCCGTAAAAGGTACTGTCTTTTTTAAAGAACATTGAGTTATAGAAAACTTCCCAAAACTCAAAATTTGAGTTATGAGAAGTTTCACATAACTAAAATGACTCTTTTTATGGGCAAAAAAAAGAAAAAAGAAAATATACAAAAAAATGATGATTGAGATGAGAGGGATTAATTCTAACTTAAGGTATTTTTTAGGCATTAATCCTTTATAAAATTCATTTACAATTTTTTCTTGAAATTTCTATATTTTAGTATTGTATTGTACCATATATAAGATTTTGTTTAATTATTTTTTCTTGTAATATTTTTGGGTTTTTTTATTATAAAGTTTTTACCAACAAATGTTTTCTAAATGACCCCATCCATAGGGTCATTAACTTTATAAGGCCAACCCACCACCCCTAATTATAAAATACACCCACTTTTTTAATCAGTAGTTGAATGCCAACTAATAGGGATAAAACCCCCAGTATACCCCCTCTTTCTCTATTAACTACTGAGAGAACCCACCCCCAAATCAAATCCCCATTACAGTCTGAAACCCACAATCCCTCACACTCACCGCCACCCTCAACCCACCTCCCCTTCCACCCCCTCTGCTTCCTATTTATATTAGAAACCCCAACCCCTCATTACCCACTATGCTTCCCCTCACACTCACCCTCTCTCTTTCTATCTAAGCTTCCCTACCCACCGTTGCCATGCTCCCGTCGAAGCTCCGCCGTCGAAGCTCTACTGGAGAAGAAGGCCGTCGTCGAAGGTCTGCTGGAGAAGAAGGTCGTCGTCGAAGCTCCGCCGTCGAAGGTCTGCT
Organism: Nemophila menziesii; assembly: GCA_029959085.1. Lineage (NCBI taxonomy): Eukaryota > Viridiplantae > Streptophyta > Magnoliopsida > Boraginales > Hydrophyllaceae > Nemophila > Nemophila menziesii. The sequence goes on from JARWIR010000008.1 coordinate 10,738,892, forward strand.
GGAGAAGAAAGCCACCGTTGTCATCTGCATCATTGGATAACCCACCAACAGTCCACCACCACCAATAAGTTGCATCCGTGGATAACCCACCACCCGTCCAACACCACCGAAGACCACCCACATCACAACCATTCGAATCACCCTGAAACACTACCAAGATCGGTCCTTTACACCACCAAAAACAAGATTCGAATCACCAAGCTCCTGAAACCCTACCCCATCATCACCATCAAACCCACCCCATCCTTCACCTCCATCGAAGCCCATCTCTTCACCACCGTAGAAACCAATCTTTCCACCACCATCAACACTGAAACACGGTTCTTGCGCACTGCTCACCACCATCAGCACGGGAAAGCAGCTCTTCACCGCCATCGGCTATACCACCATGGACCACGCCTTTTGATGGGTCTAAACCATTGAGGCCCAGTCACCATCAAACCCAAGCCCATACTTGCCTCCATCGAAACCCATCTGTTCAACACAATCAACAATGAAACCTGGTTGTTGACCACTGCTCACCACCATCACCACAGAAAATCGCCTCTTCACCCACCATCGGCAATACACTGCGGGTCCAGACCGTTGAAGCAGTTCTCGTGATGTGTACATAACGGTTTGGTCCCATCTCGTGCTGAGTCCAGCCCAGTGAATTTGACATCTTGAAATGGGTTTTTGTAATGTTTTAACTAAATTGAAAACACTCTTTTCTTCATTTTCGTTTTTCTTTAAAAAATCAATTCTGCTGTTTGATTTTGTTTGTTTACATGAATTTGGTAAACATTGTTTTAATCAGTAGACATACATTTATGTTTTTAGATGAGGTGTTATAATTGTCCATCGATTTTGAATTTTGTTTGTTTGAAGAAGATGTTTGTTGTTTAGTCATGAAAGGGCCAGCCCAGAAAAGTTTTTGTATTTGATGGGCCAGACCCAATAGAAGTGTTGGACTAATTTGTTAAGCTTTGGCCAACAGGGGTGCAGCCCCATTAGGGCTTTGATTATCTGTTAGGCCTCTAAAAAAAGACTTCTTAAAAGACAACTCATATGGGTCTTCTTTCATGAGTTGACGTCTGAATTTATAAAATTTAAAAACCAACTAAAGAAAAAGTGTAAAAAACTATGCAGGTCTGTACCCATAGTGAGAAAATGCAATGCATTGAGAAACGTTATAAGTCCGTATCCATGACGAACAAGGGTAAAAATGTAAAAAATCCAACTAGAACATTAGAGAATGGATGTATATATGATTTTTTTTTAGTTAGGATGTATATTATAATGTTTGTGATTGGAAGGCTTTAGAAAGTAATTTCCTCCAATCCATATTACTACAAATCTAAATGATCCAATCTATATTACTACAAATTTAAGATAAAAATACCCTCACGTGAGATTCTTAGTAATGTGAAATAAAAATGCATGAATAATTAACGGTGATTAGCGAATTCGAACATACTTTTTAACGGATTTTGATCCTCTACTAACTTGATTCCTATATTAATTCTACTAACTCTAATCATAATTGATTCCTCTTTAACTACACTAGTTAGATTGATTTGTTACTCATCTTCCTTCCATATTTAACGCAACTCACTTTCAAGAGCAAAGACCTTATTAATCATGTAGATAGAGGTAAATCCCTTGACGGAAAATCCTTTTCCGGCAAAACCCACCATTAAAGGTCATAGTCTACCTAGACGTTCATCTCAACACACTCAAACAACAAAGATGATGAGTCAATGGAACTAGAATGTGAAAGCCGGATGAATAGATACTCAGCAAAGCCTACTGAGAAACAACAACGTTAACTACGATAAAGTCATCAAATTCCTAATGTCGAGAAAAGAGCCTCGAACTCAAGACGGTCCATACAAATCTCGGACTTCCGTCTAGCGGAACGCGCGAGTGAGTCATCCAACCCAAGACTAAAATTAACAAAAATTTAATACGAATAATAATTTAAAGACTCGTTAGATATGAAGATGAAGATTCAATATGTAATCTTTTTAATCCAATCTAACAATAAATACAGACTCAACCTTTTAAGAAAAAGAAACCCAAAAGCAATTTTGTAATAATGAGACTTGCCTGTATCTTTCAGAAAAAAAAAATCATTAACTTAAAAGAAATTTAATAGAAAATTCTATCACTAACCACCTATATCTTTTTTTCTCTAATGTCTAGCAAATCTCGAACAAAAAAAGTCTAGAAATTCAAAAATACTAGATATCAAGTATGCGGTCAAACAATCAAAAAAAAGAATGGGTATACGTGTGTTTCTTTATGGGCTCGCCTGGTTTCATTTGGTCAGAGACGATACCTCTCCCAGGGCAGCATACCCGTTGAAGGATCAGCCAGGTTGACTAATACGAAGTCTCGTAGGCCAGTGTCCCAAACCTCACAAAATCGTAAGTGCCAGTTTGGCGGTTCAATAGCTTCGGTCCCTAATCCAGGGGCTCTATCCCTAGACCCTTCATTTTGATTATCTCTCCAATCCGCAACATAAGTAGCCACTCTTCTATAAAACTTCGCTTTAAACACATCCCACACTTGGTATTTATAGTGATTGATCACAGCCGTGCTTTGCGGCAAATTCATGTAACTAAATCCTTTCCTTAAATGGAAATGGTGTACCACATTCATAAGGGTCGTGTCTAAAGCATCTGGCCGAATGATCGATTTATGCCTCTCGGGACTCTGAAGTCGGCAAGTATAACCTACTGTAACCCCCTGTGATGGCGCAGAGTTCAAACCCGACGGTCCAAAACTATGACATGCTGTCCTTATCTCAGCTATAGTTCCGGATGATGAAGTTAAATTCGCTACAAGTGAACGAAGAGAACTTTTACCCGCATATCCGGGTGTCCTGTAAACCTGATGCCTTGGTGTAGAATATGGAAAATAGAAGAATTCATCAACATCCATGAACGAAACCCAATTACATTCATCTTTGGCTCGTAATGCACAATGAGAAAACCCGGCTTCTTGAGTTTTAACCCACGGCCAAACATGCCTAGTGACGTTATATTCCTCCCCATCAAGCTCTTGGATCACTTCTTGAATCCCATCGTCACTATTATTATCGTAGATGAACCACCTCTCAACTCCGAGCCAAGAATGATACATAATCCATTCACGCAATGCAGAGGCTTGGTTCCATACCATAGTGCATACACAAAGCTCATACTTCTTCTCTATAATCGCTTTTCTTCTTCGGTTAAAAATCTTGGCAACCGAAGGTACCATTACACGCTCGTGAGCTCGTGCGTGGATATGAGGAGTCATACCAACTGTCACGCGAATTCCATGAGCTTTCTCCGGGTTCATATGTATACTCCGTGGCAACAAACACCTCACAACTTCCTGAGCAGCCGTGAGAGCTTTAGTTGAGAGAATGAATCTTTCATTAGAACCCCAGTTTCCTAATCCAAAATAGCAACTAATCAATCCCGGATCTGATTCACGATCAGGCCTAAGATTCAGTCCTTTTACAAAGACCACCACAGTATCCCCATCTAAAGCAGCTGCATACACCACGTTTTCCCATGAATTCAGACTCTTGTTACTTATCCACAACCCCTTTTCACCCTTTACATCAATCACACTTCTTTGACTATTTCTCAAACTTACCATACTTGAATAGTTCATCGGAGGAAGTGGACACCTCACGATGAATCTAAACTCATCATACTCATCTATTGATAATGCATTTACATTTCTCTCATCAAAACTCTCGTTTTTATGATAAATACATTCGAAATTTTTGCCTTTTCTCACCAATCCATTATTTTTTACACTACAAACTAACAGTAAAACATGATCAGGCAGCGTAACAAGGTCCTCAACTTTCAAGGGTAATAAAAAAGTATTTAAATTTTCAACAGTGTGAACATTTGAAGTTGCATAAGATGACAATAAAGATAAGCTTGAAACAAGCAGAACAGGTCTAAAAGTTGAAGCGTTAATATGAAAAGTAGAAGATAAAAGATATAGGAACGTGATGAAGGTAAAGAAACATAAGATAAGAGATCTTACAGATAAGAAGTTTGGATGACAAGAAAAATGGTGGAAATAAGGATGTAAAAATAAAAATGGCGATGTTGGTCTTAAAGTTCGTTTACGTTTACGGCGTTTCTCTGGAGAATTCATCAGAATATTTAAGGTTGGAAAAGTCTGAGGGTGACGGCGGTGGTGGTGGTGGTCCGTCTGGATCTGACGCCAATTGATTCTTTTCTTTTCTAATAAGTGGCTGACTCTGGTTCTTTGGTTTTTGTCGGAGAGAGAAACTAAAACAGTCTTCATTAGTCAAAGGACGCGTCACTTATTTATATATTTTTTTTTAAAAAGAAATACATATATGTGTTGTAAGAAAATAGTTCATGACCTTTAATTTAAAAGATTATTTCCCAAAAAAACCTCAAGTTATAATTAGTTCCCTTTTATGCTAATTATTATTTTTTTTCCTATAAAAGGTAACATATATTTTTTTTTTCTTTTCCATAAAAAGAGTCATTTGTGTTATGGAAGCTTCCCATAACTCAAATTTTGAGTAATAGGAAGCTTCCCATAACTCAAATTTCGATTGTTGGGAAGTTTCCCATAACTTATTGTTTTTTAAAAAAGACAATGCCTTTTATGGAAAAAGGGAGTAAGGTGACAGGTGCCTATTGCACATTAACCCTAATTTAAATGAGCATATTGCAATGTACCACAAAACTTGTTATACACGCTAATGAAGGGCGGTACAAATTTAAAAGCTTTCTCAGACACTATTATACAACAGTGTTGCGATGTATTGACAAGGAATACACAATTTGAGTTGATTTGAAACAATCAAGAAACAAATAGACGTACATATTTGAAGGCTAAGTCGGATTAAAGTGCGCGAAAGGTCCTTTACCGTATCGTGATCCACCGGATAGACTATGGCGACTCTTGGCGAGAGATCACTATGGTTGGGCATTACCTAGATTAACTTTAGCTAGTTAATAATTTATTTGGAAGTTTACTTCCCGATCTTTATAGGCGTCTCTTGTAACTGGAAAAAAAACTTGATATTCTCTCTCTTTAGATAAAAAGTCTATATTTTTCTCTTAGCTTAGATCCCTCTGGGTGGGGAGCAATTTGCCATTTAGAGAGAGAAAATCTATGAGAAAAATATTAAGATGTTATAAACTATTTGACTTTGATATTAATCCTTAGCCCATAGACTAATAGTCCATCTATCAAGCCCAAGAAGTCAAAGTCTTATTAGGGTTTACACTCTATATATTAGACTTTATACACAGTAACTATAAATCTTATACGATCAATAATACCACTCTCTCTTCCTCTTATTCTTTGTTTCTTACTTTTTCTTTTAGTTTTACAACACGTTATCAGCACGATAACCTCTACCACTTAACATTCAGGTAATTTTTTTTGCATCAATCTAATAATATATTATATTATATTTTGTTTACATATTATAAAAGATTGATAGTTAGATCTTTTGATCTATTCGAAACAAAAAAAAAGGGAAAACTCATTTGATCAATTAAAACAAAGAAAGAAAAAAAAGAATCCTTTGATATATTAAAATGGATCTAGTAGTATTATATTAATTTAATAATCATCAATATTGGATGAAAAATGTTTCACCATAGTGAAAAAAAGTCAAGCGTTTTGAGAAAAACAAAACAAGAGGTTTTTTTTAAGAGTTCTAAACAAAAACAAAGGAACAAGATAATATGGACATTTTTTTTATCTCCTCGATCAAAGGAATTATGAATCTTCAATATTTTTTCAATATTGAATTCCAATCTAACTGTGAATGAAAGTGACAGTCAAGTAAATTTGCTGTTTTTAGAAAACAAAAATTATCTTTTTTTTTTCAGTTACATATTAAGAAGATATTTTGTAAAAAATCTTTCCATAGAATCTAATATCTCTATGGTGTAATTGTGAAAGAATATATATAAAAAAAAAGACAACGTTGCGAAAGTAACTTTATTATATCCAAATTACAATGGTATTAGAAAAATAAATATATATATATTAAATTTATATAAGATATATAAACTAATTATATATGTATTTTATTTATATATCCTTTGATATATATCATAACCTATGAGAAAATAGGGTATATGATTATATGTTTTTTTATGCAAAAAATAAATACATAATTTATAGAAAAAAGGCATATACTTATGCCGCATAAAATCATATTCTGAAAATAAAATAAAATCATATAAGGTATATAGACAAAATCTTATATAAATATCTTTCGATATTGTATAAGCTATTGACAAATATATTATATATGGAATAAACTTGAATATCTTTCGATATCACGTAAACTATTCAAACAAATTATATAGATGTATATACACATATGGTATATGTATTTTGTGCGAATATATTTAGATATTACATAACCTACCAAATTGATGAAATTTCATCAAATATCTAAACAATTACTAATTTTTTATAATCTCTTATTGATTCAGAAAAGAGATTTAATCTCCTTGATATATTCATCAAAGCAAAAGTTGGGGTTAAAAATCCAAAAAAAAAACATCTTTTCTATTTGGGCCTAAACTTATAACTCACTTTTTCTTGTAGTTCATACAATTATTTGGACACAATTTGGTCCATGTTATTTTTCCTCGACAAGAGATCCGAGTTTATATTATTTTTGTGATAAAAAATCATCAATATGACCAAGTGGTTCAAACCATCGGCCGAAAGGAATGGTATATCAATCCAATATGATTGATATAAACATATAATACCATCATATATCAATGATTTTGGTCATAAAAATTCCATGAGTATAAAAATATATGAGCATGAAACAAGCAAAAAGTTATTATTAAGTAAGTTTTGAGATACTACATATGTCTCATAAGAATAATACTAGGCAACCTCTAATTATAAAATATGTGAAATCAATAGACAAATTCAGGGGGAGACATATTCGATCTGGAAATATCTATATTTTCTCATATATCGAACTTTGCTAGACAATTGATTGTGAATTTGTCTTGTATGACTTACCAACTCACAATTTTTATATTATTGTAACATTATAATGAAAGAAGTCCAACTATTAAACATGAATACCCTCATTAGTCAAATACCAATAGTATTCAATTCGTGTATTATTTCTTGTGTTATATACTATAATTGTTATACTTCAATACACAAAGATAAATCATGAGTACACATGGAATATAATGTTTGATCTCCAGTAATGTGTATGCAACTTAGACTTGAAAACTTGGAGAATGTTATTTTATAAAAATATCTGTAAAGTAAAATTCCCATGACAAGAGGGATAGATGAATAGGTTTTATAAAATGCATCATGATCCTCGCTAATGAACTATGAGCTCAATATTAAAAAAAAGATGCATACATAAATGTGATTTTTCAGCTTTAAAGGCTCATATGCTTCCATTGATAGTAGATCTATTGTATTGCATTTAGCATGGTCGACATTTCGATTCCAAGATTTTAAAAAATTAAGCAGTATGAGCAAGTTGACACTTCTAAAAGTTTAACACCATATTTATATTATGATGAAATAAAGTAGATAATATAACTGAAATAATAATACTTCTTTTAGAGTATCGGGTACCTAAATATTTATCATTATTGGAAAATTAGGATATATAAATCTCATTCAGTTATATTACTACACGAATATGGAATCGAAAAATTAGATTGATCATGATCACATTATATGCGCAAATGATTATATAGAATCTAATATGAAAAGCGAGGATCTTGAATTTATGTCCATTCAAAATGTCGACAAGAAAATTTTGGCCAAATATAGAAAGACGCTTCAGGGAGATTCATACCCATATGGTAAATATGAATGTATGATCTTTTATAGACTGGAAGTTTTATAAAGGACTTTATGTGCGTCTAAGGTAAACAAATTACCGATATGTTTTATGAGATATAAACATTCATATGAAAGTTTTCAAAGGAATAAAAGCGCTTAAATATAAATCCTGGGATATATAAATTAGAGTGTCATTATCTGTTAATTGTCGTATATGTTGTCATGTAGTGTGTCATGTAAATTTATGTGTTACTTTATACGTAGAATATGTGTTTATATGTGATTATGTGCATGAATATTGTTACTATTATTTGCACATAACTGATTCCTGAATTTCATATCTATGTTAATTAGATTTGTACAATTCCATCTGTCTATATATTGTTTAATTTGAAATATGATGATGTTTGAGATTATGAAGACCAAGATAAAATTCCAAACTGAAGACGATCATCGATATGCTCACATGAGGGGGAGATAAAAACGCGTTGCACCCCCTTTTTCCCTTCATCAAGATTTTTCCCACATGGTTTTTCTGAGAAGGTTTTTAACAAGGCAGAATTGAAGCGTAAAGATACCGTACTCTTTTTCCTTCACTAGATTTTGTCCAAAGGGTTTTTCCAGAAGAGTTTTAATGAGGCATATTCTTAAGGATTGAATATCCAAGGGGAGTGTTATAAACTATTTGACGTGGACATTAATCCTTAGCCCATGGACTAATAGTCCATCTATCAAGCCCAAGAAGTCAAAGTCTTATTAGGGTTTACTCTCTATATATTAGACTTTATACACTGGAACTGAAACTCTTATACGATCAATAATACCACTCTCTCTTCCTCTTATTCTTTGTTTCTTACTTTTTCTTTTAGTTTTAACATAAGAGAAGTTTAAATCATTTATCTCATAATTCGTATCTTAAATCTTTAATTTTACGTCTTTTTTTTCTTTTGTATGGGTTGGGTTTTTTTAAAAATTTGACTTCGATTTTTAAGATTTAGTTCCGATGAAAATTTGGTTGGTTGATTTTGTATTCTTTACATGTGGTATCTTGTTATTGAATCATTGTTGGATATGTTTTCTGAACGATTTTTATCCTTATTTTTTGTATCTTCGTCTACGAATTTTTTGTACCCTACTTATGGGTAACTTAGTGAGTAACTTCAATAAAGATGGGAAATCTTATATCATTGAGGAATTAAGATTCTTTCTGAATGGTTGTAAAAATTAAAATATTGCATGTGATTTGATAGCAGATGTGGTACTTATTTCAGTTCAAATAGTGTGAATATGAAGATGGGATCTTAATTAAAATATGGATGGTCTACTACTTGTGGATGAGTACTTTGTACATAGGTATTGATAAGGAGAAATGCCTTTGACCTTGTATTTTCAAAGTTTGAGTGTCCAAATATGACAGGACTATGCCGATCAAGTAAAAACTGCTTTAGTGGAAGCTCGAGCGACTCCCTAAAGATTACGAGGATAATGGAAGCAATTGGACTTTATCCATTGAACAACTGACATCACATGTTTTATCATCAGCTGCAACCTCAGATTTGTGTAAATCCTAAGTGCTTACGAAGACAAATTTAAAATTACAATTCCTTGTCAAGAATCTAGCTATACTTGTCATATGTACCTATAAATAAAAATTCCTATAAAGGTAAAACGACCCCAAAAATTTGTATAACAGGATTTATACATTGAATTCATAAGCAAAAAAGCTTTATTGCGCAAGGGTAGCACCAACAATACCAAGGGTAGCAACACTCCTAATAATCATAGAGGAAAACACCCCCAATGGTTCAATAATATCATGTTTCTTTGGTACCAAATATCAATGTGGCTTTAAATAAACCATTCTTGGTAGTAGAGATCCACTCACAAACATTGGGCCATTTGTTACAAACTCTACAACATCTATTAGTGACATGTCATCCCCTTCCAATTCCAACAGGTGCCAAATATCAACTCAGGCACTCAGGAAACTAATGATACAATATGGAGATCGGAACCAAATAAAGTTGATAGGAAGGCCAAGGTTAATCAAGCCATATCATTCTCTAGGGAAATGCTAGATGTGCAGTTTCCACGATGGTTGGTGTCTCCTGGTGTGCTATAAAATAACACCCCTAAAAAGGAAAGACACGTACCGCAAGTGTACGGGTCGTCCAAGTAATATCCGGTAAACGGGATTTCGATCTTAGGGACGGATTGGATATGACTTTAAATGTTATGTAATAAGTGTATATAGTTGTTTATATGGTACAAAAATTAAACGGGTAAATATTTGTTGGGTTTTTGTTTGAGGATCTTAAGTGCAAATAAAGTAAAGTATTAAATCAACTACTGCAAATAAATGAGACGCAACTAAATAAAGTATGAGTAGACGCAAGAATGAGAAGTAGTACTTGAGTTTCGCAAGGGTTTCACCTGAATCTATTTAATCAATGCTTTCGTTTAAGGGATGAATCGGGATTTGATATTAGTCGGGATTCGAGTTTCTCCTAACCCCCGTCAGGGTGGACTTAGGAGCTATCCTAGGGTACTACAAACCCCGTCCGCGCGATTATAGACTACCTTTGAATGTTCAAGTGTATTACCCAATTGGATATAAGATTAACTAAGTCCATCAGGATCAATAGTTTATATCTTACATCTATTACCTAGTTCTGTAACTAAACCCCCCGTCAAGGTGATCATTACGCCACTATAATGAATAGCTTAACTACTAAGTCTTATTTTTGATTCATGACTTCAAAGACAGTAAATAAATTCAAGATAATAGAAAATACTAAATACCCAATTCAAATTAAATCTTTCAATCCCAAATTTGAAAACATTAATTAAATAAATTGGGGCTCAACCCATTAAAGCGATTCTCAAGCACGAATGAATTTAGTTCATAATGGAAATTAAAGCTAAAGAAATAAAATTAAATGAACTCATGTTTATTACAGAAATAAAAGATAAGAAAACCTAATTGAGGATTGGGTTTGGCAGCGATTTGGAGAAGATGACTTTCTCCAGCTCTTAGCTTTCTCCTTTTACTTGCTTCTGACTTTCTCTCTGGCGTTTCTAACTTTTGTAAATTGAGTTGTGTGTAAAATAAAAGTAAAAAAGGTCTATTTATAAGCCTAAAATCGGACTAGGGCTTTACTTAAGTTAATTACTGAAATATTAAATAGCCCAAGTCCAATCTTCTAATTAAAATCCCGTAACTGGTGTACACCCTTCACTAAAACGATTGTAACTTTCTCAAATCAACTCCGAATTGATACGTTCAAGTTGCTAAATCTTCGTAATTCGATAAGGAACAAATCTTCTTTACAACTCATAGGCTGAATCCACGTCTAAGTCGCTCGAAATCAGCAATTAACATCAGCCTTCCAGATTTGCAGCTTCAACTTGTCAACTCTTCGGGATATTTCTTCTCGCTTTTGACTTCTTTACACGATCTAAGACTTTAATTCTCAATTACTCTCCGTGCTAGCATCATGGACCTACAAACTTTGCACTAAAACAACCCATTTAACGTGCAAAAGCTTAATAAATGAAAAATACTAAAATCCAAGGAGGAAAAATGAAAAATAACGAAGTAACACTAAAAGTCTACCAAATTAGTCAAATAATCACCCAAAATTATGTCTCCTAAGGGCATATAATTAGAACAAAAGAGGAGACATCAAGACCCCAAACTCAAACCTTTATCGTCTCGACAAAGTAAAATAAAAACAAAGGTCTAAGGTGAATGCTGATTTGCAGAAGCTAGTAAATACACCCAAAGCAACACTTAAAATAAATCTCATATAGCAAACATTAGGAATTAATATACACATACACTTATCATGCAAAATCAAACACAAATAATATCAATCTTAAAATTAACTTCACAATGCTAGAAGGTTATGCTTGTACTTATCTCAATGTGATGGCTATAGGGTGTTTATTGATCCTCACTTGCTTTGAACGCTCCACTTAGTATAATCCCTATTAGCTGAATTTTAAATTCACTATGCACCTAGGAATCACGAGACTTTATGGTTTTAGCATAGGCTTAGGGACGGTGTGGTATGTATATTTGCTAATTTGAAGTGAGCTTTTGGCTCTCTCCTCACTTACCGTCAACAACTGTCCACGAGTTTGAGTTTACACTTGAATAATGTTCTCACTCAACCCATTCGACGCGCTAATTTAACATCCCCATGTTAATCCAATACATATAAGATGATCTCAAGAAACTTCCACTTCGCCGGTTACTTTATTCTTTTATTTTTCTTTTTCACTTCTTTTCTCTTTTTTTTGTACAGTTGAAACCGGGATCCCATTTCTTACTGTATTGATTTTTTTTTTCAATCCCGGCAAAGGGTTTCAAATAATAATATCATCTGAAATTGTGCCTCAATACAAACACATATAATTCCCTCCCAATGTAATTCCCATAGATGGACCCACCACCCTAAACTCAAACTCGAGACAGGTCTCAGGATCGTGATTCAAGTGCAGTTCATATAAAAATACCTAATAACTAAGGGGATTTGGGCTTATTATTGTGGCGACAAAAGAAAGGCTTTAAGGCTTAAAATTGGGCTAAGACGAATATAATTAATACAAGGGATAAAAAGCTAAAAAGGTCTCAAATGGCTAACAAAGAACTGCCCCTATCATTTTCCTAGTTACATAGCTTGCCTCTAGTTCATATCTAAGTGGGTTCTCTACTAATTTGGACCTCACGTTCTACAAACCAAACATTTTCCTTAAGTACAAGTATACTTCTTTTTGCATTGTTCATTAATTATTCCTACCAATTACCTATGTTTGCATGCAATTAAAGTGTGTTTTATACTAATTCCTAAAGTCCACTATTTACTATCATAGATTCATCAAAAGTATGCTTAGTGGGGACATTTAAGATCTCCTACAGTCAAACGCAACCCCTAATTATTTTTTATTGAAATCAAATAAAACAAATAACACGTAAAACTGGGATGAGGTAACGAACCCCACGCCAAACTCAGAAATGAGTCATGTGCCCACGACTCGATAAAGCGATTAAACTAATATACACTACTAAATGAGGAAATGTTAGGAAAACGTATCTTAACCAGCACTACGCTGGTTACCATTGTTGTGTCCAAGTTGGGCTTCTTTCGTAAGTATTGTGTAAATGATGTGTTGCATATTGCTCACCCCAAATAACATGTTCTTCATCGTTTCCAACTATTTTGTGACGTTTTCTAAAGTGACAATCATCGCGTCTTGTTTCTCCTCCAGCACCATAATTAGAGCATAATCAAATCCAACAGATGCCTTTTTCTTGCGTGGAGGAAGTCTAGGTCTCCTCATCTCTCTTGTAGCTTCTTCATGGGCATTCTCAATCGACCTCATCGTCATTCATTCCCCTTTTTCTGTAGGTTCAATTTCCTCGCTCTTGCGTGGTATTTTTGCGTCTAAGCAAATTGCAGTTATAGTGCACGGGAACTTGAGGGTTTGTTGATGAATAAGGGATTTCTCGAATTCCATGATAGCGTTATAAATCACATGGGCAACATAAATAGTTTTCTTTTCAAGGATACACTTAATGAAAATAAGGTGTTCCCTTTTCAACTCGGAAGTGTGATTTTTGTCAAAGAAAGTAGGAACTATGAAACAAGACCATACCTTCGCACAAGGTAATAAATCACTGCTATAAACTTGGCCTGCATACCTTTCTCCTTCGGGGATGGGAATTCTTCCACGAATAAGTACTCAATCATAAAGGGAATCCCATTTGAAAGATGGATCGTTAAGTGCTTCGTGATATGGGCAAAATCCAGTCAAGATTGGTTACTTCAACGTATTTCGAATAGAAAGGTAGTACCTTTTTGCATAGGGTAATTGACTGTTTATTCACAAAGGCAAGCTTTTCGTAGAACTCACGAACTAAAGCAGGGATGAACATGAGGGTTCTCTTTCTCAATTCTTTCCAACCAATCTTGTCACACGTAATAGCATAATCTATAAAAGTACTGTTCATAATACCTGAAGGAAATCATTTCTCAACACCAAACTTCAAATATTCTACTCTATTGCGAACCCGCTCCTCCCAACTAACTACGATTCTCTTTGGCTTACTCATCTTTCTTCAAGTGAATTGTTGTTCCGGAATGGGTTCGCTAAGAATTTCCTCTTCAACTTCCTCTTCTTCAACCTCGTCTTCTTCATCTACCAAGGTGGGAATTTTGGAATTAGCCTTACTTGGGTTTTCTTTCCTGTTCATAGTAGTCTTAACCTCTTCAATCTTGCGTTTTGACCCGAATCTGGAATCTCAGTAGCTCTTTCTTGTGTAGCACCAGGATTGTTTCTTGTTCTTGGAGTATGTCTTCGAGAATAGATGAAAGAATCTGTCCTGTTTGTCATGTCTACTCACTCCACACTCAAAACATCAAAAATTCAAAAACTAGAGAAAAGTTTTGAAATTTGATGTTTTGAGGGTAGAAGGAAGAAGATTAAGGTGAGATATGAGATGGGTAAAGGCTAATAAATGAGTTTAGAAAAGATTTATGGGTTAATTAAAGGTTTGGATGAAATAAGATTCTTGGAGAAAAGTTGAATTTTGTTGATGTTTTGGAAGGATTATGAGTGGATTGTGTGTTTATGTGGTGTTTGAGGAGAGGATTTGATGATTTTGTGGTGTTTTGATGATGATATTCGCAGGTGTATGGAGCCTGAAAACGGAATAGTAGTTGGCTTGTAAAAGGAGGCAGGAATATAGGTTAAATAAGCTCCAAAACCGCCCCTACTGTTGCGCAACCGGGTTCCCGGTTTAAGGTTGCTGTGTCGGCGCGAAAATTTCTAATTTTTTTTTGCCAGACGCCAACATTGCATCGCGTTTCCACCGCGGAGGTCAGAACCTTTGGCCTTCGAAACCGGGTTCCCGGTCGGTTGGAAATGATCCATTACCTTCTCTATTCTCAAAGTGTTGACCCCTACCACTGAAAATTCTGTTTCTTCTTAGTTTCGAAGTAGAAATTATATCCTTCATATCTCTTTCTTGACTTCTTGCTCTATAATTTGAGCTGTTTCTACAGTTACCATAGTATGAGATCACCGCACCCTCTCTCATCCAGTTGTGTTGTTCTCCAAATCCTGCAAAACCTCTAGCAATTCTTCTTTTTACTACGTATACTTGGTTTAGAGGGAGGGAACTTAGCAATGTTTTCAACATCCCAATTAGTCTTACTTCTCATGTTTAAATCTTCATTGTCTCTGATTACCTGCACTGAGCATTCCCCATATTAATAACCTATGCATCCACAATTAAAGTATAGAACCGTAGCATTCTCATATTGGAAACTGATCCATGATATTCCATCATCCTGCCAAACGCACATTCTTGGTGGTAGGGGTTCATTGACATCAAATCTAATGCGAAATGTTAGGATCTTCACATCTTCTGTTACTTCAACAGGGAACTCAACATCTTCAATTTCCATGAAGCAAGTTTCCAAAGCTAGCACTGTATTCATATTCTTTTGAACTAAATCCAACCCCTTTGCCTGGACCCCAATAGAGGAGAAGTCTGTCTCAACTTCATGTGTTAAGAGAAGTTGAGGCCATTGTGTTAAACGGACGTGCATTTTGAGGAAAACTACGGGTCTAAGTTCCCAAAGTCTCTTGAACTCCTTATCACCATAAATGTACAACTTAAAAGCATTGTGTTTTACCTCAGTGAGTCTAAAGACACCTTGTACACCCCAAATTTCTGCTATATGCTTCCTAAAACCCGCTGCAAACATTTTAGTTTCCCCTAGGGTTGTAAATGAACCAAGCCGCTCGCGAGCAGCTTGAGCTCGGCTCGAAAAAAGCTTGGCTCGAGATCGTTTGTTAAGTTAAATGAGTCGAGCTCGAACCCAAAATGAGCTTGTTTGTCAAACGAGCCGAGCCGAGCCTATTCGTGAGCTTTTCAGAAAAGTTTGTGAAAAATACATCAAATTATAAACATCTATTACATTTTTTTTCAATATTTAAAACGCATTACTATATTAAAAACCCTATCTTATCCCAACACTTACCTGTAACTCTCCCCTTCTCCCTACTCATTTATAAAAGACCATTCAAAATTCAACAATACAAAGAGAGAGTATGTGATTGTATTTAATGATAGTTTACGATAGCCAATTATGTTCTAATTGAAAATATATATAATTAAAAGGTATGCAACAATCTATCTTATAATTAATCCAAATAAGCCCGAGATAAAACAAACAAAAAAGCTTTCAAGCTCGAAATAGATTTAAACAAGCTTTTGAGCTCGAGCTCGAAACACTTTTAAACAAGCTTTCGAGCTCGAGCTCGAGCTTTGTTATATTCTCACGAGACGAGCTCTAACACTAACTTCAAATATCGACTCGAGACCGAGCTCAGATTGTTTAAATCTATAAATAAATAAAAAAGCCTGCACATCTACTATTCGGCTCGGCTCGTTTATAACCCTAGTTTCCCCAAATACTCGAAGATAGAGAGCAGTTTCATCTCTGAAATTGTCAACCACTCTGGTTTTGGTTCCAATGATGAGTAAGCGCAGTTTAGGGATGTTATGTCTTTCACAAGGAATTTCTATCCCTAGTAGCCATATGATGATTAAACTATTTTAAGTGAAAACAAGAAAGGAAAAAAGAGAAAAGAGATTTAAAGTGTGAAATATGAAGAGAGGATTAAGAATGTGAAAACTCTAAGACAGATGGATGTTAAGATGATTGTAAACATATTGAAGGTACCTTTGCTGCTTGAGAAATTTCACATAAATAGCCTTAAACCTGAGGTGACAATAATTTGAGTATCTCGTTTTTCTCAATAGACATTCCAAATAACAAGGCAATGTATAGCATCATGTTTCCTTATTAGCATTCTTCCTAATGTCTGCATAAAAGAAAAACCAATATTTAAATTTCCAATTTTTGTATTTTACATGGTAGCTCTTAATGATGATTACTTTCAAATGTTCTGCACGAGAGTTTTTATTTGATTGAGATGTTATAACCCACTCCTCGTCCATGCAGTCTAGATTATAACGTAAGAGAGATAGAGAAGTCTCCTTGCTATGATAGATAATACTCATGATTTTGGCATGTTTAATCAGATTGGAAAGAAAATTAAGGACATAAAAATCATCATTACTATAACTCAGACCAAAAATAAAAAAGAAAAGACTCTTGTTCATTTTATAAACACATTGCGTGCAGTTTTGAAACTTCCGAGTTTTCCGCTCCTCAAGAACTTTTGAAGCAGTAGAAGACTCCTCGATTCCTCTAACTCTTTTTCTCCTCCTAATCCTTTCATTCCTAAGCCCCTGAAGTGTCCTAGATTCAATCGATATCTTTGAATGAACCTTAATATAAGAAATAAGTAAACCCCTAGCAAAGTGATGTAAAACCTTCCTAGTTAAGCCATCTAAAGCTAAATCCATTTGATAAGCTCGGAGAACGACGAATTTTGGAACAGAAGTCTCGGTTGCGAAAGATTTTTTAAGAAATTTAAGGGAAAAAAAACTGATAAAAATTCTAGGTTTTGGACGATGAGAGTACTTTTTTAGAGATATACAATGTAGTCCCTTTTTACAATATCAAATACTCATTTACGCTTCCACTAAGGAGGAAAGGAAAATCTGTTCTTACCACATACTAAATTAGATTTGACCAAATATTAAAATAGTTTCAAATAAAACAAAATCCGTATAAATACAAAAAAACAAGTGGTGAAATAATCACTGAGCACATATTTAGAGAGCCAATGGACATCGAAACCGTTCAATGTCAGGCACCGATCACTAGTCATCGCTGGAGGTGGCGCTGGGACTGTCCAGAGAGTCTCTGAGTTTGAAAGTCTTTGAGCTTGAAAAGTCACAGAGTGTGAAAGTTGTTAAACATGCAAAGTCTTTGAGTATGAAATATCTAAGTATTAAAATACTGAGTCTGCTCAAAATATTCTTTGAGCATATAAATATTTTTATTAGAAGTGATTTTTTAAATTTTACATTTTTTTATTCGAAGATTAACAATGAAATTATTTTACCATGTGCTTAGAATTGTTATGTTATATTACAAAAAAGGTAGAAATAGATTAAATTTTGACGCTAGAAGAAAAAGGAAATAAAATTCATCTACCTAGGGATGACGACAATGCACTGATGCCAACAACCTGACATTGACTAACGCCATCCTCTTCAAACTTGAACACAGCCATGGAGTCTTTTCATTAAAGCTATGGCAAAAACCTGGCCAAAACCCCAACTTAGGCGCCATTCTAAACTACCAACCACAAAGGCACCCTTGAATGGTCTCGTCGAACACATGGCTCTTATTTGCAAGCTTTGTCCATATGTGAGATTCATTCATGGATAATGCGACTCCACAACTCTGATTTGAAAACACCAGACACGAAACCCTACCTGTAACCACCACCACCACCACTGTGCTTGAACCCTAGCATCTGAGCTCCGATTCACGAACAACCATGGATGATGTTTGCTGAGCTTCAATTTTGAACAACCATGGATACACCTAGATCCTAGCGCTGCACCACCTCTACCACCGTCAAACCACCATAAAAGAGTTTTCTCAAGGGAGGGTGGGATGGGGGTGAGAATATTTTCAGAAAATTGGATTTTATGTAATTTAAGTTTAAAATTTATGTGTATAATTATATATATAAGAGATTTTTAAAAGATAGTAGAATTTAGGACTTTTAATCTTTAACTTGATTTCATTAACTTTTAGGGTGATTGATCTAAAAGGTCGATGCGAAAAAACTGTTGCCTAAAAAGGTTCATACAAACCACTCGTAATCCATTAAAAAAATACACACAACACGTTTGAAAAGGTCACACAACCCATTAAAAAATATGCAACTTATTGAAAAAAATCATTTATTAGTTTATAATTTCTGATGAAACACAATAAAAGAGAGTTACTTTTAGATTTTAAGGAAGACATTTTATAATTCAATACAACATGATAAATATATAATTTGAATAAGATAATTTTTTTTTTAATTTATAGTATAACTATAAGAAATCGACAAATAATTTTAAAAAGAAAATATATAATATAAATGGATGATATAATAAAAAACTTTTCTTAAAAGTTATCTATTCCAAGTCTTTATCATTTGTTTGAACAAAAGAGGAAAAAAAACAATCCTTTACTATCATCTTCACATTTCTCGATCCAAATATCTAGCACCAAGAAATTGCTAATACTAATGAAAAATGGTCGGTATTTTCGGTCTATTAAAATAGTCTATATTTTTAAAAATAATAATCTAACAAAATTATATATTTTAAAAAATAAAACATTTTTATAACTTATCACTATTATCTTAGATTTAAAATTTTTAATAACAAAATTATACAATTATAAGTTACTAAACAACATTTTTTAATATAACACAAAAAAATCTTATCGAAATGGTTCAGTGAAAAAGATGTAGTGAATATATGTCAATTTCATTAGCCGTCTATTTTAATAGTTAAAGATACTTTGCTTTTTATAAGAAATCTTATTTTGCCACCATTTTTAGTCTAAATCATGTGCAAATATAGTTTAAAATTCATGTTTGATCTCCAAATATGAATGACACTGCAACAAAAGGTACAGACTAAAAATTGGATGGTATATATAATATTGGATCCGTTTTCTGATATGTGTGATGGTAATTTTAATTCAAGAAACATTTATTTTTTGAATGTGAAATCTCAAGTATGATTTAGAGGGATATTCAAAAGTGACCTGATATCACTAAAAACATGAGTATCATTTCAAACTCTTTTAAAAAATAAAAAATAAAAGACGGAAAGAAATTGAAAAAAAGAAAAAATCACATCACCTTTACATTAATAATATATTTCATTTTGCGAGCGATGAATAATTAGTGTATTTTTTAGTGAAAAAAGAGATTTATATTAAGAGTAATGATATATGTCACCCCTTTTCATGTCACTCTTTTATCACCCTTCTATATATATGTATTGATTTCCTTGAATAAAAGATAGAGAAAAATTAAATAGGATAGAGAAATCAATTCATTGGTCCATGTAGGCATACACATAGGAGGTGATAAAAGGGTGATTAAAAAAGGGTGACAAATATCATTACTCTTATATTAATACAGAAAAGTCAGTCCACACTGATAAAATAAAAGTAATACGTACCACTACAAATGATAAGGTAAAAGTCAAAGAAAAATATTTCCATCCAATCTTGGATGGTCCAACACCAATCGTATTATGACACATACCCCATGTTTATGTCATACAAAAACTAATTATAGTAATTATCTAATTAATCTAATGACATGTGTTTTATCAATATAATTAATGGTTATGATGTTAATATTGGACCATCCAATATAAAATGAAAGTCTTCCCTTCAAAGGAAAATATTGAATTTCTCATAAGAAAATATATCATTTTACCAATAAGTTAACTTATGATTCATGTTATTTTACTGAATTCAAATATATAACTATGTATATATAAAAAATTAATTCTGTAAAAAACGGGTCTTTAAAAATACCAATTTTTTAAAGGCCTAAAGCAGTTGCTTCCTAGGCCTATGCCCAAGACCGACCTGAGTCAATCAACATCCAATAGCAAATTACAACATCAATCAACTAAGTTTGTAATATGTAAATAACATTAATTTATATTTTCGGTCTTTTTTAATACATATGAGAGACACTTTGGACTCATACCATTACAAAATCAATCAACTAAGTTTGTAATATGTAAATAGGAAAAAAATTCAATCCAATATTAGATGGACCTATATTAGGATTAGTTATTTATATTATGACACTCGCCCATGTTTATAGAATTTCATAAACTAATCTATAAACATATGTCTTGTTATAATATCCAACGATCCTAATTTATATATTGGACCATCCAATATTAGATGGAAGTCTTACCCAGGTAAATAACATTAATTTAAATTTTCGGTTTTGAATACTAAAGTTTGGCTCGTACCGTTTTTTTTGGACGGGTGAAAAGGAAAACGTACAAACCAAAAAACCCACAAATTAACCTATGCCTAACTTCGAGAACCGATTCAAAATATTGTCCGTGTTGACGTAGATATCAGATGCCCTGTGTCTGGCTTCTTTCGCTAGAAAATCGGTTCCAGTGTTGAATCGTCGTGGTATGTGGTTGAAATAAACTGATCCGGATCCCTGGGCTAGTTGACGGATGTGATTAACCCACGGTCTGAGCTCCCATCTAGCTACCGAGACTTGCTGGATACCTCGAATAAGATCGAGGTTGTTAGAGAAAATCGTTTTCTCTTTATTCGGCCATTTCTGTGCAATATCGAGAGCACTAACAATTGCCTGTGCCTCCCTTATGGAACTGTTTTTGCACGCCGCCGTGGTTTGGTGTCTGATTCGCGACCCATCGACTTTGTTGTGTTGCAGAATACCAATTCCAGTGGGGAAGTGTGGTTGTGTGAAGGATGCGACACAAGAAAACGCAATGTTAGTATTGAACTCAAGATCTGTATTGATAGTCGCCAAGTCACTGTGTTGTACGGGGTGATCGTCGCCCTTTTCAAACCAGTTGTTCCCAAAGTGTTCGTGGATGTTAAACACCGTGAGTCAGATTATCTCCGTATAGTCTACCTCGCAATTTGAGTGTTTGCTTCGCATCTTTTCTTTCCAGATATTCCAGATCATAAGTAACAGGTACGAAATGACAACTTCTTTCTTCCATACTCCCTCAGTATAGGTCTTTACCATATTCAAAAACCAAGTTCCCAAATCGTGTTCTTCTGATTCGATGTGAATCTGCAGTGCCGATCCAGCCCATATGCGTTTAGATAACCCGCAAGTTAGAAGCAGGTGTTCAACTGTTTCATGCTCCGCACAACACTATCGATAGTTACTTTGTACGTCGCATTTCCGTTTTTTGAGATTTTTGCCTGTCGGGATAGCATTATTTTTACAAGCTTTCCAAGAAAAAAATTCTAACCTTTGTCGGGACGTTTGACCACCAGATTGTCTTCCAGATTAAGTTCTCGGTCGGTATGCCGACTGATTGTTGTGGTGTCTCGTAAATCGCATGATCTGTAAGGACTTTGTACCCAGTTTTCGTCACGTAGTCGCCGTGTGTTGCGTAAGGCCAAATGAATTTGTCGGTGGCATCAGTCGGCAAAACCTTCTCTCTAAGTATTACCGGAATGATAGGACTAGATAATAGCTCACTTAATAGCTCCGTGTTTTAATTTGTAGTGTCATTGATCCATAGCTCATTTAGATGTTCAAGAGTGCATCCGTCTGGTCGTTCGAGTTTCCATGGAGAATCTAACCATTTATCTGTCCAAATATTAATCGATTTTTCGTTCCCTATCTGATATTTCCCATATTGTTTTAACATATCTCTGCCCTCAATTAAACTTGCCCATGACCATGTTCGAGACTGTCTTAACTTAACTTCGAGAAAAGTAGTTTTCGAAAAGTAAATACTTTTTTTGGAGGCGTGCTGCCGGAGTGTCTGGGTTGTTGAGAATTCGCCATGCTTGCGAAGCGAGTAAAGCTGTATTCATTTGTTTAAAATCTTTAAAACCCATACCCCCGATAAGTATACTCATTGCTAATTTTTCCCAAGCCAGCCAATGTATTCGTGATTTGTCGCCGTAGTTCCACCAAAAGTTTGAGATTGCTGAAATCAATTTGTTACAGAAGTAATCGGGAAGGAGAAAATCGACATGTTATACGAGGGTAACGCTTGAAGGACGACTTTGATGAGAATTTCTTTGCCTCCCTCTGATAGTAGGTGTGCTTTCCAGCCTCCTGTTTTGTCAAACAGCCGCTCTGCGATCCATTGTAGTGATTTAACCTTAGTTTGTTTATGGCAGAGCGGGATACCAAGGTATTACCCAAGATCTTCTTTTTCCTAGATCGCTAGTCGTGTTGTCACCTGTCTTCGTTGTGTTTCTGGTGTATCTCTGCTAAAGTAAATCGATGATTTTTGATAGTTTATTCGTTGACTGGATCCCTTGCAGTATTTTGAAATACAGTCGTCACTATTTTCAATGACGTAGTCGTCAAGGGTAAGAAAGAATAGAGAGTCATCTGCAAATAAAAGGTGAGAGACAACCGGACAATTTTGTGTAATCTATATTCCTTTAAGGGCATTTTGTCTAACCTTAATATCAACTAAACTAATAAGAGATTCAGTCATCAGGGAGAATAAGAAGGGGGAAAGTGGATCACCTTGTCTAAGTCCTCTACGTGGTGAGAATTTGCGTAGTCTTTCTCCGTTAAAATATAGTTGAAATGTAACCGAGGATAAGCAATTCGAGACCCATTGAATCCATTGATTATGAAACCCTAATTTATGTAGGACAAGAAGTACGAAATCCCAACGTACCTGGTCATATGCTTTGGCCATGTCGAGCTTAATTGCTGCCATTGGTTTGGGATTTTGCCTTTTCTTTTTCATGTAGAACGAAATCTCCTGCGCGACTAAAATGTTGTCTTGAATGGCCCGACCTTTGATGAAAGCGGTCCGGGTCATGGAGATAATATCTAGCATGAATTCCTGTAATCTGTTTGCTAAAATCTTTGGGATTATTTTATAGCCAAAATTGACGCAGGAGATTGGTCTGTAGTCTCCTACTCCTTCTTGAACGTTTCCTTTCGGTATCAGGGTAATCAGTGTTTCATTTAACTTGTCGAGAGAAATATTATTGTCGAAAAAATCTTGTACTATTAAGAAAACATCATATTGTATGATGTGCCTGAATTCTTAATAGAACTTACCGTTAAAATCATCAAGTCCAAGAGCTTGTACCGTTTTTATACTTAATTTTTTTTTGTCAAAATACCGTTTTGTACTCGGTTCATATATATCACCTATTACTTCTTACGTCTAAATTAAATAATGTAATCTTGTTATTTATAATTTATCCTTTTCTCTCATTTATTCAAGGTCACCTAAGCTGATACATAGCATTATTGACAATTAACAACCTGACATTAATACCCTTCTTTGTAATCTCTGCAGTGTGCTGCGTTATATCCCCACCGATATATAGAGATATATACACATTTTCACGCACAAAACACATACCTATATACACATATACACTGATTGAACAAAATTCAAAAACTCTTGGAAAGATCCTCTGTAAGTTTTTCTCGATAATTTCAAAAAAAATGCAACTTGTCTATTTTTTTCTTCTAAATAATTTATGTGCGGTGATTTTCCTTTATGTTTTACTTTAGATCTGTTTACGTTAACAGTGAATTGAGATATAATTTGAATTTATAAGCGGTGTTGATCTTTCATTTTCATGAAATTGATTGTTTTGAAATTCGGAGTATAGAAAATGCTGACTTTTTGAAGAATTTTCTTTGAAAGGGAGATGAAGAGGTCGAGAGAAGAACAGCACCCTGGCTCGAAGCGTCCATTGCTCACTTCTCGTGCTGAATCGTAAGTATTAATCCCTATTATGTGTGTATCGGGTCTGAGAGTTCTGTTTCTCTGTTCATTTTCTTCTTAATTTATGATTTGAAGTTAAATTCTGGTGCTTTTGATGTCAATTTTTTTGATTTCTCCTTTTTATGATGAAAACCCGATTATATATCAAATTTTTAATTTGTCTAATTATTCTTGTTCAACTAATTGGTGGAATTTGAAAAAACTTTTGTCTCTTTTAACAGTTCCGCTTTTGAAAAAGCTTAAATTTTACATTTGCTCATGAATTTTATCTGTTGTTGGGTAAAAGATGATATTTTTCGGTACAACTTTGCTGAAATTTTTTTGTATTCATATTTATAGTAATTGCAATTTTTGTCCCAGCTTTATGTAAAATAGCCTGTGTTATACACCTCCACATGGGAAATTAGCTATTTTGGAATAACATGATTATATCTGCTACTCTTTGAAATGCAGGGGTATATTTGGTAATTTTGTATAACACAGAGACCAACAAAGCTGTTTACCCTTCAATTATTTTTATCATTTGAGTTGTTTCGTCATATGTATGAAGCTTTAAGCTATAATATTCTAATTGTACTTAATTGTTCTTTTTATCTTTCTCATGATGAAACTTTAGTCAATCTCAAACAATGTCTGGAAGGGCCCCACAGAAATTATCAACAAATGATGCCCTTGAATATCTGCATGAAGTAAAGGAAAGGTTCAGACAAAGCATGGATAAATACGATGAATTTCTACAAATCATGAGAGAATTCAAGTCTCAAAGGTTTAATTTCATTATTAAATTTTTATGGCTTATTCTGTTATTCACCTCGTAATTCACTTTTTAACTTTATTTTTATTTTTTTTATCTCAATGTGCATTCACAGTATAATGACAGCTGAAGTGATAGTAAGAGTTAAGGAATTATTTAAAGAGCATCGAGACTTAATTCTAGGGTTCAATACCTTTTTACCTAAGGGCTCAAAAATCACCCTTGAAACTGAGAATGAGTTACCTTTGCCAAAAAAGCCAGTAAATTTCGAAGAAGCAATTGGTTTTGTCAACAAAATTAAGGTGAAATTTGAAAAGCATCAAAAACTATTTCATAAATTTCTACAAATTATTAAGTTTTTGCTCTAATAAATTTTTCTACTTTTAGGTAAGATTCCAAGGTGATGATCAAGTTTACAAAACATTTCTTAATGTTTTGAACATGTATAGAAAGGAAAATAAATCAATTAAGGAAGTTCATCAAGAGGTACTTTTATTATTTTATTATTAATTTTTTTGTTATAGAATTAATATTTTTTTTACTACACAGGTAACTGTTCTTTTCAGTGATCACCCTGATCTGTTGAGTGAATTTACTCATTTTTTACCTAACATAACAACCATAACTGGAAAAAATCCTATGGTTCGTGATGAAAAACGCTCTCTTATGATTGGTTCAAGGCCTACAAATGTTCAAAAGGTAGTTATTTTGTGTTTAATAAGGTAATATATACATATATATATCATGCTTTTTGTTTGTTTAATTTACAGAAAGCTACTACTTCATATGCTGAGCGTGAATTTAGTGTTGAAAGGCCTGATTTAGAGAATGAGCATAAACGTGTTGAAATTGAAGGTGAAAGAGAAAACATTGATAAAGATCAGATTAATGGATCTGATAAGGGACCCACTTATTCAACCAAGGATAAATATATGGCTAAATCAATTCAAGAACTTGATCTCTCTAATTGCAAACGAAGCACTCCTAGTTATAGACTTCTTCCTAAGATTGTAAGTTTTATCAAGTTGTTTTTTTACTTATTTACCCCTGAGATTACACTTTATTTTGCAGTATCAGATTCCTTTAGTCAGTCAAAGAACAGAAATTGGTGCTGAGGTGTTAAATGATCATTGGGTCTCAGTTACTTCAGGAAGTGAAGATTACTCGTTTAAGCATATGAGAAAAAATCAATATGAAGAAAGCTTGTTTCGATGTGAAGATGATAGGTTCGTAAATTTTTTTAATTTAATTCTTTTTGAGTACCTTATTAATTTGTGTTATCTATGGTTTCAGATTTGAACTTGACATGTTATTAGAGTCAGTAAATGTAGTTATAAAGCGTGTTGAAGAGCTTTTAGACAAAATAAACGATAATTCGATTAAAACAGAGCCTATAATTCGCATTGAAGATCATTTTACAGGTGCGTTAATAATAACTAATGGTAAAACACTCAATAAATACTGATTATTTCACACTTTTTGTATGTTTTAGCTCTAAATCTAAGGTGTATTGAGAGGTTATACAATGAACATGGACTTGATGTAATGGATGTGTTACGAAAAAATGCTGCACTTGCTTTACCTGTTATATTAACGCGTTTGAAGCAAAAACAAGAAGAGTGGGCAAAATGTAGATATGATTTTAATAAAGTATGGGCTGAGATTTATTCAAAGAATTATCATAAATCACTTGATCATCGTAGCTTCTATTTCAAGCAACAGGATACAAAATGCTCGAGTACTAAAGGTAATTGAAGCAGATTTATCATGAAAAACAGGGAGATATTTAATTATTTATATCTCAATTCGGTCTCTTTTTGTTTTTTTGGTAATACTACAAATATACTTGTTGAAATTTTGTTTAAGTTTGTGAGAAAAATCACAAGTCATTGTTTTGACCTTGATACGGAGGTTTCAGGATATGGAGGGCTATAAGATTATAAAACTCAATCTGCTTCTGTTTTTTGATATTTTATAAGGTTTTGTTATAAAATAAAATACCAGTTGTACTTTCAAAGTGCAACTAAAACTGAAAAGAGATGTTTTTTAATAGTATGAATTTCCTATCTTTTTATATACACATTTAAGTATCCATATTTCTGATATAGAAAAAATTACGAAGAATCTATGTCTAATATAGAAAAGTATTACAAAAAATGCCTGCCATGTTTTGCATGTCTAATATAGGTCCCTGTATTATTGCACAAAATGCACTATATTATGCAAAAATTGCACTATTGGTCCTGCCAATAATATATTTTTTTAAACTAGTTACATTATAAGTTCCCTATATTATACAATATAACCTATATCTTATTAT
This sequence comes from Nemophila menziesii, assembly GCA_029959085.1. Lineage (NCBI taxonomy): Eukaryota > Viridiplantae > Streptophyta > Magnoliopsida > Boraginales > Hydrophyllaceae > Nemophila > Nemophila menziesii. The sequence goes on from JARWIR010000008.1 coordinate 10,766,279, forward strand.
ACAAAAGCAAACTATTCGTAGAAATATAATTATTAAAAGCGCGATATATAGTTAAAGTTGGTAAGTGAAGTAAATTTTTTTTTTTTTTGTGGCTCCTCCCCTACAAACATCTTTGTTTTTCCCAGTTTGAGAGAGAGACAAGTTTTTTCACATTGATGAACTTATATAGAGAAGTTCTAATTAGGCTTTAGTGCATCAAAACTCTTACGAGACTCTCCAAATAGGTTTAGTATTAGAAGGAAAAATTCACGTTTAACAGTGTGCGAAAGGTCCTTGTCAATGTGTCTTACCTGATGACAAATTAATTAGGGTAAGTAAATAACGAGAAATATAAAATATCGAGTTGTTGAAGATTGAATAAGCCAAATTCAAAAGTAAGAAGTACCTAGTTATGTCGAAACTCGAAAGAAAGTTCTTGGGGAAACCAAAGTGAAGTAGCTATATCTTTATTTTGGCGATAAATCTTGGATTACTCCGAAACTTGTTATTAAAAACACGAGTTTCGGAAATTAGGCACATTTTCTTGTGATTAAACAGTAAAATTAGGAAGGATAGAGTTGAAAACTCGTACATATAATTGAACATCTCATGGGAGATTAGTAACTAACAACTACAACTCTAAGAAAGAGATCATATGATATACGAGTCAGTAAAAAGTTTTTATTGCTGATTAATTCATTAAAAGATTTGGTCAAGTCTAGCTAATTGTGCCATAAAAAACCGATACTTGCTCTATTGGCTAGACTCTAGAGCACTCTATAGTAAGTAAAAATACTCGGATCGAATCTTAACCAAGCCATTATTAATGTTTATCACCTAATATAAATCTCTGTGTATTTATGTATATTTACTCTTTGACAGCTTATTATAAATGTTTACATGACAATTTTGGTTAATATGTTTTACTGCTCGTTTTTACAAAACAATTGTTAATTTCGCATCTGCTTTTATATGGTTATTTCTTTTCGTTTCCTAGTTTCTTACTTTTTTTCGCTTTTATCAGTTACGGAAATTTCTTTTACGCTCCATATATGTTAGTTTAGTATATTTACCTAATTATTATGCCAACTTTCCTTTAATTGTCCACGACATTATATCAAAATCGCGAAAATCCCCACTATAAATGTGTTATCTTTTCGCGAGTCAAACACGATTTGGCTCGATAAAATCTAATTATTTGTTGAATTTTGATTTATTCTCATTAATTGCTTCTTACGATTTTCCATTTATGCAGCATTATTAGCTGAAATAAAGGATATAAGTGAAAAGCAAAGAGAAGAAGATGATGTAGTAGTATGTATTGGTGGTGGATATAGACAACCTCTTATTCCAAATATAGAATTTGAGTATCAAGATCCAGATATTCATGAAGATTTATTTCAGCTTATTAAATATTCTTGTGGTGAATTTTGTTCATCTGAACAATTAGATAAAGTTGTTAAAATTTGGACTACTTTTCTCGAAACACTTTTAGGTGTTCCATCTCGTTCACAAAGTAGTACACAACCTTCTAAAGACCTTATTAATCAAAAAGAAAATGAGAATTCTCATGTACTTACACCTATTACTAATCTAAATCAATCAAGTCCTTCCATAGTTTGCTTACAAAATGGTGATAATATTGTTAAAGATAATTCAGATAAGAAGATTGATACTACTTTATGTAATACTTCTCAACTTGATCAAAAACTGATTGAAAACACTTTGCTTGAACAAGTGGGCCATAAGGAAACTGAAGTAGAAATTAATCCAGAGAATCTTTCAGGTTTGAAAAGCTTAAATTTTTCTATATCGAGTGTATAATAGTTTTGAGCTTATATTTATTCTTATTTTTAGGTCCTTGTGCTACTACTCCATTACAACTAGGTATTATTGCTGATCCTAGAGATGTGTCAAAGGTATGAATAAAGTGAGTTAAGCAATTTTTGTGTCAATTTCTTATTGTATTTAATATTGCAGGGTGATAATTTTGCAAGTAATATTTCACCAATCAGTAAAATAGTACCACAAGGAATGAAAATCGAAAGAGAAGAAGGTGAAATATCTCCAAATGGAATAATTCAAGAGGAAAATCTTCCAACTTATGAGACAGTAAATAATACTAAAGATGATATAACTAATAAAGAGATTAAAACAGATGAAGATTGTGATGAAAGTAATCATAGATCATCTGAAGTTAGTGAAAATGCTTCACAAAATGTTGAAATTTCAGGAAGTGACTCAGGAGATGCTGAAAATTTCTCACCTGAAGAAGATGAAAATCATAACAAGCCCGAAACTGAGCCCGAAACTTCACCTGAAGGCCCTATTTTACCCTTTTCAGATCGGTTTTTACAGACAGTTAGACCCCTTGCTAGACATATCCCTGTTTCATTACAAGATAATGACAAAAATTCTCGTATATTTTACGGTGATGATTCATTTTATGTGCTTTTTAGGCTACATCAAGTAAGTTAATTTGTTTGTGCCCCTTCTTGTGTTACTGTTTGTGACTTTTTGTTAACTTTAACAGACTTTATATGAAAGAATACAAAAGGCTAAGTTATATTCTTCATCAGCTGAAAATAGATGGAGAGTTTCAAATGATATGAACTCTACAGACTTGTATGCAAGGTGTGTATATCATTAAATGTTGCGTTTTAATGACTTTTTGGGGCTGTTTTTAATTAACTTTTTTTTAATGGTGTAGATTTATGACTGCACTTTACAATCTTCTAGATGGTTCTTCTGATAATGGAAAATTTGAAGATGATTGTAGATCGATAATTGGAACACAATCTTATGTTCTCTTTACTTTAGACAAACTCATATATAAATTAGTTAAACAGGTAAGTAATGAGTATAAATGTATTCAAAATTTATATATATAAATTTAGGTGATTTAAATTTTTATTTTTGTAGCTACAAACAATTGCAAATGATGAGACAGATAATAGACTTCTTCAACTTTACGCATATGAAAATTTACGTGATCCCGCAAAATTTGCTGATGTAGTTTATCATGAAAATGTTCGTGTTATTCTTCATGATGAGAATATTTATCGAATTAAATGTGTAAGTCTTTTTCTGATTATGTGTTTTAATTTGTTGGGATTATTATAATTATAATTTTTTTGTTTTGTACATCAGAAATCTGTACCTACACGATTATCTGTACAGCTCATGGATTGTGGGAGATATAAGCCTGAAGCTACTACTGTTTCAATGGACCCGAATTTCACAGCTTATTTGAATAGTGATTTACTTGTTCCTGAGAAAAAGGAGATACCTGGAATATACCTTAAGAGGTATGTATATATATATATATATATAGAACTATAGAAGGTCTCGTAAATGTATCAGTTCTAGTTATGTATTGATTAATTGCTTGTGTTTAAAGGAATAAGAGACGAAATTCACGAGGAGATGAAGCTTCTGCTTTCAGTGAGGTTATGGAAGGTGTAGTAATAATAAATGGTCTGGAGTGTAAGATAGATTGTACTAAATCAAAGGTAGTTTAAGCGTAATTATAATGTTTTTTCAACATGTTAAAGATTTTGTTGTAATGTGGTTAAGTTTGGGATTTATGTAGGTAGCTTATGTTCTGGACACAGAAGATTCTTTGTACAGGACGAAAGATGGGAAAAGAATGTTGTACCATAATGTATCATCCAAGGGTAATTCTTCAAATGGTTGTACCAAAAGAGGGAATAGAATCTGTAAATTGATGATTAGTTGAGGAAGTATGTAAATCAATAATCATCACTGTCTGTGTCTTATGATGTTCTTTAGGTAGATAGATTTATTGCACTAGATAAGAATTGGCTGTAGAAGAATAGAGCTTGTGTGCAATTTGTTGTTGTTTTAAAGTTATTGCTCAGTAATTAGGTAATAAACCTTAATAACAACAATTAGATGAGATGTATGCTTACAATATTATCATTAACTATTGTCTTGGAAATTTTGAACCATAATATGTATATATATTTCTCATTTCTCATGTTGAATACATATTTATTTGTTTGGCTTTTATTTTTCTTTAATATTTATTGTGTTTTACCCTCTATTTGTGGATGTGGTGTGCATGGGGGACTTGCATCCTATGATATATAAATCCCTAATTAGGCCTAACCACCAATTTCTCTTTTAAAATTAGGCTGAACAATTTTTTTCCAATTATAGGTTTTTTGACAAAAAATGTACAAAAACACCCAATAATATTTACTTAAAAGATAAAAATTAAATTACACTTACCCAAAAATCTAACATTTCCCTTTCGCTTTCTCTAAGTCCTGCGCGCCACTACTCCGCTCCTCTCTTTCCCTCTCTAAAGAACGATAAGTTACCACACTTCTATTGTCGGAAAACATGAAAGAATTCGATCAACACCGCCTATAAATTGAGATATATGTTCCTTATTGGAAAACATGAAAGAATTCGATCAACACCGCCTATAAATTGAGATATTTGTTCCTTATCGGGAGGCAGCCTTAACGCTACTTAAATAAACGGCAAGCTTTACCGGTAATCATATTGCATCGAAAATATGCGAGGTTTAGCATCTAATTTTGATCGTTGCTGCATATTTTGCGATTCCAATTGACATTTTTTGGATTTGCAGTTTGGTTAAGTCGGAGTTGTCTATTAATCGTCGAAGTTGCATGTCCAACAACAATGGTGGTAATAAACTAAACAACTAATATATATTTATATTATATTAATTATTATAAAATTAAATGAAAATGGTATTTTAAGAAAGGAAAATAATTAAAGCAGACAAAAGATACAGAAGGCGATCAACTTTCATGAAATCTTATTATGTGAACTCAGCGACGGAAGAAGCGAGAGCGGTGCCTAATACAATTGTCAGGCTAAAGATTTCTTTGAGAATGATACAATTATTTTCTCAAGTAATTCAAGATATTAGGTCGCTGTAAGTTACGCGATAGTAGGTCCGCCGCTCTTATTGCTTTTTGATTGAGTTTCTGATTAGAGATTATGGTAACATGTTCTTTCGTCACCTCTCACGGCGCATATACCCCTAGACGGAGGACCGAAACTGGAGTGTCCATTTACATCGAGACCCTTTTCTCGAGACTAGGGATTGACTGATTGAGTCCAAAAGAAATAGTAATGACTTAAATTTTGGAAAAAAATAATAAACAAGATTTATAGTAAAAATTAAAATTTGAGGAAAATACAAATTAGATCCCAACTTTCACCAACTTTCCAATTAAAATCCTAGTTTCTTTTTTAAGTCCTAGTTCTACCTTGCTGGTTTGACATTTTCCCATTTTACCCCTCTACGTTATGGGTACGGACCCAAGCCGAGTTTTATCATGCTCTAATTTATACCGTGCTGGGTACGGACCAAACACATTTTTTGCAATTAGTTTTTTAAGTTTTTTAACCAAGCTTTTTAAGTCACATGGGGGCAGACCCATATCTGTCAAAATTTTCTGGGCTGTACCCATTAAGAAGAACTTTAAAATACACAAAGTAGATATAATGTGGGGGGGGGGGGGGGGGGGGGTTTGGCCCCATTATGAACAAAAAACACCAAAACGGTTTTTTCCAAGGCTTTTTAGTCTTTTTTATTAAGTATAAAGATATAACTCATATATGGGCTGAACCCATTACCACCAAAATATACACTTGGGGCTGGCCCAATAATAAAAAAAAAAATTCCAATACAACATTTTGCAATACAACTGAATGGGTCTGGCCCAACAACACAGTACAACAAAACTCTAAGCCCACAGGGGGCTGTACCTTTACTGAACAAAAAAACTCTAAGCCCAAATAGGGCTGGACCCACTAACCAATTTGAGCCCAATGGGGCTGGACCCAAAACCCTGCGAACGCTGCAGTGAGGCACCGACGATGGAGGAGCGACAAACTGGATCAACGACGAAATGTAACAGAGATGGAGGACCGTTGCACCGAGGCGGCGGGCTTACAGCGCTGCAGTGAAGCGCCGAGGATGCAGAGGTGGGGGTTCGAAGATCTGGTGTGCTCAGCGTGGTGGTGCTCGAGATCTGGTGGGGTCTGGTGTCGCTGCAGTACAGCGGCGCAGCGCGAGGTGGTTCTTCACGGAGGTGGCGCGAGGTTCTGGTGACGGAGGAGCAGATCTGGTTCTTCACGGAGGTGGATTGGTGGTGCAGTGTTGATGAAGGTGGGGGGCTTGATGCAGCAGCGGCAGTTTTCGCAGGGGTGGGTTTGGTGGTTCTGCAGCAGCGGCGAGGGCTTGGTGGTTTTAGGGTCCATTAATGTGGTGGTGGTTTTCTGCTTCGAAGGTGATGGGGGGTCGGTGATGAAGGTGGTGGTGGGTTACGTGATGAAGGTGGAGGTGAGTTGTTAGGTGGGGGTGGGGGTGGGTGGTAGTGGTTCGGTGATGAAGATGGGTTTGGGTGGGGTTGGTGTTGCAGATCGGCATGGTGAGGAAGGTGGAGGTGGGTGTGGTTCGCTGGTAGAGAGAGAGAGAGAGAGGGGGGTGGGGGTTTCCGAGCTCCTAATGGTGTTTGTGTCCAGCTTTTTGGTTGGTCACTGTGGGGATAAGGGGATGGGGGTATAGTTGGTATATTCCTTATTAGTTGGATTAGTTAAGAAGTTAGTTGGGTTAGGGATTTTAAATGAAAATAGGATGAGTCTTTGGGCCTTTAATACTGAATACCCCTTAAAATCTTGGCATAGAGAGATAGGCCTTAGGAATTATCTCAATTTAGTTATCAACTACGATAATGATTTTAGCTTACAATAAAAAGATTTATTTAAAAAAAGGAAAAATAAAATGTGTACCCTTTCCTTTCATTTTCTCGTCTCATACAGACGGCAATAAGCAGAGACCTACCCAAGCCTAAATATAACACCGCTGTCCCTATCCCCACCTCCACCCCTAGCGGCGGTTCTGTTAGGGGAACACAAAATAATGGCAAATTGTTGTACTATTTCTTCTTCAACTTGTTATTCAACATCAAGAATCAGCTTCCGTCCTAGCACTACTAATAACACCAAATCAAAAACATTACCATTTTCATTATCCCAATTCCCTCTCTTAACATTCCCTTGTCGTTTTCGAGTTTCTGCCCGTAGTAATAATAGTGCTGATAAGAAAGAAGCGCAAAAGAATCTGGCCAAGGTGGAAGAAGAAGAAGAGGTAGAGGAAGAACTGCCATGGATACAGGACAAGGCATTAGACCTTGTTGAGTTCACGGGTTCCGTTACACAAACCATTCCGGGTCCTCGAGTGGGTCGGACCTCCTTACCTTGGTTACTGGCTCTGCCATTAGCGTACTTTGGTATTACCTTTATTATAGCTGTTGTCAAGACTGTCAAGAAATTCACTTCCCCTAGAGAGATTCGTCGCAAATTGGTCAATATCTTCTACTACTTAACTTCGATTAGAATATCTATCATTTCATTATACAAATGTATTTTAGTACAGTTGATACATATTGGCCGTATGAGTGTACTTTAATATTATATTATACCTGTTTGTTGTATTGCCTCATAGAGAAAAATCTTCTCAGGTAAATAAAAATGCGGAGTTATGCAAGTCTGTTGATGAACTAATTGCTCAAGGGCAAGATTCAGTAAATGCATTAGCTTTGAAGGGATTAATGCAAAAGGTATTACTAATTTCATCTCTGTATTGTATGGATTAAAACACGACAAGCTTAGTTCATATGTGCAATTTATTCTCTACTTTAATCTCTTGTCTATGCACTATCTTCCACTTTAAAACTTCAAAAGGAAAAACCATAAGAAGAGAGATAGATTAAAAGATACAATCTTTCCAGATTTCTGATTGAGATTAATGTTTGTGCATTTACAGACAGGTTTTGAGATGGATCAGATTTTACGAAAATACATTCGTTATGCATTAAACGAAAAACCCTTCAATGGAGTTTTAGTAAACAATCTGATCAAGCTTAAAAAAGCATCAGACTTGGATGACACTGTAGTAGGTGGAATACTGAATGAAATCTCAAGAAGAATTGTGAGAGACAAAGGTAATAAATTAAATAATGCACTTCTTTCTCTTTCTCTTTCTCTTTCTCTGCACTACTAATATATCATGGCTATGTATTTCCAGGACCTGTTGTTATGGAAAAGACAGGATATTCCGAAAAGGGGTTCAAGAGAAAACTTGCTGTGCAAGCCCTTTTCGGAAAGGTTTATTATCTATCCGAGGTAATCACTGAAGCTTGATTAAATATCACAGATATTTCAGTTTATTAACTGTTACGTTTTTTGTATCAGCTTCCTGAGTTCTGTTCAACAGATAGCTCTTTAACTGTCAAAGAAATATTTGGGGTAGCAGAGTAAGTGTTCTTCTTTCTTCTCTATGATTTAATTTTATTTAATTTTTAAGTTTTTTGATGTTTGTATATGTTTCTCAGTGAGGATGCTGAGAAGTTAAGGCTTCATACAGTTTCAGAAGCAGGGGATCTTGACCATCTAGAGAAGATGGTTGGTAATTCAGATTCAAAAGACTCCGAAGATGAACCCTCTAATGCTACTTCTTGATTATTGTTGTGTTTCTGAGTTATTGTAGGTGTTTAATTCACTTAGGGCTGCGATTGTAGTTAATTTTTTTGTCATGTTTAGTTTTATTATAAGCATTTTTGAACGGGAATTATGATTATTATGTTTTTTTATGGAGTTATACTTTCAGTTAAGTGATTGTGGGGTTTCTAGAGAGAGAGAGGCTCTGCCTTTTCTCTAGATATTCCTTATCTTGTTCTTTTAAGCCACAAAAGGAGGACTCTTTATCTTACAATACAAGCCCACTTCTAATCTTCATATACAAACCTAATATATTGCATACTATTTTTGAACTCCAACGTTTAGTTATTGGTCCTTTTCTAAGCCAGATCCTATAATTTTAACTCCAGACAACTTTTTGCTCATTCCAAATGTTACTCCAGTAGATACAGATTCTCTTAAACTTGTGGTTAAGCATTCGAATGATCTTAAAAAGGAAACATGTTTGTAGTATAAAGATCACAAGGACCTAGTTTAGATAGAACCTAAATGCTCCTATTTTGGCAAAAGGAGTTGATGAACTTGGTGTGTCTAAAACACCGGAAACAGATAGTGATACTCAACCTAGTATATATACAAAAGAGGTTGTGTGAGGACGAGTAATTGTTTAACTGATCAATTTGGAATTGCTAGCTTTTTTGTACAACTATCATCTTAATTGGTGGCCTAGGCCCATGGAACATTTACTCACCAAGATTTGAAAGTTTATCCCCATTAATAAAGAGGTCTCCGAAATTAGCTTTTCCTATGTTGTGGATACATACATATGATGGTTGGTTCCTCCCCTTGAGGCTCTGGTTTTGTTCTTGTGTTTGCTATTGTCTGATCTTGTGTCTTTGGATTAGTTAATAAGCATCTCTACGAGTTTTTATTGGTTTTCTTGATTGGATCCCTATTTACCTTTGATGTTTGGATTGGTCACTGGTCTACGATATTTCTTAGCGTGGGAAGTTGACACCCCTGACTTATCATGTCAATTACAAATTGACAATGTTAATATTCTTAATTCCTCTCGATACCTTAACAACAAATGTCCCTAAATCCGATGATGATGTTACTAATCTGAGGAATAAAGTAGCTAAAAAAGCTATAAAAGCTGATATGAAAGGAAAAAAAGGTGAAACAGGTAATACAAGTAATAAAGTATAATAAATGATATACAATGGCAACCCCCCCCCCCCCCCCCTAGCAATTGGTATAAAATTAACTGTGATGCATCTTTTAAATGTACTAAATCGAAAATTGCTTGTATTGTTAGGGATAGTAAAGGTAAAGTTATCAAATATTGCGCATGGGAGATAGGTGCAGAGAATGTTATGGAGGCTGAAGCTTTTGGAGTCCTTAAAGCTTGTCTATGGGCAAAGGAGTTCAATAATATCCCGTGTATTATTGAAAACGATTGCAAGGCTATCATGGAAGCTCTATCTTCTTTTTCTCCCATGGTTAGCAATAGGCTTAAGAATATCATTTGTAGTATTTATTTTATTTCTGAATTTTGTAATCCTATTTTCTCTTGTATTTCGAGAAAACAAAACTTAGTTGCTGATTGGATAACCAAGTACTCGCCTTTAGGCAATCGTTTAGGTTATGTTGGTGAATCTATTCCCAACCAATTAGCGCAACTAATTGCAAATGATGCCGCTCCTTCGGGAGTTGGGTGAACCTTTGTAATCCTTTTATTATTATGAATGAAAGATGTTAGAACAAAAAAAAAAAAGGATATACAAGATTGCTTTAGACTATGGAGACGGAATTTATCTTTGTCAATACGTTTTGTTTGGGTCATTGCTAGGGTTGTTAAAATTCCACATGTTATGATTTTGGTTTTTCTGAAAATGTAGTTTTTAGTTTGATGTGTGTCTGATAGTTTGGCATCCAGTTGTGTACTACCTATTGTAATACGTAAATTCATGTGGATTCATAATTGATGTCTTCCTTCTAATTAAATTCTATTATAAGTCTCTTACATTGTTTGTTCTAATGTTTTTTTAACACCCATTTGTTACCAAAAGGCCTTTCACCTATTAAGAATTCAACCAAAATCCATATTTTGTTAATTCTCATAAACTCCAATTCAAATTACACAGCTCTTTATCACTAATCCCATACTAGCCATAATCTCTTCACAAGTTTTAGGATCATCATCTATTGATGGGACATCATAACCTCTTCAGTCTATTAACTGTTATAGTAGTTGACAAACAAGGTACATGTTCAATGATAAAATACAGTATAACACTTATGAAAAGTTCACGTAGTTGTGATAATGTTGTATATTCATATGTTATCGTTCCCAGTTGGTGTATAAGAGATCTACCAATATTATGAAGTACGTAGATCTCTATAAACCAAACAATCAAGTTTTACATGCTACAATTTATGGAAAGGCGGATATGAATAAGAAAATGTGAAAAGTTTCTAAAGCTTTGACTTTGGAACTTTGGGATATACGGACCAAAGTGGAGGGAGGATTCTGTATCCCTTAACTGGCTTCTCATCCTCATCCTTGATGACTTTATCGCCCTCTAAATCCTCCTTTGAAAATGCTTTTGGGTTGGCTTTAATACAACTCTGCAGAGCCACAAATGTATTCACGCAATCCGATCCCTATAAACCACATCAATTTCTCTTGTTTATAACAGACAAATGCTGAATATGATTTCTTAATCCAAAAGCTATTATGCAACATGATACAAATTTAGTAAAAGAAGTGAGTTTGAAATTACCTTTTCTGGAACAGTGCTCTTGAGAAAGCAGAGAAAAGCGCTAGAGAACTGGGTTCCACATTCACTCGCTCGCAAATCAGCAATGCAAGGACACTCTAATGCTTTTTCAGCTTTAGCTTCCAAAGACTAATCATATCAGTAATTCACAACATTAGTAATTACGAATGGTCCTATTTATAGCCCTATTAAAATCCCAAATCCCCCCCTGCCCATATAATTATAGAGAAGCTTCAACTATGTTTGAATTGAACAGCTTCAGAAAAATATAATATTAACAGAATTACCTCATTTTTATTTTCATTCCCATATGCTGCAGCTTCTGTAAAAAAATAATTATTAGAGGATAAACAAAGCTTCTGCAAAAAGTCGATGAAAAGTAAGTGAAATAGAGAAGAAAGCGCCGAGATAGACGAATACCAGCAATTAGAGCACCGAAGGCGGGAAGCTGTTGATTATTTCCGGCGCCGGTGCCGGCAAAAGTAGAGGGGGATGATCGTGTATCGGTGTCCTCCTTGACCGTCGCGCTTTCTACTTGTCCCATACTTTATTTTCCTTTCCGAATATATTTTTTTAGTCAAACTTTCCGAATAGAACACCAAACAAAAAATTTTTGAATTCTTAACCCGTTTAAGTAAAACGATAATTGAGTTTTTTATTAGGGTATAGAGACCACAATTCAAGTTTTGTATAGACTATAGAGACATGTTATTTTATTTTCTTTTATTTTCAATTTGATTTTTTTTTATAAAACCAGTTAAATACATCATACATACAATCAAGTAACACGTAGGCAAAATACAGTATAAAATCTGTTTAAATCTTTAAAAAAAAAACGCTCTGAAATTTTGAGATACGCGGGATCCCTAACCTTCCAATTATATTCGATTTTACACTGTCGTTAATGGCTTCGCAGCCCCTTGCAACGTCGGGTGGCGCTTTACCGCCTTAACAAAACGTCAAATAACAAGGATATATAATGACAATTGAATGGGTGATCACGCTACTGATGAGGAGTTCCAAACACTAAGCGATTTGGAGAAACTTCGCCAAAGAAAAAGGTAGAGGTCAGTGGCGGATAAGGATGCATGAACGAATAATGGGAAGGAGCAACTTTTGCGTGTCGCTTCTCAACCCTCTTTACTGCCGTGACAAGCCCCTGTGACAACTAACCCTCATGCTACTGCAAACAAAACGAATGAAAATAATCATGGATTAAAACTAAGAGGATGAAAGGGACCACTAACTAGGAGCAATGTAGTAATCCCAGTAATTATCGACGAAAATGAAGGCAAAAGAGGAATGCCCGCTTGAGAGGATGAAGTTTCCGAGTTTGAGGAGTTGATTGAGGATGATGTGGTGGATGAGAATGAGACAATTCCGACGGTTATTAGAACTCGTGAGGAAATTTAGGAGGCCATACAGTTGTGGAGGAATACCGCGGTGGTGAGACTACTTGGAAGGGAGGTAGGTTTTACGTATCTCTCGACTAAGTTAAGGAAAATATGGAATCTGGTTGGGCTATTGGAATTAGTTGATGTGGGGCCTGGTTATTATATGGTGAAGTTTGCGAGTAGAGAGGATTTCAGTTTCGCTATCTCAGATGGGTCATGGATGGCATCGGATCACGACCTTATAGGAGAGAGTGGACGCCAAGCTTTAATGCAATTACTAACTCGATTACTACAACTGTAGTTTGGGTTGGAATATCGAATGTTGGGATGCACAACTACACTGCACGAATACTAAGGAAAATAGGTGACAAAATTGGGAGGACAATACGGATAGATCCTCTTACAAAGGGTAGGCTCAGGGGAAATTATGCAAAATTGGCTGTCGAGATTGATTTGAGCAAACCTTCAGAGCCCGAAGTGCATATAGGGTCGGATATTTGTAAGGTGGGGTATGAAGGGTTGCACCTTATCTACTTTGGGTGCGACAAGTTCGGACACCAGAAAGATAATTCCCCTCTGAATGCACCTAGGAATCATGGAGCTAGTGGGGAGGAAAAACAAAACCAAACTCTTGTGGCTTCAAATGTAGGCAATTAATCGGTTCCGATGGATAAATATGGAGAGTGAATGATGGTACGAAGGGGTAACAGTGGGTATGAAAGAGATAATGGGTCGGTTTGACAACACGCCTAGAGGTATAATGTTACCAAAGGTTTGGGGTCCCAGTTTGAGGCTTTAAGAGTGGAAGAGGTGAATAATAGTTCAGTGGGTAGAGGTGTAAAATATTGTCAACTCAAGGATCAAAATTACGGAGTTCATGGGAAAAAATAAAGGAAAAGGACTAGTTATTAATGAGGGGATGCGTGGAGAATCAAGAGGTTTCGATAGTCATGGAGTTATCGTTGTGCCAAATTTCGAGAATCAAATAGTGCTCTGATTGGTAGTAGAGGTCAGAGAGTTCTCAGCTGCGTCGAGAGTTAACGAGTGGGGCATTTCGAGTAGTAAAAACTATGGGGAAGTGGGGTCGAGCAAGACTAATAAAGTAGGGGGCTCTGGGGTGCGAATATGGTTGACATTGTGCATCACGGAGCGTCACAGGATAATGGTTTGGTGGATGTTGCGATTGTTCATGGAGGGAACCAAGAGGAATTGTTTGCAAATAAGGCAGAAACTATTGCTGCAAAATTTTCCGCTACAACACCATGTCTAAAAGGACCAGTTCATCAGCTAAGAGCTGCGCTGGCCAACATATTACCTCCTTCTGAAGCTGTTGTGGGTGTTGTCTTGCCAGACCGTCCAGGTAGCTGTAGGGGCGAGGCGGGCATGGATAGGGAAGAAGACCACCAAATGATGGAGAGATAGGTTCCCCGAGTCACCGCTGGACGACATTGCATATGTAATATAGGAGCCGGAAATGACGTGGAGATGTTCGCGGCTCTAAATTAATGCACTTCCTGGTATCTCACTCTTTTGTCTTTTAATTATTGTGTTAATATTGATGTATACGCAAGATTATACATATATTAAATGGGGTGGTTCAAAGCATCCCCTTAATATACTTGTGTGGAATTGTTATGGGGCGGCAAATCAAAACTTTTGCCATGTAATTAGAGATATGATGACGAGTCAGAAAGTCTGGCTAACAGTTATTGTGGAACTGATGTCTCCCCATTTGTGATGATTTATTAGTAGTTGGAGACATAATTTTAGATGTATTTATTATAGTATATGTCGATTTTCTCATGATTTAGTACACTTTCCTATTTTGTGTCTTGAATGAATTATTTATTATTTTTAGAGCATATTGGGTTTAATTATTTATTTAGTGTGAAACTTTAAAGATATATGATAATTAATTAGAGTCCAAGTTGGTTCTAAGAGCTAAAGGAAAGAGGATAAACATGTAAATTGGAGATAAATAAACAAAAGCTAAAATATGGAAAGATAAAGCTGCCACATAAATCTGAATTTCACCACCCACGACCACAAATTGGCTTATATCTCAAAATCGGTGAGGAATTTGGAAAAACGGTCAAGAGAAAAGTTAAATATCTTTCCGAGATGATGAATTTCGACCACTCATACGCGTCAAATAGATAAGTATTGAAGCTGTTAGGACCAAAACAAAAACGGGGCTGATTCCATATTTTAGGGTTACGAATTTGAGTTGGGGTAGGAGTCTACTACTTACCTTCTCCTTCAAGAAAACGAATTAGGTCTTGCTATACTCTATAAATACAGTCTCTTATCATTATAAAATCATCCTTGGATAAACCTTAAGCCAGGAAGAAGCTTACAACACAAGAAGAGAAATCTGGAAGGAGTTGTGCATCAATCATGTCTTCTTCAACCTTCAATTCTGTAATTCTTTTCTTCTCTTTCTTTAGTATGAATAAAATAAATTTAGCTTGAGTTTTAGCATATATGTATGAACCCTAGTTTTGATTGTCATCTATCTAATTTGGGAATTATATGTTTTAAATTGAATTCATGTTTTATTTCTCTGTTTGTGTGCTTGAATCATAATCTGTTTTCTTTGCGGTGTACAACGTATAGGATTACTGTAGCAGTAGTTAGATAACCATTGTCAACGGTATATTTAACTATAGTATTAGCACATAACGTCTAGTGTAAGGTATAGACCTAACAAATCAACCTAACTAGATAGTCACTATGGTTTAGTGTATTGCTATTTAATCAATTGCAGAAAAAGTTTGCTTAGGACTCCTTATTGACACAGGTAAACCCTATATAAAACTACCTAGCGCAATTGAAACCGATTATTGAAATACTACATAATTCACCCTTACATGTTTAGAACGACAAAACTAGTGGGGATTACTTGCTAATTACTCAGGCTAAACTATCATACTATTTGTTCTTAGCTTATTTAATTTTCTGTCTTTAGGTTATTAGTTTAATTTTCCTTTTTTAAAAACCAAATAAAAATCTTTCTATCTTTCTTTCTCTTGCGTATTATTATTCTAGCTTTATTATCTGCACTTGATAATTTGCATAAGTTCTTCCTAACCTTCGTAGTCTTTGAGGAACAAATCTTTTTATCATTAAAACTTGCATACGTCCTCTAATACTTGCAGAATTGTGCTCAGCCTAGGGTGTTTATTTGCACTTATTTTATACATTATTTTATCACACCTTAGCCGACACCAAATTTTTTGCGCCGCTGCCGGGGACTACATCGGTAGTCCTTGTGCAATTATCTAGTGCTTATATTTTAGTTAGTTCTATTTTACGCTTTTTCTTTTAGTTTTTGTTTTACAGATCTTTAGGCAAGAGCAGATTTGTTAGGGAAGGAAAGTTTCGTATTACTAGATCCTGCAGAAGCTAATACAATTATGAAGAATATTCCTGACGTCAAGTTAGACCAACAACTTGATGAATTACGCGAACTAGCGCGAGAAATAGCTCAGGGAAATCTAGTACATACTTTACCTTCATGTCCTAGTTGTAAAGCAAGAGATCACTCGTGGGAGAATTGCATGAACAATCCAGCTTTGATTTCCTTCATACCTTATCAAAGAAACCATTATTATAATGGTTATTATCAATCTCAAGGATTTTACGCTAATTATCAGCCCCCACAGAATCATAATTGGGTCAGAAATCAACAGGCATATTATCAACCGCGACCACAATCTTATTATCCTCCACAACCTATCTATCAAGAAGCACCGATTTATAACGAAGCTTATCAAGATCCACTTTCTTATTCAATTCAACAAACCACACAAGAGCAGCCTTAGAGTTTGGATTCACGCATGGCTAAAATGATGCAACTAGTTGAAGAAAATATGAAGATTAGCCAAGCAAAGAAGCCAAAACACATCCAAGGTGCTTAAGAATCTTGAGAATACAATGTCACAAATGGCGAGTAAACTTCAAATCTTTGTAAAAGGGGAACTCCCAAGTGATACCGTTGCTCCCGAAGATCATGCTTGTCATGCAGTTAAATTGAGAAGTGGAAAACAATTACCTCCGCCTAGAGTAGAACTAGAACCAACCTCTATTCCTGAAAAAGCGGTTGAAGAAACAATTGAAGACAAGGTAGAGGAGGTGATTGAACAAAAGAGTGACCAGAAAAGAAAGAGAGCCCAGTGGTAACCAACACACGTCCTCCTCCACCATTCCTGTCACGTGTCAAAAATCAGAACAATGAAAAAGAATGCAAGAAGTTCCTTGACATGGCGAACGAGTTAAAGATCAACATCCCGTTTGTAGAAGCTCTCACAAGAATGTCAAAATATCGTAAGTTCATGAAGTACATTCTTTCTAACAAACGAAGCGTAGAAACCAAAGAGACGAATGGATTGCCAGAGGAGTGTAATGCTACAAATGAACTAAAGTTACCACAAGACACACCTTTACCCCAGAACTTTTGGATGGAACCATCCATGATTACGAAGAATAGAGCTGAGAAGTTCGTGGGAGTAAGAGGTAAGGGATTTAAATTTCGCAACCCATGACCGAGGTAACACGTCTAACTTTAAAAGACGTTAAATAAAAGTGCTATACGGGAGATAACCCGTAATTTTTACGTTTTTAGTTTTTTAATTCATGTTTAGTTTAGTTATTTTTAGTTGATATTGCATATTTGAGAAAGGTATTAGTGTTTTTGATGCTCAGGTATTAAAGAAATCGAGTTTGGGAGGAAAAACGGAATTTTTGGGAGTATTCTGACCTGCCACCAGTATACCGGGCCTTACCGGTGGTATACCGCCAGTCAGAAACACGAGCCCACGGGTGTCGCCACGTGTTCATTCCAGAAAGTCGAATTTCGAAGGATTCCAGCTCTGATATACCGAGCCATACCTCCGGTATACCGGCCAGAACAAAAACCCGTGCCCACGTGTGCACGTGATGTCTCCCTTTTTGTTCTATATTTATATGCTTAGGAGACATCAAATTAGGTGAATTATGAACTAATATGATAGACTTTTAATGATTATTTGCAATATTTCAATTTCACTCCTTGGAAATTAGTATTTTTGGATTTATTAAACTTTTGCGCGTAATATGGTTTGTTTTTAGTGAAAAGTTTGTAGGTTTGGAATACTAGCCAGAAGGAGAATCGTGGATTAAAGTCATAGATTGTGTAAAGAAGTCAAAGGCGTGAAGAAATATTCCGAAGAGTTGATTTAGGAAACTGCAAATCTGGAAGGATGCTGAAGATTGCTGATTTTGAGCCATTTAGACGAGGATTCAGCAGCTGAGTTGTGAAGAGATTAGATTCCTTATCGAGTTAAGAAGAATTAGCAAGTTGAATGAGTCAATTCGGAGTTATATTGAGAAAGTTACACCCGTTTTTGTGAAGGGTGTACAACAGTTACGGGATTTGGATTTAAATTATGGACTTGGGCTTTTTAATATTTGACTAATTAACCTAAGTAAAAGCCCTAGTCCGAATTTAGCACTATAAATATGCCTTTAGACCTCATTATTCGATACCTCTCATTTTATTCTTCAATTTAAATCATCCTTAGAAGAGAGTGTCCAGAGAGAAAGTCAGCAGCAAGGAAAAGGAGAAAGCTAAGAGCTGGAGAAAGTCGTCTTCCCCAAATCACAACAAAACCTAATTCCTAATTAGGTTCTATCTTTTATTTCTGTAATTGAAGAACATGAATTCTTTCTGTTTTAATTTAGTTTTTCGTATTAGTATGAGATAAACTTATAAAGTGCTTGAGAACGCGTAATGGGTTACTCCCAATTCTATTTCATTTCATGTGTTTGAATTTGGGATTATAATAATTGAAATCAAATTGGGTAATTAGTATTTTTTCTTAATTTACATTTATTGACTATTATTGAAGTCGCGAATCAACAATAGGTCTTAATACTTAGGCTATTACATTTAGTGGCGAGTGGATCACCTTGACGGGGGGTCTAGGTATGGAACCAATTAATGACGTAGGATAGAAATTAATGACTTTGACGAGTTTAATTAATCCTATGGCCTATTGGGTAATAAGAACTTAATCATTCGAAGGTGGACTATAATCACCCGGACGGGGTTTGTAGCACCTAAGAATAGCTCCTTAGTCCACCCTGACGGGGGTAAGGAGAATTCCGAATCCCGACCATTACTATTTACCAATTTGTCCCTTAAACAAAACATGGAATGAATAGAGTTAGGTGAAATCCTTGCGTCTCTCAAGTACTACCTTTCATACCTTGCGTCCAGCTATTTTATGTACTTGCGTCTAGTTTAATATTCTCTTTAATTAAGTCTTTTAATTTAGTGTCTTAGTTATAGAAAACCAAAACAAACAATCTTAAAATCATTTACTTGGTTTACGTGCAATTAATCGCTATTTGATAAGCACTAGAGTCAACCAATCCGTCCCTGCGAACGAATCTGTATTATCACATATATTACTTGGGACAACTGTACACTTGCAGTTGTGGTTCTCTTTTCCTTATTGCATTTATTTCTAAAACACACAAAGGACCACCAAGTTTTTGGCGCCGCTGCCGAGGATTGCAGCGTGTGACCTCGGTGTTTAATCTTTAAGTAGTTTTAATTGTTTATTTATTTTTTCAGTTTTACGCTTGGTTTTTGCTTTTGTTTTCTTTTATAGGTTCTTATATTCAGGTAATGATCAAGAGATTTTATTGAAGATGTATAGAGGACATTACCCAGATCCCGATCCATATGACTATTGGGAAGACTCTTCGGGACAACAACAATGGGGTAGTAACTTCTACCAACAACCTTATCAATACCCGCAAGAGCAAGAATGGAACAATCAATGGATCGTGAATAATAAACAACAATCATCATATCACTATCATCATGATCAAAGATAAAACATTCAACAACCTCCATAAATTACCCTGGCCGATTTGAATGAAACACTTGCTAAATAAAGGCGCGAGAGCGAGGAACGTAGTGCCAAAACCAAAAGGCAGTAGATGAATACAGTCGCGAGAGTAAGGAAAGCACTGCTAGACTTGTTAAAAGCAGACATGAACTAGATGAAATCATGTCCAAATATAATTTCCCTAACTTGGCCAATAGTAGTAGTGAGTCTTATGAATTGGAAGAAGTAGTGGAGGATGAAGCGTTGGAAGAAAATGATAGTGATAGACTGATAGTGATATGACCACCATGCCGATTATAAATGCAGACCACCATGTGGTTAAGGATCTTGTTAGTATGGTAGAAGAAGGAGTAGCAACGAAAATCCTAGAAATTGAAACAAAGATTGCTATTCCTAAGGTGTATGCACATGATCAAATCATAGAGCGCGAAAAGGAAGAAGAGGTGATCGAGATTAGAGAGATTCCACAGAAAAAATATAATGAGGTAATAGTGGAAGATTGGGTTGAAAGCGAAGATGAATATGAAATGGTAGAGGGGTCAATTGAATAAATAAAGGTTCACAATAAAATAGAAGTTGAATCTCCGCCACAACAAGTTTACCCATACCGACTACGAATCTTGAATGAAAATAGAGCTGAAAAATCGCCTCCACTACCACAAATGATAAATATGTGCTATACAAGCAAGGTGCCACACCGCAAGAGCAAAGCGGCAAGGAGGAGCACCTACCCACCACATTTTAAAGATGAATACGAGATTGAAACGAGGAATAAAAATAAGCTTATACCGTTGAGAACGGTTATCTACTCTAATGTGGTGGAAAGTGAGTTTCGCCGTGAAAGTAAGAAGGCGAAACGAAGTACTTACCCATCCCCTTTTAGAGATCGATCGGATAATATTCTAAGGGGGAAGTATCTAAAGCTTTTACATCAATGAAGAGGCGAGTTTAAGCGGAGGAGCACCGCAAGGGACTCAATACCATCTTCATGGAAGGTAACACGTCGAACTTAAAGACATAATAAACAAAAGTGCTTCTTGGGAGACAACCCATGTTTTAAATTGCTTTCATGTCTTTTAAATTCTTAGTGTAAATTAGAGTAATGGTTATTGATTTAGTGTTTATTTGTAATAAATGAGAAAGGTTGGTGTTTTTGATGATTACAGGAGTGAAGATCATGAGTTTGGGGTAGTTAGAACAAAAAAGAATGAAGTAACTTCGGAAGATCATAAATTGATGCTCGGAAGTCAGAATTAACTTTTTCTTGAGCCTAACCACTTAATTTTTCGAGATCTATACAATGGTGAAGTCAAAAATTTCTGATACATAGCCCAAAGTTTCTGACCTATGCGTAAAGAGACGCAATTCATGGTGCGAAATGAAGAAAACAGAATTCTGAGAAAAATGGTAACTCCAATGAAAAATCTGAGTAGTCCAATGGACCGGGAGAGCAATTTCCAATAAAATGAGTATAAGGTTTGCAAAAATCAGAGGTGTAGGCAAGGAGAAATCGAAGAAACAAAATGGGATTTTTCTGCGCGAATACGCAACACCTTGTGTCCAGCGAGTTGGCAATTTGCGCGCGAATAGCCAACTCGTTCGTTCGCAAAAGCCAACTCTCTGGTTCATGCGTTAAGTATGACGCAAGGAGAGTTGCGTAAAGTATTAAAAAAAACAGAAAATCGAAGGCAGCATTTTATGCCTCCCGAAAAAAAAATCTGGACACAATCAGAGAAAAGTACGACAAGCGATATCTTTGCGCTCGAAGGTCGAAATGAGGTGGTCTTTGAGCCTAAACTGCATAACTTTTTGAGACTTATCCATTGGGGAGATCGTCGTTCGTGACCGGTTAGCCGCTCCTGTGGCCGGCATGCCGCTCAACTCTCGGCGAAAGTCATTAAAAAATTATTTCTAGGACGCAGAAGTTCGCGTTTTAGCCTCTCACACATGGGACTTCAGTGTAAACGAACCCAAACCCCAGAATTACCTACAAATCACCCTAAAACACCAAAACATCATCAAACCATCCCTCTAAACATCATCCAACGCACAATCATATCATAAATCTTCCCAAAACACCAAAGAATTCACACTTTCATCCCAATTTTTCTTTCACCAAAGCTTAAAGTTTATCCATTAAACCTTTCCCAAACCTTGAAATATTTATGACCCAGCTCAAAATACACCATAGTTCATATCCATACACCTGCAAGAACACTAAAATCATAATTTCATCCAAAACTTTTGAGAGTTCTTGAAGCTTTGAGTTTGGGGTCATCAGAGATGACCATGAAGGTTGGGAAAGGTACGAAGAACATGATGAAGAAAGAGAATTGGGTATTGAGGGAAGATTTTCATAGAGGAGATGATGATTACAGAGCTGGGAATAGATGAAAACGTGGGAAATTTGATGAAAAGTTTGAGGTGATGAAGAACACTTAAAACGCATCCATTGATGAAGAAGAATTCAAAACCTCAGCCTGGACGCAACACTGACAACCAACCTCGTGCTGGATAAGATACGTTTTCTCTCCCTTCTCATTTAGTGTAGATTAGTTTATCTGCTTTGAGTCTTTTCAAGTCGTGGGGACACGACTCATTTTTTAGTTTGGGGTGGGGTTCGTTGCCTCATCCCAATTTTATGTGTTATTTGTGTTATTTGCTTTCAATAAAATTAATTAGGGGTTGCGTTTGGCTGTAGAAGTTCTTAAATGTCCCCATTAAGCATACTTTTGATAAATCAATGATAGCAAATAGAGGACTTTAGGAATTAGTATAAAACAAGCTTAATTGCATGCAAACATAGGTAATTGATCAGAAGTATTAATGAACAATGCAAAAGAAGTAAACTTGTACTTAAGGAAAATGTTTGGTGTGTAGAACGTGAGATCCAAATTAGTAGAGAACCCACTTAGATATGAACTAGAGGCAAGCTATGTAGCTAGGAAAATGATAGGGGCAGTTCTTTGTTAGCCATTTGAAGTCTTTTTAGCCTTCTATCCCTTGTATTAATTATATCCGTCTTAGCCCAATTTTGAGCCTTAAGCCTTTCTTTTGTTGCCACAATATAATCCCATATCCCCTTAGATTATTAGGCATGACCATATGACCCGCACTTGAATCACGATCCTGAGACCTGTCTCGAGCTTGAGTTTGGGGTGGTGGGTCCATTTATGGGAAACTTCATTGGCTGGGAACTTATGTGTTTGTACTGAGGCACAAAAATTCAGATGATATTATTATTTGTAACCCTTTGCCGGGATTGAAAAGAAAAGAAAAAGAGAAAAAGAAAAAGAAAAGAAATGAAAAAAAAGAAAGAAAGAATAAAATAACCTGCAAAGTGGAAAGTTTTTGAAAATCATCTTATTATGTATTGGGTTGACATCGGGATGCTACATTAGCGCGTCAAATGGGTTGAGTGTAAACTCAAGCTCGTGGACAGTTGTTGATGGTAAGTGAGGAGAGAGCCAAAAGCTCACTTCAAATTTACCAAATATATATATCCTACCGTCCCTAAGCCTACGCTAAAACCATAAAGACCTCGTGATTCCTAGTTATGTAGTGGATTTGTAATTCAGCTAATAGGGAGTATACTAAGTGGAGCGTTCAAAGCGAGTAAGGATCAATGAACACCCTATAGCCATCATACTGAGATGAGTACAAGCGTAACCTTCTAGCATTGCGACTTTAATTTTATGATTGATATTATTTGTGTTTGATTTTTGCATGATTAGTGTATGTATATATTAATTTCTAATGTTTGCTATATGAGGTTTGTTTAAAGTGTTGCTTTGGGTTTATTTTCTAAATAATCGAATAAACACCAAAAATGATGTCTCCCAAGGGCATAAAATTAGAACATTTAGGGAGACATCGCAATGCCAGAAGGAGAGGTCTCAACTTAGTTTGTGATAATGGCTATAGGTTGTTCATAGGTCCTAATATAACATCCAATGGTCCACTTACCTACTACCTAATAGCTCAATTGTTCCTCCACCAAGCAGTTAGAAATCCTAAGGTCTTTATGGTTATAACGGGGCTTAGGGACGGTGTGGTATATTTGGATAATGAAAAGTGAGCTTTTAGCTCTCTCCTCACATTCCATCAATGAATCGCCCTAGAGCTTGAGTTTTCACTCGAAGATGTTCTCACTCAACCCAATTTTTTATGCTTTTGATGTGCATCCCCAATAATCCCAACTAAAACCTTTCATGATGGTATACAAATTCCACTTTGCCGGTCCGAATATATATTCTTTTCATATCAATTTTTTCTTGTGTATAGCTATGACTCTCTTTTTGATGTTCGAGATATCACGCTATTTTTTTTTCATATATATATTTTTTTTCTTTTCAAATCTAGCTCGTAGCTTCTTTTTCATTCACTATTACCCCGGCAAAGGTTACAATAATAAATTTTTCATCATCAATAACATCACAATTACAATTTCCCAAACCCAATGTTCCCCAATGATGAAACCCACCACCCCAAACTCAAGCTCTAAAACGACTTGTCTCAGGTTTTGCGATTCGAGTGCGGGTCATATAGATAAGTCCTACAAACTAAGGGTATGGATTATAATGTGGTTTAATAAAAGGCTTTTAGAAAGGCTTAGAGGGGCCAAGAAGCATAAATAATAACAATAATCAAATAAAAGGGTGAGAAGGTATAAAAGGCTTCAAGTGGCTTCAATATGAAAGAACTGCCTTATTCATTTTTCTAACTACCAGATTTTGTTACTTTTTCATTACTAGTTCATAGATAAGCGGGTTTTCAACTAATTTCAAACCTCACGTTCTACACACCAAATAACTCTCCCTAAGTTTCAACGTAACTTCTTAGCATTGCTCATTAACCTTTCTATCTTTATTTCATGTTTTTATACATGCATGCTAAACATATTTATGACATCTTTCAAAAACATACTACCTACTATATTGACCTAGTTAAATCATGCTCAAATAGGTACATCCAACATATTCTATGCCTATTTCAACCTAAATTTTTTTAAATTTTATGAAAAAAAACAAAAAGGGAAGATGAGGACAACAAATCCCCACCCCCAACTCAAAAATTAGCCGTGTCCCCACGACTCGAAAAAGACTCAAGAAAGAAATAAAATTTAAAATAGCACACATATTGCACATAAAGAAATGGTACGGAAGAAAGAAAACATACTCTTCGAGGCCAGTACCTCGCCTTATCGACATCCAAGATAGGATTTTGCTGGATTATTCTTTAATTGTTCACGGAGTGTTATGATGTACTCCTTTTCTTCTTTTGAAAGTTGCGTAATTACTCTCAAAACTTTAATGATCCAAGCATTGTCAATATTGTTACTCATGTTAAACTCACGTGTTTCTTCTTCACCCAAAATTATATTCGATTTCCGATCAAGACACGTGATCATAGTAGGATATTGCATTAAATAATGACATGGGAGTGACCGAAAATCGTACCACCTCCTCATAGATCAAATGTGCCACATCTTCTTCTTCTTCTTCTCCTCACAAAATACAATTCATCAAAAAGAACGTCTTTTAGAACGTCTTACCATCGTAGACCAACCCACTCTTTCCAAATCCACGAATCTTCTTGTATTCTCCTTTATCAACTTCTTCTTCAAATACTTTCTCATAAGCAAAAGAAAGTTCCTTTAATTGTTTCTTTGGAGAAGCTATCATGGCCATTGAAGCTTTCTCTTTTTCTTCAGATGTAGGGTCTTTGATTTGTAGAGGTTGTGTTGTTTTCTTCACTAAAGCTGGAACCTTTTTGCCCATTGAATCAAACACAGCTAGCTGACCTCTCTTCTCTTGACTTGTTTTACCCTTTGTATGGAACTAGAACTTTTCTCACTTGATTTCTTCTCAATAGAACCCAATACCTTGATTTTCTTCATCTCCCTTACAGTAGATAATGTTTATGTTCTCTTAATCATCTCAATTGACCCCCAACTCAAAGCTTTAACCACTTTTGAAATTTGAAACTCTTGATTATAGGTTGAACAAGCTTGATTTGGTTTAGGAAAGGTGTTTTGATGATGATCCTCTATGTGGGTGAGATGGATTCTTCATGAATTGGTATGGATTTAAGAAATTGTAGGATGGATTTATGAAATTTAAGCTTTTGATTCTTTGATTCAATATGTTTTGGTAAGATTTAGGATGTTGAATCTTCCTTGTAATGATGTGGAGAACGGATTGGATGTGTTTTTATGGTGATTGGGTAGTGTTTTGATGATTAGAGAAGGTTTGATGAAGCTTCAATGGAGTTGGGAGAGGTTTGGGGAAGAAGGAGAAGCTTAAGGATTGAAAAATTCGTAATAAATCATCCTCCTCTTCCTTATAACCTGAAAAAAACGCAAAAATTTCCTCTCTCCAGCAGTGTCGGGCGGCATACCGGCCATGGGGCCCGGTATACCAGAGTTGTGGTTCTTCCAGGTCAAGTTAAGGCAAAATACCCGAGTTATAAACACGCGGGCACGGGTTTTGTGCTGGGCGGCATACCAGAGGTATGGCCCGGTATACCGGAGCTGTCCTCCTTTGGTTTTTACCTCTCGGCATAGAACACGTGACGACACCCGTCGAGTTTTCTGACCTACGGTATACCGCCCCTAGGGCCCGGTATACCGGTGTTGTGACCTGAATTTTCCCAAAAATTGCGTTTTTCTCCCAAATTCGATTTCTTTAATACCTAAACAAAAAACACTAATACCTTTATCAAGAATGAAATATCAACTAAAAATAACTAAAGTATACATGAATTAAAAACCTAAAAACATAAAAACATAAAAGAAACTACGGGTTGTCTCCCGTATAACACTTTTGTTTAACGTCTTTTAAAGTTAGACGTGTTACCTCGATTACGAATGACGAAATTTCCACCCCTTGCCTCTAATTCCCACGAACTTCTCAGCTCTATTCTTCATAATCATGGATGGTGCCATCCAAGAGTTCGTGGTTGTGGGTGTGTCTGGTGGTAACTTGATAGCATTACACTCCTCTGGTGATCCACTCATATCCTCAGTTTCAAATCTTCGTTTGTTAAAAAGAATGTCCTTTATGAATTTTCGATATTGTTGCATTCTTTTAAGAGCTTCTACAAACGGTATGTTAATCTTTATCTTGTTCACCATGTCAAGGAACTTCTGGAAATCTTTTTCATTATTCTTGGTTTTGACACGTGATGGGAATGGGGGAGGAGGACGTGTATTGGTTACCACCGTGCTCTCTTTCTTTTCACGTGTCTTCTCTGGGACACGCGTTTGTTCAATTACCTCTTCAACCTTGTTTTTAATTGTTTCTTCAAACACTTTCTCAGTTTTAGAGGTTGATTCTGGTTCTACTCTAGGTGGAGGTAATTGTTTTCCACTTCTTAATTCAACTGCATGAAAAACACCGTTTTCCGGAGCACTAGTATCACTTGGGAGTTGCCCTTTTGCAAAGATTTAAAGTTTACTCGCCATTTGTGACATTGTATGCTCAAGATTCTTTAGCACCTTGGATGAGTTTTGGCTTCTTTGCTGGCCAATCTTCATATTTTCTTCCACTAGGTTCATCATCTTAGCCATGCTTGAATTCAAACTCGAAGGTTGATCTTGTATGGTTTGTTGCATTGAATAAATAGGTGGTTCTTGATACGCTTCGTTATAAATTGGCGCTTCTTCATAGATAGGTTGTGGAGGATAATAAGATTGTGGTCGCGGTTGATAATATGTCTGTTGATTTTCGACCCAATTATAATTCTGCGGGGGCTGATAATCAGCGTAATTTCCTTGAGATTGATAATAACCATTATAATAATGGTTTCTTTGATAAGGTATGAAGGAAATCGAAGCTGGATTATTCATGCAATTCTCCCACGCGTGATTTCTTGCTCCACAACTAGGACATGAAGGTAAAGTATGTACTAGATTTCCCTGAGCTATTTCTCGCGCTAGTTCGCGTAATTCAGCGAGTTGCTGGTCTATCTTGAGCATACTGTATTAGCTTCTGCAGGAACTAGTAATACGAAACTTTCCTTTCCTAATAATATGTTCTCGCCTGGAAAAAATATGTAAAACAAAAACTAAAAAGAAAAGCGTAAAATAGAACTAACTGAAATAAAAGCACTAGATAATTGCACAGGGACTAACGATGTAGTCCCCGGCAGCGGCGCCAAAAACTTGGTGTCGCCTAAGGTGTGATAAAATAATGTATAAAATAAGTGCAAATAAACACCCTAGGCTGAGCACGGTTCTGTAAGTATTACAGGACGTATGCAAGTTTTAATGGTAAGAAGATTTGTTCCTCAGAGACTACGAAAGTTAAAGAGAACTTATGCAAATTATCAAGTGCAGATATTAAAGCTAGAATAACAATACGCAAGAGAAAGAAGAGAAAGATAGATTTTTATTTTGTTTTTAATAAAGGAAAATTAAACTAATAAAGCAAAGACAGAAAATTAAATGCAAGAGAAGAAGATAGTATGAGAGTTTAGCTTGAGTGAATAGCTTGTAATCCCCACTAGTTTTGCCGTTCTAAACATGTAAGGGTGAATTATGTAGTATTTCAATAACCGGTTCCAATTGCGCTAGGTAGTTTTAAATAGGGTTTACCTGTGTCAATAAGGAGTCCTAAGCAAACTGTTCCTGCAATTGGTTAAATAGCAATACACTAAACCATGGTGATTACTAGTTAGGTTGATTTGTCAGATCTAAACCTTATTCTAGACGTTATGTGCTAATCCTATAATTAGATATACTGTTGTCAATGGTTACCTAACTACTATGATGGTAATTCTATATGGCTGCAGTCCACTAGAACACAGAATATAAATCCCAATACATAAACAGAGAATAAAAACAATAATTCAATTTAAAACATAGAATTCCCAAATTAGATAGATGTCAATCAAACCTAGAGTTCATACATATATTCTAAAACTCAAGCTAAATAGAATTTAGTTCATACTAAGAAAAGAAAAGAATTACATAATTAAAGGTTGAAGGAACATAATTGAAGCACAACTCCTTCCAGACTTCTCTTCTTGTTGTAAGCTTCTTCCTGACCTTAAGGTTTGGCCAAGGATGATTTTCTAATGATAAGAGGCTGTATTTATAGGGTATAGGAATACATAATTTGTTTTCTTGAAGGAGAAGGTAAGTAATGGACTCCTAGCCTAACTCAAATTCGTATGTAGATAAGAATATTTACTGCTTACTTGTTTTTACCATATCTTCTTCGTTACTGGACCGTTTTTTACCCATAAGATGTCAAAAGAATCCTCACGGAATTATCTACCTCCCTATGAAAGGGATCTTCCAGAATCGGCTCGGTTTTGGAGTTATCATAACTTCTTTAGACGTAGCTGCAGAAATTCAGATTTATGGCAGCTTTTCCTTTTCCATATTTTTAGCTTTTACTTCCTTATCTTCAATTTCCATGTTTATCTTATTTCCTTTAGCTCTTAGAACCAACTTGGACTCTAATTAATTACCATATATCTTTAAAGCTTCACACTAAATAAATAATTAAACCCAATATGCTCTAAAAATAATAAATAATCAATTCAAGACACAAAATAGGAAAGTGTACTAAATCATGATAAAATCGACCTACACGCTAATAAATACACCTAAAATGATGTCTCAGAAATAGATTTTATTATCACAAATGAGGAGACATCAGTTATACGAATGGATTATAAGAAAGCATTATAAGAATTAGCTTAATGTGTTAAAAGACAATAAAATTAAATATAAATAATTTTCGAGAGATTAATGATTAACTAAGACTAATGCAATAAAATAAAATATGTAAGAAAAAGATGAGAAAAAAAAGCTTAGGTTTGCTTGTATGGACTTATTATTCTATTTCTTCTACTAGTTATAAGGGTGATTAAAGCTCTTAAAGTAAGTATCTAGGATTCTATATTCATCCTAACCCCTTCCGGGTGGACTTAGGGGGCGACCTAATAATTACCAAGGGACTTGGATAAGGGGACCCTACGCAATGATCGGTGGTTAAATCTCAAACCCTAATGACTATCAAGTTAGGCAAGCCCTTCCGGATCACTACCACACATTAGACGTTTATGTGTTTTTTCAAAAATTAGACACCCCTTCCGGGTGACCATCCAACTGCTATTAATGTGGTAGTCTATACTCGTGCACTAGCAAGAACTACAGTCAATACATCAAAGCACGTAAAACAAATATGAAGGTTAAGAAGCTCAATCGATTTAAAAATATTTTTCCTAAAAAAACTTAGATAGAAGAAAATAGAATTCAAAGATTATACATATCCAAAACCCAAGCTATGGGAGAATTAGTTCATACTAGAAAGAATTAAACTAGAATAAATATACATAATGTCAACTTGCTTCTCTTGATGACTTCTAATATGAATTAAGGACTAGGCAAGGACATATTTACAATTATAAGAGGGTGTATTTATAGGTGTTTAGATGACCCTAGGTCGAAATCTTGGAGTAGAAGGCAAGTAATTTGAGTCCAAGTCCAACTCAAATTCGTTTCCTAAAATATAGGATATGATAAACACTGCTCACTGTTTTGGTCATATATCCTTCGTTATTGGGCCGATTTTCGCCCACTTTATATCAAAAAGACCGAAGCAGGAAGATCTATCTAAATTTTTACAGGATTGTCCAAAATTGCAGCCGGTTTGAAGTTATTTTCACTTAAGGGGACGTAGCTTCAGAATTTTTAGATTTATTTGGCAGTTTTTCCTTTCCTAATTCAGTTTGATTTATTCTGGATCTTCTTTCCTTAACTTTTTAGAATTGATTTGGCATATAATTGTATTTCATAAACCTTAAGATCTTCACATTAACAGACACGTTAAACCAAATATGCTCTAAAAGTAATAAATCATCAAATCAAGACATGCATTAAGAAATTATCAAATAACGGGTGAAAATCCCTAACTAATTAATCAAATACACCTAAAATGATGTCTCCAACCTACATCAATATATCACAAATATGGAGACATCAGAAATCCACTAAGCGAACGTGCATAGTCAGATCCATTATGGAATATGAGTTTATAACTTTAGACAAAGCTATTGAGGAAGCCGAATGGCTTTGGAATACTTAGGGGATATTCCTAATTATCCAAAGCATGTGTCAACTATCTGCGTACATTGCGATAGTCAGAGTTCCATTGGTAGGGCACTAAACGAGATGTATAACAGTAAGTCTAGACACATACGTCGTAGACACAATAATGTTAGATAACTGTTCTCAAACAGAGTTATCACAATTGATTACGTTCGATAAAATATAATAAATCAGATTCACTGACCAAAGGTCTAGAAAGAGAGAAAGTGCGAGTATTGTCAAGGGGAATGGGTCTTAAGCCTATGATAGCTGAGTTTCTATGATGGGAACCCTATCTAGCAGAGTGGAGATCCCACAATCTAGGTTCAAAGGGAAAACTGAATCATGAAACTACGACTTGGTGCGACGCACTGTAGAAGACCTCCCCAAACCGTTCCTAGGACAAAATTAAACAGTGCTACCTTTAAAATTGAAGGATAAGTTGCAATTTTAATGGTTCTTGTATCTTCGTTAACATAAGATAAGAGTAATGCAGAATACTCTCGACAAGAGACCACCTTTATGAATAGCATGGGTAGGGCCGCCCTACGAGAATTTTAAAGGCAAAATTCTTCAATGATTATACATGAAATACCAGAAGTTATCCCGGGTCGTCAATGGACACAACCGTAAGAACCAAATATTGTTTGGAAGTATACAGTGTAAGTTCAATTGACTTGGTTTACACAAAAGCTGAATAGTTCAAAACATCATGTTCACTAGTTAGCAAGTAAATCCAATAGCTCTTACTAGAGAAGGTTCAAGGCCAAAAACTACCTTTCTCGATGTAGTATTCTTCTACGCTTCTCTCTCGCTTTCTCTTGTTTAGCATTCTTTTGTATAATTTTTTCAACGTGGTTAGTCAATTTCCATTCATGTGGGGATTGGTGGTCAAGTACGATTTTACCAAAGTGTTGACCATGTTTATGATGATAGTCGGTGACTCAATTTAAAGGAATGATTCATATATTGATACGTTTATTCCAGTTTTAAAGATTAACATAATATATTCACTTAGTTAAAATCATTTGAAATTGAATGAGAAATTGAGTCATGTAATTTGGAGAATTTAAAAGGAGAAAAAAATAATAATATATGTTATTGATTTTTTTTCTTTTAGTTATTAAGAAAAGCAAAGCGCTGACTTCGAACTTTTGGGTCTTATGCTCATACCATCTGGATAAGCCCAAGTTTTGGTCTTTGTTTAGTAACCGGTGTATCTTATTTAATACAACATGTCTTCAAATGAAACATCACAAATCTTTGCTAACCCACCTTTTCATTTTCTATAAATAGTTGGTCAACTCAAACATTTTCTTCATTCAGTTTTTAAAGCATTAAGCATTAAAAATCATAAGAGAGAGATAGAAAAGAAGCAGTTTTATTAAGTTCAATATGAAGAATTCGTGTGCCCGTTTCTTCTGAATAGTTTTGTCGTTGTATCCTGGAGGTTGAATCCAACAAACGTATGACACCGGTATGTGGCCTAAATACCTTAAAGACATCAGATCCAATCCGAGTCTCGACAAGTAATGTTATTTATTTATTTACGTGTTATTTGAGTTCTGCATTAGTTTTTATATTATTTTATTGGTTTATACAACTAAAACACAACATACGGTACATGTCTTAGTAACATACACAAAAAGGACAGAAAAATAACCTGATTCATGTGAAAATATTTAGCTAAAATATGGGTTAAAGGTTATAAAGATTCTTTTAAATCTCAATTTTTTCCTTCTGACATGATTCTACTAGAGTTTGGTGTTCAAATCAGTTTTGGTTGCATTGTTGGTGACCAGCGGTTGATGGATAAGGTGTTAGTGGTAGTGGTGATGTGGACACGGATGATATAGAGTAAGAAGGTGGTAAAGAAAAAAAGTATTAAAAATGAACTACATGTTAAATGACTAATACTTTGGCTTATTTGGATGAATACATCAACTTACGTAGCTAAAATATAAAATATCTTGACTATCAATCCATCAAAAAATAGTAAAAGGATTAATGTTTACCATATATTTAAGATATTTGTGACATTATTTTAAAATAAATCACTAGAATATTAATAATAAAATATATTATATTATAATATATTCTTAACCTAAAAAATAACCCTTGACATAATATAACTAATTCGCCGCCTCTACCTCACTTCACATTTTCTTTCCTCTCATCTTCATTCACTCTCTCTCACATTCACATTATTCGCTCCCTATCTCATCTTACATATTCTTCCCTCTCACATTCATTATAACCACAAATGTTAATTTCCTTCATTGAGATCTCGAACATAACTCACATCATCTGTACTTGCATACTACATCACACCGAATAACTTTTTCATACCCACCAATACAATAACCATTTAAAGACTCCGCTGCCAAGATTGTCCTATAATTCATTGATCAAATATAGGTTCATCGAACCCGCCATTATTACCGATCAATGATCTACCCTATCAGGTATGCAATATATTTGAAAGATCAAGTAAAGGAATAAACTATTTTTCAAAATGTTTAATTAGATAAATTCATTTATTTACCTATTAAATTTATTGGGTTGACAAATTTCGCGTATACATTGCTAATGCGACAGATTGTTAGAAGTGATAATTTTATATAAATATTTATAAATTCCTTTAGAAAAAGTATTGGTGGTTAGTTTCATAATAGATCTATTATTTTATTTTATTTTATTTTGTTACATGGGAGAGCTACTTTTTCTGACTCAGTGTCACTGACACGGTTCGAACCTGTACCGCCTAGATGGATTACCAAGGCTCTGGCCAGTTGAGATAACCCCAACTGGTTATAGATCTATTATTTTGATGCAAATTAGACAAATATAAATAAATAATATTTATTTTCTCATAATTAGTTTTATAAGATCATTAAAATTAATTATTCTATTATTTTTATATATTGTTCGATTAAGTACTTTATTTTATCAAATATTCTTTTATAAATTAGTTTACGACTTGTACAATTAGTTAGAAACCCTTAATAATGTATTTTCAGGTTTCAGTTTTAAAATTTTAATTTCAATGGTAGTTACTTTTTGTTTAAAAATGGATATATTTGGACTTTACCTTGAACCATTAGGGGTCTATAGCCCTATGAATTCCCTTAGGCCTGTCAAGGGTCCGGTGCAAATATATCAAATTTCTTGATGTACATTTTACTATTAAATGACACTATATAATTTCTTTTAGCTTTCTATAGGTCATGTATATTCAAAGAACCCATTTCAGTTGAAGGACATGATCGT
This sequence comes from Nemophila menziesii, assembly GCA_029959085.1. NCBI lineage: Eukaryota > Viridiplantae > Streptophyta > Magnoliopsida > Boraginales > Hydrophyllaceae > Nemophila > Nemophila menziesii. Next base: position 10,800,192 of record JARWIR010000008.1, read on the forward strand.
TGGTTATGACATTTCAATTAAATATGACTTCCAAGTTCTAGTGGCATCGGCGTCTCCAAACAGCAAGCATACAACCAGAACCTGTATGCTTCTCCAGCTGGAATTCTTCCGCCGAACATATCCAATCTTGGCGTGCCCATCCACTTTCTACGGCGTTTCACGTGACCCACTTCTATTCAGCTATCACCATTGTCTTTGACCACCTTGGACTTTCCGGTGAGCTCAAGTTCAATACTCTTACGGGTCTTAAACATTGTTTCAAGTTTTTTCAGTTATGATTGGCATGCCATTATCATTCAAGCTCAAGCTCAAGTTCAATACTCTTACGGGACTTTCAGCTATCACCATTGTTTCAAGTTTTTTCAGTTATGATTGGCATGCCATTATTATTCAAGTGATGGTTGTGATTATACAGAGTAACAAAAATATGTGTATATATGTCATAATTGTGTACCTTTTTAGTTCACTGGAATTAATAAGATATTACCTTTCATTTTTTATAAGAGTGCTTGAGTGTTATTTAAGTTTTGTATTGGTACAATAAATTATGATTTTTTTGGGTTTAAGCAACGATCCAGGCTTAACCACCTAATTTATTGAATATGTTTCCATATTTTTTACTCAGAATAATGTTACTGGGATTGTGCTCATTCTTTGGCTATCTAACACAACGTAAGTATTGACATATTTTTTAGGATGATAAGTTAAAAAGATAAACATCGAAGTAGATTTTGTATATCTTTTAAGAAATTAAAATTTTAATTTTTTACTATGGTTTTGTTGGAAAAGAGAATGAGAATTTGTTTCCTTTGTTGAATTGTAGACATATTTTTATTTGGATGACAAACATTTTATTGGTGATGTACATAATTATTCTTGTCCATATTCATGTAATTTGAAGTTGTCTTTTCTTTTTGTTTTGGTGGAATTTAAAGTAAAGGGTATATTTTTTTTTTGATTTCAAATCTTTCTTTTCCTATTGGTATATTGTATGATAAATATAACAAGATTATCTACAACTACAATATTATAATTGCACAATTATAATATTATACTTCTAAAAATACAACATTGTAGCTTATAATATGAAACTACAATATTGTAGTTGCAAGTTGGTACATCTCCGGAACAACTATTTGTAGGAATTGAAAAAATTAAAAAATCTAGAATAATTCAAAAAGAAATACTATGATAGACTTTTATATAAAAATTATAAACATAAAGAAAAAAAACTTGCTAGAGTTGGCTGGCGTTGACCGTCTGAGTTGACCGTCGAAAATGACTGGTCGACAATGGTGGTGGTGATAATAAAATTATATAATAATATACTTTCTTATTATTATAATATTAAATAAAAATGGTATTAAAGACCTTTAAATAAGGCATTAGCCTATAATGAGAAGAAAAATGTTAGTTTTGTATATCATAATAATTAAATTTCTACTCAGTCTATAATTAGAAGTAAGATGCAATTGTAAAACTAAAATAGATTATCTCCAAAACAAAAACAATTATACTTGTACTTTCTATTTCTCCGCTTTAAAAAACAATGCAAACTCAACTTCTTTCATTGAGAATTTCTACCTTGAAAAGAGGGTACAATAAAATTATCTCAAAATCAAATAAGGAACTTGAAAGTCCTAGAGGGGGGGGGGGGGGGGTTGACTAGGATACTAATAAGATTAATGCCTATTTAAAAACCATTTAGACAAATATAAGTTTAAATAAAAACTTTTAAGTTAATATATATCAAACTCTGAAGGATTATGCAATGGTGTAACTAGGTTTGATATAATTGAAATGACGAGCAACCAATATACGATAACTAAAGAGATACGGGATAGAAAGTACACAACGATGTATAGTGGTTCGGTTATCTCTACTCCACTATCTAAGGATGCCACCTTAGGATTTCAAAGCTTCTTAACTAAGCTTCTCTGTCTCTCCTAACTAGGGTGAGAACACAATACCCTTCACCACTTCGATACCACGAAATAAACTCTTGTGCTATCGCAACACAAGGAAACCGAGCATACTCCATATACTCTCAAACTCTATCTTAATCGATACAAAGACTAAATCTGAGAGGATAAAAACAAGTGTTTGATTTTTTTGTTTAGACAATGAACGGTGCCAAGGCATCAAAAGAAAAACAACAAATCATCCTACTCCTAATTTACTAAACCTAGTAGATATGTCGAATAAACTAAGGGTTTGATTGGTTGAATGATTTTTCTATACAAACTCCTAAAGAGTGCATATAACTTTAAGCTTTAAACTCTTTCTTGAGTGGATTTGACTTGAATTCTTCTTTTGAATTAAATTCCTTAATTGAGTATATTAGACAAGTTGAATGATCAAGCTTATATGGATAAACTTTGATAGCTTGGGACCTCTTTGATTGATGTATAAACTTGTAATAATTGTGTTGGAAAGAGGTGAAGAATTGTACAACATAAAGCTCTCTTTTATAGACAATAATTCTGCCTCAGGCCGGTATGTCGGTCCTATGGGCGGTATGCCAATACGGCTTGTTTTCTAGTCCAACGGTTGAATCCAACGTGGTATTTGACCGTTGGTCAACAACTCTCTCCACCGGTATGCTAGTCCTAGCTCCGGTATGCCAGTCCGGCTACTTAATATACCTTGAAAAAATTGATATGAAAAGAATACAATATTTGGACCGCCAAAGTGGAATTTTTATGTGATCATATTAATGCTTTATTGGGTTATTAGGGATGCTAATCAGTGCATCAAAATCATTGGGTTGAGTGAGAATGTTTTATGAGATTAACTCAAGATCTAGGGCTATTCGTTGATGTCTAGTGAGGAGAGAGCCAGAAGCTCACTCTAAATTATCCAAATATACTTATCATACCGTCCCTAAGACAACATTACAACCCTAAAGACCTTTTGATTCTTTGATATGTAATATAGAAGTGATTGAGCCGTTACAGAGTAGTTAGATGGATCTTTGGATACTAGTGAAGTTCGATGAACAATCTATAGCCTCCTTGGTAAGTTAAGTGAAGAACCTCTCCTTCTTGCATTGCGAAGCTAATCTGATCTTAAATTCGAGCCATGTTGATCGTGAGTATGACAAGTGTACAAGGGTTTTTGCATTCGAGCAAGTAATTAAGATTTAACTTAATGAGAGAAAGAGTACTTGATCCTCGCAAGGGTTTCACCTATCCTATCTAATTAATGCTTCTGTTTAAGGGCTAAACTGGTATTATTATGCTAGTCGAGAATCTAATATCTCCTAACCCCCGTTAGGGTGGACTTAGAAGCTATCCTACGGTATTACAAAACCCCGTCAGGGTGATCATAAGCTACTTTCAGATGAATAATACTTTTACCTCATTGGGTGCATGGTTAGTTAAGCCCGTCAGGGTCAATAACGAATACTACGCGTCTATTATCTATGTCTGTAATTAAACCCCCCGTCAAGGTGATCACTTTGCCACTTAAGTGAATAGATTAATTACTATGAGATAAGTTTGATTCATGACTTCAAAATTAGTGATTAAAGCAAAATAATAGTCAACACAAAATACCTAGTCTAATTTAAACCATTAAATCCCAAATTCAGAAAACATGAATTAAATAGAATTGGGTTCAACCCATATAAAGATTCTCAAGTACTAAAGAAATAAGTTCATAACAGAATTAAAAACTAAAATAAAATAAAAGGAATACATAATTCTAAATACAAAAAATAAATAGGATAACCTAATGGTTGGGTTGGCTGTTGTTGGAAGAACAGAATTCCTCTGACTCTAGCTTCTCCTCTGCCTTCTTGCTCTGACTTGAAAATATGAAGCCTCTGATGTAATTCTATGAAGTGTGTAAAAAGGAGGCTAAAGGGTCTATTTATACTTGTAAAAACGGATTAGGGCTTAGGTTAAGAGGATTAAGTCAAATTATAAAAAGCCTAAACCCATCTTTTCTTTTAATTCCCGTAACTGGTGTGCAGCCTTTAGTAAAACGGTTGTAACTTTTGTATCTCAACTCCAAATGGGATGATTCAACTTGGAGAATCTTCCTAACTCAATCGGCTATCAAACCATGTTTCTCGGCCCAAGGCTAAATCCTCTCCTAAGTAGCCCAAAAACAGAAATCTTTAACAACCTTTCAGATCTGCAACTTCTTTCATTAAGTTCTTGGAAATTCTTTTCTTTCCTTTAGCTCCTCCACTCGGTCTAAGACTTTAATTCTCACTTCTCCTCCTTGTATTGGTTCTTCATAAATTCATAAACCTACTAACTTTGCACTAAAACAAACAAATTAACGCACAAAAGCTCTAAAATGCAAATAGTCTAATTCCAAGGGGAGAAAGTGCAATATGACGAAATAAGCATAAAAGTCTATCAAATAAGTCAAATATTCACCTAAAATGATGTCTCCTAAAGGCTAATATTTAGTACAAATAGGGAGACATCAGCGGGTTAGGAGGAATATAGAATCCTGGCTACTTATCTAAGAGCTTTAATCACCTTAATTAACTAGTAAAAGAACAGAATGATTAGTGTATACTAGCAAAACCTGAGCTATACTCTCTCATCTGATTCTTACATCTTTAATTTATTGTCTTTACTTTTAGTTTAATCATTATTTCCTCAATCAATCATTCATATTTACTTTTCTTGTCTTTAAATTCATTGAACTATTTATTACTACACTTTTCTCTTTTTCCATTCGTATAACACACTAAGTCCCTGAGAACGAATATGCATTTATCATTAAAACTTGCGTACGACCTGTGATACTTGCAGTGAGTGCCGTGTTTAGGTTAGGGTGTTAGTTTCATCTTATTTTATCGTTATTTTATCACACCCGAGCTGACACCAAAGGACATATTTACAATGATAAGAGGGCTTATTTATAGGTTTTTAGAAGACCTTAGGTCGAAATCTTGAGTGTAAGGCAAGTAATATGAGTCCAAGTCCAACTCAAACTCGTCTCCTAAAATATAGGAGATGATAAAAACTGCTCATTGTTTTGGTCATATCTCCTTCGTTATTGAGCCGATTTTTGCCCACTTTATATCGAAACGACCTCAGCAGAAAGATCTATCTAACTCTTCAAAGTCTTATCCAAATTCGAAGCAGATTTAAAGTTATCTTCACTTTAGTGGATGTAGCTGCAGAATTTCAAATTTATTTGGCAGGTTTTCTTTCCTATTTCAACTCTACTTCCTTTTATCTCTTGATTCCTTCCATATCTTCTTTTCATAACTTCTTAGAAATGATTTGGCATCTAAAGATATTCCATAAACCTTAAGATATTCACATTAACACACAAATTAAACCAAATATGCTCTAAAAGTAATAAATCATTAAATCAAGACATAAAATAAGAAATTGTCAAATAGCAGGTAAAAATCTCTTACTAATTAATCAAATACACCTAAAATAATGTCTCCAACCTAGATTTTTATATTTTTTTTGCTTACAATGGAGATCCTTTATAGGATCAGGTTATAAATAAAAAACAAACAGAAAGCTCAAGCAGTACTAATTAAGCTAAAACATTCTGCAGCAACTGTGAACAATAAGACATCCGAGGTGTCTTGAACCCCATACGATCCTTGGTAAGCAAGGTCCAAAGCCCATCCGGTGGGTCTCGCAAGGAAACAAACTCCGCCCTATTCACAAGACCTCTTCTTGCTAACCAATCGGCACACGAGTTAGCCTCTCGATATATACCATTGTGAATTCCTTATTTCTTGCAAATACTTGACGTATTTGAGTAACCCATTGTGCACCAATTCCCCGACCACTCTCCACCTTTTGGATCAATTCTAGCATCTCCCATGAGTCCACCTCCACTTCTACTACCCTAAAGCGTAGCCTTTCTACCAACAATAGGCCTTCCAAGAGAGCAACCAGTTCAGCAATAATCGGTGAGCCATGATGTATTTTCATACTAAATCCACTCACCCAATCTCCTAACCCATCTCTGATGATACCTCCACCACCTCCTGTACTTCTCCGATTGTTCCAACTACCATCTGTATTTAATTTCACTCCTCGAATGGGTTTTTTCCACCCTACTAGCGTTATCACGTTCTTTCTCGAGACAATGCTTCCAGGGAGCTGTCCCCAAGACCTTGCGAAGAGCGTTGCTAGATACTTTGCCTTTTTTAAAATTGCTACTTCATTCGGAGCCTCCACCCCTTGGAATATAAGTTGATTTCGAGACTTCCATATAACGTCGATAAGTGCGGAAAAGAATACGTTCCAATTAACCCCAGCAAACAAGTTGTTATTCGATAAATGCTTGAACCACCAAGAGGAAACACTTGCATCGTCTATAGTCTCAACCTGAATGTTATGATGCAGGCTTCGATTCTGATGCCTCCTTGTTGCACTTTGAGACCTCTCTGATGTCGCCTGAAAGCTGTCACCGCCGGGAGTCACAGGCCTGCTGCATTCCTCATCTTCATCTCGACTTCCATGGAGCTGTTCCCCTCTGCCGCTGCTACTTCCTTGGGCTAAAGCGCTGGTATGTTCCTGTAGTTGGCGCACCAGGGACCTCCATTGCAATATTTCATAACTTGCACTATTGAACTCCAGCTCCTCATTGATCAGGTCTGGCCCCTCCCCTTGTGACACCAAACCACGCGAGCTGCTCCCTTCTACAGGTACCTGTACACTAGACAAAGTATCAGCTACACCAGACCCTCCTCCCCATCCCCCAAATCTAATAACCTCATTACGAATCAAATCCCATACCTTTCTAATTTTAACGCAGTCGCGAAACAAATGAACCGCGCTCTCCACCGCGTTGTCGCAAAATGCACACACTTCTGGGACTTCTATCCCGCGCCTAACGAGATTCCCCCTCGTAGCCAATCTCTCGCGAATCGCACGCCACATGAAGACTCGAATCTTTTGAGGGCACTTTAAACGCCATACCTTTAACCAATTTTCATTTATATTTTCTTTGCCCTGATCATTCTCCTACCTTACTGACTTGACTGAGTATTCACCATGAGCTTCCCTAGTCCATGACAGTACATCTCCCGCCCCTTCCTCCGGCCCTACTTTCATGTTAGCCACTTCCAGTAGTTTAGATGGCGATAAGAAACGCTGAAAAAGGGACCAATTCCAAGACCCATCCGATCGCAAATAATCCCTCACACACTTAGTCAACTCGCCCCTGTCAATCTCCTCCACAACATGTTCCACAAGCGGCGAATCGTCTACCCACCAATCCAACCAAAACGCCACATATTCTCCATTGCGCACTACCCAACGGGCCCCCCGCCTAACTACTCCAATACCCTCCGCAATAGCCCTACAAATCCTCGAATCATTTTGTTTGGGCATATATTGCAACGGAGGTGTCTTGAAATACTTCTGCTTCATTACAATAGACCATAGTGTGTATTCATCATGTATCAACTTCCATCCCAATTTACCTAAAAGAGCTATATTCATGTCCTCCGCGAAACGGAAGCCCAATCCTCCCATCTCTTTAGCCTTACAAATGTCCCTCCACGCGACCCAATGTATACTCTTTTGGTCCTCCGAAGACCCCCATATAAACTCCCTTCGTATCTTATCGATCTCATCACACACATATGCCGGTAACTTCTCTACTTGCATCAAATACATAGGTGATGCACTTAGGACAGCCTGAGCTAAAGTTATACGGCCTGCGAGAGATAAAGTGTTACCCTTCCATCTAGCCAGCTTCCCTCTCAAGTTATTAATCAATTCACCGAAAAAACATTTATGAGGCTAATGGGCCTGAACTGTGTAATATACTCTGGGCTACCCCCTATCAATAGTATGTAATTTCAACTATGAAATCAGCAAGGGATTGCACTTTTATGGTGGTCGGTGCATCAAATAAGATCACATATTGGATCTGCTCGATCATCCATTTTAGAAGCCTTATGGAGGTCTCTGTCTTTGAGAGAGTTTGCCAAATAGGAAGTTCCATGAGTACCTTTATAAGATAGGCTTCGAAGTATATTTTTAGATTTTAAGAGGTGTGGACGAGCGCCAAGTACTTTTATGGAGGGGGTTATATTATGTTAGCGCCCCTTGAATCTTTTTGTTGATATAGTAGATTAGATGTTGCCTTCTTTCCACTTCTTAGATTAGGATTGATTCAATTGATTCTTATGTTGCAGATAAGAATATGCTGAGATATTTTACCTTCAGAGTATTTGTCGACCGTCGGGGGTAAAGCTACTTTTAATTATTAAAAGTCCTATCGACACTTGATATCCCATTGGAAATTATGGGATTTCCGAGGGTTTTAAGCATATCGCATATTTTTCAGCACATTTAGACATAAACTGGTTAATGATACCAATCATTATGTAAGAGTTAACTAACTTGATTGACCATGGAGGCGCCAATTCTAGTTTGCATGTATCTTGTATGGATTGTCTAAGATGCTACGAGGACTCACCATGAACCAAGAAATTTTCTTGAGGTAATGCCAATTTCTCTAGGTTAATCTAGATTCCTACCTATATCATGACATAGAGGATTTAGCCAAATCTATGAGGTGATCTTCTATGAGGTGATCTTCAAAAGTATTACTTTTGACAAGCATGTCTTTAACATATATATATCAATTATATATCAGATTTGATTTGCAAAGACTTTGTTTACCAACATTTGATATGTGGATCTATCAGTTTCAAAACGAATGGCATAACCTTGTAGAAACAACGACCTTGTTCAATAACAAATGTCGTCTTATCTTCATATTTTTACTGTCCATCTTAATTTGATCATACCCGTGAAGGTATCTGTTACCTATTAAATTAAAGAGTTAAAGGTTTTAGACAAACCTTGTTACGCAGCGGATTGATTTCTGAATTCCTATTTTCTGAATTCTTGCTTTCTGATCGTGAATTTAATTACAAGAATTAAATTCTTTGTTTTCACCACCTAAGTGTCTGAGAATCTTGTTTAAGTGTAATGGAATAAGAGAAGGAATTTTTTTTGCTGAAGAAATTGTGCTGTGAAGCTGTGTTGAAGATGGAGCAGAAGAGTCCTATTTATAGAGTCCAGGAAGCGTTGGTTTATTAACTGATAATAAACCACCTTCCCATGATCTCCACCCCAAGCACTATCTAAGTGGGTAAGTTGTATCAGTTAATCCCAGGTAACTTCCTGACTAACTTCCCATAGTACGTTCATGTCAAACCCATCATGGGTGACATGGAAATAAAATTATATTTAATTTATTTTATTTCTTTCATTCTCCCACTCGCACATGATGGGGTTACCATCGTGCTATTAGGTACGTGCACCACAATGTCCCATACATCTAAATTTCTCAAAATTCTCTCATATACACACTACTACAATAATTCATCATACTTGACAAATAGGTCGTGCGACCGACAAGCATACGAGCATATGTTACTATTAACCTGTTAGGGTACATAGTTGCTCAAATGAAATCTCATTCCTTACGTATCTTGTAGTACCCCAGACTAACAATATGTTGTATCATATTACAGTAACTCTGACCCCTTAAAATTTATATCACAACTTCTATGTGAAAAAGAGTTCACTGTCATTTCGTTTATGTGTCTCACTATCATGTTATAGTCCGTATTGACTTACATGATCGGTTAACCTGCAAGCACACATTTGATACACAATTCTAGTCTTCCCTTTACACTTATATCCTTTTATATTGATTAGGTTGCTTTCCCAAACATACCCCATTAGACCGAATCACTCATGATCATTGGTAATGTGTTCAAAGTAGCATACACCTAATCAAAATATCAAGATATAGTCAAAAGTAATAAGGGCACAAATCAAAGGTATCACACAGTGAAGAAACAGGGATCAATTCTTCACTTCCTTTTGGTCGAAAGCACACGTGGTATGACACACGTGTTATGGTATTATTCATATATCTCAAACTGTATGTCACAATTTTACAAATACCATACAGATATATAATTAGACAAGCCTCGTTGCCTAAGATGAATTCTTCGATCGATCAACCCTTCTATGAAATCAATCAAGCAACTCATATCTGGCTATTATAGACTAAGTAGATAGTGGGATTCTACTTCGATCATAATATAAGCTTAACATGGTTTATCCATGTTTATGATCTCATCTTAACACTTAGTTAAGGCGACTATCTTAACTCAAGTTATCTTAAGGGTTCTTCACTACTATGAGTTAGTCTCATCTTTGCGCACTTCTTATGCCAAAGGCGATTGCCCGTGTGACAGGGTCAATCTCAGTCTATAGGACATACATACTTACAAAATCACACGCAATATATATAATACATATCAAACATGATATCATTAAAATAAACAGTTAAATAAACATACTAATGGAAATATATACATGAATGCACATAAACTAGCAATAATTCATACATTATATCTTGCTTAATCCTATAGATCTCACATGATCCATGAATACATCCCTTGGGATAGCTTTTGTGAATGGATCAGCAAGCATATTGCGTGTGGGTATATATTGCAAAGTAACATCCTTTTGTGCAATTATATCTCTAACGAAGTTATACTTTATATCAATGTGTTTGGTCTTGCTGTGATATTTTGGATCTTTCACATAAGCCATTGCAGCTTGACTATCACAGTATATTTTTATTGGACTCCCACTATCACCAGAGAATCCTAAATGTTCAAAGAACCTTTTTAACCAAACAGCCTCCTGAACCGCAGCTGAGCAAGCTACAAACTCAGCTTCCATCGTTGACAAAGCTACACAGGTTTGTTTCTTGCTACTCCATGAGATTGCGCAATTATTTAGCAAGAATACATAACCTGAAGTGGATTTACGCCCATCTATATCACCAGCCCCATCAGCGTCTGTATATCCCTCTAGGCGTAATCTATCTCCTCGAAAGCATAAGGCATGATCTTTGGTGCCTTTTAGGTATCTCAATATCCTTTTCACAGCTTTCCAATGCTCTTGTCCTGGGTTCGATTGAAAACGACTAACTAAACCTACTGCATAACAAATGTCTGGTCTCGTACACATCATAACATACATAAGACTACCAATGGCACTAGAATATGGTACTGTTGACATTTTCTGTTTCTCTTCTGTAGTACTAGGACACATGTCGAGAGTTAAGTTTATTCCCTTTGCTACAGGAGTGTCAATGGCATTGCACGTAGTCATACCAAAGCGCTCAAGTACATTCATGATGTAAGGTTCTTGAGATAGAGATAATAGTCTTCTAGACCTATCTCTGTGAATCTTAACACCAAGAATATAATTTGCTTCTCCCATATCTTTCATATCAAATTGAGAAGCTAGCCACTCCTTGTTAGCTTGAATAAACTCTTTATCATTCCCAGCTAATAGGATGTCATCCACATATAGAGATAAAATCATGAAATTTTTCTTGGAACGTTTAATATAAACACAGTGGTCTTCACTTATCATCTCAAATCCATTTGACGAGATGACTTCATGAAATCTCAAATTCCACTGTCTCGAGGCTTGCTTAAGACCATAGATTGATTTCAACAATCTACATACTTTATTCTCTTGATCTTTTGCAACGAAACCCGAGGGTTGTTCCATGAAAATTACCTCTTCTAAATCACCATTTAGAAATGCAGTTTTAACATCCATTTGGTGCAACTCCAGATCGAGATGCGCCACAATAGCTAAAATAAGACGTATTGAGGTAAATCTAACAACAGGAGAAAAAGTTTCCTCAAAATCTATTCCTTCCCGTTGAGTATAGCCTTTCGCTACCAAGCGAGCTTTATACCTGTCAATGGAATTGTCAGGTTTCCTCTTTATTTTGAGAACCCACTTGTTCCCAATTGCTTTACGTCCTTTTGGGAGATCAACCAGTTCCCATACCTGGTTTTTCTTCATCGACTCCATTTCTTCTTCCATTGCTTTCCTCCATTCATTCTTAGCGAGACATGAGAGTGCTTCATTAACTGTTCGAGGTTCTTCTTCGTCTTGTGGAGTTATCATAAAGACTTCTCCTTCGATTTCAAATCGGCGACGAGGAACTAAACCTCTAGCACTTCTCTTAAGTTGAGAATCTTGAGAAATAGGATTACTAGATGATGCAATGGTTTCTTCCGTTTCAAGATTTAGAGGAGTGTCCGTCTCTATTTCTTGAGTATGTGTTACCTCATCAGGCGTCACATTTGTTTGCATATCATCTTCCTGAATCTCATTTAATTCACATAAAATGGAATTTCTGTCAACCTCACCTCTGCTAGGAAAATCATTCTCTAAGAATGTAACATCTCGTGACTCAATTTCAGTAAGACCCCCATCATTATGTTCACCAATAAACACATATCCTTTAGAGTGATCTGGGTATCCAATAAAGATACACTTCTTACCTCTTGGACCTAACTTCCCATACTTATGAGATAGATCATGAACATAGCCTGCCGACCCCCAAGGTCGCAAGTATGACAGATTAGGTTTCCTACCTGTCCATAGTTCATAAGGAGTTGATGGAATAGTTTTTGTGGGTACTCGGTTAAGTATATAACAGGCGGTTAACAAGGCATCTCCCCAATAAGATATTGGAAGATTTGCTTGTGCCATCATAGACCTAACCATTTCTAGGAGTGTTCTATTCCTCCTTTCAGCCACACCATTCTGTTGTGGTGTTCTAGGAATTGTAAGTTGCCTTACTATCCCTTTTTCATCACACAGTTCTTTAAACTGATCAGATAGATATTCACGTCCTCGATCGGTTCTTAGGTTTTTCACCTTCCTCTCTAACTGATTTTCCACTTCATTGATAAATGTCATAAAACATTTCAATGCTTCAGATTTGTGAGAAATAAGGTAGACATAACCAAACCTAGTGAAATCATCTATGAAAGTGATGAAATAACGTTCCCCACGTCTAGTTTGAACACTCATTGGGCCACAGATGTCTGAATGAATTACTTGTAATGGGTACTCGACTCGTTTAGCCTTTCCAAATGGTTTCCGTTTTGCTTTACCTGCTAGACAATTTTCACAAGTTGGCAAGTTGACTTTAGTCAACGAACCCAAAAGGTTTGCCTTAGCCAACAAATTCATACGGTCTTGACCAATATGACCTAATCTAGCATGCCATACATTTTCTTCTACATTAGAATTACTAGAAGAAGAAGTATTAGTGGAAAAGCAACTACTTAAACAATAACTATTAAACGAGTTATCATCATCTAGTACAATTAAACCATGCGAAATAAAACCAGAACCATAATACCTAGAATCATAATAGATATCTACTTGTTTGTTATGAAAATGCAAATTAAAACCTAATCCTAGAAGAACAGTGACCGAGACTAAGTTCCGTCGAATGTCAGGTGCGTAAAGTACATCATGCAGGTACAAGGTTTGACCACCTCGCAAGTTCAACTTGCAAGTGCCAACTCCTTTTACTTCAACCTTATTGTTGTCTCCTACATATATCCACCTTGATCCCTCTGGAATCCGACGGTACTCTACATATGCCTCTCGGTCTTTGGCTACATGGTCTGTCGCTCCTGAGTCCACAGTCCACAAAGGATTAGAATCAGCAAGCAATACAGTACTGGTAACATAAGTAAAATTACAAGAAGTAAATGACATTGCTACCTTTCTGGGCTCGCTGCACTCGCGAGCGAAGTGACCCATTTTCTCACAGTTAAAGCATTTCATCTTACTCTTGTCTTTCTTCTTACGGAAACGTTTTCCATTATTGTTACCACCCTTCTTGTTCTTCTTGGAAACATGCTCATTTCCGTTCTTCTTCCCATTGTTCTTGCGCTTATTGCCAGAAACTTTGTGGGAACTTGACTCAGCAACATAAGCCTGACCCTGAGGCTTAATTGCATCTAGACGTTCATCTTCCAATGTCACATGACGAGCAGCATCATCAAAAGTTTTGATGTTGTCATTGTGAGTCAAGTTTATCTTCAAATGCTCCCAATTATTTGGAAGAGATCGGATCACAGCTTGAACCTGTTGTTCATCAGTAAGGTTATGACCTGCATTCTTAAGTTCCCTAATCATGTTAGACATCTCTCGGAGATGTTGTTGCATGGTTTGATTAGGCTTCTTCTTGCAAGTGTCAAACTTAATGGTCAATTGACGCAACTTAGTCACAGTCGTACCCCCATACTTCTCCTTAAGAGCATTCCACATTTCGTGAGCAGTGAGGTATCGTTGACATTCATAGACAAGATCGTCATTCATGGAGCCTATCAAGATGCCTCTTGCAGTGGAATCTTTCTTTTTCCACTTCTCATAAGCCTCCATGTCCCTTCTGTTTTGAGCTGTGTTGCCTTCCTCAGGCTGAGCCATGACATTGTTAACAGCCTCAAGAACATCTTGCTCTTCTAGAACATAGTGTATCTTGAGCTTCCAAAGGTTATAGTTCTCACCATTCATCTTTTCTCCTTTGTTGAGATCAGCAATGATGGTTTTCGATGCCATTTTCTCTATAAAGTAAGAGATTTCCATTAGTGCCATACATTTATTTAACAACTCTATGCTATTAATGCAAACGGAATGAATAAGAAAGATAACAAAATAAGTGATAAAGAAAGTTCACTATGTTCCCAATCATGAACCACTATATTTTGTTTGTCTTAACCATTCAATCAATTTCATTAACTGCAAAATTAAGTTCTTCAAGAACTCCCACTTACTCTAACATGAATAGAGAAAAAATGTATGAAAACTAAACAACTAATAACATAAAAGCAAATAATCTAGTTGAATTCATGCATAAATGAAAAAACATGTTTGGTAAACAAATAACCAAATAAAATTCAAAGACTAACATTTGAAACGAACTACCAAAATAAACTACCTAGCAAAGAAACTCTAACTTATACATGACAATCACTCGTATCTCGTTTTCAAAGGAATCGATTTTTCAAAACTCTCTTTTACATAGAGACTTATCGGATCATACTTAGTAGGCGAATTCATCTCACAAGGACATTTGAAAAAACTTGTATGCCTTTTAAAATGATTCCACATATGAGATTCAGTGAAGGCATATACGACCCAACCATATGTTTTTGATCTCCTATCTACATAATTTTCGGGATTCACATTCCTCCATATATCAAGGAGATCTTTTCTCAAGTCTTTTGGCAAAGTCCTGAGAAGAGCATCAAACTTGTCATTCTCATTCATGTGATAGGCATATTTTATGACACCTTGTATC
The DNA here is from genome assembly GCA_029959085.1 of Nemophila menziesii. Lineage (NCBI taxonomy): Eukaryota > Viridiplantae > Streptophyta > Magnoliopsida > Boraginales > Hydrophyllaceae > Nemophila > Nemophila menziesii. Next base: position 10,815,369 of record JARWIR010000008.1, read on the forward strand.
ATATCATTTACAATCTTCACGTGTTGTATTAAAGAATGTGATGATTTCATCTTATAATTTCGAAGTGTCATTATTTTGTTTTTTAAATCTTCCCTTTGTCCATCTGACTCGGGTTCTTTGGCGGTGTAAACCAATTTTGCTTTATTAGTATTCTTTATGTTCTTGTAATCAGTCATGTAGTTCATCAACAGGTCGCGTCTGAATGCACGTAATCCCCGGGATCGTGTAATCACCATTTTCCTCTATAGAAAAATTAAGAACAAAAATAATTCACCACCTTTTTGAATTAAAAATAATACTCTTCTGAAATTTGTTATAAATGAAACATATATTCTTGTAAGTAACAACTAATTGTATAAAAGAAGTGGTTAAGTGACTAGTCATTGGTAGGGTTGGCCAGGGTTCGAACCCCTCTACATGCAAAGAGGTTTTACCACTACTAATATAGGTCCGAAAATTTAAAAAAAATATGTATAGGTCCGGCCCGAAAATTAAAATGGGTTCGGAAATTAACCTAAGAATAAAATCCGGCCCAAAAAAAAAAATAATGCGGTCCAGACTAGATAAAAATAGTGGATAGGATTCGGCCCAAAGAAATAATTAAATCTGAAATTAATTACAGCCCTAAAAGAAAACAGGTATAATGGTCCAAAAAAAAACAGGTATAATGGTCCAAAAAAAATATAGCTGGACTGGGCTGATATGGAGTGATCCAGTCAAAATAAAATTAACCTACTAACTCTAATAACTCTAAAAGCCTTATTATTAACACAATTCAGAAGCAAAAAAAAATTCTTCTTCTTTTTTGTTTCTTTTCTAACACGTTCGACAAAAAAACTTGAGCAGCAGATTTTTTTTTTTTTATTTAAAAAAAAAAAAAAATCGCATAATTATAGAAGAAACCAGACGAAACAAAATTAATTCAGGTAACATGCTCTGATACCAATTGTTACCTATTAAATTAAAGAGTTAAAGGTTTTAGACAAACCTTGTTACGCAGCGGATTGATTTCTGAATTCCTATTTTCTGAATTCTTGCTTTCTGATCGTGAATTTAATTACAAGAATTAAATTCTTTGTTTTCACCACCTAAGTGTCTGAGAATCTTGTTTAAGTGTAATGGAATAAGAGAAGGAATTTTTTTTGCTGAAGAAATTGTGCTGTGAAGCTGTGTTGAAGATGGAGCAGAAGAGTCCTATTTATAGAGTCCAGGAAGCGTTGGTTTATTAACTGATAATAAACCACCTTCCCATGATCTCCACCCCAAGCACTATCTAAGTGGGTAAGTTGTATCAGTTAATCCCAGGTAACTTCCTGACTAACTTCCCATAGTACGTTCATGTCAAACCCATCATGGGTGACATGGAAATAAAATTATATTTAATTTATTTTATTTCTTTCAGTATCCATGACAGACTGAAAGTTGTGGCTGAAAATTGCATCAACTAATAGATCAATATTGAGAAAGGGGGAAGCAATCCTTTGCACAAGACTGGTTTACGTTGGTGTAATCGATACACATTATTCACTTACCATCGGGTTTCACTACGGGGACTGGGTTTCCTACCATTAAGGTAGCGCACTTCCCTAATGGGTCTGGCTTGGAGCAACCACTTGAAATCTTTCTTAATTATCACGTTCTTCTCGTGCAAACATATTCATTTTTCTGCCATTGACCATATTGTTGGATTAACATTGAGGTGGTGTATAAGAATGTGAGCCTTGAGGACTACCATGTCCCTTGCCTCCCAAGAAAACAAGTCTTTATGATTTTCTAGATTTTCCATAAGGGATAGCCCCATTTAGCTAGAAATAGATTATCCTATTTTGATCTTAGTCCTCAAACTTATGATCGAAACTTTGATTAGATTTCCAGTTTGGAGTTGTTTGAATGTGGACTTATCCTTGGGGATAATAATGACACGTACTTCATATTGTGCCTCAAAGTCATAAAAAATGACTTATTTAGTGTGTTTCCCTTTCTAGGACAACTGTTACACCTTCCATCGTAAGGACCTTTTTTGTTAAATTATATGTGGACACCACCACTTGCAGGTGGTTTCGGTGATGGCCATCCGTGGATAGCTTTATACATGTCATCTCCCCGTGCTATGAGAAAAAGATCTTTTATGTCCCTCAAGGATTTTTTGAACCCAATTCTTATGGATAATATTATACAACATACCATATAACATTCTTGTCCGGTGAATCCATTGATCAGTCTGTATAAGGTTATAATTTCATGGGGGAAGATATGCAATCGTTCGAGGGCATGTAAGACTAAAAAATCCACCAAATTGTTGGTGGAAATCTAGGCATGTGGTGTAAATTTGTTTTCTCCAAGAAACCGAGTGAATATAAGATCCTCATGAGGTAATGTTAGTTATTGAGAGCCCTTATCGTCAAATTTAATGTTTCCATTGTTTTGAGGGCATCATGAAGGGGGAAACGCAAGTGGTTCCTTAACAAGTTTCCTTTGTCTTGGCATAACCCCCCCGGACCCCTCACGTCTTGTATCGTATTTTTTTCTTCATTGGATCTCAATGATTTTTGTTGAGAGAAACTAATTGAAATTTCTCACAGATGACACAACTGATCGAAGGGTGAACTTTTATATAGGTCGGAACTCGTTGACGGTTAGTTTACTTCCGATGGATATTTACTCATATTTGAGGTAACTAGTCTATTGTACGTCTTAGTTTGAGAGCTTTAGGTCCGTCCACATGTTACCTACAGTCGAGTGGTTACTCACTGAAGGGAGGGGCTTCTCTCGATGGTACTTTGACGATCAAGATAGTTCAAGAACAATTCAATTCAAGACAATTAGGTTAAATGGATCGTGCATGGATGTCTTCTTTGGCAATATGAGGTATTTATAAGGTTTTGTATATCGACATTGGACTTTTATCGTACATCAAGAGTGACTCTAATGAGAATTTACTCTCAGGGTCTCGTAGAGATCTTTGTATATTAGATTATAATGATATATGTGAGATAGAACTATTTAGGTCGATGACTACATTTTATTACATAAATATATCAACCGCCCTTTTAAACTATTCAGTGTTTTTTTTAAACAAAAGTAGCTATGATATATCATGTTAGATGACCGTTCTCACCAATTAATAACGTCATTATATGAGTCGTGTGAGATTTGTTGTTGACTTTTGTAACCCATGAACTTTCTTATTTGTACTTATTTATCTGTATATATTTCTAAATTTGTCCTAATAAAAAATCTAAAAAGAAATATAAATTCAGATTATTTTTCTTTTTCTTTTGGGACAATACATAAATTCAGATTCTAAAAGATAATAACAGCCGACCAAAAAAAAAAACACTAAAGTCGGTCCCCAAAATCCTCGTCGTTGTCCGAATTAGATCTTTGAATATTCGTCAGTTTTAAACCCTAATAAAACATCATCGTTTTTATACATTCACCACACACTTTGACTTCACCTACTCAGCTATCACGAGAAAGTGGTGAGTCTTCTTCAATTATTATTTTCTCAAGTCCTTTTTGTTGGATCTCTTTTCTTTCAGTTACTTATTAGTCTTATCATTAGGATTATAGATTGGATTGTAAATAGACTGTGGCCTCTGCTTTGCCTAGACTAACTTCCATTTCATGTTTCAATATCGAGAGATAATTTGTAACTTCAATAGTATTAATTAGTATTAAATCGAAAAAGATAGTATTAGTATTAAATCACAATCAACTAACCTTCCTATAGAGTGGATTGTTTGGATTCACAACTAGATCGGGCTTTCAGTTAATATAATGCTACCTATTTATCCAATAAAAGTCATGTAGTAGCTAATTGTACCATGTTTTCTGGATTAAGTATATTCTATTTTCAGTTAAAAATGAATTGCTAAATTTTGTCAACAATTTATATATATTTTCTAGAAATGGCAAACATAGACATGGAAAAATTGTTGAAGGATCTACCAAGTGATGGACGTATTCCAAAGACGAAGATCGTATGCACTTTGGGTCCCTCTTCTCGATCTGTTCCAATGATTGAAAAGCTTCTTAATGCTGGGATGAACGTTGCAAGGTTTAACTTCTCTCATGGGACCCACGAATACCATAAAGAGACTTTGGATAACCTCAGGACTGCAATGCACAATACTGGCATAATTTGTGCTGTCATGCTTGATACCAAGGTTTGCTCATGCTTTTCTCATGAATAAATGCTTGAAGAAGTATTACTAAATCTTTAACTTCAATTATGAATCAGGGACCTGAGATTCGAACTGGTTTTTTAAACGATGGAAAGCCTATTCAACTAAAGGAAGGCCAAGAAATCACCATCTCAACTGATTACGATATAAAAGGCGATGAAAAAACAATCTCTATGAGCTACAAGAAGTTAGCATCGGACTTAAAGCCTGGAAATACGATCTTATGTGCTGATGGGACAATTACCTTGACCGTTTTATCATGTGATGCAGCTCTTGGTACTGTAAAATGCCGATGTGAAAACACTTCAATGCTTGGGGAAAGGAAAAACGTAAATCTTCCAGGTGTCGTTGTGGATCTTCCAACTCTTACCGAAAAGGACAAAGAAGATATTCTCGAATGGGGCGTTCCTAATGAAATCGATATGATTGCTCTCTCGTTTGTCCGTAAAGGGTCTGATCTTGTTAATGTTCGCAAAGTTCTTGGATCTCATGCTAAGCGTATACAATTAATGTCTAAGGTAGTTTTAACATTTTTGTTCAATCATAACAATTTTTTACTATTGTTACTGATTTTTTATCACTTACTAAGGTTGAGAATCAAGAGGGAGTTATCAACTTTGACGAAATACTTCGCGAGACAGATTCATTTATGGTAGCAAGAGGAGATCTAGGAATGGAAATTCCTGTAGAGAAAATCTTCTTAGCTCAAAAAATGATGATATACAAATGTAATCTCGCAGGTAAACCAGTAGTAACCGCTACTCAAATGCTTGAATCAATGATTAAGTCACCACGTCCTACACGTGCCGAAGCTACCGATGTAGCAAACGCAGTTCTAGATGGGACCGATTGTGTAATGCTAAGTGGCGAAAGTGCAGCAGGGGCTTACCCTGAACTAGCCGTGAAAATTATGGCTAGAATTTGCATCGAAGCTGAATCTTCACTTGATTATAGGATCATTTTCAAGGAGATGATGAGGTCAGCGGCTTTACCTATGAGTCCGTTGGAGAGTTTAGCTTCATCGGCTGTTCGGACAGCGAACAAGGCTCAGGCGAAGCTGATTGTTGTGTTGACTCGTGGTGGGACCACGGCGAAATTAGTGGCGAAGTATCGTCCAGCTGTGCCGATTTTGTCTGTAGTGGTGCCGGTTTTAACGACGGATTCTTTTGAATGGATGGTTAGTGATGAGACTCCGGCTAGACATAGTTTGGTTTACAGGGGATTAGTTCCTCTTCTTGCTGAAGGATCTGCTAGAGCTACTGATGCGGAATCGACTGAAGTGATATTGCAAGCTTCACTTAAGTCGGCTATTAAGAGGAGGTTATGTCAAGTTGGTGATGCTGTGGTGGTACTTCATCGAATTGGAGCCGCTTCTGTTATTAAAATTTGCAATGTTAAGTGAAGAATATCACAAGGAAACTAAGGGGATCTATCACCTGTTTAACTTTCAGCTACATTTCATTTCCTTGAGATAAGTTAATGATATGTTCATAAGCATGTATTATCGCCTATGCTGGCAAAAACGCACGCTTCTCTTCAGATGTTTTAAACTACTGTGTAATAATAAGATGTTAGTGGCTGATAGTCCATTAAATAATTCTAATAATGCCATTTTTTGGCTTTTGAATTCATCTTATTACATGTTTGTACAAAGCTTTAGCAGCTGAGAAGTTGATTATTGTTGGTAGGTGTGTGACAATCAGCAATGTCTCATTACATTTAGATGCGCCAACGATTGCACAACCAACTAATATTAGACTCTTCTCTTCTCTGTCAGGTCTTTTTTTTTTCTAGTCAAACATAATTTTAATAAAAGAGGCCATACGAGGCCTGGTAAGGCGCATACAGGTAGGGGTGAGCACGGTTCGGTTCGGCTCGGTTTTTAGCCGTAACCGAAACCGCAACCGAATGATTCGGTTTTTAAAGGTGTCGGTACCGAACCGAACGGTTTTTATCGGTTTTCCATATGTTCGGTTCGGTTTTTTTCGGTTTTGGTATGTGTTTAATTCGATAGTTGGATAGATTTTAAGGACGTTTACATGAGATATTTTATCTTCCATATGAAGTGTTTGATTTTCATATTATTGACCCATGTAGGAAATTACATTTTTAGAACTCAAATATTATATATTAGTTCTAAACATATAATTTCAAAAGAATATTTTATAAAATTTAATGTGTATGCTTTACTTTCAACAAATATTAATAAATGAAAGAATTTTTAAAATATATCGAGTAATGACTTGTGTAAAAATTTGTTGTATATTATGACATTTTTGTTTTCAACATTTACTCTATTTTCTATCCCATTGTCATAATATTTTCAAGAATATAGATTAGATTCAAGAACGTCTTAGTTTTCGTATTTTTTCGGTTCGGTTTTTCGGTTCGATTTAGCATAGAAAAACCGTACCGAACCGAACTTTTTCGGTTTTTTAAAAAGCTTATACCGAACTGAACGTTTTTGGCGGTTTTCGGTTTTTTCGGTTCGGTTTTTTCGGTTTTTTGGATCGGTTTGGTTTTTCGGTTTCGTTTTGCTCACCCCTACATACAGGGGAAGCAAAAACAAAAACTACCCTATACCGACCTACTGTCTATCAAAGTTAATTAAGGTTGTCAATTGGAATGGTGCATTAAGCATCCAATCCAATTACCAAACAGTTGACCACTTAGTTGCAACAAAAACTACCCTATACCGACCTGCTATCTATCAAAGTCAATTAGGGTTGCCAATTGGAATGGTGCATTAAACATCCAATTACTAAACTTAACAGTAGGCCACTTAGCTGTTGTTTGACAATCCAATCTACACAAGAATTCAACTTCCTAGAGATGTAAAGGAATTGAATATGTTGGTTTAGCACCATATTAATATCCCAAAAAATATGAAGAGTTTTCCTATATTTAGGTGGTAATCTCTTTTCTAAACAACTAACAAAAACTTTACAGTCACTAAGAATAAAAACATCAGCTTGGGCATGTTTCAGCGCTTTAAGAGTTGCTTCTGTCAGACCTATTGCTTCTGCTTCATCCAGTGACTCTGCCACAAAGCTCCTTGCTCATCCATGTATCATGGATCCCTACGCATTTCTCACTATATATCCAGTACTGGATTGTTTAGTTTCTTTAATAAAACATGCATCTATATTTATAATGACCTTATTTTTGTTCTAAGGCTATTTGTATTATTCATAATGAATCTTTTTATCTTTTCCTTACTAGTTTCCAAGTTAGGCCTGTGATTTTTGTTATTTTGATTGGCCTCAGGGTTACTGGTTTTTATCATAACATTCATACTCATCACTAGCCAATTTTGCTGTATTTTCTGTTTTTAAAGGGTCAAGCTTAATGCCTCGAAAAAGGAATTCATTTCTTCCTTTCCATATTTGCCAAGCTAAAGGATGGGTATTGCCTTCTCTGACATGTCGAATATGCTGAAGATTATTATGTTTCTATTTTCTCCCTCGTACCACTTAAATTTCCCCTGACCAACCTGAGAAATTTATATGGCATTTTTGTTTTTAAGTAAAAAAAATAGAAAAAATAAAAAATAAAATAACCATTAGAATTAGCTTAATGGCCAAGATATTATCTCTCATCTAGGAGGTACATGGTTCAAATCTCCTCAACCTTGTTATTATTTGAGCTCTTACCTCTCTCTGAACATGGGTAACCTAGTTCTGATTAACCTGTGAATATGCATGGGTAACCTAGGAATATGCATAGGGAGTGTGTATATTTTCCATGGGATTAGTCGTGGTGCGCGAGAGCTGGCCCGACACCCATGATATAAAAAAAAAAGTAGAGAAAAATCAAATCAAATCTAATCTTTCCATAATTATATTACCTTATGAGAAAAATAAGATAAATCAAATCTAATCTTTCCATAATTATATTAAATTTATTCATTTTTATTGATTTGGTTATAATATCTTTACATTTGTCTTTTTTTATCTGATTTTACAGAAAATTGGATAAATCATCGGCATCCTATATATATATGTTATTGAATAGTTCAATCTCATAAATCAACTCTCGAATTTATCTCAGTTAAAGAATAAATTACATTGCGATGGCTTCAACATCTACGATAATTATTTTTTTAGTTGTGCTTATAACAACTAGTAAGTGTGTCTTTCTCTCATAAAAGTTAAAAACTACACAAAAAATAGAGTGTTAATATATGAATTCTTTTTCATTATGAATTTTTACATAGCATATTAGTAAACTATATACGACCAATATTGTCACCATATATATATTTGTATGTGTATTTTAGCTTGCACAAAGAACATTTCATAATTGAATCTTGATATTCGATATGGTTATTATATGTCACATTAAAATCTTTACAATACCAAGGTTCTAAATTTATGAATAAACAGGTTTAGCATCATTGGAAGCATCAACGATCACAAAAGATTATGAGTTGCAGTACCACCTCAACGCCGATTGCGTAAAAATCTGTAACAAACATCCTGGGATGCCTCTTATCCCTATTTGTAATGCTGGTGTTTGCAAAATTTGCAAATGCGTCCCTGGACAAAAAAATTATCAACCTACAGCTATCCATTGTACTAGTAATAATAATTGCAAAAATACTTGTCCACCGAACCACGATTGTTTAGGTTTTTGCTATCATAATCGTTGCAGGTGTCTTTGTGATAATTGATAATTTAGAATGATAACAATATTTTTGAAGATCGTATGTATTCACAAAAATTGATGTGTTCTTTTAATAATAAAATAAGAGAGCATACTCTATCATTCAAGTTGAAATTTCTAAGTAATAGAGAAAAACTATTAGATATAAGCATGTCGTATTGTGTTTTAAGATAAATAAATATGTATGTTTTGCTATAGTTTGCACTAATTTTTGAATAGAAAAGTCATGAGATTTTGTGCATCAAATACTAAATTTTGTATTTTATATATTTTTCTCATAAATAAATCAATTTTTAATTAGTAAGATTCTAAGCAAAATCAAAATCAAAATCAAAATTTGTATACTAGCACAATTTCAATAGAATCAAACAAAGAATAAATCTATACAAGGTATTCTTTTAGAGATGAAATTAAACAATTTTTTATATTTGATTTGATATTTTTCTAAATTCTCATCATTCTTCAAGAGTGAACTTTAGTTTTTTTTATATAGTAGCTTATATTGTAAATATCCGAAATGACCTTTTTTCCTAACCATCCTATTATAATTAAATCAAACCGACCAAAACATCATGATACCATCAATAAAACCCAAAAATCAATAAATAAATTACATGCATATATTACAAGTTCGAATATTTAGAAATAAAAAAGAATAATTACTAATGGATTTATAAATTATTTATGGTTAATATTTGAAACTGTAACTTTGGGAGGAATTTTCAAAGTTGGTCGCTGCATACCAATATTACATCATTAGTAGTTCAAAATTACGATTGTCCAATTGTCCAAGTTCGAGTATAAAAAATTAACCGTCTCTACATGTGAAGGATGTTATGGACTTATAAATTTTTATTGGAAAGTGAACGGGCAATGACTCTGAGTTTTCTCAAATAATTGACGTTTGGATTCATATATTACATAAATGCAATATGGGATGCTATAGTATTATTCTTAAGTTTTATTGCACTATATCACAATAATTTAAATTATAAAATATATTTTATCACGTGTTTATAAATCGTCTACCCACCTAGAAATTAGACTATAAGGTTGATGGGAGCCTGTCTTGAAAATGACTTATTAATGCGCCACTTATCTCATTTCACTATCCGCCTACTCTGACATGGAAGGTTGTTATTTTATACAATTTTTTATTTCAAATGTTAAGCTTATTTAAAATAATGATATTTTTTGATTAGTTTCAAAATAATATATTTTACAATGTATTTTTATTAGATAACTTATTTTTTTACATGGGATATCAACCAAATATATTATCTAAAACTTATATGAATCAACCATTGGTACTAGCTCAATGGTTAGGATGCCTGTCTCTCATCTAGGAGATACAGGGTTCGAATCCCCCCTCAGCCTTGTTATTTCTTGAGCCCGGGTAATCTCAGACACCTTTCCAAAATAGTTATGTTTTGAGATTTGTTACTATATGTTCTTCTCATATATAACCTTTCCAAATACAATATAGATAATGATATTATTACAAAAATTTAAAATTGAAATAAGAATAATATAAAATCTTGATAAAAATATATAAAACTGCATTGGCAGAACAGTCAAGAATCCAATTAATGTGTCACCTAGTTGATTAATCTCTTGAAGTTATTTGACCGTCAAACTAGCAAATAGCTATCTTTACAACATGATTTCATCGTATAAATAATATACAATATAAACAAAAATCTGTAAGTTTAGATGTATGTTAGCCTACCGCTCTTTTTAATTTTGTTTTAATATTCCACAAATATCTTTTGCATATTCATTAATATCTTGGAAATATACCTGAGTTCTTAACTTGCATTTATACTTATATGATTGGTGGGTCCTAGGGTGTTAGAAAATAAAGTGATAAATAAAGAGGAACCACAAACTGCAAGTGTACAGTTGTCTCAAGTAATATATGATAATCAAGTTCGTTCTCAGGGATAGATTAGGTTCAACCCAAATATTAATCAAGTGGTACGAATAATTGCTAAACAGAAAATAAAAGATAGAATTTTTGTTTGGTTTTTATAAATTAAAAGATGCATATAAAATAAAGACTAAAAGTAAATTAACTAGAAAGAAATAAAGCAAATAAACGACTAACTTCAGATAAGAGAGCTACATGAGTCTAGCAAGGAATCCACTTAATCAATATAATCTATGCTATGGTTAAGGGTAGAATTGGAATTATAATATTAGTCGGGCTCTAATATCTCCTAGCCCCCTGTCGGGTGGACCTATGAGCTATCCTAAAGTACTATAAACACATGTATGGTCGAATATGCCTTTTCGGATGATATGATTTTACCTCTTTGGCTATGTAACTAGTTAAGCCTGTCAGTCAATAACGGACATTACACGGATATTGCCTAGATCTGTATTCAAACCCCCCCTGTTGGATGATCACTTCGCCACTAAAGTGAATAGCCCAAATACTAAAATTTATTTCTAGTTGATCCTAAAAGAAATAGTAATGAAAACAAAGTAATATCCAATATATAAAACTCAATTCAGTTTAAATCGTAACAATCCCAAATTCAAAACATAGATTAATTAATTAAGGTTCATCCCTTTAATGGGATTCTCAAGTATATGGAAATTTAGCTCATGATAAAATTAAAGACTAACATTAAATAAAAGGAGTTCATGTTCAAATACAAAAGATAAATTAATAACCTAAAGGGTAGGATGACTGTTGATGGAAGAACAGGATTCCTCCAGCACTAGCTTCTCCTTGCCTTCTTGCTCTGACTTGAAAACCTTAAGCCTCTTGTGTAATTCTCTGAAGTGTATGAAAAGAGGAGGCTAAGGGGTGTATTTATAGGTGTTAGCAAGCCCTAGATCGAATTTACTTGGAGTGGAAGACAAGTTAAGAACTCTCAAATTCGTAGCCCTAAAATCTAGGAGAGGTAAGATTCTGTTGCTGATTTGTTTTGGTCATATCTCATTCAATACTTATCCGTTTGACGTGTTGCAATATTCAAAACCTCTTGTCTCGTAAATTTCTTTCCATTGGTTCGGACCACTCGCCCAAATTCCTAGCCAATCTTAAGTTATGGACTCGTCTTTGAAACGTGGCTGGAATTTCAGATTCATAAGACAGCTTTTTCTGTTCCTTCTTTGCATATATCCTTCCTTGATCTTCTTATTTCCATGTAAATCTTCTTTCCTTTACTTATTTAACTTGACTTGGTCTCTAAGTAATTACCATATATCTTTTAAAGCTTCACAATAAATAAATAATTAAACCACATATGTTTTAAAAAGAATTAATCAATAATTCAAGAAATAGAAATAGGAAAGTGCACTCTAAAAATAGAAACTCGAGTAAAATTACTTCCTAACACACTAAAATACCCTAAGACTTTAATTCTCACTTCTCTCCTTGGATTGGTCTTTCATGAAATTCAAGAACCTACTAACTTTGCACTAAAAACAATCAAATTTACGCACAAAAGCTCTAAAAACGCAAATAGTTAATTTCCAAATGGAGAACGTGCAATATGATCAATTAAGCATAAAAGTCTATCAAATAAGTTATTTATTCACCTAAAAGGATGAATCCAAATGGCTAATAATTAGAACAAATAGGGAGACATCAAGACCCTAAACTCAAATCTTTGTCGTTCCGACAAAGTAAAATAAAAACAAAGGATCTTTTAGGTGAATGCAGAAGGTAGAATCTAGTAAATATTACCAAAGCACAACTTAAAACAAATCTCATATAGTCTAATCTAGGTATTAATATACACATACACTTATCATGTGAAATCAAACACAAAATAATATCAATCCAAAATTATTTTCACAATGCTAGAAGGTTACGCTTATTACTTATATCAAGATGGTGGCTATAGGGTGTTCCTCGATCTTTACTTGCTTTGAACGCTCCACTTAGCATTCTCCCTATTAACTCACTGCGCATCTAGGAATCACGAGGTCTTTACGGTTTTAGCGCAGGCTTAAGGACGGTATGGTATGTATATTTGGTAAATTTGAAGTGAGCTTTTGGCTCTCTCCTCACTTACCATCAACAAACCTTCCAAGAGCTTGAGTTTACACTCGAATAACGTTCTCACTCAACCAATTGATGCGCTTAATTAGCGTCCCCAAATTAACCCAATAAGCACTAAGGACGATTCACATAAAAAATTCCACTTTGCCGGTCCGAATATATTTTCTTTTCAAATCAATTTTTTTTCTTTTCTTTATATAGCTATGACTATCTTTTTAATGTTGAGATATCATGCTATTTTTTCATAGTTATGCCTTTTCATAACTTTAGCTCGTAGCTTCTTTTTCATTCACTATTACCCCGGCATAGGGTTACAATATAATAAACATGTGAATTATCATCAAAACATAGCACAAAGAACAATTAATAAGCTCCAAAAATCCCAACACAATATAAATTCCCATATAGTGGACCCACCACCCCAAACTCAAGCTCAAGACAGGAAGCCTCAGGATCGTGATTCAAGTGCGGGTCATATGGTCATGCCTAACAATCTAAAGGGATATTGGCTTATAATGTGGCGACAAAAGAAAGGCTTAAAGGCTAAAAATTTAGCTAAGATGGATATAATTAATTCAGGGATAGAAGGCCAAAAAGGATTCAAAGGGCTAACAAAGAACTGCCTCTATTATCTTCCTATTTACAAAAGCTTGCGTCTAGTTCATACCTAAGTGGGTTCTCTACTCATTTAGATATCACGTTATACAAACCACTAATTATCCTTAAGCACAAGTTTACTTCTTTTGCATTGTTCATTAATTCTTACTATCAATTATCTCATACTTGCATGCAATCGAAGTGCGGTTTATACTAACTCCTAAAGTTAACTATTTTCTATCATTAATTCATGAAAACATGCTTGATGGGGGCATTTAAAATACTCTACAGTCAACTCAACCCTAAGATTAATTTTATTGAAAGCGTGTAAATCAAAAAAAAATTGGGATGAGGCAACGAACCCCACCCCAAACTCAAAAATGAGCCGTGTCCCCACGACTCGAAAAAGACTCAATAAAGCAAATAAAATTAAACTAAACTACCTACCTAGTGCCTACCATCAATTAAGAAGAAGAATTAGAACGGGGTACCTGGCCATAAAGATCCATCATGTCCTCCTCCGAAGGAGAAGAATAATTATCAATATCCATGTTCGTAGTTACCTCTTCCAATGTTGACTCAATCTGTGTAATTTCCATCCAAAGTGCTCTGTTGTCTTCTCTCAAAAGCTCGATTTCATGTTGCAATTTGATAGACCATGGAGGAATACAAGAATTAGTTTGAGAGGAAGAAGAACCTTGATCTTGAATTTGTGTATTTTCTTTAGGCTTTGATGAAACCCTCATCCTTGCACACAAGAAATTAACAGCAAGGATGAGGGTTTCATTCGTAGTGACCAAGTTTTAGTCTCATTTCTTTTAAAAGTAGACACTAAAACTTGACACTAACTTAGAATTATACACTAGAAATAAAACATAAAGAAATAAACTAATATACAATGCACTGGCTTTTGTTTAACGTCGTTAAGCTCGACTGGTTACCTCTCACATCTATTCAGCTTCCAGGCGGTACATGACCTCCCCAGGATGTGGACCAACTCTGCGATTGGTATCCTCGCCTACATGAGAAAGTTTCAGACGATGCCCATTCACCATGAAGTTGCGTTGCTCGTCTGGATTCTCGATCTCTATAGCTCCATGCGGCGTAACTTTGGTCACTACGAATGGACCAGACCACTTTGACCTCAACTTGCCCGGATAATTGCTGAACTTGGAGTTGTACTTGAGGACCATCTGTCCAACTTTGAATTTCTTTTCACGAATGCGATTGTCATGCCATCTTTTTGTTTTCTCTTTGTAAAGTTTAGCATTCTCATAGGCATGAAATCGAAACTCATCAAGTTCATTCAGCTTCATCATACGATTCTCTGCAGCTAAGGTAGGATCCATGTTCATCTCCGCTATCGCCCAATAAGCACCCATTTCAAGCTCAAGAGGTAAGTGACAAGCCTGACCATAAACGATGCGATATGGAGATGCACCCACAGGCGTCTTGAACGCAGTACGATATGCCCACAACGCATCATCTGATTTCATTGACCAATATTTGCGTGTGGAACCAACTGTCTTTTCAAGAATGGATTTGATCTCTCGATTAGAGACCTCAGCTTGACCATTGGCTTGCGGATGATACGCGATAGATACACGATGCCTCACACCATACTTCTCTAGAACTGTCTTCAGATATTTGTTCATAAAGTGTGAACCTCCATCACTGATAATAACTCGAGGTGTACCATGTCTAGTGAAGATGTGTGACTTTAAGAATTTAATCACTACTCGCGAATCATTAGTTGGTAGAGCTACAGCTCTACCCATTTAGACACGTAATCAACAGCTAGTAGGACGTAAAGATTTCCATTAGATGGTACAAAAGGACCCATGAAATCAATACCACATACATCGAATATCTCAACTTCAAGAACATTATTACGTGGCATCTCATCTCTCTTAGATATATTACCAGTAAACTGGCATCTATGACATTTCTGAACGTACTCATGACAATCCTTATGTAAAGTAGGCCAATAAAAACTGGATTGTATTACCTTTGCAGCTGTACGATCACCTTTGAAGTGTCCTCCGTATGGTGAATCATGACAACCTGCAACAATGGACAGAATATCCTTATCTAGTATGCATCTCCTTACCATCTGATCACTGCATGTTTTGTAGAGGAAAGAATCCTCCCAAAAGAATTGTTTAGCTCGATGGACTAGTCTCTTTTTCTCTTGTGAGGTAGCTACTTGAGGAAAAGAACCACTCACAATAAGATTTGCTATATCCGTATACCAAGGAGTTTCTAATGAATAAACTGAAAACAAACTCTCATTCTCTTACCAACTCATGTCCTCCATTGGACTCAGAACCTTCAAGACGCGACAAATGATCAGCAACCTGATTATCACACCCCTTTCGATCCCGAATCTCTAAGTCAATAATTTGTAACAGTAGTACCCATCTAATCAAACGCGGCTTCGCATCTTTCTTTTTTCCATAAGGTATTTAATCTCCGAATGGTCAATAAACACAACAACTTTCGCCCCAAGAAGGTAGGAACGAAATTTGTCGAACGCGTACACAACAACTAGTAATTCCTTCTCAATCACGGTATAATTAATTTGAGCACTTGTGAAGGTTTTACTAGCGTAGTAGATAGAATGAAATACCTTCTCTTTTCTTTGACCCAGAACAACACCCATCGCAAGATCACTAGCATCACACATAATCTCAAACGGAATCTTCCAATCAGGAGGTAATACAATAGGTGCAGAAATAAGCTTCTCTTTGATCTCGTTGAATGTCTTTATGCAAGCTTCATCAAAAAGTAATTTGGTGTCCTTTTCAAGTAAGTTGCACAATGGCTTAGAGATTTTGGAAAAGTCCTTTATAAAACGTCGGTAAAAACCAGCATGACCCAAAAAGCTTCTTACCCCTTTTACAGAAATAGGAGGGGGAAGAGTCTTGATTACCTCAACCTTTGCACGATCAACTTCCAAACCAGCACTTGAAACCTTGTGACCCAACACTATACCCTCTCGAACCATAAAGTGACACTTCTCCCAGTTCAAAACCAAATTAGTCTCCTTGCATCTAATCAATACCTTCTCCAGGTTTTGTAAACACTCCTCAAAGTTATCACCAAACACAGAAAAGTCATCCATAAATACCTCAAGAAATTCATCGATCATGTCCCAGAAAATCGCCATCATACATCTTTGAAAAGTAGCAGGTGCATTACATAATCCGTATGGCATCCTTCGGAAGGAAAAGGTACCAAAAGGACATGTAAAGGTTGTCTTGTGTTGGTCTTTTGGATCTATGTAAATCTGATTGTACCCTGAATATCCATCCAAAAAGCAATATTATTCTCTCCCAGCTAGCTTGTCTAACATCTGATCAATAAACGGAAGAGGGAAGTGATCTTTTCTGGTGGCCTTGTTCAACTTTCGATAATCCATACACACTCCCCAACAAACAACGGTCCTTGAGGGAGTGACTTCATTCTGCTCGTTCAAGATGGTAGTAATACCACCCTTCTTTGGTACGCATTGAACTGGACTCACCCATTCGCTACTAGCTATGGGATAGATGATTCCCGCATCTAGCAACTTGATAACCTCTTTCTTCACCAGTTCCTTCATTGCTGGCATCAATCTTCTTTGCCTTTCAACTGAGCGCGCTCTTTCATCGTCTAGAATGATTTTGTGTTGGCAATAGGAAGGACTAATACCTTTGATGTCAGCAATAGTCCAACCAATTGCCTCTTTATTAGATCTCAGTATGCGCAACAGTTTGTCTTCTTGAGGACCTGTTAAAGTAGCTGAAACAATAACAGGTGGAGTGTTGTTAGTACCTAAATAAGCATACCTCAAGTGTGACGGAAATGGCTTTTCTTCTAGTTGCGGGGGAGATTCTGATGTCTCCCTATTTGTGATGATTTAATCTATCTTGGAGACATCATTTTAGTTGTATTTAATAGTTTATAGGTCGATTTCCTCATGATTTAGTACACTTTCCTATTTTGTGTCTTGAATTGATTATTTATTATTTTTAGAGCATATTGGGTTTAATTATTTATTTAGTGTGAAGCTTTAGAGATATATGGTAATTAATTAGAGTCCAAGTTGGTTCCAAGAGCTAAAGGAAAGAAGATAAACATGGAAATTGAAGATAAGGAAGTAAAAGCTAAAAACATGGAAAAGGAAAAGCTGCCTTAAATCTGAATTCCAGCACCTACGACCAAAAATCAGATTATATCTTAAAATCTGTAAAGAATATGGAGAAACGGTCAAGATAAAAGTTAAAGATCTTTCCGAGACGATGAATTTCGACTACTCATACACGTCAATCAGATAAGTATTAAAGCTGTTAGAACCAAAACAAAAACGGGGCTGATTCCATGTTTCTGGGCTACGAATTTGAGTTGGGTCTGGAATCCAACACTTACCTTTTCCTTCAAGAAAACGATTAGGTCTTCCTATACACTATCAATACAACGTATTATCATTAGAAAATCATCCTTGACCAAACCTTAAGGTCAGGAAGAAGCTTACAACAAGAAGAGAAGTCTGGAAGGAGCTGTGCATCAATCATGTCTCCTTCAACCTTTAATTCTGTAATTCTTTTCTTTTCTTTTCTTAGTGGTGTCGCCTAGGGTGTGATAAAATTAATACAATTAAAGGTCAAGAAAACTACGCACTCTCACCCTAGACAGGCACAATACTGCAAGTATTACAGGACGTATGCAAGTTTTAGTTAGTAAGTTGAGTTCGTTCTCAGGGACTTAAGTGTGTTAATCACGTGAGTAGGAATAACGAGTAAAAGTAAATAATTAAAGACTTAAAATAAAAGCAAATAGATTTTCGAGATTAAGAATTAAAACTAATTAAAACTAGGAAAATAAAGACAATTAAATAAAATACTAAGAATATGAGATGAGAAGTATAACTTAGGTTTTGCTGGTATGCACTAATCCTTCTAATTCTTTCTATTAGATCTAGTTTATAAGGGAGAATATTAGCTCTTGTATACTTAGTCAGGATTCTAAATTCCCATACCTTAGACCTTGAGAGAGACTAAGGGGGCTACGGCATAACCAAGACGTGGTTTCAAATAGGGTTATCAAGCGCTACCAAGGCCCTAAGCAAACACTTCAATCAATTGGTGATATGGTGATTAAAACAAACCCTAATGACTATCTAGTTAGAATCATGTTTTGTCAGAACTAATATCGACACTAGACGTTATGTGGTGTTTCAATAATTAGACACCCAGCTAAGGTGATCATCTAATTACTATTAAGGTAATCCTAAACGTTGCGCACCGCAAGGAAAACAATCATTAAATCAAAACACATAAACAAATATAAGAGTAAGTAGCTAATATCAATTTAAAACATGTAATTCCCAAAGAAACTTAGATAGAAGAATTAGAATTCATAGATTATACATGATGCAAAACCCAAGCTATGGGAGGTTTAGTTCATACCTGATGGAAATAAACTAAAAGAAATTACAAAAGACATCATCTTGCTCTCTACAATAAACTGGAAGAATAAAACCTTAAGAACTAATTACTATGAGGCAAGGATTGCTAGGGTACTTTTACAAGTGATATAAGGGGTGTATTTATAGGTGTTTAGAAGACCTAATTCGTTTTTTTGAGGGAGAAGTAAAGTAGTTGACTCCAAGCCCAACTCAAATTCGTATGGAAATAAAGATAAATTTTGCTGACTTATTTTGAGCATATCTTCTTTGTTATTGGTAGTTTTTTGCTCCAAAATATACCAAAAGAATCCTCAGAGAATTATCTACGTCCATATGAAAGGAATTTACCGAAATCGGCTTATTTCTTGGAGTTATCACCACTTCTTTAGGCGTGTGTTGCAGATTTTCAGATTAAGGCAGCTTTTCCTTTTCCATCTTTTTAGCCTTTGTCTCTTATCTCCAATTACCATGCTAATCTCTTTCCATATCTTGTAGTCTTTGACTTGGACTCTAATTAATCTCCATAGTTATCTTTAAAGCTTCACACTAAATAAACAATTAAATCCAATATGCTCTAAAAATATTATTGTACTAAATCAAGACTCAAAATAGGAAAGTGCACTAATTCTCAAGAAAATCGACTATTATGACTTCTAAATCACTAAAAATGATGTCTCATCTTAACATAAATCTATCACAAATGAGGAGACATCAAGACCCCCAACTCAAAGTTGTATTGTCCCGATACAATAAAGATAAAAACAAAGGGAAGTCTATAAATACATACTTATAAAATTTTCAACACAATGGGAAAAGCATAGCAGAATATATAGAATAATCCTAAAGCAACAACTCATTAAATTTCATGCAATAATATTCATAAACTACATACCTGTACACTTCTCATATCCACAGTCAACACGGCTTGAATTCAAGATTAGATTAGTTTCGCAATGTAAGAAGGATTGGGACTTTACTCAGTTCTCCAAGGAAGCTATAGATTGTTCATCAAACCTCACTAGTATTCAAATATCCACTCAACTATTCTCTAATGGCTCAATCACTTCTCAATTACATAGCAAAGAATCACAAGGTCTTTAAGGTTGTAATTTAGGCTTAGGGACGGTATGATAGTATATTTGGATAATTTAGAGTGAGCTTTTGGCTCTCTCCTCACTAGCCATCAACGAATCGCCCTAGAGCTTGAGTTACTCTCATAAAATGTTTCTCACTCAACCCAATGAATTCCCTGATGCACAATTTAGCATCCCCAATAACCCAATTAATGCATAAGTTGTTCACATAAAAATCCACTTTGCCGGTCCGAATATATATATTTTCTTTTTCTTTTCAAATCAATTTCTCAAGCTATGACTCTCTTTTAATGTTGAGATATCACGCTAATTTTCTCATATATATATATATGCCCTTGTTGGCAATTTTAGCTCGTAGCTTCTTTTTCATTCACTATTACCCCGGCAAAGGGTTACAATAAAAATATGTGAATCATCATCAATATAAAGCACAAAGCACAATTAATAAGCTCAAAAATCGCACAATTAATAAGCTCAAAAATCCCAACTCAGTAACAATTCCCATAATGGTGGACCCACCACCCCAAACTCAAGCTCTAAAACAACTGTCTATGCATCGCGATTCGAGTGCGGGTCATATGAGAAAGTCCTATAATCTAAGGGATATGGATTATAGTGTGTTTCAATAAAAAGCTTTAGAAAGGCTAGAAGGGGCTGAGAAGGATATAGCATATAAAATCAAAATAACAAGGTGAGAAGGTATAAAAAGGCTTTAAAGGCTTCAAATATGAAAGAACCGCCTTAATCACTTTCTACACTATGTAATTTAGTTATTTTCTTACCTTTAGCACTTTCATCAAATGGTTTTGTTACTAGCTTGGATCTCACGGCCTACACACTTCTCAAGGTTCCCTGAGATCGAACATACTTTCTATCGCATTGCTCACTAATCTTTTCTTTACTATCAATGTGTGTTTTCCTGCAAATACTCAAAGCATCCAAATAAAATAGCTCATAAACATACTACTTACTATCATTAATTCACTTAGCTTATGCTTTCAATCTATTTAACACACTCTACATCTAATTCCCATGTATCAAAAATTTTAATTTCTACCTAAAAACAGAAAAATGGAGATGAGAGATAACGAATCCCCACATCCCCAACTCAAAAATGAGCCGTGTCCCCATGACTCGAAAAAGACTCGAAACAGAAATTAAAATTAGCAGATAAACATATTTACAGAAATGGTAAGGAAGAAAGAGAACATACTCTCGAGGCTATTGCCTCGCATCATTGATATCCAAGGTTGGATTTGCTGGATCTTTCATTAATTGCTCAAGGAGTTTCATGATGTGCACTTGATTAGCGTTGATTTGTGCCACATCATTGACTAAGGAAGTTTGAGCTGCTTCGAATTTTGTTAAACGCTCCTCCATCTTCTCTTGCCAACTTTGCTCCTTTTCTTCTTTCGAGACTTGCATAGAACCCGCTCTTCGAAAGATATCTTTTAATCCAAGCATTATCAATGTAACTCGTCTTAAATTCGAGTTTCTCTTCTTCTCCCAATTTAACATTCGCTTTTCGCACAAGACACATGATCATAGTAGGGAATTTAACATTATAAACTGATTTAGGAGAGACCAAAAATCGTATCACCTCCTCATAGATCAACTGTGCCACATCAACTTCTTCTCCTCTCAAAATACAGTCCAACAGTAGAGCGTTCTTCATAGTCACATCCAAAGTTCGTGTGTTTCCAAAGACATTAGGAATAAGGAAATTGTGCCAAATTCTCGCATCCGATTGAAGATATTTGTAAGGCCAAGGTGCCTTCAATTCTCCCTTATGTGATTGCACTTTCTCCTTGTCTAAAACATGCTCAAAAAGTAATTCCTCATCAAATATTTTTCGTTTAGCAACCGCTTCATCAAATTTGCAATAACCTTTCAATTTCTTAAACTTGAAGTGGTTTCTAATCTCCTCAACTGTGAAAGGAACTAGCTTTCCTCTAATCGAAACACAACCTTTACTATCTCGGCTAAAGAGGCCTAAATATAATTCCAAAACTAACTCATGACATAATTCAGAACGTCTTACCATGAAAGTAGACCAACCCAATTTCGCACCAAGCTCTAAGAATCTCTTGTATTCTCCTGTACCAACTTCTTCCTTGAATACTTTCTCATAAGCAAAAGGCAGTTCTTTCAATTGTTTCTCTGCAGAAGCTTTTAAGGCTTTTAAAGCTTCCTCTTTCTCCTTGGGTGTAGGACCTTGTGGAAGTTGTGTTTTCTCCTTTGCATAAAAGTAAAGCTTTTTACCATTATGATCAAGCAAAGTTATTGCACCTTCATCTACTTTGTCTTTACCCTTTGATTTAGAACTAGAACCTTTGTTATTTGATTTCTTCTTGATTAAATCCAATCCCTTGCTTTTATTCACCTCCCTCTTGTTAGCTAATATTGTTGTTCTATTAGTCATCCTCAATTAACCTCCAACTCAATGCTTTAGCAACTCTTGAAATTTGAACTTGTGAATTTTTGGTTGAGCAAGCTTGATTTGGCTTAGGAAATATGAATGGACGATGAATCTCTATGTGGGTGAGGTGGATTTGTGATGGGTTGTCTTGGATTTAAGAAATTGTAGGAGGAATTGTGAAAATTTAAGCTCTTGATTCTTCAATTTGATGGATTTGGTGAGGATTGGGTGCTTGAATCTCTCTTGTAATGATGTGGAGAGAAGAATTAATGTGTTTTTCTTGATGATTGGGTAGTGTTTTGATGATTGGTGAAGGTTTTTATGAGCTTTAATGGAGTTCGGAGAGTTTTGGAGAAGAGAAAGAGGCTTGAGGTTTATAAAATTCGGACTAATGAGCATTAACCCTCCTTATAAGCTTGAATCCCGTAACTTTCTCTCTCTGGCGGCGCGGCGCGGACCATAGGCGCGGGACATGGGTGCACCGCAGCTTCTGTTGCTCCAAAATTTTTACCTCGGCGAAATACGCGTGGTACCTACCCCGTGGCACGGGTTTGGGCGCGCGGACCATGGGCACGGTATAGGGATGCACCGCATGGGTGCACCGCGGATTATGTGGCTTCCTTCGGCAAAATACCCGTTGTAGCACCCCGTGGCACGTGTTTGGGCACGCGGTGTAGGGGTGCGGTGCAGGGGGGTATACCGCACGGGTCTTTTTTTGTCTCTGTATAAAACCTGCGACTCCTACCCGTGGTACGGGTGTTTGACCTCTGCGGTACACTGCGGCTGAGGTGCGGTATACCGCACCGATGGTGTATCCTTTCTGCAAAATTTTCGTATCTTCCCTAACTCGATTTCTCCAATACCTAAGCATCAAAAACACTAATACCTTTCTCAAATATGCATTATCAACTAAAAACAACTAAATTAAACATAAACTAAAAACGTAAAAGACATAAAAAATTGCGGGTTGTCTCCCGTACAACACTTTTATTTAACGTCTTTCAAAGTTAGACATGTTACCTCTATCAAGATTTGCGAATATAGCCTCCCCAACAACGAGTTAGGCTATGAACGTCAACTAATCTGCGCTTGACCCCAGTCTTAGGTCGAATTTCTATCACCTTGGCTGAAACAACCTTAGTGACAATGAATGGTCCCATCCACGAGTCTTTGAAACTTCGTGGCCTATTCTCGCGTTTGTGAGCTTTCCATAGGACTTCATGGCCAACCCCAAACTCAATGTTTGGCTCAGTATCCACAGGTTTTAAGTGGATCTTCTCAGGAGGGACTTTGTGATGTGAAAGGCTGTGGATGACAGGAACGGTGGGATCTAACTTCCTTGGTTTCTTACCCAAGACATAGAAGGTCTCAGATACATTCTTTGCATGAAGGGTAATGGTCCCTTCTTGGAAGTTGATGACACTTTGACTTGTGGCCATGAAGGGCCGTCCAAGTATGATTGGAACCTGCTTATCTGCATCAAAATCAAGAATAACAAAGTCAGTAGGGATGGCGATATTACCTGCACGGACTAAGACGTCCTCCACTGTTCCCCATGTCCTTTTAACTGAGTTGTCAGCGAACTGCAACTTCACTGGAGTTTTCTCTGATTTCTGAAGTCCAAGTCTCTCGAACACGGACTTAGGCATAAGATTCACACCAGAACCCACATCGTACATAGCTTTCACCTTGAGCATACCATGTAATTGAATAGGCAGATTGAAACTTCCCGGATCTTTAAGCTTTGTAGGTAGCTCTCGTTCACTTCTTCTTGAAACTCTCAAATTCTCTCTTGGGATCTCTACACTCGCTTCTTTCTCTGGAATAACTTGTGTAAAAACTTGTTGCGGTGTAAGTCCTTTCTTCGCGATCTCAAGCATTTGGGCGTTGATATTTTCGGGTTGGTACGCCTCTACAAATGTCATGAGCACAGTGTCATCCTTAGGATTTGTATAAGGAATAGTTGATGACACTGGTTGAACAATAGGTGGTGATTCCACCTTCTCTTCTTCTTTCTCTTCATGCACAGCAGGTGCAACTTCATCTTCTTTCTCCTTCGAATTTAGCTCAGCTTGGTAATCCATAACCGATCGAATTTCCTCTTGCATCTTCCTCAAAAGTTGTATAAATTCGGCTTTCTCTTCTGAATCGTCCTCCACATAAACCTCAGAACAGTCAGATTCCATAGGGCTAGACTTGGTTGGTTCCTCTTCGGTACTCGGAGTTTCCACGGCACTAACGGCAGCATGCGGTACTTCCTCTTTTTCTTCTTCAATTTCAAGGCAAATAGCCTTGCAAGCTTCGAACCCAACATTGTTTTCACCTCCTTCGATTGCCTTTACTTCTTTCTGTTCCACTAAATTTGTTAATAGTTTGTTTAATTGTTCTACTTGAGTACCTAACATCTGAAGTATGGCATCTTGTCCTCGGACTTTCTCTTCCTGAGCGTTCATAGTCGTGGTCAAACGGTCCAGAGCTTGTGCTATCTGTTGATTGTCCATAGATCCTTCTTGAGGATACTGAGGTAAGGCTTTCTGATCTAATGAATCGGTATAGGCATTCTGAACAGGTTGTTGAGGGGGAGCAGGTCTGTTTTGATATTGATTTTGGTACTGACCTCTCGAGTGGAAAGAGTTTTTCTGGGGGCGCTGTTGATAATGACCAGGATTAGCGGCCCCTTGTGGATTTGAATACTGCATACCCGGATGATTTCGGTTACCCCATTGATAGCCTCCTCGGTTGGATATAAAGTAAACAGATTGTGGATTTGATTCGCACTCTTCCCATGTATGATTGTTAACCCCACATTGTTGACAACCTTGTGCTTCTTGTACTACGTTTGCAGCGGCTAAATTCTTTTGCATCTCTAACTTCAGCTCTTCGATTTGATTTTCTAACGCAGATATTTGAGCTGAGTTCGCGGTTTCTGCATCTAAACGAAGCGTTCCTCGGGTCTTTGCAATAGGAGCTCGCGTTGAGGGCCAACTCCTTTCTTGTTCCATGATATTCTCTAATACCTCGGAAGCTTCATTATGGTTCATGGACACAAAATTACCCTTTCCAATGTTATCCACCTTTTCTCTACCTTTATCATTAAGACCTTGATTGAATATCGCAAGTTGTAGAGCAGGGGTATAACCATGGAGAGGACATCTAGCTAATTTTTGTTGAAATCTTGTCCATGCCTCTCCTACTGTTTCTCCATCTTCTTGACAAAATCTTGCAAGCTCGGTTTGATCTTTGAGTCTCATGATCTTCTGATAAAAACGGTTAAAGAATGCGGCTTGAAGTTCTCTCCAAGAATGAATTGTTCCAGGTGGTTGTCTTTCTAGCCAATCGCTAGCTCTACCGGTCAAGAAGAACGAAAACATGTGACAATACAGTTGCT
Source organism: Nemophila menziesii (assembly GCA_029959085.1). Classification (NCBI taxonomy): domain Eukaryota; kingdom Viridiplantae; phylum Streptophyta; class Magnoliopsida; order Boraginales; family Hydrophyllaceae; genus Nemophila; species Nemophila menziesii. Next base: position 10,841,186 of record JARWIR010000008.1, read on the forward strand.
CGCGTGTAATGCCAGGAGTAATATAGGCATCACAAATCTGCATGAACTTCTGAATCGATCTTACCGGATCTTGAATTGCTGTACCAGTGTAGAGTCCAAAACTTTGAAATTGACTAAGCATACCCGGATCGGGTCTAAATTTGATATTCTGGATCTCTGGAGGGCGGTAACCGATTGGTTGAACATGAAACGGTACATGAAGACCAGGGAGATCTTGCTGTACTCGATTCTGTTGATTATTAACGTTATTTTGCCCATTACCTCCTCTTGCTGGTATTTGTCCTTGTTGTCCACCAAGTGGTGGATCTTGTTGTTGTCCACCGAGTGGTGGATTCAGTTGAGCACCAAGTGGAGGATCTTGTTGAGGTCCTCCAAGTGGTGGATTTAGTTGGGCTTCCATTGCTCTTCTTAAGGCTCTTTCCTTACGAACTCGTTTGTTGTAAGGTCTGAAGCTCCTCTCAGGCTCCGATAAAGGAGGCCAAGAATTAAAAACTGTGAAACCTGAAAAAGACTAAAGCAAACCACAAGCGTAAATATGGAAAAATAAAAACTAAAAACTGAAAATAAAACTAATTAAAAACTACTACTCGAAATAGATAACCCACACGCTAACGAGACACAAGTCCCCGGCAGCGGCGCCAAAAACTTGGTATCGCCTAGGGTGTGATAAAAATAAGATAAAATTAAGTCAAGAAACTACGCACTCTCACCCTAGACAGGCACAGTACTGCAAGTATTACAGGACGTATGCAAGTTTTAGTTAGTAAGTTGAGTTCGTTCTCAGAGACTTAAGTTTGTTATACGCGTGGGAAACAATAACGAGTAAAAGTAAATAATTAAAAACTAGAAAATTAAAGATATTGAATTTCGAAAATACTAAATTAAACTAAGGAAATTAAAGACAATAAAGTAAAAGATTAAGAATATGAGATGAGAAGTATAACTTAGGTTTTGCGAGTATGCACTAATCCTTCTAATTCTATCTATAAATCTAGTTAATAAGGGAGACTATTAGCTCTTGGTATACTTAGTCAGGATTCTAAATTCCCATACCTTAGACCTTGAGAGCGACAAAGGGGCTACGGCGCAACCAAGACGAGGTCTCAAATACGGTTATCAAGCGCTACCAAGGCCCTTAACAGAACACTACAATCATTGGTGATATGGTGATTAAAACAAACCCTAATGACTATCTAGTTAGAATCATGTTTTGTCAGAACTAATATCGACACTAGACATTATGTGGTGGTTCAATTGTTAAACACCCAGTTAAGGAGACCATCTAACTACTCTTAAAACAATCCTAAAGTGATCAGTTCTAGGAAAGACAATAAATCAAAACACATAAACAAATATAAAGTAAGTAGCTAATATCAGATTAAAACATATAATTCCCAAAGAAACTTAGATAGAAGAATTAGAATTCATAGTTTATACATGATGCAAAACCCAAGCTATGGGGAGTTTAGTTCATACCCGATGGAAATAAACTAAAAGAAATTACAAAAGACATCATCTTGCTCTCTACAATAAACTGGAAGAAATAAACCTTAAGAACTAATTACTATGAGGCAAGGATGATTTACAAGTGATATAAGGGTGTATTTATAGGTGTTTAGAAGACCTAATTCGTTTTCTTGAGGGAGAGATAAAGTATTGGACTCCTAGCCCAACTCAAATTCGTATGGAAATAAAGATAAACCCTGCTGGACCGTTTTGAGCATATCTTCTTCGTTATTGGTCGGTTTGAGCTCCATAAGATACCAAAAGAATCCTCAAAGAATTATCTATGTCCCTATGAAAGGAAATTACCAAAATCGGCCTATTTCTTGGGGTAAATAGCACTTCTTTAGGCGTGTGCTGCAGAATCCCAGATTTAGGCAGCTTTTCCTTTTCCATCTTTTTAGCTTTTGTTTCCTTATCTCCAATTACCATGCTAATCTCTTTCCATATCTTGTAGTCTTTGACTTGGACTCTAATTAATCTCCATATTTCAACTAAAAATAACTAAACTAAACATAAACTAAAAACGTAAAAGACATAAAAACTAAAAAAACTACGGGTTGTCTCCCGTACAGCACTTTTATTTAACGTATTTCAAAGTTAGACATGTTACCTCTATCAAGATTTGCGAATATAGCCTCCCCAACAACGAGTTAGGCTATGAATGTCCACTAATCTGGGCTTGATCCCTGTTTTGGGTTGAATTTCTATCACCTTGGCTGAAACAACCTTAGTGACAATGAATGGTCCCATCCACGAGTCCTTGAAACTACGTGGCCTATTTTCTCGTTTGTTAGCTTTCCATAGAACTTCATGGCCAACCCCAAACTCAATGTTTGGCTCAGTATCCACAGGTTTTAAGTGGATCTTCTCAGGAGGGACCTTGTGATGTGAAAGGGTGTGGATGACAGGAATGGTGGGATCTAACTTCCTCGGTTTCTTACCCAAGACATAGAAGGTCTCGGATACATTCTTTGCATGAAGGGTGATGGTCCCTTCTTGGAAGTTGATGACACTTTGACTTGTGGCCATGAAAGGTCGTCCAAGTGGTGGGGGAAAAGATGTGATAAAATAATAGATAAATAAAGATAACAATAAAGATCACACACCCTTGAGAACCACGGAACTCACTGCAAGTATCACAGATCGTTTGCAAGTTTTAATGATAAGTTAAGTTCGTTCGCAGGGATTTAATCCGTTAGATCTATTTATATTTAACAAGCGTAGATGAGTTTAGATGTTTTAGATAAAAATATAAAAAGATGAATAACTATCTAATGCGAATAAATAAATAATACAAATAAATAAATATAGAAGTAAGTCAAATAAATTAGGATTAATATTATGAGTCTATTACTAAATTGTTATTCTAACCTGTCACATTAAGCATTATATATTAAACAGGATTCTAAATTCTACCTAGCCTTTTCTAGGCTTAGGAGCAACCTCTCCACTACTAGGGATTCCTAAGTAATGATTGGTGATTAAATCAAACATTAATGGCTATCTAGTTAGGCAACGAATCAAAACTAGACGATTATGTGGTGTTGTCAATAACTAAGATTAATCCTAAGATTGATCAGATCTAGGGAAATAAGTCAAAACACATAATAACAATATACGCCAAGCTTAATCAATTAAAATAACAAATAGTATTTATGAATTTAGACAAAATAATAACCCAACAATTAAAAGTAAAACTTACAGAATAAAAGCTTAGAAATATGGTTGAGCATAAATCTATAGCTAAATACCCTAAATATAGAGAAGGTGAGATGTAGAAGAGGAGTTTGTCACTATCCAACTTCTTCTTCTTGTCTTCCTCTATAGGTCAGCTTGCTCCTTGGATGAATAGCTTGATACAAAGGATGAATATTTAATTAAAGGACTAAGCTATTATTTAAAAGTGAGAAAATACAAGTAAGGACTAAGCCTAAACTTGAAACTGAGCAAGGACATGTTTACAATGGTATAAGGGTGTATTTATAGGTGTCTTGGAAGCCCTAATTCGTCTTCTTGAAGGAGAAGTAAGTATTGGACTCCTAGCCCAACTCAAATTCGTATGAAAATAAAGATAAACACTGCTGGACTGTTTTGAGCATATCTTCTTTGTTATTGGTCGGTTTGAGCTCCATAAGATACCAAAAGAATCGTAACAACATTATCTTTGTCCCAATTAAAGGAAATTACCAAAATCGGCATATTTCTTAGGTAAATCGCCACTTCTTTAGGCGTGTATGCAGAATCCCAGATTTAGGCAGCTTTTCCTTTTCCACCTTTTTAGATTTTATTTCCTTATCTCCAATTACCATGCTAATCTCTTTCCATAAGTTGTTGTCTTTGACTTGGACTCTAATTAAGCTCCATAATTATCTTTAAAGCTTCACACTAAATAAATAATTAAACCCAATATGCTCTAAAAGTATTATTTTACTAAATCAAGACTCAAAATAGGAAAGTGCACTATTTCTCAAGAAATTCGACTAAATGACTTCCTAAATCACTAAAAATGATGTCTCATCCTAATATAAATCTATCACAAATGAGGAGACATCAAGACCCCCAACTCAAAGTTGTATCGTCCCGATACAATAAAGATAAAAACAAAGGGAAGTCTCTAAATACACACCTAGGTAAATTAAGCACATAGGGAAGAAGATAGCAGAATATGGAGAATAGACTCAAAGAAACTACTCAGAAAATTTCATGTAATAATATTCACAGACTACATACCTGCACACTTCTCATATTCACATTCAACACGGCTTGATTTCAAGATTAGATTAGCTTCGCAATGTAAGAAGGAGAGGAACTTTACTCAGTTCACCAAGGAGGCTATAGATTGTTCATCAACCTTCACTAGTATCCAAAGATCCAATTAACTACTCTCTATTGGCTCAATCACTTCTCAATTACATAGCAAAGAATCAAAAGGTCTTTAAGGTTGTAATTTAGGCTTAGGGACGGTATGATAAGTATATTTGGATAATTTAGAGTGAGCTTTTGGCTCTCTCCTCACTAGCCATCAACGAATCGCCCTAGAGCTTGAGTTACTCTCATAAAATGTTTCTCACTCAACCCAATGAATTCCCTGATGCACAATTTAGCATCCCCAATAACCCAATTAAAGCATAAGATGTTCACCTAAAAATTCTACTTTGCCGGTCCGAATATATATAAATTTTTCTTTTCAAATCACTTTCTTAAGCTATGAATCTCTTTTTAATGTTTGAGATATCACACTATTTTCTCATATATATATATTTTTCTTTTAATGCCCTTGTTGGCAAATTTAGCTCGTAGCTTCTTTTTCATTCACTATTACCCCGGCAAAGGGTTACAATAAAAATCTGTGAATTATCATCAATATAAATAACAGAGCACAATTAATAAGCTCAAAATCCCATCCCAATAACAATTCCCATAATGGTGGACCCACCACCCCAAACTCAAGCTCTAAAACAATTGTCTATGCATCGCGATTCGAATGCGGGTCATATGGAAAAGTCCTATAATCTAAAGGGATATGGCTTATAACGTGTTTCAATAAACAGCTTTAGAAAGGCTAGAAGGGGCTGAGAAGGATATAGCATATAAAATAAAAAATAATAAGGTGAGAAGGTATAAAAAGGTTTCAAGTGGCTTCAATATGAGAGAACTGCCTTAATCACTTTCTACACCATGTAATTTCGTTATTTTCTTACCTTTAGCACTTTCATCAAATGGGTTTATCAACTAGCTTGGATCTCACGGCCTACACACTTCTCAAGGTTCCCTGAGATCGAACATACTTTTTATCGCATTGCTTACTAATTTTCTCTTTACTATCAACGTGTGTTTTTCTGCAAATACTCAGAGCGTACAAAATAAAATAGCTCATAAACATACTACTTACTATAATTAATTCACTGAGCTTATGCTTTTAAGCTATTAAACACACTTGACATACATCTAAACCTTCTCAAAAAATTTTAATTTTACCTAAAAAACAGAAAAAATGGAGATGAGAGACAACGAATCCCCACACCCCCAACTCAAAAATGAGTCGTGTCCCCACGACTCGAAAAGACTCAAAAATAAATTAAAAGAAAATTAAATTTTTACAGATATTGCACATATAGTAAAGGTAAGGAAGAAAGAAAACATACTCTTCGAGGCTATTTACCTCGCCTGATCAATACCCGGAATAGGGTGCAGTGCTTTCATGTATGTAAACTTCTAGTATCACCAATTTCGCTTTCCCTTACATCTTCTTATGCTCCATCCCAATCAATCACATTCTAGAAATCTCTTGTTTATCTTCTTCCAACTCTTTGAATAATCTCTCATGTGAAGGTGTTTATCCAGATATATGTTTTGAACACAGCTACCAGCGTCCCAGAAGCTTTTATTCACCTTGGGTAGATGGATCTTGATAGTAAGAGGTTATGGTGTCTTCTCTATGAAGGTTGAAACCTTTTTGCTCTTCGAATTCACCACTGCATGCTTTCCTCTACTTACTTGACCCGATTTACCTTGTAATTTAGTCCCGAACTAATACCCATCTCAATTGATTTATCCTTGATCTTACCCAACACCTTGCTTTGATTCTTCATATCCCATAACACTTGATAATATCTCTATTCTCTTCATCATCTCTTTTGACCCCCCAACTCAAAGCTTTGAACACTCTTGAAATTTGAAACTCTTAATTATAGGTTGAACAAGCTTGATTTGGTTTAGGAAAGGTGAATGTATGGTGAATCTCTATGTGGGTATGATGGAATCAAGCTTTAATGATGTGGGTTTAATGATTTTTAGAAAAAGATTTTGAAATTCATTTTTTTGATTCTTGGTTTCTAGGTGTTTTGATATGATTTGGGTGATTGAATCTTCTTTGTAATGATGTAGGGAAGGATTTGGATGTGAATTCAAGGTGATTTGGTAGTGTTTTGATGTTAGGTGAAGGTTTGTTGAAGCTTTAATGGAGTTGGGAGAGTTTTGGAGAAGAATGAGAGGCTTGAGGTTTAGTAGATTCGGAATAATAAGCATTATACCTCTTTTATAAGCTCCAATCCGCACTTTTCTCTCTCCAGCTGTGGGGCGCGGACCATCCCTGCGGACTAGGGGTACACCGCAGGGTGTACCGCAGCTTCTGTTGCGTGAAATTTTTAGCCTCTGCACAATACACGTGGTACGACCCCGTGGCACGGGGTTAGGCGTGCGGTGTAGGGTACGGACTAGGGTCCGGTGTACCGCACCTACTGATGCTCCAAAACTTAGCTTCGTCAATAAACACGTGGTAGCATACCGTGGCACGGGGTTTTGTCCTGCGGTGCATGGCACGGACTAGGGTCCGGTGTACAGCAGCCAACAGCTCCAAAATTTTTCGTCTCTGTATAAAACACGTGGCATCGACCCGTGGCACGGGTTTCTTCCTGCGGTATACCGCGGCTGAGGTCTGGTATACCGCACCCCTGCTTCAGTTTTCCGAAATTTTTTGTTTGCTCCCCTAACTCGATTTCTCCAATACCTAAGCATCAAAAACACTAATACCTTTCTCAAATATGCAATATCAACTAAAATTTGACTAAGCTAAACTAAAACTAAAACATAAAAATTAATATGGGATGTCTCCCAAAGGGCACTTTTGTTTAACGTCTTTCAAAGTTAGACGAGTTACCTCGATCAAGGCTTGCGTACATAACCTCCCGAACAACGGGTTAGGTTATGCTCATCTACTATCCAAAGTTTGTGACCCTTCTTAGCTTGTATTTCAATCCGTTTTGACGAAATAACTCTTATAACTACAAACGGACCCATCCACGAATCCTTGAATCCCCGTGGTCTATTTTCTTGTTTGGGGGCTTTCCATGCAACCATGTCACCAACCCCAAACTCACTTTTGATTCTCTTCTTCACGTGTTTATTGTGGACTTTCTTTTTAATTTCTTTTGTCACAACTCGGAGTGTTGGGGCTTTTTCTATACGTGATTCCTCATGCTTTCCATCCACAAAGTTGAATGTTTTAGATTCTTTTCCCATTCGGAAAGTCACGGTGCCCCTCTGAATATCAATTATGCTGTGACTTGTCGCCAAGAATGGGCGTCCAAGTATCAATGGAACATGTTGACCTGCAATGCTATCAAGAATAACAAAATCTGTAGGTATAGTTAAAGTACCTACTTGGACAAGCACGTCTTCAATGACTCCCTATGGCTTTATTGTTGAATTATCTAGGAGCAGCAAATCAATATCTTTTCTTTTGGCATCTCTCATGCCTAACTTCTCGAACAGACTCTTGGGCATGATATTCCTTCCTGAACCCAAGTCACACATCGCTTTAGCTTTGAAATTACCACCTAAATTAATGTGGAGATATAAAGCTCCAAGATCTTGCATCTTTTGTGGTAGCTTCTTTGGAATGGTTGTCAAGCTTTCTTTAGTACGGTCCCTATTCTCGATCTCAACTTCTACACTTTCACTCTTCTTGGACAGATCTTCCTTGCAGACTATCGGTGATGTAGGTTCTTTATATGCGATCACGTCCTCTATGCATAGCGTGCTTTGTTCTTTCCTTTTCGGAATATCTAGTTCATTAAGTGGAACTTGTGGTAATTCCACTTCCTCCTCTTCTTGAAGGCTGAACTCTTCAACAACATCGAACCAAACATCGCTATCGATTTCAGTGGCCTCATCATCAATTTTTTTACCTAGGACAGTTTGCATGTATGGGACTTCGAGTATAGGAACAATGATTTTTTCTGGGCTTGACGTTTCAGATTTAGTATCACCACTAGGATATGTGATTCTTTGTATATGAGGTGGTGATAGTAACGGATGCGTAGGCGGTGTCTCCGCCTTGTTTTCTTCTTTTCCAACCTTTTTAACCCTATCTCTGATTGTTATGTTTAAATTAAGCTTCATGGGTTCTTCTAGTGTTGGAATTACTGCTGCACTACTCGCAGTTATAACTTCAACCTCATCCTCACTTTCCCAATCTTCGATTTTTACCTCGTTTATGTGAACTTTGATTAGCGATGATGGTTGTGTAGGTGGTGGTTCCACCTTACTTTCTTCTTATTGCACCTTTTGTGCGGTTGTCTCTTCTTTATCGGTTTCTTTTTCTTCTTCCACATGCTTGAATTCTGGATCAACCTCCTTCGCAATTTGATCTTTAACAATTACTTCTTCTAAGCTAAGCTTGGTTGGTTCTTCTACGGTTGAAATTTCAAACCAAACATTGCTATAACCCAGTTTCTTATGTAATTCTTGTTGTAACTGTTGATTGATCGTAGTGAGTTCCGTTAATCTTTGCTCCATTGCTTGATATTGTTGGTGCATAGAACGTATTAAGGTTGTATTAGCATCTATCTTTGCCGCATTTTGATCTACCATGTTTTCCAAATAATTTATACTTTCAAAAGGGTGAGACGGAAGTGCTTGTTGAACCTGTTCTTCTATTACACTTCGGATTAACGGTGGAAGCTTTTGTTGGAATTTTAGAGAAGAATTGGTCACTTGAGTGACTTGTGTCTCCAAGGCTTCCACTTTTGCAGCTTGCTCCATTGATGTTTCATTGTTGAGCTACATACAATTTTGAACCAGAATCAATAATTTATCCATCCTTCCTTCGAGCTTGGTTATAGCTTCTTTTTGTGGATTATGCATGGAATGTGGTGGAGCTTGTAATTGATAGCTCGAACCTTATTGATAAAAATTTTGACTTCGGGCCCCATGCATATTTTGTGCGTAATAATTCTCCATACCTAATAAACCTGAGAAGAGACTAAAAAGAAAAACACGTAAAACTGAAAACAAATAAAAACTTCTACACTAAATAAACACAAAATAGATTTAACTTAAAGATAAATCCCCGGCAGCGGCGCCAAAAACTTGGAGGGGGCAAAGGTGTGATAAAATAATAGATAAATAAAGATAATAATAAAGATCACACACCCTTGAGAACCACGGAACTCACTGCAAGTATCACAGATCGTTTGCAAGTTTTAATGATAAGTTAAGTTCGTTCGCAGGGATTTAATCCGTTAGATCTATTTATATTTAACTAGCGTAGATGAATTCTTATGTTTTAGATAAAAATATAAAAAGATGAATAACTATCTAATGCGAATAAATAAATAATACAAATAAATAAATATAGAAGTAAGTCATATAAATTAGGATTAATATTATGAGTCTATTACTAAATTGTTATTCTAACCTGTCACATTAAGCATTATATATTAACCAGGATTCTAAATTCTACCTAGCTTTTTCTAGGCTTAGGAGCAACCTATCCACTACTAGGGATTCCTAAGTAATGATTGGTGATTAAATCAAACCTTAATGGCTATCTAGTTAGGCAAAGAATCAAAACTAGACGATTATGTGGTGTTGTCAATAACTAAGATTAATCCTAAGATTGATCAGATCTAGGGAAATAAGTCAAAACACATAATAACAATATACGCCAAGCTTAATCAATTAAAATAACAAATAGTATTTATGAATTTAGACAAAATAATAACCCAACAATTAAAAGTAAAACTTACAGAATAAAAGCTTAGAAATATGGTTGAGCATAAATCTATAGCTAAATACCCTAAATATAGAGAAGGTGAGATGTAGAAGAGGAGTTTGTCACTTTCCAACTTCTTCTTCTTGTCTTCCTCTATAGGTCAGCTTGCTTCTTGGATGAATAGCTTGATACAAAGGATGAATATTTAATTAAAGGACTAAGCTATTATTTAAAAGTGAGAAAATACAAGTAAGGACTAAGCCTAAGCTTGAAACTAAGCAAGGACATGTTTACAATGGTATGAGGGTGTATTATAGGTGTCTTGGAAGCCCTAATTCGTTTTCTTGAAGGAGAAGTAAGTATTGGACTCCTAGCCCAACTCAAATTCGTATGGAAATAAAGATAAACACTGCTGGACCGTTTTGAGCATATCTTCTTCGTTATTGGTCGGTTTGAGCTCCATAAGATACCAAAAGAATCGTAACAGCATTATCTTTGTCCGTATGAAAGGAAATTACCAAAATCGGTCTATTTATTAGGTAAATCCCCACTTCTTTAAGCGTGTATGCAGAATCCTAGATTTAGGCAGCTTTTCCTTTTCCATCTTTTTAGCTTTTATTTCCTTATCTCCAATTACCATGCTAATCTCTTTCCATAAGTTGTTGTCTTTGACTTGGACTCTAATTAAGCTCCATAATCGTCTTTAAAGCTTCACACTAAATAAATAATTAAACCCAATATGCTCTTAAATTATTATTTTACTAAATCAAGACTCAAAATAGGAAAGTGCACTATTTCTCAAGAAATTCGACTAAATGACTTCCTAAATCACTAAAAATGATGTCTCATCCTAATATAATTTATCACAAATGAGGAGACATCACCAAGTATGATTGGAACCTGCTTATCTGCATCAAACTCAAGTATAACTAAGTCAGTAGGGATGGCGATATTACCTGCACGGACTAAGACGTCCTCCACTGTTCCCATGTCCTTTTAACTGAGTTGTCAGCGAACTACAACTTCACTGGAGTTTTCTCTGATTTCTGAAGTCCAAGTCTCTCGAACACGGACTTAGGCATAAGATTCACACCAGAACCCACATCATACATAGCTTTCACCTTGAGCATACCATTTATTTGAATAGGAAGGTTGAAGCTTCCCAGATCTTTAAGCTTTGTTGGTAGCTCTCGTTCACTTCTTCTTGAAACTCTCAGATTTTCTCTTGGGATCTCTATACTCGCCTCTTTCTCAGGAATAACTTGCGTAAAAACTTGTTGCGGTGTAAGTCCTTTCTTTGCAATCTCAAGCATTTGGGCGTTGATATTTTCAGGTGTATACGCCTCTACAAATGTTTTGAGTACAGTGTCATTCTTAGGATTTGTATTAAGAATAGTTGATGACACTGGTTGAACAACAGGTGGCGAGTCCACCTTCTCTTCTTCTTTCTCAGCTTGCACAGCAGGTGCAACTTCATCTTCAACTTTTGATTCCTCCTTGGAGGCTTCTTTCTCTCTATCTAGCTCAACTTGATAATCCATTACCGATCGAATCTCCTCTTGCATCTTCCTCAGAAGCTGTATAAATTCGGCTTTCTCTTGATCGTCCTCCACATAAACCTCAGAACAGTCAGATTCCACAGGGCTAGACTTGGTTGGTTCTTCTTCGGTACTCGGAACTTCCACGGCACTAACGGCAGTATGTGGTACTTCCTTTTGTTCTTCTTCAATTTCAAGGAAAATAGCCTTGCAAGCTTCGAACCCAACATTGTTTTCACCTTCTTCGATTGCCTTCACTTCCTTCTGTTCCATTAAATTTGTTAAAACTTTGTTTAACTGTTCTACTTGAGTACCTAAAATCTGAAGTGCGGCATCTTGTCCTTGGACTTTCTCTTCCTGAGCGTTCATACTCGTGGTCAAACGGTGCAATGCTTGTATTATCTGTTGATTTTCCATAGATCCTTCTTGAGGATATTGAGGTAGAGCTTTCTGATCTAATGAATCGGTATAGGCATCTTGAACAGGTTATTGATGGGGAGCAGGTCTATTTTGATATTGATTCTGGTACTGACCTCTCGGTTGGAAAGAGTTGTTCTGGGGGCGCGGTTGATAATGACCAGGATTAGCGGCCCCTTGTGAATTTGAATACTGCATACCCTGATGGTTTCGGTTACCCCATCGATAACCTCCGCGGTTGGATATAAAGTAAACAGATTGTGGATTTGATTCGCACTCTTCCCATGTATGATTATTAACCCCACATTGTTGGCAACCTTGTGCTTCTTGTACTACGTTTGCAGCGGCTAAATACTTTTGCATCTCTAACTTCAGCTCTTTGATTTGATTTTCTAACGCGGATATTTGGGTTGAGTTCGCAGTTTCTGCATCTAAACGAAGCGTTCCTCGGGTCTTTGCTACAGAAGCTCGCGTTGAAGGCCAACTTCTTTCTTGTTCCATAATATTTTCTAAAACCTCGGAAGCTTCATTATGATTCATGGACACAAAATTACCCTTTCCAATGTTATCCACCTTCTCTCTACCTTTATCATTAAGACCTTCATAGAATATAGCAAGTTGTAGACCAGGGGTATAAACATGGAGCGGACATCTAGCTAATTTATGTTGAAACCTTGCCCATGATTCTCCTACTGTTTCTCCATCTTTTTGACAAAATCTTGCAAGCTCGGTTTGATCTTTGAGTCTCATGCTCTTCTGATAAAAGCGGTTAAAGAATGCGGCTTGAAGTTCTGCCCAAGAATTAATTGTTCCATGTGGTTGTCTTTCTAGCCAATCGCTAGCTCTACCGGTCAAGAAGAACGAGAACATATGACAATACAGTTGCTCGCGTGTAATGCCAGGAGTAATATAGGCATCACAAATCTGCATGAACTTCTGCATCGATCTTACCGGATCTTGAATTGCTGTACCACTGTAGAGTCCAAAACTTTGAAATTGACTAAGCATACCCGGATCGGGTCTAAATTTGATATTCTGGATCTCTGGAGGACGGTAACCGATTGGTTGAACATGAAACGGCACATGGAGACCAGGGAGGTCTTGCTGTACTCGATTCTGTTGATTAACGTTATTCTGCCCATTACCTCCTCCTAGTTGTTGTTGTACACCAGGTGGAAGGAATGCTGGAGGTCCTCCTGGTGCATAGTATTGTACTCCTTCGGATGGATCCAACTGCTCTTGCATGCCTGCCATAGCTCTTCTCAAGGCTCTTTCTTCACGAATACGTTTGTTATAAACTCTGAAGCTCCTCTCAGGCTCCGGTAAAGGAGGCCAAGAATTAAACACTGTGAAACCTGAAAAAGACTAAATCAAACCACAAGCGTAAATCCGGAAAAATAAAAACTAAAAACTGAAAACTAAAAACTAATTAAAAACTACTACTCGCAATAGATAACCCACACGCTAACAAGACACAAGTCCCCAGCAGCGGCGCCAAAAACTTGGTGTCGCCTAGGGTGTGATAAAATTAATACAATTAAAGGTCAAGAAAACTACGCACTCTCACCCTAGACAGGCACAGTACTGCAAGTATTACAGGACGTATGCAAGTTTTAGTTAGTAAGTTGAGTTCGTTCTCAGGGACTTAAGTGTGTTAATCACGTGAGTAGGAATAACGAGTAAAAGTAAATAATTATAGACAGAAAATAAAAGCAAATAGATTTTCGAGATTAAGAATTAAAACTAATTAAAACTAGGAAAATAAAGACAATAAAATAAAATACTAAGAATATGAGATGAGAAGTATAGCTTAGGTTTTGCTGGTATGCACTAATCCTTCTAATTCTTTCTATTAGATCTAGTTTATAAGGGAGAATATTAGCTCTTATATACTTAGTCAGGATTTTAAATTCCCATACCTTAGAACTTGAGAGCGACTAAGGGGGCTACGGCATAACCAAGACGTGGTTTCAAATAGGGTTATCAAGCGCTACCAAGGCCCTAAGCAAAAACTTCAATCAATTGGTGATATGGTGATTAAAACAAACCCTAATGACTATCTAGTTAGAATCATGTTTTGTCAGAACTAATATCGACACTAGACGTTATGTGGTGTTTCAATAATTAGACACCCAGCTAAGGTGATCATCTAACTACTATTAAGGTAATCCTAAACGTTGCGCAACGCAAGGAAAACAATCATTAAATCAAAACACATAAACAAATATAAGAGTAAGTAGCTAATATCAATTTAAAACATGTAATTCCAAAAGAAACTTAGATAGAAGAATTACAACTCATAGATTATACATGATGCAAAACCCAAGCTATGGGAGGTTTAGTTCATACCTGATGGAAATAAACTAAAAGAAATTACAAAAGACATCATCTTGCTTTCTACAATAAACTGGAAGAATACAACCTTAAGAACTAATTACTATGAGGCAAGGATTGCTAGGGTACTTTTACAAGTGATATAAGGGTGTATTTATAGGTGTTTAGAAGACCTAATTCGTTTTCTTGAGGGAGAAGTAAAGTAGTTGACTCCAAGCCCAACTCAAATTCGTATGGAAATAAAGATAAATTCTGCTGACTTGTTTTGAGCATATCTTCTTTGTTATTGGTCGGTTTTTGCTCCATAATATACCAAAAGAATCCTCAGAGAATTATCTACGTCCCTATGACAGGAATTTACCAAAACCGGCTTATTTCTTGGAGTTATCACCACTTCTTTAGGCGTGTGTTGCAGATTTTCAGATTAAGGCAGCTTTTCCTTTTCCATCTTTTTAGCCTTTGTTTCCTTATCTCCAATTACCATGCTAATCTCTTTCCATAAGTTGTAGTCTTTGACTTGGACTCTAATTAATCTCCATAATTATCTTTAAAGCTTCACACTAAATAAACAATTAAATCCAATATGCTCTAAAAATATTATTTTACTAAATCAAGACTCAAAATAGGAAAGTGCACTAATTCTCAAGAAAGTCGACTATTATGACTTCTAAATCACTAAAAATGATGTCTCATCTTAACATAAATCTATCACAAATGAGGAGACGTCACTTAGTATGAACTAAATTCTATTTAGCTTGAGTTTTAGCACATATGTATGAACTCTACGTTTGATTGACATCTATCTAATTTGGGAATTTTAGGTTTTAAATTGAATTATTGTTTTTATTCTCTGTTTATGTGTTGGAATTTATATTCTGTGTTCTTGTGGACTGCAGCCATATAGAATTACCATCATAGTAGTTAGGTCACCATTGACAATAGTGTTTAACTATAGGTTTAGCACATAACGTCTAGAATAAGGTTTAGATATGATAAATCAACCTAACTAGATAATCACCATGGTTTAGTGTATTGCTTTTTAACCAATTGCAGGAACATTTTGCTTAAGACCCCTTATTGACACAGGTAAACCCTATTTAAAACTACCTAGCGCAATTGGAACCGATTATTGAAATACTACATAATTCACCCTTACATGTTTAGAACGGCAAAACTAGTGGAGATTACATGCTATTTACTCAAGCTAAACTTTCATACTATCTTATTTTCTTTTCTTTTATTTATTTCCTGTCTTTTAGTTTATTAGTTTAGTTTTCCTTTATTGAAAATCAAATAAATATCTATCTATCTCTTCTTTCTACTTGTGTCTTATCTGTTCTAACTTTTATATCTGCACTTGAATAGTTGAATAAGTTCTTTTTAACCTTCGTAGTCCCTAAGGAACGAATTCTACTTATTCATTAAAACTTGCATACAATCTGTATACTTGCAGAATCGTGCCCAGCTTAGGGTGTTTATTTGCACTTATTATATACATCTTTTTATCACACCTTAGGCGACACCAGATTCGATAGATGGTTTCTTTTTAAATACTATCTCCCCAGGCTCTCGGACTGGCTCATAGGCGAGATGCCTATGTTTTATGTTTCCGGAATTCAAAGCAGCTACAGTTTCGGTTAGTTCCTCCATCAATTCCGGTAAGTCAAGTGTTAAGGCCGCTTGCAAGATATCGTTAGAATTCATACAATCAAATACTTCTTGCGCATTCAAGTCAAGTATATCCATTCGGAAACACTCCTCTGGATGATCTGGAAACTTCATGGCCCTAAACACGATGAACTTTACCTTCTCGTCTTGGATTCGCATGGTTAATTTGTTGTTTTCTACATCAATAACAGTACGCCCCGTGGCTAGGAATGGTCGACCCAAAATGATGGGGACATTCCTATCCGCGTCGTATTCAAGTATAACAAACTCAACGGGAAAAATTAAAGTACCTGCCTTGACGAGGACATCTTCTATTCGTCCCTCTGGATGAGCGAGGAATCTATCAGCCATTTGCAGGATCATGGAAGTTGGTCTAGCATTTCCTATCTTCAGTTTTTCAAAAATTGACTTGGGCATCAAATTGATAATCGCACCCAAGTCACACAAAGATTTCCCTTGCCACTCATTACCAATTGAAATAGGAATCGTAAAACTCCCAAAATCAAGTAGTTTAGGGGCAACTTACTTTGGCATATAGCGCTGCATTCTTCTGGCAATCCTATCATCTCATTCTCACGGTATAGTCTCTTGTTGGTAATGGCTCTTTTCAAGAATTTAACGTACTTCGGTACATCTCGGATAGCATCTAAGAACGGAACATTAATATTAAAACCACGTACCATGTTCAAGAAATTCTGATAGTCAGCCATGTCTCCTTTCTTCTGAACTCTTGAGGGAAAAGGTGGAGGAGGACGAGTTTTTGCAATCTCTTTGGATTTTGGCTTCTCCAGAATCTTCTCCACTTCCACTACTTCAGGTTCATCTTCTTTCTCCACCACATATTTTGTCGGTTTCTCTTTCACGGTTGTTTCTTTTTCTTTCATCACGGGAAAAGGAGGTGGTGGGAGCTTCTTACCACTTCTTAGTGTCACTGCATTACAATCTTCTCTTTGCTTGGGTTCTTCAGTGTCACTCGGTAATTGTCCCTGTGGACGCTGATTCAATTGCTTTGCCATTTGCGCCATCTGAGTTTCCATCAATTTAAGAGTTGCGGCCGTAGTTTGTTGAATGTTGATTAGTGTCGTCAAGGTTTGCTGAACATCTAATGCACCTTCTTGAGGTTGAGAAGATAGAGCTTTCTGGTTCATGGTCTCGGTGTAAGCATCTTGAGGAGGTTGTCTCTGAGCTTGATTTCTGTAAGCTTATCCACCTTGGTAGTTGTTCTGTTGTCTTGGTTGAAAGTTATTTCCTTGGGGGCGTGGTTGATATGATTAAGTCGGATTAGCATCCCCATTTGGATTCAAATATTGGAAAACCGGATGGTTTCTATTCGGTTGATAACCTTGACCACTTGAGTTATAGTTTCCTCGGTTGGAAACAAACATTACGGATTCTGGATTGTTTTGACACTGCTCCCATTCATGATCTTGTGTACCGCAGTTAGAACACCCATAAACTTCTTGTGTAACATTAACATCTGCTCTTCTACCTGCAACACTTTTTGTAAGAGCTAGAGTAAGCTGTTTTAACTGTTTCTCAAGTTTATTTTCCATGGCGGTGAATTTTTCTTCAATGAATGCACTATTTCCACCTCGGACAGGTGTTCTCACAGTATTCCAACTCATTTAATTCGTTACAGTTCTATTCAAAATAATCTTAGCATGGACTGGTGTTCTGATATCTCTTCCAACTTCTACCCAAAGTCTCGTCTCGATCTTGTTTGAGTGAAGTCAATTCAACTTGCGCATCTAATCTCATATTCGTTGGGTAGTATCTGTCGAAGAACGCAGTTTGTAATGCGTCCCATGTTGTAATTGATCCAGGTTCGTGAGAATCATGTCATTCACTTGCTCCATCAATAACGAAATACCTAAAATTCGTAAAATACATCTGATATCTTGTTACTCCTTGCGTAATATAGGAATCGCAGATTTGCATGAACTTCTGTACAACACAGATTGGATCTCCGCCAGGTGCTCCTCGGAAATTGCCATAACTCTGAAATTGAGATAACATACCAGGATCGGGTTTGAATCTCTCGACATTAATATTTGCTGGGCCAATTCCGAGGGAAGGAGCTCGAAAAGGAGCTTGTTCAGGGCCATTAACGAACCACAGATCATCGTTCTGAGGAGGTAAAGCTTGTGGAACAACAAGAACAAGATGAGCGTTGATTTCATGATCTTCAGCCATTGTTTCTCTTGCTAATTTCTCCTCTAACTCTTTTTCTTTAGCTTCTCTCTTTCTTTTATTTGCTTCTCGAATTAGGTTTTCGGGATTTGCAAGAATCACGATATCTTCACGCATAAACCAAAACCTATAAACCTGAGAAAGAAAGACAACCCAAAGCGTAAAAAAAAAAACTAAAACAATTAAACTACTAAAGATTAACACCGGGGTCACACGCTACCGTCCCCGGCAGCGGCGCCAAAAACTTGGTGGGTCCTAGGTGTTAGAAAATAAAGTGATAAGTAAAGAGGAACCACAAACTGCAAGTGTACAGTTGTCCCAAGTAATATATGATAATCAAGTTCGTTCTCAGGGACGGATTAGGTTCAACCCAAATATGAATCAAGTAGTAAGAATAATTGCTAAATAGAAAATAAAAGATATAATTTTTGTTTGGTTTTTGTAAATTAAAAGATGCAAATAAAATAAAGACTAAAAGTAAATTAACTAGAAAGAAATAAAGCAAATAAATGACTAGCTTCAGATAAGAGAGATACTTGAGTCTCGCAAGGAATCCACTTAATCAATATAATCTATGTTATCGTTAAGGGTAGAATTGGAATTATAATATTAGTCGGGACTCTAATATCTCCTAGCCCCCTATCGGGTGGACCTAGGAGCTATCCTAAAGTACTATAAACACCTGTATGGTCGAATATGCCTCTTCGGATGATATGATTTTACCTCTTTGGCTATGTAACTAGTTAAGCCTGTCGATCAATAACGGACATTACACGGGTATTACCTAGATCTGTATTCAAACCCCCTTGTCGGATGATCACTTCTCCACTAAAGTGAATAGACAAAATACTAAAAGCTATTTCTAGTTGTGCATAAAAGAAATAGTAATGAAAATAAAGTAATATCCAATATATAAAACTCAATTCAGTTTAAATCGTAACAATCCCAAATTCAAACATAGATTAATTAATTAAGGTTTATCCCTGTAATGCGATTCTCAAGTATATGGAAATTTAGCTCATGATAAAATTAAAGAACAACATTAAATAAAAGGAGTCCATGTTCAAATACAAAAGATAAATTAATAACTTAAAGGGTAGGATGACTGTTGATGGAAGAACATGATTCCTCCAGCACTAGATTCTCCTTGCCTTCTTGCTCTGACTTGAAAACATTAAGCCTCTTGTGTAATTCTTTGAAGTGTATGAAAAGAGGAGGCTAAGGGGTGTATTAATAGGTGTTAGCAAGCCCTAGGTCAAATTTACTTGGAGTTGAAGACAAGGCTCAGACGAAGATGATTGTTGTGTTGACTCGTGGTGGGACCACGACAAAACTCGTGGCTAAGTATCGTCCAGCTGTGCCGATTTTGTCTGTAGTGGTGCTGGTTTTAACGACGGATTCTTTTGAATGGATGGTTAGCGATGAAACTCCGGCTAGGCATAGTTTGGTTTACAGGGGATTAGTTCCTCTTCTTGCTGAAGGATCTGCGAGAGCTACTGATGCGGAATCGACTAAAGTGATATTGCAAGCTTCGCTTAAGTCAGCTATTAAGAGGAGGTTGTGTCAAGTTGGTGATGCTGTGGTTGTACTTCATCGTATTGAAGCTGCTTTTGTTATTAAAATTTGCATTGTTAAGTGAAGAATATCACAAGGAAACTAAGGGGATCTATCACTTGTTTATATCAGCTACATTTCATTTCCTTGAGATAAGTTAATGATATGTTCATAAGCATGTAATATCGCCTGTGCTGGCAGAAACGCACGCTTCTCTTTAGATGTTTTAAACTACCGTGTAATAATAAGATGTTAGTGGCTGAGAGTCCATTAAATATATTCTAATAATGCCATTTTTTGGCTTTTTAATCCATATTATTACATGATCATACAAAGCTTTAGCAGCTGAGACGTTGATTTTTGTAGGTAGGTGTGTGACAATCAACAATGTCTCATTACATTTAGATGCGCCAACGATTGCACAATCAACTAATATTAGACTCTTCTCTTCTCTGATAGGTCTTTTTCTTTTCTAGTCAAACATAATTTTAATAAAAAAAGCCATACGAGGCCTGGTAAGGCGCATACAGGTGAAGCAAAAACAAAAACTACCCTATACCGACCTGCTGTCTATCAAAGTCAATTAGGGTTGTCAATTAGAATGGTGCATTAAGCATCCAATTACCAAACACTTGGCCACTTAGTTGCAACAAAAACTACCCTATACCGACCTGCTGTCTATCAAAGTTAATTCGGGTTTCCAATTGGAATGGTGCATTAAGCATCCAATACTAAACAGTAGGCCACTTAGCTGCTGTTTGGCAATCCAATCTGCACAAGAATTCAACTTCCTAGAGATGGAAAGGAATTGAATATGTTGGTTTTGCACCATATTAATATCTCAAAAAAATGAAGAGTTTTCATATACTTAGGTGGTAATCTCTTTTCTAAACAACTAACAAAAACTTTACAGTCACTAAGAATAAAAACATCAGCTTAGGCATGTTTCAACGCTTTAAGAGTTGCTTCCATCAGGCCTATTGCTTCTGCTTCATCCGGTGACTCTGCCACAAAGCTCCTTGCTCCTCCTTGTACTCCCTGTATCATGGATTCCTACGCATATCTCACTATATATCCAGTACTGGATTGTTTAGTTTCTTTTATAAAATATGCATCTACATTTATAATTACCTTTTTTTTGTTCTAAGGCTATTTGTATTATTCATAATGAATCTTTTTATCTTTTCCTTACAAGTTTCCAAGTTAGGCCTGTGATTTTTGTTATTTTGTTTGGCCTCAGGGTTATCGGTTTTTTTCATAAACTTCATACTCATCACTGGCCAATTTTGCTCTATTTGCTGTTTTTAAAGGGTCAAGCTTAATGCCTCGAAAAAGAAATTCATTTCTTCCTTTCCATATTTTTCCAGCTAACGGATGGGTATTACCTTCTCTGACAGGTCGAAAATGCTGAAGATTACTATGTTTCTATTTTCCCCCTGCGTACCACTTAAATTTCCCCTTAACCAACCTGAGAAATTTATATAGTATTTATGTTTTTAAGTTAAAAAAATAGAAAAATAAAATAACCATTATAATTAGCTTAATGGCCAAGACATTGTCTCTCATCTAGGAGGTACAGGGTTCAAATCTCCTCAACCTTGTTATTTCTTGAGCCCTTACCTCTCCCTTAACATGGGTAACCTAGTTCTGATTAACCTGGGAATATGCATAGGGAGCGTGTATATTTTCCATGAGATTAGTCGTGGTGTGCGAAAGCTGGCCCGACACCCATGATATAAAAAAAAGTAGAGAAAAATCAAATCAAATCAAATCTTTCCATAATTATATTACCTTATGAGAAAAATAAGATAAATCAAATCTAATATTTCTATAATTATATTAAATTTATTTATTTTTATTGTTTCGGTTATAATATCTTTACATTTGTCTTTATTTATCTGATTTTACTGAAAATTGGATAAATCATCGACATCCTATATATATGTTATTGAAATAGTTCAATCTCATAAATCAACTCTCGAATTTATCTAATTTAAAGAATAAATTACATTGTGATGGCTTCAACATCTACAATAATTATTTTTTTCGTTGTGCTTATAGCAACTAGTAAGTGTGTCTTTCTCTCATAAAAGTTAAAAACTACACAAAAAATAGAGTGTTAATATATGAATTCTTTTTCATTACGAATTTCTACATAGCATATTAGTAAACTATATACGACCAATATTGTCACCATATATATATTTGTATGTGTATTTTAGCTTGCACAAAAAACATTTCATAATTGAATCTTGATATTCGATATGGTTATTATATGTCACATTAAAATCTTTACAATACCAAGGTTCTAAATTTATGAATAAACAGGTTTAACATCATTGGAAGCATTAACGATACAAAAAAAGTAGAGAAAAATCAAATCAAATCTAATCTTTCCATAATTATATTACCTTATGAAAAAAAATATTAAATTTATTCATTTTTATTGATTTGGTTATAATATCTTTACATTTGTCTTTATTTATCTGATTTTACTGAAATTTGGATAAATCATCGGTATCATATATATATATATATATATGTTACTGAAATAGTTCAGTATCAAAAATCAACTCTCAAATTTATCTAAGTTAAAGAATAATTACATTGCGATGGCTTCAACATCTACGATAATTTTTTTTTTAGTTATGCTTATATCAACTAGTAAGTGTGTCTTCCTCTCATTAAAGTTAAAAACTACACAAAAACTAGAGTGTCGATATATGAATTCTTTTTCATTATGAATTTTTACATAGCATATTAGTAAACTATATACGACCAATATTGTCACCATATATATATTTGTATGTGTATTTTAGCTTGCACAAAGAACATTTCATAATTGAATCTTGATATTCGATATGGTTATTATATGTCACATTAAAATCTTTACAATACCAAGGTTCTAAATTTATGAATAAACAGGTTTAGCATCATTGGAAGCATCAACGATCACAAAAGATTATGAGTTGCAGTACCACCTCAACGCCGATTGCGTAAAAATCTGTAACAACCATCCTGGGATACCTCTTATCCCTAATTGTAATGCTGGTGTTTGCAAAAGTTGCAAATGCGTCCCTGGACAAAAAAATTATCAACCTACAGCTATCCATTGTACTAGTAATAATAATTGCAAAAATACTTGTCCACCGAACCACGATTGTTTAGGTTTTTGCTATCATAATCGTTGCAGGTGTCTTTGTGATAATTGATAATTTAGAATGATAACCATATTTTTGAAGATCGTATGTATTCACAAAAATTGATGTGTTCT
Source organism: Nemophila menziesii (assembly GCA_029959085.1). Taxonomy (NCBI): domain Eukaryota; kingdom Viridiplantae; phylum Streptophyta; class Magnoliopsida; order Boraginales; family Hydrophyllaceae; genus Nemophila; species Nemophila menziesii. Next base: position 10,864,164 of record JARWIR010000008.1, read on the forward strand.
TTTAATAATAAAATAAGAGAGCATACTCTATCATTCAAGTTGATTTTTCTAATTAATAGAGAAAAACTTATATTAGATATAAGCATGATATATCGTATTGTGTTTTAAGATAAATAAATATGTATGTTTTGTTATAGTTTGCACTAACTTTTTAATAGAAAAGTCATGAGATTTTGTGCATCAAATACTAAATTTTGTATTTTAAATTTTTTTTTTATAAATAAATCAATTTTTAATTAGTAAGATTCTAAGCAAAATCAAAATCAAAATTTATATACTAGCACAATTTCAATAGAATCAAACAAAGAATAAATCTATACAAGGTATTCTTTTAGGAGATAATTGCTAATTAGGTCCATAACCCAACAAATCATGCCTTAAGAAGTCTAGCTTAAAAGTTTGGATAAATAAGGTCCAAAATATTATTTTAATTATATAATATACCTAATATAACCTTAAAAAATAAAATAATAAACTTTTAAATAAAAATAATATACAACATCAACGTTGAAAAAGAAAAAAATAAAAGTTGAATTCAAAAGTAACATCAAACCTAACACTCAACTCTTCACACTAACCTGCGAACAAAAAAAGCAAAATAAATTTCTCTTCACTCACCTTCCCACCACAGCCGCCGCTGCCAAGGAGAATCATCCACTATCATCAACAATTTTCTTTTCTTTTGGACTTGTCATCATCAAATAGAAGAACTCAATTAAGGTAACAAATTAATTTTTATTATTGAAATTTTAAAAAAATAATTTTCATTAACCTAATCTTATTACTTTTGCAAATTTTTAGAGTTATCTGCTTTAAGTATAATTACAGTACGTTTTTATTACCTTTCTAATTAACCATCTTCACCTGCACAAGAAACAGCCGCCACCATCTTCACCATCTTCACCATCTTCAACTTGGTGTGGCTATGTCATCAACAATCGAGCCCACCAAGCCAGCGATTCTGAAACAGATTTTGAAGTACAACTTATTCAGAGACTGAGAGCCCACCAAATTTGTACAGAGAGCCCACCAAACTTGTGCGGAGATTTTGAAGTACAACTTGTTCAGAGACTGAGAGCCCACCAAACTTGTGCAGAGAGCCCAACAAACATGTGCGGAGAGCCCACCAAACTGGGCTGGTCAGAATGGTGTAAGATTTGATTGATAATTGTGGGTTATTTTAGTGTGCTAATCGCAATGGTGTAAGGTTTGATTGTGTAAATGGGCTGATCGAAATGGTGTAAGTTTGATTGATAATGTTCAGAGAACCCGCCAAACTTGTTCATCATCAATATCAAGAAATAAGTAACAAAGACAACGGACTAATCATTTTAGTATAAGGTTTGGTTGATAATGGTGGTTTGATGTATGTAATGCAGGTTGTTTGATATAAAAGAAAAAACTTGTTTAAGGATTGTAAGAAAATGGGCTGACAATAATTATTAAGGGTATCATGGACTATAAATATTATAGAAATGGGCTGGACTTGTTAAAGAAAGTTATATTGGTTGTGGACCTTTTGAATTAATCACCCTTCTTTTAGAGATGAAATTAAACAATTTTTTATATTTGAATTGATATTTTTCTAAATTCTCATCATTCTTCAAAAGTGAACTTTAGTTTTTTTTATATAGTAGCTTATATTGTAAATTTTCGAAATGACCTTTTTTCCTAACCATCCTATTATAATTAAATCAAACCCACCAAAACATCATGATACCATCAATAAAACCCAAAAATCAATAAATAAATTACATGCATATATTACAAGTTCGAATATTTAGAAGTAAAAAAAATAATTACTAATGGATTTATAAATTATTTATGGTTAATATTTGAAGCTGTAACTTTGGGAGGAATTTTCAAAGTTGGTCGCTGCATACCAATATTACATCATTAGTAGTTCAAAATAACGATTGTCCAATTGTCCAAGTTAGAGTATAAAAAATTAACCGTCTCTACATGTGAAGGATGTTACAGACTTATAAATTTTTATTGGAGAGTGAATGGGCAATGAATGTGAGTTTTCTCAAATAATTGACGTTTGGATTCATATATTACATAAATGCAATATGGGATGCTATAGTATTATTCTTAAGTTTTATTGCACTATATCACAATATTGTAAATTATAAAATATATTTTATCACGTGTTTATAAATCGCCTACCCACCAAGAAATTAGACTATAAGGTTGATGGGAGTCTGTCTTGAAAATAACTTATTAATGCGCCACTTATCTCATTTTACTATCCGCCTACTCTGACATGGAAGGTTGTTGTTTTATATAATTTTTTATTTCAAATGTTAAGCTTATCTAAAATACTGATTTTTTTTTTTTGTGATTAGTTTCAAAATAATATACTTTACAATGTATTTTTATTAGATAACTTATTTTTTACATGGGATATCAACCAAATATATTATCTAAAACTTCTATGACTTATCAACAAAAATTTTGACCAATAAAAGAAAAATTAATCAGTACCTTCTACTTGTTTTAACTAATTAAAAAAATTATATTTTAACTTTATCAACTTAAAAATCTAACAAAATAGTTACGTTTTGAGATTTGTTGCTATATGTTCTTCATATATATAACCTTTCCAAATACAATATAGATAATGATATTATTACAAAAATTTAAAATGGAAATAAGAATAATATAAAATCTTGATAAAAATATATAAAACTGTATTGGCAGAACCGTCAAGAATCCAATTAATGTGTCACCTAGTTGATTAATCTCTCTGAGTTATTTGACCATCAAACTAGCGTATAGCTATCTTTACAACATGATTTCATTGTATAAATAATATACAATGTATACAAAAATATGTAAGTTTAGATGTATGTTAGTCTACCGCTCTTTTTATTGATCTTGTTTTAATATTTGACAAATATCTTTTGCATATTCGTTAATATCTTGGAAATATATCTGAGTTCTTAACTTGCATTTATACTTATATGATATTAAAAATATTTTATTTAACAAGTGTTTTAAGCATATTTTCAGTCTCACAATGGTACATATCGTTGATAGGACTGGTATACCGGTGGTAGCCATTAGGCAACTGTAATATTGACACGTAGGATTCTGATAGATGACTATGACTCGCAGTTTGAGCATGGAAGACATCTCAAGAATGATAGATGACTATGACTCGCAATTTGAGCCAAAGGAATAGAAGGAGGGAAGTTATGAAAAAATCTAAAATTATTTTGAAAAAGATTACGAGGGCGGTGGAGAAGATAATGACATGAATTTCAGATATGAAGATGCAGATGAAGAGGATTCATCCCAGAATGTTAAGGAGAAAGGAGGTGGATACTCCAGTAAAGCAGTGAGTTATATATGACGACCCTTTTTTGGAATGTCCAGGGAATACGAGCTCCCTTGATATTGACTCGCATTCGCTCGTTGTTGGCTCAGTATCGTCCAGGGGTGGTGGCTTTTTGTGAAACAATGTTAAGACAAGTTGACTCTCTTGAAATTGTTAGAAAATTTGGTTTTGAGAACTCTTTTTTTGTTAATCCCACTGGGAATGCTTATCATTCTGGTGGTTTCATTATTTTGTGGTACGTTGGTGTGCATCTAGAAGTTTTATTTCTAATTCCTATTTTGTAATAGTTAGGATTAATGAAATTTATTTTCGTATTTCATGGTCTTCATACACTCACCAAATGACTTTAACGATAGGAAAAATATATGGAAAGATATATCACAATGGAGCAAAGGAATTCATGATCCTTGGATGATACTAGGGGATTTTAATGATATCCTCAACACTAACGAAAAATATAGCAAGAACCCAGCAAATTTACAACATATTTATGAATTTATTGACTTTACTTCTTATAATGCTCTTTGTGAAATTAAGTTTAGTGGTTGTTTTTTTACTTGGTCTAACAGGATGGAAGGAGATAAACATGTTTAGACTAGGATTGATCGAGGCCTCGCTACGTATGATTGGATCAATAGATTTCAAAGAGCCCAACTTCACATTCCTCCGGCTATAGGGTCGGATCACTCTCCCTTTATCCTCCATCATAATATTGATATGAAAATTGGTAGTAAATTCTTTAAGTTTGAACCCCGTTCGCTTGATAATAACGAGTGTGGACAAATTGTGGACAATGGTTGGAATAAAGTTAATAATACTATCCCCGTTAAGAACTTTATAAAAAAAAGAATACTAAAAAAGAACTTGTTAAATGGCATCTTAGGACTTTCAAAAACCACGATATTACTATTAAGAATCTTCAGGAACGCCTAATTAACTTATGTAATAAAAATCATAATATGGACAATTTAAATAAGGAACGGGTCATCAAGGATAAACTAAAAATAGAATATGAAAATGAAGAAAAATATTGGTGTGATGGAGCTAGACAAAATTGGCTTATTTTTTGGGACAAGAATACTAAATTTTTTCACTTAGCCACTATTCAAAGAAGGAAAATTAACAGTATAACTAGAATTAGGAATTATAACGAAGAGTGGGAAGAAGACACTACTAAAATACAAAAATTCTTTCAAGACTATTATAATACCTTATTCAAAGAAGTAGAAACTACGGATGATAATATGAATAAAGCAACTGAGTTTATTAAACCTTGTATCTCGGAGGAAATGAATAAGGAACTCACAAAAAAACCAACCTTTGGAAGAAGTAGAGGAAGCAGTCAAAGAATTATCAGCGTCAAAGGCTCCGGAACCTGATGGACTTAACGGTAAGTTTTATAAAGAGTTTTGGGACATTATTAAGGAGGACATGTTCAAGCTTATATTGGATTTATTTGATAATAATTTTCCGATTAAAAAAATTAATGATACTCTAATAACGCTGATCCCGAAAGGAACTACTCAAGAGAGCCTCGGAGATTTCAGACCTATATCTTGTGTTAATTTCATTTATAAAATTATTGCTAAAATTCTGTCCAACAGGCTTAGAAATTACATGAATAACATTATTTCTCCTACACAAGCAGCTTTTATCAAAGGCAGGGCTATTCAAGACAATATTATTATAGCACAAGAGATATCTTTCTTCATGACTAGGAAAAGGAAAAATAAAAAACATATGGCAGCAATAAAAACCGACATGGAAAAAGCATATGATCAGGTACGTTGGGATTTTATTATTTTGGTTCTTAGGAAACTAGGATTCTGTGAAAAATGGATTTTATGGATAAAAAACTGTATCACCACGGTTTCATTTAGTATTAACTTAAATGGTGAAAGACTAGATAAATTTGAAGAAGGTAGAGTTCTTAGACAAGGGGACCCCCTATCCCATTACCTTTTCACTATCATGACTGAATCTCTTATTAGTATTATTGATCATGATATCAATGCAGGCAATATTAGCGGGATCCAGATAAACCGTAATTACCCTATGATTTCTCATCTCCTTTTTGCAGACGACTTTCTTTTCTTTATCAACATTGACGAAATAGATCTGAATACTTTTAAACAATGCCTGAACACTTACTGTTTGGGCCCAGGACAGAATATTAACCTCCATAAATCTGCTATCTATCTTAGTATAGAGACACCAATAGAAAAAAGAAACGTAACTGCTAACGTTATGCAAATTAAAGAAACAGATGACTTAGGATACTATTTGGGTGTTCCACTTTGTCATAAAAGGTCCAAAGTAGAATCTCTTGATTGGATCGCAAAAAAACCGTTTAAAAATACTGAAGGTTGGAAAGCAAAACTACTGTCAGAAGGAGGCAAATAAGTGCTTATTAAGGCGGTCCTCCAGGCGATTCCTAACTAGTTATATGTCTATATTTTCTTTTCCTCTTTCTTTTTGTAATAAACTTATATCGGCTATATCTAATTTTTGGTGGAACACAGGGAAAAAAATAGGATACACTGGCTAGCATGGGAAAAATTGCAATAAGGAAACTCATCAGAGGACTAGGTTTTAAGGACTTCAAAAGAATGAACACGGCGCTACTAGCTGCTCAAGCATGGAGAATCATGCATAATAAGGATAAGTTAGCAGCCAAACTCCCTAAAGGTATATATTTCCCTCGAGACAATTTTTTAGATTGTAAATTAAGACAAAGCAGGATATGGAGTTGGGCGAGTCTGACTGAGGGAAGAGATTTTCTTGTCAAACATGGTATGCACATTATAGGGAATGGAGAAGATATCGACATATGGAACAACGAATGGATAGATACGAGATGGAAACTAGAAAAACCCACAAACTGTGAAGTCACAAAAGTAAAAGAGCTCTTTGTTAATGGTACTACAAAGTGGAACCTAGAGCTGCTCGATAATCTCTTTCCTGAACCCATTATACCTCTTATAAAAAGAATAAAAAAATTCAAAACGGAAGAAAGAGACAAGTTTATATGGCCTTTTTCAAAAGATGGTACTTATGACACTAAGACAGGATACAAAAAACTGACTAAAGAACAGGTTATCAGCAACCCAACAAATTCTACAATTGTACATAACCATAGCTCTCCGATATGGAAATCGAATGTTCCGAAAAAAATTAAACTCTTTTGCTGGATAGCTATCAATAATGCTCTCCCTACCAAAAAAACCTTAGACCTTGAGAGCGACTAAGGGGGCTACGGCACAACCAAGACGAGGTCTCAAATAGAGGCCCTAAACAGAACACTACAATCATTGGTGATATGGTGATTAAAACAAACCCTAATGACTATCTAGTTAGAATCATGTTTTGTCAGAACTAATATCGACACTAGACATTATGTGGTGGTTCAATAGTTAAACACCCAGTTAAGGAGACCATCTAACTACTCTTAAGACAATCCTAAAGTGATCAGTTCTAGGAAAGACAATAAATCAAAACACATAAACAAATATAAAGTAAGTAGCTAATATCAGATTAAAACATATAATTCCCAAAGAAACTTAGATAGAAGAATTAGAATTCATAGTTTATACATGATGCAAAACCCAAGTTATGGGGAGTTTAGTTCATACCTGATGGAAATAAATTAAAAGAAATTAAAAAAGACATCATCTTGCTCTCTACAATAAACTGGAAGAAATAAACCTTAAGAACTAATTACTATGAGGCAAGGATGATTTACAAGTGATATAAGGGTGTATTTATAGGTGTTTAGAAGACCTAATTCGTTTTCTTGAGGGAGAGATAAAGTATTGGACTCCTAGCCCAACTCAAATTCGTATGGAAATAAAGATAAACACTGCTGGACCGTTTTAAGCATATCTTCTTCGTTATTGGTCGGTTTGAGCTCCATAAGATACCAAAAGAATCCTCACAGAATTATCTATGTCCCCATGAAAGGAAATTACCAAAATCGGCCTATTTCTTGGGGTAAATAGAACTTCTTTAGGCGTGTGCTGCAGAATCCTAGATTTAGGTAGCTTTTCCTTTTCCATCTTTTTAGCTTTTGTTTCCTTATCTCCAATTACCATGCTAATCTCTTTCCATATCTTGTAGTCTTTGACTTGGACTCTAATTAATCTCCATAATTATCTTTAAAGCTACACACTAAATAAACAATTAAACCCAATATGCTCTAAAAATATTATTATACTAAATCAAGACTCAAAATAGGAAAGTGCACTATTTCTCAAGAAAATCGACATTTATGACTTCTAAATCACTAAAAATGATGTCTCATCCTAATATTAACCTATCACAAATGAGGAGACATCAAGACCCCCAACTCAAAGTTGTATCGTCCCGATACAATAAAGATAAAAACAAAGGGAAGTCTATAAATACACACTTATAAAATTCTCAACACCAGGGTAAAGCATAGCAGAATATATGGAATAAACCTAAAGAAACAATTCAGCAAATTTCATGCAATAATATTCATAACTACATACCTGTCCACTTCTCGTATCCACAGTCAACACGGCTTGAATTCAAGATCAGATTAGTTTCGCAATGTAAGAAGGATTGGGACTTTACTCAGTTCCCCCAGGAAGCTATAGATTGTTCATCAAACCTCACTAGTATTCAAAGATCCACTCAACTACTCTCTAATGGCTCAATCACTTCTCAATTACATAGCAAAGAATCACAAGGTCTTTAAGGTTGTAATTTAGGCTTAAGGACGGTATGATAGTATATTTGGATAATTTGGAGTGAGCTTTTGGCTCTCTCCTCACTAGCCATCAACGAATCTCCCTAGAGCTTGAGTTACTCTCATAAAACGTTTCTCACTCAATCCAATGAATCTTTGATGCATAATTTAGCATCCCCAATAACCCAATTAAAGATATGATGTTCACATAAAAATTCCACTTTGCCGGTCCGAATATATATATTTTCTTTTCTTTTCAAATCAATTCCTCTATAGCTATGACTCTCTTTTAATGTTGAGATATCACGCTAATTTTCTCATATATATATTTTTTCTTTTAATGCCCTTGTTGGCAAATTTAGCTCGTAGCTTCTTTTTCATTCACTATTACCCCGTCAAAGGGTTACAATAAAAATATGTGAATCATCATCAATATAAACACAAAGCACAATTAATAAGCTCAAAAATCCCAACCCAATAACAATTCACATAATGGTGGACCCACCACCTGGTGGTCCTTTGTGTGTTCTAAAAATAAATGTAAATGCTAATCGAACCACAACCGCAAGTGTACGGTTGTCCCAAGTAGTATGTATGATAATACAGATTCGTTCCAAGGACGGATGGTTGATCACAATGTTTAGCAAGTAGTGATTTATGCACTTATGAAAATAAAAGACAATAAATTGTTTGTTTGGTTTTGTTTATTAATTCTAAATAAATGAAAGACAAATAATTAAATGCAAGTAGAAGCTAAGACGCAAGTAAAATAAGTGAAAACGCAATATGAGATGTAGTACTTGAGAACGCAAGGATCCTCCTAATTTTACTTTCTAACTTATGTTGTTTAAGGGCTAAATCAGTCAATTACAATGGTCGGGATTCTAAATTCCTTATACCCCCGTCAGGGTGGACTATAAGGCAATCCTAAAGTGTCACTAGTCCCGTCAGGGTAAATATGATCCACCGTTGGATGATTAAGATTTATTACCACTTTGGCCCTAGGATTAACTAAGTTCGTCAGAATCAATAGTTTTTATCCTAGATTGAACAATTATTTCTGTACCTAAACCCCCCGTCAGGATGATCCATACGCCACATATATGGAATAGCTTAGATACTAATACCTAATTTTAGTTCGCGACTCTAAAATCAGTAAACATTCACAAATTGTCGAAAAGAGTAAAAGCCCTAATTTAATTTAATTCAATAAAAACCCAAATTCAACATTCGTTATAATAATAAAATCAAGATTCACCCATTGTTTTGTTCTCAAGCACTAATGGAAATTTAGCTCATATTAAAATTAAAAACTAAATAAAAAGAAATGGAATTCATATTCATTACAAAATTAAAATATAAGAAAAACCTAATTTTCGGAATCAGGATGACTACGAACGGAGTTATAGACCCACTCCAGCTCTTGTAGCTTCTCCCTTCTTCCTGCTGTAGCTTCTCTGGTGTTTTTTAATCTTGTGGAAAGTGAATTGTGTTTAAAATAAGAGTCCAGACCTCCTTTTATAGTTAAAAATTCGGATTAGGGCTTGGACCAGAAAATAAAAGCCTAATTAAATGTCCAAGCCCACTTTCTAAGCCCAAAATCCCGTAACTGATGACAGGCCTTCACTAAAACTGCTTTTCCCGATGCGTTACAACTCCGATTGACCTCATTCCAGTTGCTAAAGTTCCGTACTTCGATAAGGAATGTTTTCTCTTCAAAGGTCAGCGGCTCAATCAGCTCTTAAGTACCTCGAAAACAGCAATCAAGGGCCTGGAAAATGGATTTTTAGCTCTAAAATAAAATCTTCGGGATTTCTCTTCAAGTCTTGACTCTATCTTTTGATCTTTGACTTTATCTTCGGATTCCTTTCCTAGCTAACATCTAAAAACCTGTAAACTTTACACTAAAAATACCAATATTACGCGCAAAAGTTTAATAATTCAAAAATGCTAGAAATAAAAAGGGAAATCCGAATTATTGCATATTTCATTCAAAAGTCTGTCGAATTAATTAAATAAACACCAAAAATGATGTCTCCTAAGGGTCTAAAATAAGAACAATTAGGGAGACATCAAGACCCCCAACTCAAACCTTTGTCGTCCCGACAAAGCAAAACAAAATAAAACGAGGGGTAGAAGCAAACGTATAAACACATAGAAGCTAGCAAATAAACCCTAAAGCAATTCCTAAGATAAATCTCATATAGCAAACTTTAAAAATTAACATCTACATACACTAATCATGCAACATCAAACATAAATAATCTCAATCATAAAATTAAAGTCGCAATGCTTGAAGGTTACACTTGTACTCATCTCTGTATGATGGCTATAGGATGGTCATTAATCCTACCTCGCTTTGAACGCTCCACCTAGTGTATTCCCTATCAACAGAATAATAAATTCACTATGCACTTAGGAATCACGAGGTCTTTACGGTTATAATAATGGCTTAAGGACGGTATGGATGTATATTTGGTAAATTTGAAGTGAGCTTTTGGCTCTCTCCTCACTTACCATCAACATTGTCCTCGAGCTTGAGTTAACGCTCAAAAAGATGTTCTCACTCACCCATTACGCAACAATTTAGCGTCCCATGTCTACCCACTATAAACTAGATGATTTTCAGAAGAATTCCACTTTGCCGGCTGTTTTATTCTTTCATATTTTTCTTTTTCTTTTCTTTTCTCTTTTTCTTTTTTTTTTTTTTGTACAGAGGAAAACCGGGTACCCGGATTTTGGAAATCGGGTTCCCGGATCCTACTGTATGATTTTTCAAAATTTTTCATCATTTTTTTTTTTTTTCTTTCTTTTTCACTTTTCTACATTCCCGGCAAAGGGTTACAAGTATATATCATCTGCAATTGTGCTACAATACAAAGCACATCAATCCCAACCCATTAAAGTCCCCATATGTGGTCCCACCACCCCAAACTCAAGCTCGAGACATGTCTCAGGATTGTGATTCAAGTGCGGGTCATATGGTCATGCCTAATAATCTAAGGGATAATGGATTATATCGTGGCTTCAAAGAAAAGGCTAAAGGCTCAAAGTGGGCTAAGAAGGATAATAATTAATAAAGGGATAGAAGGCTAAAAAGGCACAAATGGCTAACAAAGAACTGCCCCTATCCTTTTCCTAAGTACATAGCTTGTCTTTAGTTCATATCTAGGTGGGTTCTCTACTAATTAGGATTTCACGTTCTACACACCAAACATATTCCTTGAGTACAAGCTTACTTCATTTGCATTGTTAATTAATTTTTCCTATCAATTACCTATGTTCGCATGCAATTGTAAGTGCGTTTTATATCAATCCCTAAAATCCACTATTTACTATCATAGATTTATCAAAAGTATGCTTAAAGGGATATTTAAAAATTTCTATAGTCAAACGCAACTCCGAAAATTCTTTTATTGAAAGCAAATAAAGCAAATAACACATAAAAAACTGGGATGAGGCAACGAACCCCACCCCAAACTCAAAAATGAGTCGTGTCCCCACGACTCGAAAAGACTCAATAAAGCATTTAAACTAATATACACTAAGAGGAAAGTTTAGAAAACGTATCTTAACCAGCGCGAGGCTGGTTATCGGTGTTGCGTTCCGGACCTTTATCTCGCGTAACAGCATCATAAATCGCGTTTTGAAGTGTATTTACGCCTAGGATTAAATTTCGAAGCAGGTCCAATTCTTTTGTAACGTTTCCCAAGGTAGCAATCATCCTCTCCTGATTCTCTTCCAACACCTGAATCTTCGCTTCCAACTCAGGTACAGTTTTCGCTTTCTTTGATTGAGGAGTTCTTGGACTTCTTGTAGCTCGTGTTGCTTCTTCATGGATGTTCTTGATTGTGCTCAAAGCTATACTCACACCAACTAAAACAGTATCAATATCTGCGTCCTTACGCGGAATCTTTGCGTCTAAACACAACTGAGTAATAGTACAAGGAAACTTCAGATTTTGTTGTTTCATTGGTGATTTCGCGAACTCCATGATTGTATCATAAATGATCTTAGCAACATCAAATGGTTTCTCCTCCAAAATACACTTAATAACAAATATGTGCTCTTTCTTCAACTCGGAAGTGTGTTTAATACCAAAGAAAGTGGGTATTATGAAACGAGACCAAACCTTAGCACGAGGTGTCAAACTACTGCTGTAAAACTGTCCAGGATACCTTTCACCTTCAGGAATTGGGCTAGTCCCATTAACAAGCACGGTCCCCCAAAGGGACTCAAAATCAAAAGAAGGGTCATTAAGAGTTTCTTGGAAGGGGCATGTTCCAGAAAAATTGGGTAGTTTCAATGATTTCCGAATACGTTCAATAGAGAAAGGAACTACCTTTTTGCGGATATCAATGGCATCATGTGAGGTAGCTAAACCTTCGTAAAATTCTCGCACAAAAGTAGGAATAAACTCAAGCTTCCTTTCTTGTAACTCTTTCCAACCAAACTTAGCACATGTCACAGCATATTCCTTGTAATCACTACTCATAATACCCTTAGGAAAATTCGTCTCCTCACCAAATTTCAAAAATTCAATTCTTTCACGAACCTGAGTATTCCAACAAGTGTAAACCCTCTTAGGTTTGTGGGCCCACATCTTCATACGCGGGGGTTTTTGAACAGTTGCTTCCGGAATCTCTTGTTCAGTTTCCTTCTCAATGGTCTTCGCAATTTCCTCTTCTGGTTCCATCTCACTTTCAATCTCATCAATCAATCTCCTCTTTAGACCTGTGATTTCTTTTCTGTTAGAATCAAGCTTAACTTCGTTAATTTTTCGTTTAGGACGCGAATCAGGAATCTCAATAGCTTGTTCTTGTGAACCACCAATGGTGGTCTTTCTTCTAGGAGCAGTTCTTCGAAAATCACCGGTTCTGTTAGTCATCTCTTTTCACCCCAAACTCAAAACTTCAAATAATGAAAAACTTAGAGAAAAAGTTTAGAATTTTGATGTTTTGAGGCTTAGGAATTGAAGAACTAGGGTGAATATGAGATGGGTCTTGATTAATTTGAGTGGGAGAAGAAAGAATTGGGTTTTAGTTTAGGATTTGATGAAGAAGAATCTTGGGAAAAACTAAGGATTTGATGTTATTTTGGAGAGGAGGTGAGTTGATCTTATGTTTTTGTGGTGAAAGAGGGTAGGATTTGATGATATATAGTGTTTTGGTAGATGAATTTCGTAGGTGGGGAGGCTATTGGTGCGTTTTAGGTAAAAACTTGCAAAAGAGGCTAAGAAAACTAGGTTAAAATACCCAAAACCGCCTCTCACAGCTTTCAAACCGGGTTCCCGGATTTGGAAAACCGGGTCCCCGGTTCCGCGTCGCTGTGACGGCGCGGAAAAATAATTGTGGACTTTTTTTTTTTTTTTTTTTTTTTTTTTTTTTTTTTTTTTTTTTTTTTTTTTTTTTTTTTTTTTTGAAAACGCACCAAAACGCTGGATCCCAAGACGCTGGGTCAGGGATTTTGCTCGCCGAAACCGGGTACCCGGTTCTGTGGAATGCGGGTTCCCGGATTTTCTCGATGGCGCGAGTCAAAACGCGCCAAAACGCAGCACGTCAAGACGCTGGACCAGAAAATTTCACCAACAGCAGCTCCGAAACCGGGTACCCGGTTCTGCCAAATGCGGGTACCCGGATTTGTGTCGATGGCGCGAATGAAAACGCACGAAAACGCAAGCCACCAAGACGCTGGGTCAGGGAATTTCAGAAATTACAGCACCAAAACCGGGTACCCGGTTCTGTGGAATGCGGGTTCCCGGTTTCTCCTGGACATCCAACCTCTTTTTCTTCTGTTTTCGCCAAATCGACCCCAAACTCAAGTCCTTTTTACCCCTGAAATCATCAAAAACAACTACCCTTCCTCATTTCTTAATAAAAAAAATAAAATTACGAAAATCAAACTAATCTAAATTGCAAAAATAGAAAAACTCAGCTAATATACAAGTAATTGGCTTTTGTTTAACGTCGTTAAGCTCGACGGGTTACCTCACGCTTCTAAGGATTCTCGAGGAGATACATGACCTCCCCGGGATGTGGATCTTCCGAGCGATTGGTATCTTCACCTCCATGGTATATCTTTAATCTGTGACCGTTAACCATAAAGGTACGGTTCTCTAGCGGGTGTTCTATTTCTATCGCCCCATGAGGTGTAACTTTGGTCACTATGTATGGACCTGACCACTTAGATCTTAACTTACCCGGAAAATTGCTGAACTTTGAATTATACTTTAATACTTTTTGCCCCACTTCAAAGTTCTTTGGACGAATCCGATTGTCATGCCATTTCTTTGTATTTTCTTTGTAAAGTTTAGCATTTTCATAAGCATGCAATCGGAATTCGTCAAGTTCATTAAGCTTCATCATACGATTCTTTCCGGCTAAGATAGGATCTAAGTTCAACTGCGCAATTGCCCAATAGGCACCCATTTCAAGCTCTAAAGGTAAGTGACAAGCCTTACCATACACCATACGATAAGGAGATGCACCTACTGGAGTCTTAAACGCAGTACGATAGGCCCACAACGCATCATCTAACTTCATTGACCAATCTTTTCTTGTAGGACCAACGGTTTTCTCTAGGATTGATTTGACTTCACGATTCGAAACTTCAGCTTGCCCATTGGATTGTGGATGGTATGCAGTAGATACACGGTGTCTGACTCCATATTTCTCTAGAATAGTCTTCAGATATCTATTAACGAAATGAGATCCTCCATCGCTAATAATCACTCTAGGTGTGCCATGTCTAGTGAAAATATGTGACTTCAAGAACTTAATCACCACTCGTGAATCATTAGTAGGTAAAGCCACCGCTTCTACCCACTTAGACACATAATCAACAGCCAATAAGATATAGAGGTTACCATTTGAAGGAACGAAAGGACCCATAAAGTCTATGCCCCACACATCGAATATCTCAACCTCTAACACATTATTACGCGGCATCTCATCCCTCTTAGATATGTTTCCGGTAAACTGGCATCTCGTACATTTCTTAACATATTCATGACAATCTTTTATAAGAGAAGGCCAGTAAAAACCTGATTGAAATACCTTTGCAGCAGTTCTGTCTCCTTTGAAATGTCCTCCATATAATGAATCATGGCATCCAGCTATAATGGCTTGAGTCTCTTCCCTTGCTACACATCTTCGTATCATTTGGTCAGCACAAACTTTATAGAGGAACGGATCCTCCCAAAAGAACTGTCTAGCACGATGAGCTAACCTCTTTCTTTCTTGATAAGTAGAACCTTCAGGAAAAACACCACTCACCACTAAATTTGCAATATCTGCATACCACGGAGCCTCATAATCTCGGACAACGAATAAACTCTCATCAGGAAACTCTTCTCTAACTGCTTCAGTACCACTATTCATCTCTGAACCCTCTAAACGCGATAGATGATCTGCAACCTGATTCTCACAACCCTTTCTATCTTTGATCTCTAAATCGAACTCTTGAAGCAATAACACCCATCTGATTAACCTTGGTTTTGCATCTTTCTTCTCCATGAGAAATCTGATCGCGGAATGATCTGTATAAACAATAACTTTCGCTCCAAGAAGATAAGAGCGAAATTTATCAAACGAATATACAACTGCTAGCAACTCCTTTTCTGTAACTGTGTAATTAATCTGAGCACCACTAAAAGTTTTACTAGCATAGTAAATCGAATGAAAAACCTTCTCTTTCCTCTGTCCTAATACAGCTCCCATACACAAATCACTCGCATCACACATAACCTCAAACGGTAAATTCCAATCTGGAGGTAACACTATAGGAGCAGAAATAAGCTTTTCTTTGATTGCTTTGAAGGCCGCTAAACAAGCTTCATCAAAAAGGAATTTGCAATCCTTTTCGAGTAAGTTGCATAGTGGTTTAGCAATCTTAGAAAAATCTTTAATAAAACGCCTATAAAAGCCAGCATGGCCAAGAAAACTCCTTACCCCTTTAACAGAAACAGGAGGGGGAAGAGTTTTAATTACCTCTATCTTTGCTCTATCAACTTCTAAACCAACACTCGAAACTTTGTGACCCAGAACAATACCTTCGCGAACCATGAAATGACACTTCTCCCAGTTGAGCACCAAATCTGTTTCCTTGCATCTCACTAACACTTTCTCCAAGTTATCCAAACATATATCAAAATCATCACCAAACACGGAGAAATCATCCATGAACACTTCAAGGAAATTATCTATCATGTCCCAGAAGATGGCCATCATGCACCTTTGAAAAGTAGCGGGAGCGTTACACAACCCAAATGGCATTCTGCGATATGCAAAAGTACCAAATGGGCATGTAAAGGTAGTCTTATGTTGATCTTCTGGAGCCACGTAGATCTGATTGTACCCAGAGTAACCATCCAAGAAACAGTAATATTCCCTTCCGGCTAATTTGTCTAACATTTGATCAATGAAGGGCAAAGGGAAATGATCTTTTCTGGTGGCCTTGTTCAGCTTTCTGTAATCCATGCAAACTCTCCAACCAACTACTGTTCTTGAAGGGATCGCCTCATTTTTGTCATTAAGAATTGTTGTAATTCCTCCTTTCTTCGGTACACACTGAACCGGACTCACCCATTCACTACTCGAAATGGGATAAATAATCCCCGCATCTAAAAGCTTAATCACCTCCTTCTTCACCACATCCTTCATGGCTGGCATTAATCTTCTCTGACCTTCAACTGAGCGTGCATTAACATCTTCTAGTATGATTTTGTGTTGACAATAGGATGGACTAATGCCTTTGATATCGGCAATTGTCCAACCTATTGCTTCTTTGTTGGCTCTTAACACACGCAACAGTTTATCTTCTTGAGGACCTGTTAAATTAGCTGAAACAATAACAGGTAGAGTTTCATTAGTACCCAAATAAGCATACCTCAAGTGTGCTGGCAATGGTTTTTCTTCCAACTCCGGAGGAGATTCAATTGAAGGTTTCTTTTTAGGAATAATCTCCCCCGGTTCTCTCACAGGTTCATAGGCAAGACGCCTATATTTCGGATTTTCAGAATTGAGAGCTGCCACTGTTTCTGTAAGCTCCTCCATCATCTCAGGTGAATCTAATGTCAAAGCAGCCTGCAAGATATCATCAAAATTTAAACAATTAAATACCTCTTGCGATGCTTGCTCTACTACATCCATTCTGAAGCAATCTTCCTGAGAATCTGGGAATTTCATAGCTCGAAATACATTGAATTTCACTTCCTCATCTTGTATCCTCATTGTTAATTCGCCATTCTCTACATCGATCAATGTCCTCCCTGTAGCTAGGAAGGGTCTACCCAAAATAATGGGGACATTTCTATCTGCATTGTATTCAAGAATTACGAAATCAACAGGAAATATAAGTGTACCTGCCTTAACAAGGACATCCTCAATACGGCCTTCAGGATGAGCAAGAGACCTGTCCGCCATTTGCAAGACCATAGAGGTAGGTCTTGCGTTTCCAATTTTAAGCTTATCAAAGACTGACTTGGGCATCAAGTTGATGCTTGCCCCCAAATCGCATAGTGCCTTTCCTTTCCATTCTTCTCCAATCGATATGGGAATCGTGAAACTCCCCGGATCAACTAACTTCGGAGGTAATTTGCTCTGGCAAATCGCACTACACTCTTCAGGAAGGCCAATCATCTCATTATCACAGTAGGGCCTTTTATTAGTGAGGGCCCTCTTCAAAAACTTCGTATACTTAGGAATATCTCGAATTGCCTCAAGTAACGGAATATTAATACTCAAACCCCTAACTCTATTGAAGAATTTCTGAAAATCACCCATATCACCCTTTTTCTGAACTCGCGATGGAAACGGTGGTGGAGGGCGATTTACCATACTATCATCTTTCTTCTTCGAAGCCCCTCTTGGCCTTACTATTTCTTCAACTTCATCTTCCTTCTCATTTTCTTTCTCATTTTCTTTCTCACCCACTTCCTTTTCTTTTCTTGGAACTTCTTTCTCTTTCATAACGGGAAAAGGAGGTGGGAGAAGGTTCTTACCACTTCTCAAGGTAACAGCTTTACAATCTTCACGTTGTGATGGATTTTCGGTATCGCTTGGAAGTTGTCCTTGTGGACGTTGATTGAGCTGTTTACTGATTTGACTCAGCTGATTCTGGAACATCTTCATATTTGCTTCAGCTGCATTTTGTCTTTCTATTGCAGCGTTCTGACGTTCTATTGCTGCGTTCTGACGTTCCATCGCTTGTGCTTGTAGAGCAATCAAATTTTCAACAGTTTTCTGAAGGGTGAGTACCCCTTCTTGTGGATGTGCAGGTAAAGCTTTCTGGTTTAGCGTTTCATCGTAAGTATTCTGAGGAGCTTGTCTTGGTACATAAGTATTCTGATTCTGTCCTCCTTGATAATTGTTTTGTGGTCTAGGATTATAGTTGTTACCTTGGGGACGCGGCTGATACGCATATGTAGGATTGGCTGCCCCATTAGGATTCGAATATTGAAACCCAGGATGGTTTCTGTTAGGTTGATATCCATTACCACTCGAATTAAAATTACCTCTGTTGGACATAAAATTCACTGATTCTTGATTATTCGGACAACTTTCCTCATCATGATCATCTACCTTACAAATTGAACACATATAAACTTCTTGTGCAGCATGCACAGCTACCTTCTTACCCGAAAATCCTTCTGTCACAGCTAGAGTAAGCTGCTTCAATTGTTGCTCTATGGTATTCTGGATCTTATTCTCAAACGTAGCAAATTTCTCTTCTATGTCAACATTATTTACTCCCTTGACTGGTGTTCTTACTGAGCTCCACCCAACTTCATTCTTGACTGTTCTCTCTAAAATGATCTTGGCATGAGCGGGTTGAACTTGAAGAAAACCTGCTCCACATAGTGTATCCAACTTCTCTCTCGAAATTCCATCAAGGCCTCTATAAAAGATCTTTAACTGTTGTTGTTCTGAAAAGCCATGATTAGGAACTTTACGCAAACACATCTGAAATCTTGTCCAACTCCTACCCACAGTTTCCTCATACTCTTGACGGAATTGTGTCAATTCTAGTTCAGCATCTAACCTCATGTTACTTGGGTAATACCTGTCAAAGAAAGCGATTTCTAATTGGTCCCAATTAGTAATCCTCGTAGGATCTTGCGTATCGTGCCATTCACTTGCTCCATCAATGACAAAGAATTTGAAAGCAGCAAAATACATCTGTTCTCTTGAAACCCCTTGTGTGATATAAGAATCACATATCTGCTTAAATTTTTGTACCGCTCTAAGAGGATCTTCCGATGGTCTTCCGCGAAAATTTCCAAAGTTTTGGAACTGAGCTAGCATACCCGGATCTGGACGGAATCTCGGAACATTAATATCTGGAGCACCTACTCCTATAGCTGGAGCGCGGAATGGAACTTCTGGAGGGCCATTAGTGAACCACGGATCATGATTCATCACTATCTGGACTGGAGGGTTAGGATTTAGTGGTTGAACTTGAGGAATAACGCCTGGAGCTAAAGGTTGGCCATTTGCATCTAACTGGCCTTGTCCATTATGTTGACCTTGAATAATGATATTCTCCATTCTGTTACTTAATTCTTCTACTTCTAAAGTTTCTCGTTCTCTTCTTCTTCTGTTCGCAAGTCTGATCAACGATTCTGGATTACTAAGGATCGGAGGTGTTGGCTCTAGATCCTTGAATAGCCTTCTTCGCATACACCAAACCTAAAAACCTGAAAAAGCTAACAAACAAAAAGCGTAAAACTGATAAAATAAAATAAATGCACTTATCACTAAAGGATAAACACCGTGGTCACACGCTACCGTCCCCGGCAGCGGCGCCAAAAACTTGGTGGTCCTTTGTGTGTTCTAAAAATAAATGTAAATGCTAATCGAACCACAACCGCAAGTGTACGGTTGTCCCAAGTAGTATGTATGATAATACAGATTCGTTCCAAGGACGGATGGTTGATCACAATGTTTAGCAAGTAGTGATTTATGCACTTATGAAAATAAAAGACAATAAATTGTTTGTTTGGTTTTGTTTATTAATTCTAAATAAATGAAAGACAAATAATTAAATGCAAGTAGAAGCTAAGACGCAAGTAAAATAAGTGAAAACGCAATATGAGATGTAGTACTTGAGAACGCAAGGATCCTCCTAATTTTACTTTCTAACTTATGTTGTTTAAGGGCTAAATCAGTCAATTACAATGGTCGGGATTCTAAATTCCTTATACCCCCGTCAGGGTGGACTATAAGGCAATCCTAAAGTGTCACTAGTCCCGTCAGGGTAAATATGATCCACCGTTGGATGATTAAGATTTATTACCACTTTGGCCCTAGGATTAACTAAGTTCGTCAGAATCAATAGTTTTTATCCTAGATTGAACAATTATTTCTGTACCTAAACCCCCCGTCAGGATGATCCATACGCCACATATATGGAATAGCTTAGATACTAATACCTAATTTTAGTTCGCGACTCTAAAATCAGTAAACATTCACAAATTGTCGAAAAGAGTAAAAGCCCTAATTTAATTTAATTCAATAAAAACCCAAATTCAACATTCGTTATAATAATAAAATCAAGATTCACCCATTGTTTTGTTCTCAAGCACTAATGGAAATTTAGCTCATATTAAAATTAAAAACTAAATAAAAAGAAATGGAATTCATATTCATTACAAAATTAAAATATAAGAAAAACCTAATTTTCGGAATCAGGATGACTACGAACGGAGTTATAGACCCACTCCAGCTCTTGTAGCTTCTCCCTTCTTCCTGCTGTAGCTTCTCTGGTGTTTTTTAATCTTGTGGAAAGTGAATTGTGTTTAAAATAAGAGTCCAGACCTCCTTTTATAGTTAAAAATTCGGATTAGGGCTTGGACCAGAAAATAAAAGCCTAATTAAATGTCCAAGCCCACTTTCTAAGCCCAAAATCCCGTAACTGATGACAGGCCTTCACTAAAACTGCTTTTCCCGATGCGTTACAACTCCGATTGACCTCATTCCAGTTGCTAAAGTTCCGTACTTCGATAAGGAATGTTTTCTCTTCAAAGGTCAGCGGCTCAATCAGCTCTTAAGTACCTCGAAAACAGCAATCAAGGGCCTGGAAAATGGATTTTTAGCTCTAAAATAAAATCTTCGGGATTTCTCTTCAAGTCTTGACTCTATCTTTTGATCTTTGACTTTATCTTCGGATTCCTTTCCTAGCTAACATCTAAAAACCTGTAAACTTTACACTAAAAATACCAATATTACGCGCAAAAGTTTAATAATTCAAAAATGCTAGAAATAAAAAGGGAAATCCGAATTATTGCATATTTCATTCAAAAGTCTGTCGAATTAATTAAATAAACACCAAAAATGATGTCTCCTAAGGGTCTAAAATAAGAACAATTAGGGAGACATCACCACCCCAAACTCAAGCTCTAAAACAACTGTCTATGCATCGCGATTCGAGTGCGGGTCATATGGAAAAGTCCTATAATCTAAAGGGATATGGCTTATAACGTGTTTCAGTAAAAATATTTAGAAAGGCTAGGAGGGGCTGAGAAGGATATAGCATATCAAATAAAAAATCAAAAGGTGAGAAGGTATGAAAAGGCTTCAAAGGTTTCAAACATGAACGAACCGCCTTAATCACTTTCTACACTATGTAATTTCGTTATTTTCTTACCTTTAGCACTTTCATCAAGTGGTTTTGTCAACTAGCTTGGATCTCACGGCCTACACACTTCTCAAGGTTCCCTGAGATCGAACATACTTTCTATCGCATTGCTCACTAATCTTTCCTTTACTATCAATGTGTGTTTTCATGCAAATACTCAAAGCATACAAATAAAATAGCTCATAAGCATACTACTTACTATCATTAATTCACTGAGCTTATGCTTTCAAGCTATTAAACACACTCTACAGCTAATTCCCATGTATCAAAAATTTTAATTTCTACCTAAAAACAGAAAAAACTGGAGATGAGAGACAACGAATCCCCACACCCCCAACTCAAAAATGAGCCGTGTCCCCACGACTCGAAAAAAGACTCAAACAGAAATTAAAATTAGCAGATAGACATATTTACAGAAATGGTAAGGAAGAAAGAGAACATACTCTCGAGGCTATTGCCTCGCATCATTGTCATCCAAGTTAGGATTTGCTGGACCTTTCGTTAATTGCTCAAGGAGTTTCATGATGTGTACTTGATTAGCGTTGATTTGTGCCACATCATTGACTAAGGAAGTTTGAGCTGCTTCGAATTTCGTTAAACGCTCCTCCATCTTCTCTTTCCAATTTCGCTCCTTTTCTTCTTTCGAGACTTGCGTAGAACCCGCTCTTCGAAAGATATCCTTGATCCAAGCATTATCAATATAACTCGTCTTAAATTCGAGTTTCTCTTCTTCACCCAATGTAACATTCGCTTTTTGCACAAGACACGTGATCATAGTAGGAAATTTAACATTATAAACTTATTTAGGAGAGATCGAAAATCGTATCACCTCCTCATAGATCAACTGTTCCACATCAACTTCTTCTCCTCTCAAAATACAATCCAATAGTAGAGCATACTTCATAGTCACATCCAAAGTTCGTGTGTTTCCAAAGACATTAGGGATAAGGAAATTGTGCCAAATTCTAGCATCCGGTTGAAGATATTTGTAAGGCCAAGGTGCCTTCAATTCTCCCTTATGTGATTGCACTTTCTCCTTGTCTAAAACATGCTCAAAAAGTAATTCCTCATCAAAGATTTTTCGTTTAGCAATCACTTCTTCATATTTGCAACAACCTTTCAATTTCTTAAACTTGAAGTGGTTTCTAATCTCCTCAACTGTGAAAGGAACTAGCTTTCCTCTAATCGGAACACAACCTTTACTATCTCGGCTAAAGAGGCCTAAATAGAATTCCAAAACTAACTCATGACATAATTCAAAACGTCTTACCATGAACGTAGACCAACCCAATTTCTCACCAAGCTCTAAGAATCTCTTGTATTCTCCTGTACCAATTTCTTCCTTGAATACTTTCTGATAAGCAAAAGGTAGCTCTTTCAATTGTTTCTCTGCAGAAGCTTTCAAGGTTTTTAAAGCTTCCTCTTTCTCCTTGGGTGTAGGACCTTGTGGAAGTTGTGTTTTCTCCTTTGCATAATAGTAAAGCTTTTTACCATTACGATCACACAAAGTTATTCCACCTTCTTCAACTTTATCTTTACCCTTTGAATTAGAACTAGAACCTTTGTTATTTGATTTCTTCTTGATTGGATCCAATACCTTGCTCTTCTTCACCTCCCTATTGCTAGCTAAAATTGTTGTTCTATTAGTCATCCTCAATTAACCCCCAACTCAAAGCTTTAGCAACCCTTGAAATTTGAACTTGTGAATTTTTGGTTGAACAAGCTTGATTTGGCTTAGGAAAGATGAATTGAGATGAATCTCTATGTGGGTGAGGTGGATTTGTAATGGGTAGGCTTGGATTTAAGAAATTGTAGGATGAATTTGTAAAATTTGAGCTCTTGATTCTTCAATTTGATGGAATTGGTGAGGATTGGGTGTTTGAATCTCTTGTGTAATAATGTGGAGAGAAGGTTTGATGTGTTTCTCTTGATGATTTTGTAGTGTTTTGATGATTGGTGAAGGTTTTGATGAGCTTCAATGGAGTTGGGAGGGTTTTGGAGAAGAGAAAGAGGTTAAGGTTTAATAAATTCGGAATAATGGCTTTAATACCTCTTTTATAACTTGAATCCCGTTTTTCTCTCTCCAGTCGGCGCGGCGCGGTATACCGGGCATATCCTCCGGTATACCGGAACATCTGATGCTCCAAAATTTTTCGTCTCGTCAAATAACACGCACTAGCAACCCGTGGCACGGGGTTTTGGACCCGCGGATATGGTCCGGTATACCGGACTGATCAGCGTGATTTTTTTCCGTCTCGGCATGAAACACGTGGCAGCTACCCGTGGTACGGGTTTTCTCACCTGCGGTATACCGGGGCTGAGGTCCGGTATACCGCTCCCCTGCTTCATCTTTTCCGAAATTTTTTTGTTCGCTTCCTTAACTCGATTTCTCGAATACCTAAGCATCAAAAACACTAATACCTTTCTCAAATATGCATTTTCAGCTAAAAACAACTAAATTAAACATAAACTAAAAACGTAAAAGACATAAAAAATTGCGGGTTGTCTCCCGTACAACACTTTTATTTAACGTCTTTCAAAGTTAGACGTGTTACCTCTATCAAGATTTGCGAATATAGCCTCTCCAACAACGAGTTAGGCTATGAACGTCAACTAATCTGCGCTTGACCCCAGTTTTGGGTCGAATTTCTATCACCTTGGCTGAAACAACCTTAGTGGAAATGAATGGCCCCATCCACGAGTCTTTGAAACTTCGTGGCCTATTCTCGCGTTTGCGAGCTTTCCATAGGACTTCATGGCCAACCCCAAACTCAATGTTTGGCTCAGTATCCACAGGTTTTAAGTGGATCTTCTCAGGAGGGACTTTGTGATGTGAAAGGTTGTGGATGACAGGAACGGTGGGATCTAACTTCCTTGGTTTCTTACCCAAGACATAGAAGGTCTCAGATACATTCTTTGCATGAAGGGTAATGGTCCCTTCTTGGAAGTTGATGACACTTTGACTTGTGGCCATGAAGGGCCGTCCAAGTATGATTGGAACCTGCTTATCTGCATCAAACTCAAGAATAACAAAGTCAGTAGGGATGGCGATATTACCTGCACGGACTAAGATGTCCTCCACTGTTCCCCATGTCCTTTTAACTGAGTTGTCAGCGAACTGCAACTTCACTGCAGTTTTCTCTGATTTCTGAAGTCCAAGTCTCTCGAACACGGACTTAGGCATAAGATTCACACCAGAACCCACATCGTACATAGCTTTCACCTTGAGCATACCATGTAATTGAATAGGCAGATTGAAACTTCCCGGATCTTTAAGCTTTGTAGGTAGCTCTCGTTCACTTCTTCTTAAAACTCTCAAATTCTCTCTTGGGATCTCTACACTCGCTTCTTTCTCTGGAATAACTTGTGTAAAAACTTGTTGCGGTGTAAGTCCTTTCTTCGCGATCTCAAGCATTTGGGCGTTGATATTTTCGGGTTGGTACGCCTCTATAAATGTCTTGAGCACAGTGTCATCCTTAGGATTTGTATCAGGAATAGTTGATGACACTGGTTGAACAATAGGTGGTGATTCCACCTTCTCTTCTTCTTTCTCGTCATGCACAGCAGGTGCAACTTCATCTTCTTTCTCCTTCGAATTTAGCTCAGCTTGGTAATCCATAACCGATCGAATTTCCTCTTGCATCTTCCTCAAAAGTTGTATAAATTCGGCTTTCTCTTCTGAATCGTCCTCCACGTAAACCTCAGAACAGTCAGATTCCACGGGGCTAGACTTGGTTGGTTCCTCTTCGGTACTCGGAGTTTCCACGGCACTAACGGCAGCATGCGGTACTTCCTCTTTTTCTTCTTCAATTTCAAGGAAAATAGCCTTGCAAGCTTCGAACCCAACATTTTTTTCACCTCCTTCGATTGCCTTTACTTCTTTCTGTTCCACTAAATTTGTTAATACTTTGTTTAATTGTTCTACTTGAGTACCTAACATCTGAAGTATGGCATCTTGTCCTCGGACTTTCTCTTCCTGAGCGTTCATAGTCGTGGTCAAACGGTCCAGATCTTGTGCTGTCTGTTGATTGTCCATGGATCCTTCTTGAGGATACAGAGGTAAGGCTTTCTGATCTAATGAATCGGTATAGGCATCCTGAACAGGTTGTTGAGGGGGAGCAGGTCTGTTTTGATATTGATTATGGTACTGACCTCTCGAGTGGAAAGAGTTGTTCTGGGGGCCCTGTTGATAATGACCAGGATTAGCGGCCCTTTCTGGATTTGAATACTGCATACCCGAATGATTTCGGTTACCCCATTGATAGCCTCCTCGGTTGGATATAAAGTAAACAGATTGTGGATTTGATTCGCTCTCTTCCCATGTATGATTGTTAACTCCACATTGTTGACAACCTTGTGCTTCTTGTACTACGTTTGCAGCGGCTAAATTCTTTTGCATCTCTAACTTCAGCTCTTTGATTTGATTTTCTAACGCGTATATTTGAGCTGAGTTCGCGGTTTCTGCATCTAAACGAAGCGTTCCTCGGGTCTTTGCAATAGGAGCTCGCGTTGAGGGCCAACTCCTTTCTTGTTCCATAATATTCTCTAATACCTCGGAAGCTTCATTATAGTTCATGGACACAAAATTACCCTTTCCAATGTTATCCACCTTCTCTCTACCTTTATCATTAAGACCTTCATAGAATATCCCAAGTTGTAGAGTAGGGGTATAACCATGGAGAGGACATCTAGCTAATTTTTGTTGAAATCTTGTCCATGCCTCTCCTACTGTTTCTCCATCTTCTTGACAAAATCTTGCAAGCTCGGTTTGATCTTTGAGTCTCATGCTCTTCGGATAAAAACGGTTAAAGAATGCGGCTTGAAGTTCTCTCCAAGAATGAATTGTTCCAGGTGGTTGTCTTTCTAACCAATCGCTAGCTCGACCGGTCAAGAAGAACGAAAACATGTGACAATACAGTTGCTCGCGTGTAATGCCAGGAGTAATATAGGCATCACAAATCTGCATGAACTTCTGAATCGATCTTACCGGATCTTGAATTGATGTACTAGTGTAGAGTCCAAAACTTTGAAATTGACTAAGCATACCCGGATCGGGTCTAAATTTGATATTCTGGATCTCTGGAGGGCGGTAACCGATTGGTTGAACATGAAACGGTACATGAAGACCAGGGAGATCTTGCTGTACTCGATTCTGTTGATTATTAATGTTATTTTGCCCATTACCTCCTCCTGCTGGTATTTGTCCTTGTTGTCCACCAAGTGGTGGATCTTGTTGTTGTCCACCGAGTGGTGGATTTAGTTGAGCACCAAGTGGAGGATCTTGTTGAGGTCCTCCAAGTGGTGGATTTAGTTGGGCTGCCATTGCTCTTCTTAAGGCTCTTTCCTTACGAACTCGTTTGTTATAAGGTCTGAAGCTCCTCTCAGGCTCCGATAAAGGAGGCCAAGAATTAAACACTGTGAAACCTGAAAAAGACTAAAGCACACCACAAGCGTAAATCTGGAAAAATAAAAACTAAAAACTGAAAAATAAAACTAATTAAAAACTACTACTCGAAATAAATAACCCACACGCTAACGAGACACAAGTCCCCGGCAGCGGCGCCAAAAACTTGGTGTCGCCTAGGGTGTGATAAAAATAAGATAAAATTAAGTCAAGAAACTACGCACTCTCACCCTAGACAGGCACAGTACTGCAAGTATTACAGGACGTATGCAAGTTTTAGTTAGTAAGTTGAGTTCGTTTTCAGGGACTTAAGTGTGTTATACGCGTGGGAAACAATAACGAGTAAATGTAAATAATTAAAAACAGAAAATTAAAGATATTGAATTTCGAAAATACTAAATTAAACTAATGAAATTAAAGACAATAAAGTAAAAGCTTAAGAATATGAGATGAGAAGTATAGCTTAGGTTTTTCTAGTATGCACTAATCCTTCTAATTCTATCTATAAATCTAGTTAATAAGGGAGACTATTAGCTCTTGGTATACTTAGTCAGGATTCTAAATTTCCATACCTTAGACCTTGAGAGCGACTAAGGGGGCTACGGCACAACCAAGACGAGGTCTCAAATAGGGTTATCAAGCGCTACCAAGGCCCTAAACAGAACACTACAATCATTGGTGATATGGTGATTAAAACAAACCCTAATGACTATCTAGTTAGAATCATGTTTTGTCAGAACTAATATCGACACTAGACATTATGTGGTGGTTCAATTGTTAAACACCCAGTTAAGGAGACCATCTAACTACTCTTAAAACAATCCTAAAGTGATCAGTTCTAGGAAAGACAATAAATCAAAACACATAAACAAATATAAAGTAAGTAGCTAATATCAGATTAAAACATATAATTCCCAAAGAAACTTAGATAGAAGAATTAGAATTCATAGTTTATACATGATGCAAAACCCAAGCTATGGGGAGTTTAGTTCATACCCGATGGAAATAAACTAAAAGAAATTACAAAAGACATCATCTTGCTCTCTACAATAAACTGGAAGAAATAAACCTTAAGAACTAATTACTATGAGGCAAGGATGATTTACAAGTGATATAAGGGTGTATTTATAGGTGTTTAGAAGACCTAATTCGTTTTCTTGAGGGAGAGATAAAGTATTGGACTCCTAGCCCAACTCAAATTCGTATGGAAATAAAGATAAACACTGCTGGACCGTTTTGAGCATATCTTCTTCGTTATTGGTCGGTTTGAGCTCCATAAGATACCAAAAGAATCCTCACAGAATTATCTATGTCTCTATGAAAGGAAATTACCAAAATCGGCCTATTTCTTGGGTTAAATAGCACTTCTTTAGGCGTGTGCTGCAGAATCCCAGATTTAGGCAGCTTTTCCTTTTCCATCTTTTTAGCTTTTGTTTCCTTATCTTCAATTACCATGCTAATCTCTTTCCATATCTTGTAGTCTTTGACTTGGACTCTAATTAATCTCCATAATTAACTTTAAAGCTACACACTAAATAAACAATTAAACCCAATATGCTCTAAAAATATTATTTTACTAAATCAAGACTCAAAATAGGAAAGTGCACTATTTCTCAAGAAAATCGACATTTATGACTTCTAAATCACTAAAAATGATGTCTCGTCCTAATATTAACCTATCACAAATGAGGAGACATCATAAAGACTCTCTGGAAGAATGGTTTATGAAAATAATCAGAACTTTCAAAGAAGCAGGATGGGGCGAACAATTAATCAGGGATATGATTATGGTAAATCTTTGGAATATCTGGAAAGGTAAAATGAAAGGCCTACACAAAGTTTGTGCAGTGAATAGAACTATTATTATTCAGAATACAAACAGGCTAATGTTCGAATTACACGGGATAGACTGGAATAAAGAAAAAGGGATCAAGAAAATGAGCGGTATTGATACAGGTATTTCTTCAACCACGGGAAATGACTAGGAACCAGAGATCTCCTATTACTGGGACGCCTCCTTCAACAATAAAATAGAACTGATTGGGTTGGCAGTTGTGGAAGTTCACTCTCAAACTAAAACAACAACTAATCATACTTTTACCATGGAGTGTGATTCGGTGGTGGAAGGGGAAGCTTACGCGATCCTCAAAGCAGTTGAACTTAGTATTTTCAAGCCACGTATACGGAAGGTCGTGTTTTCGGATAACCTTGAGATCATTCAAGGTATTAAGCAGCTGCCAGCAGCGCTTGGTCTATCCAAGCCATCCTTCGTAAAATTATTCACGATTCTGAAGAGAACGGACCTCAATTTCATTACATCAAGAGGAATCTCAACAGTAAAGCGGATAAGCTTGCAAAGAAAACTAGACACATGGCTATGGAAGAACGTAACAAGGCTATCTGTCCTTTTGACTTCGCCAATTTGTTTAGTAAATTAGGTATTGGTTAATGATTGTAATGTTTTGATTTTGGGGTGCTTAGCACCCTTCTATTGTAAAAAAAAAAAAAAAAAAAAAGAATTTTTACTCTACAATTGTAATTCAAATAAAAAAATGAGTTGTAGGTGAAAAAGAGAAGCGGTGGTAATGATGAATTACAACCCATTTTAAAACTCTCTAGTTAGTATAGAAAGGGAGAAAGAACGATGGAAAGAGAAGGTTGATATATATCAGCCCTTTCAAAAACAAATATAACCAAATCGGTTAAATTATTATTTTTATATTTTCAGGATTAAGAAAATATATTCCTCTTATCCCAAACATGGGTTTTTTGAACAAAAAAGAAAAGTAGATTTCAATATGTCAATAAGTACACTCAATTCACTCAACAAATTAACCCTTTATACGAGCATAAACATTTTAAGACGTTCAAGCCGCACATTTTTAAATACTACTACCAGCACCACCACCACTCAACATCAACTTGGACGAAGAGTCATGACTACTATTACTGCTAGTAAAAGCTCCGGCGATGGCGGCGGCGCAAAGAATATTCCGCCAGTGCCAGTGGCAAAGAAGGTGGAGCACAAAATGGAGATGTTCGGAGATGTAAGGATCGACAATTACTACTGGCTTCGCGATGACTCACGCTCTGATCCTCAAGTCTTATCTTATCTTCAACAAGAGAATGCCTACACTGATTACCTCATGTCTGGTACGTATAATTTCTAATTAGTTATTGATTTTTCTCTGCTATATTTAATCCAACTAAGCATATAACGTTAATTGATTGATTAATACCAATACTACATTCTAATTTTAAGGGGACATTATAGTTTCGAATTTCGACTAGCTAATAGACCGGCTAATTTAGGCATTGAGCTAATTAATCAACCTAACAATATTCTTGGCATAAAATTTTAATTGATTGAATATATACATTAGTAAGCTTTAGTTTTAAGGGGAACCTTTTGCAAGTATAAGCACCTAGAAATAACTATACTCCATCTAATATCCTCGTATAATATGTTATATTAGGCACCAAACAATTAGAAAACGAGATTTACAATGAGATCCGAGGAAGAATCAAGGAAGATGACATATCTGCCCCTAGAAGAAAAGGGCAATACTACTATTACAAAAGGACTTTAGAAGGGAAAGAATATGTCCAACATTGTAGACGTATTGCACAAAATCATGAAACTCCACTTTCAGTATTCGATACCATGCCAACTGGACCAGAAGCTCCTCCAGAACATATTATCCTCGATGAGAATATCAAAGCTCAAGAACACGACTATTATAGCATAGGCGCTTTTCAAGTATGATCACTTATCCCTCCATGTTTAACAATGATTTGTTCTCATATTTTGTTGCTAATTCAGGTTAGTCCAAACAATAAATTAGTAGCTTATGCAGAAGATACTAAAGGAGATGAGATTTATACTGTTCATATAATTGATGCTGAGTCTCGAGAAAAAGTTGATGAGCCTTTAATTGGTATCACTTGTTACCTTGAATGGGCAGGTGATGATGCTTTAGTTTACATCACCATGGATGAAACTCTCCGTCCCGACAAGGTATAGTTTACATAACCATGGTTAAATCAGTTTACTTATAACGTGCAATCATTTTCCTAGGTGTGGTTACATAAATTGGGAACAGATCGATCGAAGGACATTTGCCTATACCATGAAAAAGACGATATGTTTTCACTAGATCTCGAAGCTTCTGAGAGTAAAAAGTTTTTATTTATTGCATCTGAGAGTAAAATGACTAGATTTGTTTTTTACCTCGATGTGTCAAAGCTTGAAAATGGGTTAGTGGTTTTAACTCCACGAGTGGATGGGATTGATACATCTGTTAATCATCGCGGAAATCATTTCTTCATTAAACGAAGAAGTGATGAATGCTTTAATTCAGAATTACTTTCTTGCCCTCTTGACAATACATCTTTAACCACACTTCTTCTTCCTCATAGACCAAGGTAACATTCAAATATTCAACATTCTTACCTTTGATTATTCATTCAATATAAGCTTGGTTGGTTTTATACAGTGTAAAGATCCAGGATATTCAACTTTTTAGCGATCATTTAGCTGTATACGAGCGTGAAAATGGTCTTCAAAGTATAACCGTGTATAGCCTTCCAGTTATAGGAGAAGAGTTGAATGAACTAAAAAATGGTCAAAGAGTTGACTTTGTTGATCCTATATATTCCGTAGATCCCTCGGAATCACAATTTTCCTCAAGCATTTTACGGTTTTACTATAGCTCAATGAAAACACCTCTTTCAGTATACGATTATGATATGAATTCAGGAATTTCAGTTCTTAAGAAAATCGAGACTGTAAGTAATATCATTATATACACAAATAATCACAACATTTTGTTACCAATTCTTGTTATTTTATAGGTATTAGGAGGCTTTGATGCATCAAATTATGTAATTGAAAGACAATGGGCTAATGCTTCAGATAAAACTCAAATACCTATGTCAATAGTTTATAACAAAAATCTAGTCAAGCTTGATGGGTCAGATCCATTACTTTTATACGGTTATGGTTCATATGAGGTAATAATTATAAAACAATTTGTAACTGTAATATAATAATTGTAATGTTATTTAATAACAGGTATGTATAGATCCGAATTTCAGAGTTTCAAGACTATCATTGTTAGATAGAGGTTTTATTTACGTAATTGCGCATATACGAGGAGGTGGTGAAATGGGAAGACCATGGTACGAAAATGGAAAGTTTTTAAAGAAAAAAAATACTTTTACAGATTTTATTTCATGTGCGGAGTTTTTAATAGAGAAGAAATATTGCTCGAAAGAAAAGCTTTGTATTGATGGAAGAAGTGCAGGAGGGTTATTAATAGGTGCTGTTGTTAATATGCGACCTGATTTATTTAAAGCCGCTATAGCTGGTGTACCTTTTGTTGATGTTTTAACTACAATGCTTGATCCAACTATTCCTTTAACTACATCTGAATGGGAGGTTAGTGTTTTTTTTTTTTTTTTTTTTTTTTTTTGTAAATGGTAAATTAGTTTCTGGTTTATTGGTGTAGGAATGGGGTGATCCTCGTGAAGAAGAGTTTTACTGGTATATGAAGTCATACTCTCCAGTTGATAATGTAAGTATAAATTACAAAAATACCCCTGGTTCGAAACAATAAATGTAATTTTAGACTGTTTATACAGATTAAGCCACAGAATTATCCAGCAATTCTTGTTACTGCTGGTTTAAATGGTAAGTTTGAAGTGATTATATGATTAATTCTTGATGTGGAAATTAATTCTTGTGTTACTAATTATATGATTTCATTAGATCCACGTGTTCTATATTCAGAACCTGCGAAATATATAGCCAAGTTGAGAGATATGAAGACGGATAATAATATGCTTTTGTTTAAATGTGAACTTAGTGCTGGACATTCTTCAAAGTCTGGAAGGTAATAATTTTTATGCTAATAGCTTGTTTGGGGCTATGAAAGTAATTTTGATTGTTTTGGTGTAGGTTTGAGAAGTTGCAAGTAGATGCGTTCATGTATGCCTTCTATATGAAGGCACTGGATATGGTTCCTCCACCTGGCACAGATAAAAACTAATGATGCTTTCTCCAAGATTCTAGGGAGAAGCTCTTACCATGGGTTTAGATTTGATTACAAATGTTTTTATTGGAGTGATTTTCCTCTTTAATTTTTCAAGTTTTGGTCGTGTTATGGAACTTTGTTTGTGTATCTGTAGGGGTGATGTAATCAATTGGAATAAAACTTTGTTTGCGGATTGTAGATTTTTTCCTGTGTATTGTTTAATTGTATGAATTAGTTTGGCATTTCTGATTTTCAATTTTGATTCCGAGAAATCTGCCTTGAGTTAATTTAGTTTTCTATATCACATATTGAATAATAGATTAAAGATGATATCATCTATGTCTCATGATGATCTGTTTAATATTTTGGATGATAATACGTTATCTGATAAAGAACGCCGCGTGGCGTTTGATGCCTATTCGAAATCTGATCCGGAAAGTGATGAGATTTCTATTGGTAAAATCTGTGGAGGATCTGGTTGCCAAGGTTGCTGCGGGTATGTATAAAGAATTAACTTTAATACATATATACTATGCGATTATCTAATATTAATTTTTTTATCTTATTTTAATTCTAGTCCTAGTGAAGATGAAGATGAAGACGAAGAAGTAGATTCACAGAAGAAGAAGAAGAAGCTTAGAATTGAAGATCCAGAAGATCCAGATTGGTATATATTGGAGGCCCCTGAGGGTCGTTTATTTAACTCTATATATTATTATGTTTAAGGTTGTTATTTCATCTCACTTTCAAACTTTAACATAAATGCATATTACTAATCTCATCATGCCCAGCCTCCTCGAATATAACTTCTAGTTGTTTAGTTACTTGTTTTTTTCTTTTCTTTTTCTGCTGCTTAGTGTGTTTTATGGAATTCAAAAACATTAAACTTACTTGTTTGAATTAAACCGCTCACCTCATAGTATCCAACTTTTCAACACATATGCACCAATTTATGATATCTTTATATTGATACAATCAATATATTGATGACCTGATGACCAAGTGAATTAACCAATTTTGGTTGCATATCAATCCAAACACTTATGTAATTTAGCATAGAATTTTGTCTGCTAAAATCTATTTCTCTAACTAAGGTTTTCTTTTACAGTAAATATTACATGATCGTGGTCCAAAATTGCTGTCAAGAACGATTTCATGAATAATTTCTTAAGCTACATCTATGGCCAATATTAAGTACAATAACAAAGGAAATCCCTTAAAAAATTACCAACATTTTACACCAACAGGCAACAATAGCTATTAGATGTCGCTGTATTTCATAAAGCATTACTGAAAGAAATAAAGAATTATATATGATTTTTATTTCAACTATGTCCGCCATATGTCCGCCAAAATAAAGTTATAGTTTTAATTTTTGAATTTAAAATTTAAAATGGAATTTAGAAGTTATTTTTGTTACGTGAGTTTGTTATAAAGATAAATTTAACCCATTATCCTATCAGAATAAAATAACCCACTATTTATCTGAAAGAGGCAAAACACAAAATAACTTTGTCATTCTAAATTCAATCACTGCTTTTACGATTTTTCTTTCTTCTCTCTGCTCTTAAGAAAAACACACACAATCGAATATCTGAGGCTCTTAGGTTGTGAACAAAGGAGCTTCTTCATTGTGAAAAGATCCGTGATCGAAACTGTTTAATTCCTATTCTATTTACACTGCTCTTCAAGAGGTAACCACAAAGAAATCCTCTTGTATTATATCTAATTAATTCTTTCATATGGTATCAAAGCATGAATAGATTAATTAGATTAAATAATATATATTATTATATTATGTGAGCTATTGAAAAGAAAAGAAAAGAATTTTTTTTGTCGGTTTTATTTTATTTTATGTCATTGATATGTTTCGTATGTTTGCTTCAAGAAAGAAAATATTTTTTTTTTTAGAAAGTTGTTTTTTAATAAATTTATTTCTTCTCTCTGCTCTTAAGAAAAACATTCACAATCGAATATCTGAGGCTCTTAGGTTGTGAACAAAAGAGCTTCTTCACTGTGAGAAGATCCGTGATCAAAGCTGTTTAATTCCTATTCTATTTCCGCTACTCTTCAAGAGGTAAACACAAAGAAATCCTCTTGTATTATATCTAATTAATTCTTTCATATGGTATCAGAGCAGATTAATTAGATTAAATAATATATATTATTATATTCTTCGAGCGATAGAAAAGAAAAAAAAATTGTCGGTTTTATTTTGAAATTTGTTGTTCCATGAATGATTTGGTCAACCAAAATGCTACTAGGGGGTGGTTTGAACCTAGGCAATTCCAGTGACATGTAGCCTTACCACTGCTTAACTTATTGTTAATGAACATAGTTCGTGGAAACATGTTGTAAACTGTTTTTTTTTTGTATCCTAATCGATTTTGGGTGTAACTTTTATCGTTCTTATTTTTCTATATGTAGAAAATGATGGATACACGATCTAGGGGATCACGGGAATCGAGGCTCTGCCTATTGAGAGATTACCGAATGCTTCATAGGAACATGAGAAATCCTAATGGACCACCAAGGGTTCATACACCACGTCGAGCAAGGACACCAGAACAAAGACAAGCTTTGAGGAACATTATCCGAGCACTCCGTTATAGGAAGAAACCTCATCACACTCTAATTCAACACGTGGAAATTGTCAATAGGTTGATTCAGAATGTCATATATTGGGGCGAGGATGACTTATGTTGTGAGGATTGCAAGGTGATTGTCTTTCGTAAAACTTTGACGAGAGAGTTGCGTAGGGATTTCGATATCCTATGGGAGGATAAGTTTCCAGAAAATTATGTTCATGGAAGAGATCATACATATGAGTGGATTGTGTATGCTTTGACTGAATCTCACTTATGGAGGCATTTCAATAGTTCCACGAGGTCGGACCAATGCAACTGTGGAATGCATTATGGAACTACTGTTTTTGATAGATATTTTTTGATTGAAAAATATGAGAAAGTGAGATTTGAGGAGTCGATCCCTAAGTTAAGGTATTGGATGTGAAAGGTGTTGTTGGTTGGACCTGCAGTAGGTAGCTTGATCGGTAGTTTGCTTAATTTTCGCATTTGTTAGGATTTATTTTTCTTGTTATTTCCTTATCGGATTTTTTTATTATGTATGTTTCAAATACTTTCTTTGATTATATGCATTAGTTGTTTGTTTTCATACATTTTTTTCTCTATTTATGTTAGAGTAAGTGGGAGTTCTAGGAGAACTTAATTTTGCAGTTAATGAAATTGATT
Organism: Nemophila menziesii; assembly: GCA_029959085.1. Classification (NCBI taxonomy): domain Eukaryota; kingdom Viridiplantae; phylum Streptophyta; class Magnoliopsida; order Boraginales; family Hydrophyllaceae; genus Nemophila; species Nemophila menziesii. Next base: position 10,900,543 of record JARWIR010000008.1, read on the forward strand.
GAATGATTAAGACAAACAAAATATAGTGGTTCATGACTGGGAACATATTGAACTTTATTTATCACTTATTTTGTAATCTTTCTTATTCATTCCATTTGCATTAATAGCATAGAATTGTTAAATAAATGTATGTTATTAATGGAAATCTCTTACTTTATAGAGAAAATGGCATCTAAAACCATCATTGTTGATCTCAACAAAGAAGAAAAGATGAATGGTGAGAACTATAACCTTTGGAAGCTCAAGATTCATTATGTTCTAGATGAACAAGATGCTCTTGAGGCTATTAACAACGTCATGGCTCAGCCTAAGGAAGGCAACACAGCTCAACACAGAAGGGACATGGAGGCTTATGAGAAGTAAAAAAAGAAAGACTCCACTGCAAGAGGCATCTTGATAAGCTCCATGAGTGACGATATTGTCTATGAATGTGAATGATACCTCACTGCTCACGAGATGTGGAATTCTCTTAGAGAGAAGTATGGGGGTACGATTGTGACAAAGTAGCGTCAATTGACCATTAAGTTTGACACTTGCAAGAAGAAACCTAATCAAAGCATGCAACAACATCTCCGAGAGATGTCTAACATGATTAGGGCACTTAAGAATGCAGGTCATAACCTTACTGATGAACAACAGGTTCAAGCTGTGATCCGATCTCTTCCAAATAATTGGGAGCATTTGAAGATAAACTTGAATCACAATGACAACATCAAAACCTTTGATGATGCTGCTCGTCATGTCACATTGAAAGATGAACGTTTAGATGCAATTAAGTCTCAAGGCCAGGCTTATGTTGCTGAGTCAAGTTCCCACAAAGTTTCTAGTAATAAGCGCAAGAACAATGGGAAGAAGAACAGAAATGAGCATGTTTCTAAGAAGAACAAGAAAGGTGGTAACAATAAGGGAAAACGTTTCCGTAAGAAGAAAGACAAGAGTAAGATGAAATGCTTTAACTATGACAAATTGGGTCACTTCGCTCGTGAGTGCAGCGAGTCCAGAAAGGTAGCAATGTCTTTTACTTCTTGTAATTTTACTTATGTTACCAGTACTGTATTGCTGGCTGATTCTAATCCTTTATGGACTGTGGATTCAGGAGCGACAGACCATGTAGCCAAAGACCGAGAGGCATATGTAGAGTACCTTCGGATTCTAGAGTGATCAAGGTGGATATATGTAGGAGACAACAATAAGGTTGAAGTCAAAGGAGTTGGCACCTGCAAGTTGAACTTGCGAGCTGGTCAAACCTTGTACCTAAATGATGTACTTTACGCACCTGACATTCGACGGATTTTAGTCTCGGTCACTGTTATTCTAGGATTAGGTTTTAATATGCATTTTCATAACAAACAAGTAGATATCTATTATGACGCTAAGTATTATGCTTCTGGTTTTATTTTGCATGGTTTAATTGTACCGGATGATGATAACTCGTTTAATAGTTATTATATAAGTAGTTGCTTTTCTACTAATACTTCTTCTTCTAGTAATTCTAATGTAGAATAAAATGTATGGCATGCTAGATTAGGTCATATTGGTCAAGACCGTATGAACTTGTTGGCTAAGCCGAACCTTTTGGGTTCGTTGACTAAACTCAACTTGCCAACTTGTGAAAATGGTCTTTGAAAGTCCTAGAGGGGGGGTGAATAGGATTACTAATAAGATTAATGCCTAATTAAAAATCTTTTGGACAATAATAAGTTTAAGAGAAAAACTTCTAAGTCAACTAATATATCAAACACTCATGGGATCATGCAAAGGATAAGTTAGAGGTTCGATATATAAGTTAAACAAGTAAATCGATTATCTATTCTCTTACTAATTTAGAAGACCAAAGTTTGATTAGCTTGAAAAACATAATCATGATATTCATACTAGTAAGCATATAATCAAAACTAAATAGTCATGACTTAGATAATCCTAAAAAACAATATTATCAAACTATTCATATAAGCATTTTATCAAGTAAAACTAGTTTCTAATCTCTTACTACTCTAGATGACAATATGTTAGATAAAATAGATAATCAATATCACAATATTCATACTAGCATATTATCAAACATATAAAGTGCGGAAAGTAAATAGAGTAGGGATAGAAAGATACACACGATTTATAGTGGTTCGGTTTCCCTACATCCACTACCTAAGGAAGCCTCCTTAGGATTTCAAGCTTTTCACTAAGCTCCCGTGTCTCTCTTAACCGGGTCGAGAACACAATAACCCTTACAACCTCTTCGATACCACGAAGGACAAACACTTGTGCTATCTCAACACAAGGACACCGAGTATACTCCCGATACTCAAACACTTGTGCTATCTCAACACAAGGACACCGAGTATACTAACGATACTCAAATTCTCTCTTAATCTATCTATTACAAGAACTAGACTTAAGAGGATAAATACAAAGTGTTTAAGGGGTGAAACTACTTTGCTAATGAACTCCTAAAGAGATGATATAACTATAAGCTTAATACTTCTCTTGAGTTGATAATAACTTTGAAGCTCCTTTGATTAACTCCTTGAATGAGTAGATATGACAATTATAGCTCTTGACACCTTCTTGGATGATAACAATTAAGCCCCTAAGTGTATATGGGTTGAAGGTGTAATTGTAGCCTTGAAAGACCTTCAATTTATAGCTGCAAAATGCTCCCAACGGTCATATGATTTGTCTCCAACGGATATATTAATATTCCCAACGGATCTATTCCTTTTGTCTTCATTTTGCTGCAGGAAACCCTAATCTGCGGTGCACCGCGGGATTGGTGAGGTGCACCGCGGGGTTGGTGAGGTGCACCGCGGGATTGGTGAGGTGCACCGCGCCAAGCTTGCTAAAATCACTTGCTCTGTGACGGGCTAGCCCCCTGGTCCGTGCCCTGGTCCGCACATCTGCGGCGTGCGGCGTGCCCATAGTGCGGTGTACCGCACCAAAGGTCTAAAACACCTTTTAATGAGTATATCTTTCACTACGATGCTCGGATCAGAAAACCTTCTTCACGAGAATTGTTGGAAACATCATTCTAAGAAACTTCGTAGTTGATCACTAAAGCTAATTCTCAATGTACACAAAGATAAGGTTAAAAGTATTTGTATGAGAATTAGTTTCATAAGATATAACAATAAAGCTTTGATCTAAATGATAAAGATGTGCTTTTTGATGAATTAGAGTGCAAGATAGAATATGTATAACAAGAGTAATTAGCACACTAAACACAAGAGGATTTGTCACATTAAAACAACCTATTAAGGGAGGCTATATGCCAACAGTCTTGCAGGTAAAGCAAAACGAAAACCATTCAGAAAGGCTAAACGAGCCGAGTACCTATTATTTGATTGCACTATTCGTCCCTTGTTTTTTTACTTAATCCAATTCTTGTGCCTCTGCTCAAAACCTTTCTCAATTGCACCACAAAAAGCCTTTGAAACTATCAGTAGAATAGTTACACAATACTTACCTATACAACAAGAAGGTCATGAAACCCAAGTAATTTGTAGCTAAATTTATATCTTCATATATAATTTCCACTACGAATTAATAATAAAAAAACTAGTTTTTCCTTCTAGGAAAAGATGTTGCTAACCAGTATGACCATAGGTTTCAACGAACCTATCAATGGAAGCCGGTTTATACATGCTAGAATCATTAAAAATAGATAAAGTTGTGAAACTTAAAGATAAATTTGATTCATTAATCTTAGCATTTCCAATTCCCAAATTCAACTTCTTTTTATGTTCAACAAATTCACTTGCTGGATTCTTATTTGAATTTTTTCTTTCTTTTTGTAAGTTAAACAAAAGTCTTGTTTTTTTAATATAAGAACTCATGATGACTTATTTTCATTCATGCTTTTCTTCTTTTCATTTTTGTCAATCTCTTTCTCTTCTTTTCTCAAATCCCGACAAGGTTCATAATCAATTGCATCAATAAATAACACTATATAAGTAACAAGAAACCACCCAAATGTATATCCTAAAACCAAAAACACCCACCACCCCAAACTCAAGCTCAAAGGCAACTAGTCCTAAGATATTGTGACTCGAGGACGGGTCATATGGTTAAGTCCTACACACTAAGTGGAAAGATTTATAATAGTGGAAACAAAGAAATAGGTTTAAAGGCTAAGATGGGTTAAGAATTATATAAACGTTATTTGACCATAATGCTAAAGAGGACAAGTGGATTATGAAAGTCACCTTGGTCATTTTCCTAGTTATGTAACCTCGTTAACTCATTTACATCCATGTCACAAGTAGAGTAGTATTTCAAATAGGTTAGATCTCACGTTCTAAACACCTACTTAGTTCTTAGGCTCTTATATGCATGGTTGTATAAGATTCTTTCCACACTAACACGTTTCCATATGTGCATATATATATATATATATATATATATATATATATATATAAAAATTCAAAGGACGTTACTAGTTCAATACCTATTTCCCTTATTTAACCTAACCTAATTTTTATTTTGTTATTCATTTTTTATGGATTTTTTGGGTTTTCTTAAATCACGTAAACAAAAAACGGGGATGAGGACAACTAGTACTCACCCCCAACTCAAAGACGAGTCGTGTCTCTACGACTCAAAAAAAGACTCAATAAAGCAGTACATACTTAATATTATACACTAACAAATAATATCAGTTACAAGTAGGGATAGAAATACGTATCTCTTGAGGCTCAAGTTCCCGTGTCATTATGATCTTGTCTTTAGATGGCTAAAATCTTTAACTTATACAGTTATGTAAGAAGAAGTAAGACTTAGATGTGTTATAAGACGAATTCAAGCTTGAAAAGTGTATGATTGTAATTCGTATTTCGGATAATCACCTTGGCGTTTGAACCACTTGTTTCCTCAAAACTTCGGTCTTTTACCATTAGAGGTATAAGGCTCGAACCCCTCCCTGAACATGGGTAACCTAGTTCTGATTTTCCATGAGAATATATATGGGGAGGTATGAATATCTCCGTGGGATTAGTCGGGTGCGCACAAGCAAGCCCGAAACCCATGTAACAAAAAAAAAACGGTCTTTAAACTCAAGGATTTGGTAAGTTTTGGATAATATTGGGATGGTGTTTTTGGATGTGGATTGATATTTTAAATGATGAATTTTAATATGGGGAAAGGTGTTAGATATTTTTAATTTTTTTTTTGAATTTTTAGGGTGAAATTTGGATTATCAAAAATATTTTAAAAGTGTTGGGCTCAAAGTGTAATTTTGGAGAAATACAGGGTAAAGATGACATTTTTCAAAAATTTAGGGGGGGGGGAATGACTTTTTCAAAAATCCGGTGATAATTTTGAACTTTTTGAAAGTTTTGGCTCGAAAATATGTTTTCCAAAACTTCAGGGGTCAAAATGTTATTTTTTTAAAAATTATGGGGTCAGAAATGAAGTTTTTGAAAGTTTAGGTGTGGATTTTGGACTTACTCCAGCTTCTGGGGTGTCCAGTATCTTTTTTTGAAGTTTATTTGAGGAATTTCATCTTGCTCTTGGGCCAAGCGCAAATCTCGCTGGTCTACATTGAGCCATTAGGTCGAGCAAGTGTTGAAGCGGTTTAGGGTACGCCTTGGAGCTTCTTGAGTCGCGAAGAAGAAGCTACTGTAGTATTGAATGAAAACTGAGTTGAGCCGCATATCTTTTCTATCGTGACTTAGCTTATATCGGCGATGGCAAGCAATCAAATTCACGCCTTTGCGACAGGTAATCGCATCCCTGTTTTGCGCATTTCTAGTCGATAGAGGCGCGCCTTGTTTTCTAGGCCAGTTGCGCCTAAGGAAAAGGCAATCCTTGTGGCAATTTCTCGAGCACCTGGTGTGCATCGAATATCTGCTATTATAATCTCAATTATTTTTAAAAAATTTAATATAACATTGATCAATTCCAAAATTCTCCCCAATTGACTTGAAATTACGCTTCGGAAACACCCATCTTCTCAGATTTTTCAATTGCAGAGTCACACACATTCCAAAATTCACTGTTTTTTCTTTCTTTGTTTTAAATAAATTTTGAAAACTATCAAAAAAATTCGAACTTCTCCCCTGTTGACTCGAATTTGTGTTCTAGATGAGCCAATATCCTCATATTTCCGAACAGAGGCTCGTAACTTCTTGAAGTTAAAACTCTTCCTCAGCTCTAAAAATGGGCCTAGACTGCCGCCTAGGTGCCAGAAGGTAGCCTACCTTTTAGAAATGGCCAAGGCAGCCTCTAGGCGGTCCCAGAAGGTCCCAAGCATGTTTAGGTAGACCTAGGTGGTTTGGAGGTTCCATGTTGTATATGAGCTTATAAACATAATGGATATATACTCATTGTATGAATGTCAATGTTGTATATAACACAATTTCAATATCGGCAAAAACATCTCATTGTGCCAGCATAACGAGTGTATACCCAATTTCAATAATGACACACTAAATTATCGTTGTAGCAGCAAAATGGGTATACAGCTAGTTATATGAAAATTACTATGGGTGTATACCAATTTTAACACCCCATTTGTGTTACTTCCAATTGTGAAGCAATAACATTACCCAGTGTACTAAAAATGGGTATGAATCAACACATTAAAATGACATATAAATGTTCTAAACCCTAATGTTTAATAATGATCGACTATATATAGCTTTGTAATCAACTAACGAAATGTCAATGGATAACAAACACAAGGGCTATATACTCATAGGATGAATGTCAATGTTGTATATATATTTCCAATCCCAATACCGGCATAAACATCTCAACGTACCTGCACAATGGGCGTATACCCAATTTCAATAATGACTCAGTACAATCTTTGTAGTATCAAAATAAACAAAATGGGTATACGCCTAGTTATATGAAACTCATTATCGGTGTATACCCATTCCAAACACACAGTTTTGTTAGTTCCGATTGTGAAACACCGACGTTGCCCCCGTGAAAAAACGAGTATACATCAACACATCAAAATGTCCTATGCGCCCGCGCTATATGTCAACACACCTTTGAAAGTGGGTATACCCATTTCAAAACACGGTTTAGTGTAAGTATCTCATGAATCAAACACAAACAGGCATATGCCCAATTTTGATACTCCCCGGCTACAATAGCTTTGTATTACCAAACTAAACATAATGGGTCTACACCCAGATATATGAAAATCATTATTAGCTAACAAACACAATGACTATATACCCATCAGATGAATGTCAATGTTGTATATATATTTCGAATTGCAATACCGACTAAAACATCTCAACTCACCAGCAACAATGGAAGTATACCTAATTTCAATAATGACCCAATTGATGTCTCCTCATTTGTGATAATATAATATAATTCTGAGACATCATTTTAGGCTTATTTATTAGTTTATAGGTTGAATTGAGCTTAGTTTAGTGCACTTTCCTATTTGGGGTCTTGATTTAGTAACATAATATTTTTAGAGCATATTGGGTTTAATTGTTTATTTAGTGTGAAGCTTTAAAGATAATTATGGAGATTAATTAGAGTCTAAGTCAAAGACTACAAGATATGGAAAGAGATATGCATGGTAATTGGAGATAGAAGGAAACAGAGTTCAACTAGGAAAAGGAAAAGCTGCCTAAATCTGAGATTCTGCAGCACACGCCAAAATAAGTGGTAATTACTCCTACAAGGAAGCCTATTTTGGAAGTTTCCTTTCATATGGACATAGATAATTCTGTGACGATTCTTTTGGTATATTATGGAGCTCAAACCGACCAATAACGAAGAAGATATGCCCAAAACGGTCCAGCAGTGTTTATCTTTATTTCCTTACGAATTTGAGTTGGGCTTGGAGTCTATTACTTGGCCTTTCCTCCAAGAAACGAATTAGGTCAACCTATACACTATAAACACAGCCTCTTAACACTCTTAAATCATCCTTGGCCAGACCTTAAGGCCAAGAGGAAGCTGCAACACAAGAGAAGAAGTCTGGAAGGAGCTGTGCATCAATCATGTCTCCTTCAACCTCTTATTCTGTAATTCTTTTCTCTTCTTTTCTTTGTATGAATTAATTCTATTAGCTTGGGTTTTGCATCATGTATAAACTATGAATTCTAATTCTTCTATCTAAGTTTCCTTGGGAATTATATGTTTTAATCTGATATTAGCTACTTACCTTTATATTTGATTATGTGTTTTGATTTAATGATTGTTTTCCTTGCTAGTGCACGAGTATAGGATTACCTTAATAGTAGTTAGATGGTCTCCTTGACAGGGTGTTTAACTATTGAACCACCACATAGTGTCTAGTGTCGATATTAGTTCTGACAAAACATGATTCTAACTAGATAGTCATTAGGGTTTGTTTTAATCACCATATCACCAATTGATTGTTGCGTTTGCTTAGAGCCTTGGTAGCGCTTGATAACTCTAAGAGTGTAACCACGTCTTGGTTGTGCCGTATCCCCCTTAGTCGCTCTCAAGGTCTAAGGTATGGGAATTTAGAATCCTGACTAAGTATACCAAGAGCTAATATTCTCCCTTATAAATTAAATCTAATAGATAGAATTAGAAGGATTAGTGCATACTAGTAAAACCTAAGCTATATCTCTCATCTCATATTCTTCATATTTATTTTATTGTCTTTTATTTTCTTAGTTTTAATTAGTTATTTCGAAACTCATATCTTTTATTTTCTGTCTTTTATTTAGTAGTCTAGTTTTCTTTATAAAAACCAAATAAAAATCTATTTTCCTTTTCTTCCTTTGCGTATTATCTTTTCTGTCTTTAATATCTGCACTTGAATAATTTGCATAAGTTCTTCTTAACCTTCGTAGTCCCTGAGGAACGAATCTTACTTATTCATTAAAACTTGCATACGATCTGTATACTTGCAGAACCGTGTTAGCTTAGGGTGTTTATTTGCACTTATTTTATACATCTTTTTATCACACCTTAGGCCACACCACCAATACATTATCTATGTTCTAGCAAAATAAACAAATAGGTAAACACACAGTTAAATGAAAATCATTATGGGTGTATACGCATTTCAACTATATATCAACACACCATTGGAGTTGGGTATACCTATTTCAAAACACGGGTACACTTTAAGTATTTCGAGAATAAAACATAAACGACCGTATACCGAATTTCAACAATTAATATCAACTAAACGAAATGTCAATGGCTAACAAACACAATGGCTATATACTCATAGTGTGGCTATATACTTAAAGGATGAATGTCAATGTTGTATATATATTCCCAATCCTAATACTGGCAAAAACATCTCAACGTACCAACACAACGGGCGTATACCCAATTTCAATAATAACCCAATACAATATTTATAGTAGCAAAATAAACAAAATGGGTATAAACCCAGTTATATGAAACTCATTATGGGTGTATATCCATTTCAAACACACCGTTGTGTTAGTTCCGATTGTGAAACACCGACGTTGTCCCGTGGACTAAAAATGGGTATACATCAACACATCAAAATGTCATATACATCCGCGCTATATGTAAACACACCCTTGAAAGTGGGTATAGCCATTTCAAAACACGGTTCAATGTAAGTATGTCAAGAATCACACGAACGGGCGTTACCCAATTTTAATACTCACTGACTACAATAGCTTTATATTACCAAACTAGACATAATGGTTCTACACCCAGATATGTGAAAATCATTATTAGCTAACAAACACAATGGCTACACACCCATTAGATAAATGCCAATGTTGTATATATATTCCGAATTTCAATACCGACAAATACATCTCAACGTACCAGCAACAATGGAAGTATACCCAATTTCAATAATGACCAAATACATTATCTTTGTATTAGTAAAATAAAAAAAATAGGTATACACACAGTTATATAAAAATCATTATTGGTGTATACCCATTTTCACACCATTGGAATTGGCTATACCCATTTCGAAACACGGGTACAATTTAAGTATTTCGAGAATGACACACAAACGAGCGTATTCCCAATTTCAATAATGACCAACTACATTTAGTTTTGTAGTATCAACTAATACAAAATGTCAATGGTTAACAAATACAATGGCTATATACTTATCGGATTACAAAGGTTTTTTGGCCTGTATGAAAATCCTTTTAGCATTGGTTCATTGTCATTTTAATGGGTATAAACTCAGTGTGTATATACCCACATTATATACAAGGATTATGCTATAACTTTTTCATTTCCATATATAGGTTCTTTTTCAACTAACTTCTTATAGTCTTCCATAGCTTATCCCTCTCTGGTAAATGCTGCAACCTAGAAAAATAAACGCATCATAATAGGTTATCTTCAAGGTCTCTATCTACAGTTATCGCCTTTTTATTTTTTTAATAATCGTTGGTCTTCAAGTGACTAATAATCAAATTTGAATTCAAATCAAACAATCGAAATGTCAACTCATATACACTTTAGATCTAAAAATAAGATGAAATGTTAAAATTACCTTGAGAAAACCTTCAAAATCAATCTCATTGCTTAAATCTGAAACTGATTCTACTAATATATCATGAATATCGTTAAGCATCTCACTAAAAGATTTATATTTCCATTACATGAATTGAATTTATCATGAATATCTTATTCGTTCAACATCCAAAATATCTCCTATACTGATTTTAATTAGTGTTTGCCTCTGAATTACATATCAGAATGACACAAATAACATTAGATAAACCATTAAAGCAAAAAAGGAAAGATTAATAGAATGAAAATAAAGGATGATTATACATACTTGTCTCCAAGAATATATTAAAATACTGAGATTGTTGAAGAAACTATGAATATTTTGAAGGAGTACCAATTACTGCAATTGAATTCTCCAAGATTAATATGCCTGTTTGCTGGGTCAATTACTAAACTAACAAAAAGAACACCCAATTAATCAATTAGATCGAAATGGTGAAAACTCAGTTTTAGAATTTGAAAACAGAAAATACTCATTACAAAATTGATCAACAACTTATACATTTGATTTACCTGATATTTAAGTGCCACGATGTAGTCTTGAAGACGGAGATGAAATTCACACGTATATTCCAAAGAAATAATGAACTGAAAAAGAAATATAATCAGAGAGAGAATTTTGATTAGATTCAAATTCAAATTTTAAAATGAAAGAAAGAAGAAACAGGAATTACTATACAAAAATTTAGAGAAGATTTGTTTGGCATTTGGAGTGATTAGTTGAAGTTTATTTTCGACAAAAAAAAAAGATAGACATGGGATGTAAGGGGTGGAAATCGGAAGGAACCGATCGAAAAAAGGGTCTTTCGGAAAAATTCCTATTTTTTTCGGAATAGATTTTTTCCGTTCCAATTCCTATCCAATTTTTTCGAAACTGGAAAAAAAAATTCAAATTCGGAATTTTGGAATTTATCGGGAATTCGGAATCGGAACGTTTAGTTCGGAAAATTCGAAATTTGGGGTTTGGAATTTCGGAACTTTTGGTTCAGAAATTGCGGAACTAAGGGTTCTAAATCGGAACAGTAGTTTAAAACATACACGCTATTAAAAAATAAACTTATGAAACTTACACGAAGAGTAACCGTAGTTAAAAAATAAACTTAAAATTACATAAACGAAAAAAAGTAATAGTAGTTAAACAAAAACAATGATAAACCATCGTCACCTTTCCAATTACATGAATAACAAATATCGTAAAAAGGTCTCAGAAAATGATCCTGCAATTTTAGTCCAAAGAAGTCTTGATTCCGAGTCTCAAAACGATCCTGCAATTTACTATAAGCTGTTAGAAATTTGCGAAAACAATGTTAAGAAAACAATTTCCAGTGATATGAAATTTGGCAAAGGCATGAATCTGTTCATATGTTGAAGATTTTCTTTCAGACATTATCCATATTACAAGGAAGAGAGAAGCTAATTGCTGAATCTATTCAGAAGAAACTTAATTTTTTATTTGGATTAACCAAGTCTTGAGTTGATTTAAGTATACTTTGAAAAGGTTTTGAAAATATATCTGAACAGTAGATACGGAAGCCAAGTTGATTTTCAAGTTTCAAAACTTTTCAAGGTCTAAAGAAACTGGCCATTAAATTTCATGTTTCAAATACTTCATGCAATATTATTTTGAAATATATCATTAAGAAATATAATTTGGAAATAAAACCGGATCAGAAATATAACTCGCAAATAGAATCGGATCGGAAAACCCGGAAATTTCGGAAAATTATATGTAGTTCCAATTCCGATCCAATTTTTTCAGAAAAATCGGAAATCAAATTTTGGAATTTCGGAACCTTGAAAATCTGTTTCGAAAACGGAATTTTTGGATTAGAAAAATCAGAAATTGGATTCCGATTTCCACCCCCAGATGTAAGAAAGGTGTAAGAGATAGGACTTAATGTCTACTGTACTGGCAGAAGGAGAAAATAACACGTTAGTTTTTTTCTTCTTAAACACGAGTTTAGGTTTTAAAAAGAACAAATAGGCCTTAAAACATGTTTTTTAACCCGACTTTATAATATAACATGTCTGTGTGTTTGGGCGGAAAAGTAATTTCCAAAACCTTCACTGCTACCGATGCGACCGCCGCAACACCCACCACCGGCGCTGCCGGACGACCAACCACCGCTCCCTAATGCTACTACACAGCCCATAACAGAGAACGAAAACACAGAAAACATGCAGACTAACGAAATCATAACAGAATTAATACCTGTAGAGGAGTTTCCCACTTTGAAAGATGCTGTTGAATCCATGAGACAAGGGAAAAGACAGCGTGCTTCAGACCAAACATTAGAGAGCGACACCGGAGGGGTTAACACCAAACAATCGATAGCGAGTGGTGGTTCTGCTAAACCATTTGCTTCGTTACTGCATTCGACAAAAACAACCATACAGAACAAGGTGAATCTCAACCCAACTCTGAAGTTGGGAGGCTGGAAGGGGTCCTTGACAGGAAGTAACGTAGTAATCCCGATAATAATAGATGATGAGGAAGACATTGGTAAAAAAACTATGGGTGAGGAGGAAATATCTGAACTAGAGGCATTGATAGAGGATGATGTTCTTGAGGTGGAAGATACTATTCCGACGGTGCTAAGAACGAGAAAAGAAATAAGAGAGGGTATTAGACTCTGGAGAAACACTGTGGTCATTGATCACTCGGAAGAGAGGTTGGTTTCACATATCTCTCAACCAAACTTCGTCAAATATGGAACCCAGTAGGTAATCTTGAGCTAGTAGATGTGGGAAATGGTTACTATATGGTAAAATTCGAAAATAGGGACAATTTCAACTTTGCTATATCAGGAGGACCATGGATGGTTTTAGATCATTATCTGATTGTACGGGAATGGACACCATCCTTTAATGCGCTTACTAATTCAATCACCACAACTATAGCCTGGGTAAGAGTATCTAACGTGGGGATGCAGAATTATATGGCGCGTATCTTGAGGAAAATTGGAGACAAAATAGGAAAAACAGTTAAAATTGATCCCCTTACGAAAGGGAGGCTTAGAGGTAATTATGCGAGGCTTGCAGTTGAGATAGACTTGAGCAAACCACTTGAGCCGGAAGTAAGGATTGGTTCGGACATTTGCAAAGTAGAGTATGAAGGGTTACATCTTATATGCTTTGGATGTGGTAAATTCGGTCATCAGAAAGAGAATTTCCCCCCAAATGCTAATAGGAATAATGGAGTAAACGTCGGGAACAACACTATGCAAACTCACAGAGAAGTGGTTCAGAAAGAAAGCTCGGGGCCACCAGAGAAGTATGGGGAATGGATGACAGTTCAGAGGAGGAATAGAGGTTACGGGAAAGAGAAAATAAACAACGGACAAAATGGGCAAAAATAGGCTAACGCCAAAGGATTGGGTTCGCGTTATGATGCGTTACGTATTGAAGATATTGTGTGGGGCTCGGAGGGTAGGAATGGGAACATGAATCAAAGTAAGGGTCAATATGCTAGTGGAAGTACAAAACAGAATAAAGGTAAGAATGTAGCTCGGGGCAATGAGTCGCAAGGAAGAGGTCAGGGGAGTGGAGGTCATAAAATAATAGCTACTCCAAATTTTGAACAACAAAAAACACTCCATTCGGCTCTAGAAATCCGTGAATTCACGGCTGGTACTTCGGGAGTTCAAAATAGTGTCAAGAACTCAGTTTAAACAGGAGGCGTATTAGAGAATAATGGGGTCAGTAGTGGGTTAAATATTGAGCAGGTGGGGTCTTTTAATGGGTTAAATTCTGGAAATAATATGGGGCGTTTAGGTGGGGTGTTAAGTGGAATGGATGGAGAAATGGGGGACTTAAATGCAAATTCTGGTGCACAGGTTAATGGGCCGAGTGGAGGAAATATTTATCACAGTAGCCACATGTCACAGCAGCTCGGAGCTGTGACTTCATCGCCTGTTCCTGACGCAGCTGCTGGTTTTCCAGCCTCAACTCTGGACCGCGGACCTGCTCATAACCAAGGAAATGGCGGGACAGATGAACAAGCCAGTTTGGAGCATCAGTCACCGAATCCAATAGAAACAGCTCCAGATCAGCGGGACAATAGTGACTCAAATGAAGATGTGGTGATGTCCACAACTTCATGCTAAAGCGTGTTCTCGGGTATCCCCCTTACTATTATTTTTACATTTGTTTAATGATGTGTGCTCAAGTAAATGCAGAAAATAATTGGGGTCTTTTCAATAAACCCATGAATATTCTCATCTGGAATTGTCACGGAGCCGCTAATCAAAAATTTCGGCGAGTGGTTAGAGACATGATGACAAGCCATAAGGTATGGCTTACTGTTATAGTGGAACCAAGAATAAGTGGGGCCAATGCGGACAGAGTTATTAATTCATTACAAAAAGATAACTCAATTCGGGTTGACTCGGAAGGGTACAAAGGTGGAATATGGTTAATTTGGGACAATTCGGATATTTCGGTTCGTGTTGTCTCTGCTGGTAAACAAGTGATAAATATAGAAGTGAGTCAGAAAAATTGCAAATCATGGATTTTTTCGGCAATATACGCGCGCACGCATCACAAGGAAAGGGTTGAATTATGGAATGCGCTACATCAAGAATTCCATAGTTTAACTATACCGTGGTTAGTAGCTGGAGATTTCAATCAAATAGGGAAGGAAGAGGATGAGAGAGGAGGTGTGGAAGGGGTCACGAGAAGGATGGAATTGTTTGAAGAGTGGAGAGAGAGTTTCGGTCTAGTCGACTTGGGTTTTGAAGGACCAAGGTTTACATGGAGTAATTCTTGGAATACGGGACAATGTATTATGAAAAGACTAGATCGAGCATATGGTAATTCGGAGTGGTTAGGTTTATTTCCGAGGGCTCGGGTTCTACATCTGAAACGTATGCATTCCGATCACTTGCCGATTTTAATTCAGATTCTTCCTGGAGAAAGGCACAGAACTCATCCACGTTCCTTTCGCTTCGAAACAACTTGGTGTCTTCATGATGGTTTTCAGGATTTCATTAAGGAAAAGTGGGTAGGAGGCAACCTAGGAGTTGGATTGGGGGTGAAAGAAATAAAGAAACATATTCAGAAGTGGAAGTATGACAACTTTGGTAATATTCATAAGAAGAAACGTTTTTTAGCGGCTAGACTTGGGGGTATTCAGAAATCCCTACAAGTTTCTTATAATTCTTCGTTGAGGCAGCTGGGTAATAGATTAATGAATGAATACGAGATCGTTTTAAAGCAAGAAGAAGTTTTATGTTTTCAGAATGCGAGAGATATTTGAATAAAAGATGGTGAACGGAACACGCGCTATTATCACCTTTCCAGAATTATACGGAAGAGGAAATCGAAGTGTGTTCGACTGCTAGATGAAAATAATGTGAGGGTGGAGGATGAAGAGAATCTTAAGCTAATGGTAAGGGATTATTTCGAGTTACTCTACAAAGCTCCGGAAGATAATGTTGGTATTTTTTCCCTTCCAAGATTTCGTGGGTGAAGAGACATTCAAAGAATTAAGTTCTCCGTTCACAAAAGAGGAATTTTGAGATGCTGTGTTTAAATCGAATCCAACAAAGGCTCCTGGACCGGATGGAATGTCTGTCACGTTCTATCAAAAGTGTTGGAGTACAGTTGCGTCTTCGGTGGAGGATATGTTCAAACAGGCACTTGAAACAGGTCATTTTCCTTCGGAATTGAACGACACACTTATCCACCTTATTCCAAAAGTTGCAGATTCAAACAAAGTAAGTTTACATCGTCCAATTAGTCTCATAAACTCACCTTGAAAGTTCGTTATGAAGGCTATGGTGAATAGGATTTGGCCTCTACTTGCGGAAAGAATTGGGTCGTATCAAAGCAGTTTCTTACCTGGGAGATCAACTACAGACAACATTGTACTAGTCAGGGAAGTGGATCACAGAATGAGACATATAAAAGGCAAAAAAGGAATGATGGCGGTTAAAATAGATCTTGCAAAAGCTTATGATAAAATTCGTTGGGAATTTATAGAAGATACAATAAGAGGTTTTGGGTTTCCGACGAGTTGGGTTTCGTCAATAATGTCTAGTATGGCTGAGAATGAGATGACTGTATTATGGAATGGCGAACCATTGCCAGCAATTAAACCACATCCGGAGATAAGGCAAGGTGATCCTCTTTCACCGTATATCTTTATCTTATGCATGGAGCGTCTATCTATTTTAATACAGGAGCTATGTAATAGTGGAAGCTGGATTCCTATTGGAATAGAAAGGGGTGGTCCGAAATTGTCACATCTCTTTTTTGCTAATGATCTTATCTTGTTTTGCGAAGCTTCTTTGTCTCAGGTTAATCTAATTCGGGAGACGCTGGATGTTTTTTGTCATGAAGCGGGTCAAACGTTAAGTACGGAGAAATCACTTGTTTACTTCTCAAAAAATACGCCTATGGACTTGCAACTTGAATTAGCTAGAGTTAGTGGTTTTTGCCTTACCGATTCTTTCAGAAATTACTTGGGAGCACCGATTTATTCAGGTCGTCTACCTAAGGGATTTTACAAAAGAATCATGGAGAAGATGAGGGGAAAATTAACGGGTTGGAAGGCGAAATCCTTGTCACTAGCGGGGCGAATTACTCTGGCCCAATCGGTGTTAAGTGATATACCAACCTATCAAATGCAATTCTTGAAGCTACCATTGTACGTGTGTGATGAAATTGATCGGATAGTGCGCAACTTCATATGGGGTTCGTCGGAGGAGAAAAGAAAAATACATTGGGTCGCTTGGGAACAATTATGTAAATCGAAAGTGAATGGTGGGATAGGATTTAGAAGCGCAAGAAAATTTAATCTTGCGTTATTGGAAAAGTTAGGATGGAAGCTTCTCAATAATGATAAGGGCGCGTGGGTGGAAATTTTAAGAAGTAAGTACTTCAAACTTGGTATACTTCAAAGAGTCCAAAAGCCTACTGACTCGAATATTTGCAGTGCAATTGGAGCTGGTATAGAGGTTCTTAGAGAGGGGATAGTTGAGGTGATCAATGGTGGTAATTCGAGTGTTAAATGGTTATTTGAGGCTTCGGGCAGATTCACTGTAAGTTCGTCTTTTAAGAATATTGCAAATGAAGTCCCTGACTTATCTTTCAAGTGGGACTGTATATGGAAAGCTAAATGTTCTCAGAAGCTCCGTGTTCTACTATGGAGACTGGTACGCGATAGATTACCTACAGCCACTAATTTATTCCGTAGGGCGGTCATTGATTCCAGCTGTTGTAGTATATGTGGAATAGAAGAGGAAGACGCTGATCACTTAATGCTCCGTTGCAAAATAGCGAAGGTTGTCTGGGCTTCACTTGGACTGGTGCGTAACAGCACCTGTGATCCCTCAGCAGCATCACCTTTGTCGGGGAACAGGAACAGATCAGGTCCGCTGATTCCAGACCTGAACGAGATCTTCACAGGTTCGATTCAAGCAGGGCCTGCAAAAGCCGAGAGCTACAACCTGCTGCCAAATGAGTTATTTAATTTGTACAGGAGAAGTGATGCTGCTGGTACGAACCTGAGTGGAGAAATTCTGCAGCAGAACAGAAGTCAGACGAATTTAAACCTGCAGAATTGGATCGAGCTGAATCTATGCTCCAAACAAATGTACGGAAGCTTAGAATGGTGACTTGTATTCATTGCTGCGGTGAGCATAATTTGGTCAAGACGGAACGAGGCAATCTTCGAGAATCCTGGTGCCGTTCCAAGATTGACCGGACTTAAACATGATGTAATAAGGGTTGCGAGTGAGTTTGTCTCTGCGTGGGGAAAGGAATTGGATGGTGGGGTAATAAAAATGGCGAAGAATGAGCTTATAAAGTGGATGAAACCCAAAGGGAAACTAAAAATGAATATTGATGGGAGTTACGATCAGGAGAGGAATCGAGCGGGTATTGGTGGCCTACTAAGGGACGAAGAAGGTAATTTTGTGGCAGGGTTTGCGGGCCCTTGTGTGGTGGAATCTCCGACCATCTCTGAAATCTTAGCTTTGCATTTTGGACTGAAGTGGGCTTTGAATCGTGGCATCACTGAATTATATGTTGAAACCGACTCAAGAGAACTTCACGCGCTAGTAAAGGGCGGTGGTAGTTCTACGAGTTGGAATTACCATATAGGAAGTGAATGTAAGGATATGTTGAGGGATAATCTGGGATTTGAAGTAGCGTGGATTTATCGAGAAGCAAACACGTGTGCTGATAAGTTAGCAAAAAGTAGAGCAGAATCGAGCGGCGAGCCTCGTATCTTAGAGGATCCGCCTGATTTTTTATGACGTTTTATTACTAGAGATAGGAGTGGTTGTATGATACCTAGACTAGTATTAGACTCTCTGTGAGGGAATTAGTTGATTGTATTTCGTCAACTTCGATGTTTTAAAGCATCATTTGTATGAAAAAAAAAAATTCCTCTTCTTAAATAATAAAATAAAACTTCTTGTGGCTACATCACGGAAACCGCGACTTGACTTTGTAAACACGCGTAGACCATATAATTTTTCAGCTGTCGTGCAAGCATTATTATTAGATTCATCCATATTCTATCCTAAAAGTCCATATCAGGTATTTGAAAAAAAAAAAAAAGTCCATATCTATTATTTTAAAAGAATATACTAGTTTTAATTCTTGTTTATTATCGTATTATATTTTTATCTATAAAAAATATCATATATTATATTCATTTTTTTTGCCGATAGAAAGAAACAGCTTAAATTATAATTTTTTTTTTAAACTTAAACTTTAAGTTATGAAAAAATTCTTAATATTCAGAATTTAAGTTTTAATTTTATTTTCTAGAACTTAATGTTTTTTCTTTTTTAAAGACGATGCCTTTTACAAGATAATAAACAAGGCTATAAAAATTTATTAAGCACTAACTCTTATTAAAATCAATCAAAAAAAGAACTTTTAAAGTTAGGTTAACTAAAATGTTAAACTTTTTTTTTCCCAAATCTTACTTAAATAAAATAAAAGTTATTACAAAAGTTATCTAATTCCGGAAGGAACAGTTTCATCCTTAATTATCTCAACTAGCCTACTTGGGTACGTGTCTAAACACGAGCCTTGCATATTGCCGCTAAGCTTATGATTGGCTACGTCGTTAGCTAGCTTATTCCTACTACGATTAATCCATCGAAAAATAGGGTTACAATTCTCAGATTCTAGATAAATACTTTTAATGACATTACTAATAATAAAAGAAATGACAGGAAGCCTATTTTCTAGAGGAAGCATAACTTGGAGACAATCATTCTCGATAACCACACTTTGAGGAGCATAATCACGAGCTAAAAGACAAGCTTTTAATATCCTCAGCGCTTCCGATTCCTTCGAACATTCAGCTGTAATCTCTCATGCTTTGCAACCAGTTACCTTTCCTGTAGAATCCCTAGCAACACAAGAAATAACACTTTTATTAATATTAACTGCTGGATCGCAATTTATTTTGATACAGTTATTTGGTGGAGGAATCCACTTCAAATCAATCTTACTGTTATTCTCACTAATTTCACCCTCGCTTCTTGCATTAGTTTCCTCATTTGGAAGTCTGTTATTATTTTTCCTGTTACTCTTGTTTTTATTGTTCATATTATCCTTCAGTAAATTTATAACATCATTAGGATAATTTATATTTTGGTATTCTTCCCACTCTTTTTTCGCGTTTTGTAATATTCTCATAGGGCCAATCTTTCTATTTTTAAATTTATAAGCGCATCTTTCCTTTCATATATGCCAAAGAATCGTACACTCTTGTTCCATCATGAATTTGTTACTAAGTTTTGCCTCCTTCCCTTTATTAGTTAAACTCGCCATCCATTAATCTATTTTGGAAGTAGTTTGGTTGCAAGTTGACAGATTAAAGGGGGAAGCAAACCATATAGCCCTAACCCATTCACAGTTTAGTAGCATATGTTCTATATTTTCCGTTTCTTTATTACAAATTTCACATATTCGATTTGATATAACTTTACGTTTATATACATTTTCATTGGTAGGAAGAAGGTTTTTCACTACTTTCCACATAATTTTCTTTATTTTAGGAGCCACTTGTAAACTCCAAATTAGTTTCCACATAGAAGAATCAACTATATGAGAGGAAGTAGCTTGATTCTTGCTACTTTTATTCTTCTTTTCCTCTTTTTTATTTTTCAAAATTTGATAACACTTTTTAACCGAGAAGTTCCCATCTTTATCATGAATCCAACAAGGAATATCCATACCTCCTGATAGAGGTAAAAAGGTATTAAGGATAGAAGTTGCCACCTCTTCAGGATAAGCGCTTCTAATAAGTTCAATATTCCATTTTCTCTCACTGTTAATAATAAGGTCATTAACCTTTTCAATATCTTTCTTACTGGGTTTAATAATCTCAGTATAGCCATTTATCCATTTATCAGTGTGTATATTAATAGTGTAGCCATTACCAATTTTCCATTTTATATCAGCCTTTATATTATTTCTCCCACTTACTAAGCTTCTCCAACCCCAAGAAGGTTTACTACCAATTTTAGCTTCCATAAAAGATTCAAGAGGGAAATACTTTTCTGTTAGAACCTTATATAATAACGTATTGTTATTGTTACATAAATTCCACGCTTGTTTACTAAGTAGAGCCAAATTCATAAGGTAAAGGTCTCTAAAACCCAGTCCCCCACTACTTTTACTTTTTGTAATAGAGTCCCAATTACCCCCAGTGAAATTATTATTACTATTGCTACCCCACCAAAAATTTGCAATTTGAGATGATATTAGATCACATATTCTTTTAGGTATAATATACGAGGACATGAAATAGTTTGGCATGCTTTGTAAAACTGATTTTATCAATACTTCTTTACCTGCTAGCGTAAGATATAAGTTTTTCCAATTCTCAATTCTTTTTAAGGTTCTTTCTACTAATATATTAAGGTCTTTAATTTTTGATCTTCCCCATTCAGTAGGTAATCCCAAGTAATTACCAAGGTTATTAGTAATAGGCATATTCAATTTTCTAGCTAAGACCTTTTTAATAAATTCAGAAGTGTTTGGGCTAAATTTAACTCCACATTTGTTCAAGTTGAGTTTCATACCTGTAGCATAACTGTACTTATTAAAAACATCATTAAAACCATCAATTTCTTCCACATTAGCTTTCATAAAAAAGATACTATCATCAGCAAAAAAGTAAGTGAGTTACTATAGGGGACATTCTCGCTATTTTTATACCATTAATAATTTTTTCCTCTTTTTTATTGGCTATCAAGATAGATAACACCTGAGTCACCATACAAAAAAGGAATGGCGACAAGGGGTCTCCTTGTCGTAAACCTCTTTGAGGATTATCAATTTTAATAGGAGAACCATTTAATAAGTAAGAGTAAGTGACTGAGGTTACACACCTCAAAATTTTACTAATCCAACTTTCACTAAAACCCATTTTTTTCATCATTTCTTCCAAAAAGTCCCATTCTACATTTTCATACGCTTTTTGTATATCTGCTTTTATAGTTATATAATGGGTCTTAGTTTTTCTATGTTCCTTTATATAAGTAATTTCATGCGCAACCATCGTATTATCTTGTATATGCCTTCCAGGTATAAACGCCTATTGATTTTCATCAATAATAATGTCCATTATCGGTTTCAATTTATTAACAAGCACTTTTGTTATAATTTTATAAATAAAGTTAGAACAACTAATAGGTCTAAAATGTTTTATATTTATAGGGATAGGCATTTTAGGTATAAGGGAGATAAAGGTATGATTGATTTCTTCTAAACTCCCTCCGTTATACCAAAAGTTATTAATTAATTTAATTACATCGCCTTTTATAAACTCCCAATATTTCTTATAAAAAATTCCTGGATAACCGTCAGGACCAGGAGATTATAAATCCCAATCCATCAACAGCTTTCATAATTTCCTCTATACGAAGAGGGGCATTCAAACTGTTATTCATATTATTATTAACCTTCGGAGTTATAAGATTAGCTATACAGCTATAATCTCTTTTACCAATGTTTTTAAAAATATTATTAAAGTACATACTAATTTCATCTTGAATATCAGAGAAATTTTCTATCCAAGTACCACCCTCTTTAGTAATTCGTTCAATTTTATTAATTTTTCTTCTCTCCATAGTAGCTGCGTGAAAGAAAGAGGTGTTGTTGTCACCTTTCTTAAGCCAGAAGATCCTAGATATGATAGCCCAAAAATCTTCCTCTTTTTTCCACAAAGTTTCAATTTATTTTATAATTGAATGATACTCATCCCAATTATTAGTATTAGGGTCATTATATATTTCTTCCAACCTGTTTATTTTGTAATCAATATTTCTCCAGTTATTATTAAACTTATTCTTACTCCAGTATGTTAATAACCTGCTACACTTTTTAATTTATTACTTAAGGCATTTCTGTTAGTACCATAGCTATAATTCTTAGTTTTCCATGCTTTTTCAATATATTAAGACATTCATTTTACTCGATCCAATGATTTTTAAATTAAAATCTTCTATCTTTATTAATATGATTATGTTTAATAATAAGCACTTGAGGGGAATGATCAGACCCTACTTGCTGTAGCCTAAGGTGTGACAAAAATATGATATAAATAAGTACAAATAAACACCCTAGGATGAGCACGGTTCTGCAAGTATACAGGACGTATGCAAGTTTTAATGATAAATAGATCTCGTTCCTCAGGGACTACGAAAGTTAGAGAGAACTTATGCAATTTATCAAGTGCAGATATAAAAGCTAGAACAGATATTATGCAAATAAAGAAAGAAAGATAGATTTTAATTTGGTTTTTTATAAAAGATAATCAAACTAAGAAACTAATACTAAAATGTAAATAAGCAAGGAACCAAAAGTATAAAAGTTTAGCCGGAGAAATTAGCAAGTAATCCCCACTAGTCTTGTCTATTCTAAACATGTAAGGGTGAATCGAGTAGTATTTCAATAATCGGTTTCAATCGCGAGGTAGTTTCATATAGGGTTAACCTGTTTCAATAAGGGTCCTAAGCAAACTTTTCCTACAAATTGATTAAAGGCAATACACCAAACCATGATGATTATCTAGATCGGCTGGGTTGTCGAACCATCCTTACACTAGACATTATGTGTTGGTTCCATAGTTAAATATTGGTGTGGCCTAAGGTGTGATAAATTAATGATATAAATAAGTGCAAATACACACCCTAAACTAACACTGTACTGCAAGTATTACAGGACGTATGCAAGTTTTAATGATAAGAAAATTCGTTCCTCAGGGACTGACGAAAGTTAGAGAGAACTTATGCAAATTATCAAGTGCAGATATTAAAGATAGATAATAATACGCAAGGATAAAGAAGAGAAAGATAGATATTTATTTGGTTTTTAATAAGAAAACTAAACTACTAAATTAAAAGACAGAAAATAAATAAAAGCAAAGAAAAGAAGATAGTATGAAAGATATAACTTAGGTTTTACTAGTATGCACTAATCCTTCTAATTCTATATATGAATCTAGTTAATAAGGGAGAATATTAGCTCTTGGTATACTTAGTCAGGATTCTAAATTCCCCAAGCTTAGACCTTGAGAGCGACTAAGGGGGCTACGTCACAACCAAGAAGTGATTTCAAATAGGGTTATCAAACGCCACTAAGGCCCTAAGCAAATACTGCAATCTTGGTGATACGGTGATTAAAACAAACCCTAATGACTATCTAGTTAGAAGTATGTTTTGTCAGAACTGCTATCGACACTAGACGTTATGTGGTGGTTCAATAGTTAAACACCCAGTTACGGTGACCATCTAACTACTATTAAGGTAATCCTATACTCGTGCACTAGCAAGGAAAACAATCATTAAATCAAAACACATAATCAAATATAAAGGTAAGTAGCTAATATCAGATTAAAACATATAATTCCCAAGTAAACTTAGATAGAAGAATTAGAATTCATAGTTTATACATTATGCAAAACCTAAGCTAAGAGAATTAGTTCATACAAAGAAAAGAAGAAGAAAGAATTACAAAATAAGAGGTTGAAGGGGACATGATTGATGCACAGCTCCCTCCAGACTTCTTCTCTTGTGTTGCAGCTTCCTCTTGGCCTTAAGGTCTGGCCAAGGATGATTTAAGAGTGTTAAGAGGCTGTATTTATAGGTTATAGGAAGACCTAATTCGTTTTCTTGAAGGAGAAGGAAAGTAATGGACTCCTAGTCCAACTCAAATTCGTAAGGAAATAAAGATAAACACTGCTGGACCGTTTTGAGCATATCTTCTTCGTTATTGGTCGGATTTTGCTCCATAAGATACCAAAAGAATCGCAACAGAATTATCTAGGCCCTATATAAGGAAATTACCAAATTCAGCCTATTTCTTAGGTAAAAACACCAATCTTTAGACGTGTGTGCAGAATCCAAGATTTAGGCAGCTTTTCCTTTTCCATCTTTTTAGCAATTGTTTCCTTATCTCCAATTTCCATGCAAATCTCTTTCCATAAGTTGTAGTCTTTGACTTGGACTCTAATTAATCTCCATAATTATCTTTAAAGCTTCACACTAAATAAACAATTAAACCCAATATGCTCTAAAAATAATAATTCTATAAATCAAGACTCAAAATAGGAAAGTGCACTAAATTAAGCTAAAATCAACCTATAGACTAATAAATAAGCCTAAAATGATGTCTCATGAGTATATTTTATTATCACAAACGAGGAGACATCAAATATGCCTATCTAACTACTATGAGAGTAATCTTAACGTTTGCAACCACAAGGAAAACAAACAATAAATCAAAACACATAAATAGAGAAATAAAACATGAATTCAATTTAAAACATATAATTCCCAAATTAGATAGACTTTTAAACAAGTCTAGGATTCATACATATATGATAAATCTCAATGATAAAACAAATTAATTCATACTAAGAGAAGAAAAGAAAACAATTACAAATTTGAAGGTAGAAGAAGACATATTTTGATGCACAACTCCTTCCAGACTTCTCTTCTTGTGTTGTAAGCTTCTTCTTGGCTTAGGCTTGCCAAGGATGATATTCTAATGATAAGAGGGTGTATTTATATGGTATAGTAAACCCTAACACGTTTTCTTGGAGTGGAAGGCAAGTAAACAGACTCTTAGTCCAAATCAAATTCGTAGCCCTAAAATATAGGAAAAGTAAGATTTGTTGCTGTTTTGTTTTGGCCGTAACTCATTCAGTACTTATCCGTTTGACGTGTTCTTTATATCGAAATTCATCATCTCGGAAAGCTCTATCACTTTGCTTAAGAACTTTCTTCCAAATTCCAAGCCAATATTGAGTTACGGTCACGTTTATGCTCGTAGGTGCTGGAATTCAAATTTACTTGGCGACTTTATCTTTTCCTTTTTTATATTTCTTTCCTTTATCTCCAATTTTCCATGTATATCTTCTTTCATTTACTAATTAGAATTGACTTGAACTCTAATTAATTTCCATATATCTTTAAAGTTTCACATTAAATAAATAATTAAACCGCATATGCTTTAAAAATAATAAATAATCAAATCAAGACAATAAATAGGAAAGTGTACTAAATCATCTAAAAATCGCCCTAATCTCTAATAAATACACCTAAAATGATGTCTCCAACTAATATTAAATCATCACAAATGGGGAGACATCACTACTGCAGGCAATAAGGCAATCCAAGCAGTAGGGAATAATATACCCCAATTTTATTACAAAACCCCCTATCTATAAGGGTTTTAATCATCTCACTATCACTTCTTTCATTAGTCCAAGAATGCTTACAACCTTTTTGAATAATTTCCCCTAGTTTTTTATGTTTAATGAATCCATTAAATTGTTTCATATTTTTATTATATTCCTCATCACCCCCTTTTTTATCAGAAATATTTTTAATGTTGTTAAAATCACCTATTAAGTTCCAAGGTTCATGATTACTTGGTTTACAACTACTATAAAGATCCAAGCAAGCTTCTTTAAATTGATCAGTAGGTGCATGATACACAAATGTAGTATAGAAATAATTTTTTCTATCATTAAGTTTACAATGTATATGGTTACTGGTTTTACTAATTATTTCGATTTTCGTATCTATTTTAGTAAAAATCTCCAATCCCCCACTAAGGCCTATAGGTTCAACTGTCTCAATGAGTTTCATATTCAAAATCTTTTCCAATTTCTCAACCGTATTATAATTATTTTAAGTTTCAGAGAGGAATGATACCTGAGTCTGATATTTTCTAACAATACTAGATAGAGTCTGGTCTGTCAAGGATGAGCCAATTCCTTGACAGTTCCAGGCTATTTGTATCATTGATCCCTCATTAGTCTCATCCTGAAAGTGTAACTCTCCTTCCTCTTCTCCTTCAGAATGATTATCTAGTTCACTTATACCCGTATTATCCCCATGTCCTCTTCAGCTTCACTATTCTTCATATTTATAGCTTCTTCTTCTTTCTTACTCCTCTCCTCTTTACTCTCCATTCTGTAATTCTATAAGGTTTTTTGTCTCTTCATATTCACTTGAGTGGCTATATAATTTCTCAATCTGAGATTTCTTGCCTTAATAGATTGTCTTCTTGTTGATTCTTTATAACCTCTTTTCATTGCTTTATTCTTATTAAATTGTTTCTCGGTGCTGCAATTTTTGAAAAGGTTTTGTGTAATTGATGAGATATAGTATGTGTTATTAGGTTGAGGGGTTGAGAAACTATCTGTAAAAGATTGAGTGGGGTTGGTAGTATGGTAGCCATTGAAAACGGCGTTGGAGGGTGTATTAGGGTTCTTCTCAATTTGGGGGATTCAGATGACAACTTTTGATCTTGTTTTGTTGTTTTTGTTTTGTTATTTGGACTTGAGGGAATTGGACTTTTGCTACAAATATTCGGTGAGAATATAACGTTTGGGCTTTTAATTTTAGTAGTTGGGCTTTTAAAAGTTCCAAACTGGATCCCGTTGTCTTGGGCTCGAGGTGGGTTCAATATGATAACATTTGACTTGCCAGCTTGGCAAGTCTTTCTTCTTTTTCGTAATATACCGACAACTTCTTGTCTTTCTCTTTCATACCTCTTCCCTACCACCATACGCTCCACCTTCACCGTCCTTGTTCTTCATTTCACCACTACTACTATCTTGTCTCATCTGCGTACCTTCTCTCGTACTAAATTAAAAAATAGAGTCATTACTTTTGATGCCATTACCAGCTCCATTACTGGGTTCACTCACTTCATTTCTTACCGAGTTAACTCCTTGAACGATTTGAGGTAAAGATTCTTGGATGCTCATCTCTTAATTCTTAATTTCTTCTGAGTTCTTGTTAATTGTTATGTTTTCTTTTATAGGTTTGAGCACAAACTTCTGGGTTGGACCTTGATTTAAAATCTTAATCTAGGCACCAATTTTAGGAAAGACTTTGGGGTTTTTGCATTTCGATTCTTCATGCCCAAAACCCCACACCCATAACAAACCTGGCCTATGTTTTCGTATTTAAAATTTATCCAACTCGGATTAAATTCATTTTCCCAGTAATTAATTCCAGCTATTAACGGGGTGCTAATGTCCCAGTCAACTATAATTCTAGTGATAGATGTATCATCAATTTCTAATGAAGCTGGTAGCTCAATAGCGTAAACTAGAGCAAAATAGCTAAACATCTTTTCTACACAGTTGATTGTTAACAAGTTTGCAGGAATACCCGATAATTGCATCATAGAGTTGTGTTTTTAACTCTAGAAGTTAGGAGTGAAAATGCTTAATATCGAATTTATAAATATTAATATTTCATGTTTATAATAGGAAATTTGGAGGACTTTCATTTTCTTCAATATATACAAATAGCTCGACACACCTTACAAGTACAACTAAATCTGTAATAAATCAATCCAACTATACACTATTAATAATTTTTTTGATACATATATTAAAACCTTCCTTATGATACCTTTAAAGGAATCGTCCACTAGATGATATCACAATATTATTTGAATGCATATATTTAATTTTAACTTATTAATGGTAGCTTTGAAGGTATAGACCACTTCATTAGATATATCATTTTGAACTGGACGTGATCATTAAATATAAATTTAATTACATTATATGAGATGTTTAATGTTTGTTATAAACTAAAAAAGAAAAAAAAATATAATATAGAGATAATATTTTCTTGTATTGTAATAACACTAAATATTACAATAAAATAAGACTCATATTTATCGATAAATAAGTGATCTTTCACTCGCCACAACAAATAAAAAATATAAAGTTTTAAACTTTTGTAATATCCAATATTAATAATATACTTAATTATAATGCTTTTCCTTGGATGTCCATCCATTAAAAAATATGCCTCGTTAAATCCTTGCCAAAAGAAATCATGTGGGAGAAAAACTTGATCGAAGGGAAAAGAGTACATATAGATGGAACTAATCATCGTGAAACACTGTCTCGTTAAAACCTTGTCAAGGAAAATCTAGTCGGATAAAAACTTAGACGGAGGAATTAGAGTCCAGTCTTGTTTTCGCTCCCCCTAATATTGGAAAGAGATCCGTGAGTTGTCGTATTGCAATATTGTGGATCGACTTCTTAAATGTTGTGGTTATCAATGATTTCGTAAGAAAACCTGCAAAATTCTTATATGATTGTATCTGTCGATTGTCAATATCCACATTCTTTTGTAACTCGAGCGTGTAGGCTATGTTGTAGATCTCAGTTTCACAACCTAGGCAAGATTACATAGGGCCTAGGCGGGATTATACAATTTTGAATTTTGTTGTGTGATTTTGTATATTTAGTAATATGTACGTAGTAATTATAACAATTTAAACTATTTAAGTCATAAAACTCATCTACACCACTATAGTAACTATAAAAATACTAAAATTTGAGTTATAATATCAATTCGAGAATTCTATAGAATAATAAAAATAAAAAGAAGGACTATATAGACATTTTTTGCCATTAATCGGCGCCTAGACAACCATTTTTTGCCATTAATCGACACCTAGGTTCCTCTCCCACGACAAAACGCCTATAATTTTTTCTAGGCGTAAGCGGATGAGGGGGGAGTTGACGCCTAGGTGGTGATTTCTACATCATAGCGTGTAGGAAACTTTGGTGAAATATGTTTCGTTCTGTCTCATTTGATGTAGCCCTTTTAATTATGTGCGATACAAGAAATTGTGTCCTCATACAATACCATCAGTATATTCTTGTTGAAGATAAACGACACATCTTTTGGGTATTTGAATAATCCACTTAAATAAATATTTCATACCACTCCCCCTTGGATATTCACTGAAAGATATGCCTCATTAAAACCTTATAAAGAAAACCAATTCAGCCAAAACTTGATGAAAGGGAAAAGAGTACATCAATCTTTGGGGGTTATGACACATATTCAATCTGTCTCGTTAAAACATTACCAGGAAAACCCAATGGAAAAAACCGCGGTGAAGGAAAAAATGCATAATTTCAATACATTATCCCCCTCATTTCGACATTACATATTTTCAAATATATTAGATATTTTCGGACTTGTACCTTGATGTCGTCTTCAATAAAAAAATTAACTAAATCTTCTGGATTTTCACTTGAAGGTATTGAGTGTTAGTAATATCTTTTTCTTGATCGACAAAATGAGTATATACTTCTTTTGACAATGAATATTTGGCACGCCTCGTTAAAATCCTAGTAGGAAAAACCTAGTGGGAAAAAATCTTAGTGAAGGAAAAAGAGTACAAGACACAAATATCACATCCTTCTCATTATGATATTGATTATGATAACAATTATTTTGAGTATCCTCTTATAATTCAAACACTTGTCTCTTATGCTTTAAATAAATTATGTTCTTCAAGTTCTTTTAAACTCCAGATACTTCTCAATATTGAAAAATTCATATTTAGACGCTCGAAGTACTTCAGACACCTATCGTGCTACAAGCACTTTGTGTTCTTTCAAACACCTTGCGTGCTCGGGAACCTGTCATGCTTCAGGTACCTATGGTGCTTCTAGCACCTATTTTGTTCATAAAAAACTTTAATATCTATCTAATAATCACTACACTGTATCAATATCATAATATTAAGGATGTCTCCCCATAATTAATTTTAGGTTTCCACAGGAACCTCTGTGATACATGTAGGGTTTTAGATTTTAAAATTCACTATTATCTTTTCTTTCATTGTCGACATATTTCACCACATTGTGGTTTATGATCCTCATTATTGATTTCAAGCATTATATTAAATGAACATATATTATTCTCATAAATTGTCTAACAATTTTAAATATTTTCAGTTGACTAATAATCTACATAACTTTTCTAGTATTTAGGTACCTAGGTATCTTCAATGACCATTACTTCCTCTAAAAGCAATGCATGTGCCAATATTAGTTGACTTAATAATTTATGTCTTATCACGTGGAGTGCATATTTCACAATATTTACTATTTCATCATTTACTCACGAGATTTTCTTCTTTGGCGCATGATATACTTTGAACTAACAGGTTGACCATGCGTCATGCGTTGGTTATATGCATTGCAAATCTACCAAATTTCATGTGTTGGTTAGATTCATTACATGTTTACCACGTTTCATGCGTTGGTTTGATACATTCGCTGGAATATTTGTTATGTGAATATATGGGACAATAATATATTTTTTGATATGAAATATTCTACTTGTGAATGTATTGGGTATATAATTTGCAATACTTTGCAAATGGATAATCCTTTCAACTTCAAGTTCCTATTATTTAGTTCATGTATAGAAATTATATAATAAACAATATTCCATTATTCGTCACGAAACTTCAGGTTGCCTTGTCTATACGTCACACAACTTCAAGTTTCCTTGTCTCTCCCTCCTAATAAGGGGTAGTCACTTGGTAAAAGAATCTTCTGGTTCTTTTAGGTAGAGACCAAGTGAGTTATCTATTATTCGACATATCATTATTGCCACCAGGTGACCAAGTCGATCATTTAATAATACACATTTATTTAGATTGTGACATTTCTTCTTTTGCACAATGTGCGTTTCAACTGCTCGAATATATATATTATACAACTCCAAAGAAATAGCAGATTTTATTTTCATACACACTTTTGGTGAGACTTTTAGGAGAAAGTGCAAATATATACATTGTTACGGACATTTATACAAAATACTAATTTCAAAAAATATTCTCCAAATTTAGTAAATTTCTTCAGGGTTTACTTAAAACATAATTCACCAATTATGTTAATTTTGTACCACAAGGTAACATAAATTTATGGCATCCAAAATCTTTTAATTAGATCAACTAAATGTCTTAGTATTCCACGGGTACGCGGACACTATATAGTTACACTTTATCGATAATATTCATGGTTGTCATCTCGTGATGGCTTATTTATCGAGACCTTTTACTTTCAAGACATTCCTTATTATTCCACTTCTGGTGGTAGTGATTTTTTTTCTTACCTTAATCTCCTCTGAAGTTCGGGTCACCAAGATGTCAATTCCAGACACATTGATAGACATTGCATTTTCTTCCAGATTTACACTTCCATTCACTTCAAGGAATGGTTTTTAGCTATGAAAAACAATATTTAAGTCACTCAATTATTTCCATTACCGGGTTAATTTTCGTAAAAGCTAAAAATAGTGCATTTGCTTCAGAGAATTTGATTCTATTCTCTCTAAGGAATCATTTCAAATCAGGGAATACAACATTAACCCACTTGATTTTTCATCCACACGTCAATTTATTTAGATAATGAAAACAGTTATATTCACTTAAGGAATGTAGCTCCATTCACTTTGAAGAATAAAATGTTATATTTTACAATAAATGGTAATGTTAAACCATAATACTGGGATAAAACTCTACTTACATTATTACTACTTCAGGATTATTTTCATGACATGAAATGTGTAAAAGGTCATACCATTTCTTTGTTCAAAATACTTCTACCTATAATAATATATACTCTCGGAGAATAATTAGGTAGCCATGAATTTTAGATGTAGGAGACGGTATCCCATTTTTCCTTTGTATTCTCATGAAATAATTAACCTTGTATTTTTTTCCGATTTGCTTAGCTTCTATTTTTTTTTTCACGATAAATATTGTTGTCACCAGCTCCTTTTCCTTTTCTTATCACTTTGATTGACCAACAATACTAGTAAAAACAATCATATATATACATAAAATTATATATATACTTTCGGAAAATATACATGCAAAGAAAATTTTGCAACACTATCATGATTACAACCTCAGGTGGAGTTATGATCACCACCACGTTAATTCCAGTAAGCATGAGAAGTCATAGCATTTTCTTCAGGAAATGCAGTTTTATTCACTATAATGAATAATTTTAGCCAGAGAACAAATCATTTAATCGTATGTAACCCTACCATTTTGTTTACATGTCCAATTTTAGATAGATTGAAAAATGCAGATCCTTATAGGGTTTTTCCATTCATTATAGGGAATGGTATTGAGTTAGAGAACGCAATTTTATTCAATTAAATCTTGCCACCACAATGTTTATTTTAACACACATTTGAAATATATTGCATTCGTTTTTGAAATGTAATTCTAATTACTCCAGGTAATTGTATTATGTAAATGGAACACGAATTATGATTTTTATATAAATAATTCACAACTTTGCTTGCTTACGAGACAAACCATCTTATAGTATTTTGTAAAATATTTATTTGTTATATACCTACTTCAGGAGTATATGCGTAATATGATACAGTGAGATGAATATATGTTCCACCCAGTAATATTACATTTGCCCATTTGAAATCCTCAATTAATTTTGTAGTACCTGAACTTGCACTAACATTTCCTTTTGTCCAATTTACTAACAAATTATTAGATTTTCCAATTGGTAAGACTTTAAACATTTACGAGGGAGCATGCAAGTTCGAAACCTTTATATTGCAATATTGAACAAGATATCCAACAAAATTGTGCTTTTCATGAAATTATTTAGTTCAATTTATCTCCCCTTAATTTTAAGTCAATTTTACGAATAAAATTATTGTGTTAGAAGAATAAATTTCTTAACAGTTAAGGAATATTTATTTAATGATATGAAAATGTATCAACGAACTTTCGGTTTATAATATTGCTTTGGGAATTATATATGAACAAAATTTTAGTTCGTGAGAATTATCTCCATCAATGTGTATATTAACGAACTCCGAGTTCATTATCAAGTCTTTAAAAAGATGATTCATATTATTTTTAGAGTAAATATCGGCTCTACCCCCTGAACTATACACGTTTTGACAAATTACCTCCAATCAATTTTTTGCGACGGGATGGTCCTTAAACTTTGTTTTTCGTGACTCGAGGCCCTCTGTTAACGGAAACCGTAAAAAATTGTCGTTAGTTGGTCACGTGCGCAAATTTTCGTGACATTTTACCCCCTGTACTAAGTTTTTCGTGACTCGGTGCCTAGGGTAAAATGTCAAGAAAAGTTAGTACAGGGGGTAAAATATCACGAAAAACTTAGTACTGGGGGTAAAATGTCACCAAAATTTGCGCATGTGACCGACTAACGACGAAAACTAACGGAATCTGTTAACAGGGGGCAATGAGTCACGAAAACAAAGTTTAAGAACCATCCAGTCGTAAAAAATTGATTGGGCGCAATATTTCAAAACGTGTATAGTTCAGGGGCTAAATGGGGCATTTACTCTTATTTTTGTTTGACACATTCAATTCTTAAATATCCATGATACCCATATGAATTTTTATAATATCATATAACATTTTCTTTTCTTCAAAAACCATAAATTTGAACTAAGACTTTAAGTGCCCGTTTGGAAGTAATTTTTTGGAGAAGCACTTAAAAGTGCTTCTACCATTCTATAAGTTTTTTATTTATTTTGAAAAACACTTTTATGAGAAGAACCAAATAGGCGCTTCTTGAAAAAAGAACTTGAAATAATTTTAGATTTCAAAGTTATTTTTAATAATTTTTTTAAATTTTAAATTTATTCTAAAAACGCTTTTTTTCTCTAAAATAAGCACTTCCAAACGGGCCCTAAGTCTTTGCAATTCTTTTAGATTTTGAGCCGTTAAAATTTAATCTACCCTTCAAACATTTAAAAATCCATATAGGTTTAAAGTCTTTAAAATTTAATCCAGATTTCACTCTTTAAAAATTCGACCTCTGCTTCGAACCTTTAAAACAATTGATATATGCTTCAAGTCATTAAAATTTTATATTGGTTTTAAATACTTAAATAATTTGTTCTATACTTTGAGCATATAAATTGTGTTCTAAACTTCGGGTCTATAAAATTTGGTATATTCTTCCGGCATACGAAATTCGATATAGGTTTCAGGCCAATAAAATTTATCTTATGCTTCCAGCATGTAAAATATGATACAGACTTCAAGCCTATAAATTTTTTATATGTTTTTCACACACACTTTATATATTCAATAAAGTTCTCTTCAGGAGATGAATGAAGGTTTTTTTTATTAGAAGTTATATTTCATTCCTCAATTTTTTTAGAATTTATAACAAGAATTGATATAGGTTTCAAGCCTTTATACAATTTTTTTTATACTTCGGACATATAAATTGTATTTTAGGCTTCGAGCCTATGAGATTTTTTTTTATTTTTCCGGCATATAATATCGTGATAGGTTTCCGACCTATAAGTTTTGTTATATACTTTAAGCATATAATTTTTTGTTGGCTCCAGACCTATAAAATTTGGTATATGCTCCTGACAATATACATTTTGGCATAGATTTCGGGCCTGTAAGTTGTAAAATATAAAGAATATATACTGCAATAATATTATGCATTATATTTTTCAAGAATTATTGATATAAAATAAATAAATATATATATGAATATATAACACGAGATAAAAATTACATATCATTTACCTCTTCCACAAGATAAAAAAGGGAAAACTCGTGCTGATAACATGTTATAAACTAAAGAAAGAAGAGAAATAATATAGAGATAATATTTTCTTGTATTCCGATAACTCTAAATATTACAATGAAATAAGACTCATATTTATACGGAAATGAGTGACCCTTCACTTGTCACAATAAATAGAAAATATAAAGTTTTAAACCTTTGGACATCCAATATTAATAATATACTTATTTCGTAATAGAGGTATTGGATTTTTTTTTTCAAATTTTTTCTTTTGAAAAACCAAATGGTTACGCACTACTAAAACAAAAAACACACTATAAACAATAAAAAAACCGGTCTATCCTAATTGAAAGAAATTGATTATATTCTTCAAAAACTGCTGCAAAAAAAGATCAAGTGCACTTAGAAATCTTACCAACACTATCCATCATAATATTTGAAAACCATGTGGTCGTTCCTAAAGTGTGATAAAAATCAACACTAAAGAAGAGAAGCGGCTACTGCAAGTGTATGGGTCGTTCAAGTAATAAGTGAGTAAAAACAGGATTATCGTCTCTGCATGAATTGCGAGGTAAGATAAATATGTTTAGGTAAGATGTAGAATAAATTGCAACACTGAATAAAAATAGATATTTGTTTTGTTTTTGAATACTAAAAGACTAAACGCAAGAATGTTGAGTAAAATGAATTAACCTAAAACTGGATTAAAGAGATTACTTAAGATGAGAGGGATATACTTGAGTCTCGCTAGGAAATCATCTAAGTTTGTATATCTAATGCATTCGTTTAAGGGTAAACTTGGTATTCAGTATTAGTCAAAACTCTAATATCCTCTAAATTCCCGTCAAGGTAGACTTAGGAGGAAATCCTACGGTATTACAGACTTTGTCAGGGCGACTATAAGCTACTTTCAGATGATTATGAATGAAACCCAATTGGCTATGCGGTTAGTTAAGACCGCCAGACTCAATAACGAATACCACACGTCTATTACCTGGTTATGTAACTAAACCCCCCCTTCCGAATGATCACCGCCACTAGCGAATAGCCTAATTAGTAAAAACTTTCTCTGTTTGGCCAAATATTAATAGTATATAACCTCAAAATAATAGCCAATGTGAAATACCTAGCTTAAATCAAATCATAAATAATCCCAAATTTGAATCACGTTACATTAATGAACTTAGGGTTTATTCCGTATTGCAATTCTCAAGTATGTAGAATTTAGTTCATAATTAAATACAAAAAATAAATAAAACTAATAATATACATAATTCCTAAATTAAATTAAAGCTGAAAGGAACCGAAGGGTTTGAATGATTGGGCTGATTGTGGAGGAAGAAATACTTCTCCAGCTTCTGCCCTTTGCTTCCAAGTGCTTCTTCTCTGCCTCTCTCTCTCTCTCTCAATATGTTGAAAAATTAAGCATACTGGATTAAAAGGTCTAAAAAGCCTTATATAGAATTGAGAAGAAGAGTAGGCACACCTTTGGGCTTAATTAAGTAATTAGGGGCCCAAATTCATTTCATTATTCCCGCACTATTTTATACCGCTCTGGTAAAATAGGTGTAACTTGTGCATCGTAAGTCCAAATCACCTGAAACTACTTCTCCAATTTTCCTAACTCATAGGCTTATCTTTTTCATTCAAACCATCAAGTCATATTCTGCACCGTTTAGGCTCAGGAATGGCTAGAAGTGGCAATTTTTCAGTTTCCAATGCTCCTCCACCATCACTAAAGTGATGTCTTTTGCTCCTTTAACACTTCCTTTTGATCTTGGACTTTAATATTCACTTATTCTCTTAATCTTTGTGCCTCCTATCAAGCATATTCTTAATAACTTCAAATTAAACAAACAAATTAACACACAAAAAACTTTAAAAGTAACAATAAGTATAAAACAAAGGACAAAAGTGCATTATTGCAAATTAAGCCAACAAACCTACTAACTAAGTCCAATTTATACATAAAATGATGTATACTAAGCGGATTTATCCATCCCAAACAGGGAGACATCACTATGAAAGATGACAAAAGGAGAAAAAGAGTCTCCTTTTGTAATTGTTTTGATTTAGAAATGGTCTGCTAGGCAGGGATTCAACCTGGCTACCAGACAGGTCCTACAAGTCCTACGGACCGGACCGGACCGGTCGGTTCCATGACCGAACCGTGCCAGACCGGTCCAGGTCTTATCGGTTCGGTTCTCGTTGAAAAAAAAAACCATGCATTTGGACCGGTCCAGACCGATAAGTAATTAATTTTTTATATTACTAAACTGTTTTTAGTATAAACCCACCCAACCCATTATATTACTGAACGGTGTACCTTCACATTTCTTTTGCTTTAAAGGATGGTTAACCTTCTCTGGATAATCCAGCCTAGACCAACAACCCTTCACTGAGGCTAGAGTGACTCGTATCTTGATGGTTAGAGTATAATAAATTGTAATGAGATTGACGTTGATGTAATCCCTTGGATTATTTCAAGACTATCTAAGTAGATTACTTTATTAAAATCGTGTAATTTAGGCTAAACTGGTCGCATATAGTACAATAAAAAACTCTCTTTCCTTAGGCACCGAGAATATGATACTGTACACATTATTCTTAGTTTTTCATATCTTATTATATTGCTCAATGGCTCCCAATCACGTATTGTTGGAATTTTCAGATGAATGAAACATCTTAATAATAAAATAATATATATATATTTATCTGATAATTGTGATTTTTTCTTATGTTGTTTTTCGTGCCGTGTATTAAACTATAGTTCTTGGTTCCGTTGATCCTCATTCTACACTTCCACAAATAATTTTGTCATGTGATGTTCAATAGTATAGAGATGTTATACATTTCAATTTTTTTCTTTTATATAGTTTGTCCATTTTTGTCTTCCATATATTCCAAAAGTGAATAAGATATAAGATGTGAAAACTTTCTTATCCCATCCAGCCTTTTCGTATTCATTCATAACTTTTATGATCCAGTCTCCTAATTCCATGCCTGTCAATTCAATTCATTAATTCTTATTGTAACATGTTGATGCCCATACATGTTTAGGGATGGCAACGGATCGGTTTTTTGCAAAAATTCCAAAAACCATAACCATAACTATTTTTATAATTAAAGACCATATCTTAACGGATTTAACAATCGGTTACATTTTTCAAAACCATAACCGTATTATTCGGTTTCGGTTTTTTAAACGGTTTTGCGGTTTTTAACCATATTCAAATGATAATTTAATAAATATATTAAATTTCATAAAATGAAACCACATATATAATAAAAACTACAAGTTTATAAAAACTTGTGTTGGTATTTGATTAAATTGTATATTTATTATTTAATTGGTTAATCTAGTATTTTGATTTTGCTTTTAGAATTTCAGTATATCTAATTTAACCTAAATTATTATAAAATTTGAAAATATATATGATAATAAATGGTTTTCGGTTTTACGGTTTTTTTTATCAAAAACCATAACCTAACGGTTTTAACCATCGGTTACACTTTTCAAACCATAACCTAATGGTTTTAACCACGGTTATATAATTCGGTTTTCAATCGGTTCGGTTATCATCGGTTTCGGTTTTTAACAGTAACCATTGCCATCCCTATACATGTTTGCTTTTAAGGCATGGAAGTAAAATGTGTTCTACAGCTTTTTTGGTCGGTACAAAAATTACAATTTGCTGATTTTGCATATTTTCATTTTGTTAAGAGTTTTTGTTGTCGCTAATGCATTGTTACAGTCTTTCCATGCAAAAATTCTAACTTTAGTTGCTAAGCTAGTGCTCCATATAGTTTCCTATATCTTTGGGTAGTGTTGCTCCCTTTCTCTTAATGTTTGTGGTTTATTCTTCACTTGATCGTTGACTTGCGTGTGATAGCCTCCTGATTTTATTGTGTAGATTTTATCATTCGTGTTTGGACAGCTGAATTTATCTATTGTTTTCGTTTGTGTAACTTGATGTTTGTGATTGAGACTTTGTTGGCATATAAATCCATTTAAAAGTTGTTTTTTATTTGACAAATTCTTAGGTTGTTAAGTGCTCGTTAAGTGATTATATCATCTCTCTTTTCTCTTCATATCATGCATAACTCTTTAAGCAAAACCTTTTTATAAACACCTCTTTTATCATTCACTTTTGATCATCTAAAAACTCTAATTTTATCTTACATTTTTATAGATCATATCTTTATGTGTGTTACTAATTTTGTCGTGAGTATAACTACATAATTTCTCATACATACATTGCGAACATTTCCACTATACATATCATTCCCATCCAAGCATATTTATACGGGAAGATACATGTTTTTTTGACATAATTTTTTTAAGTGTTAAGAATTGTCTCTAGGGTTGAACTAAAAAATTCTTCAAATATATTTTCTAATAACTTTATGCGATACACTTTTCCATTTAACCGTAACACCTATTGTCAAAATCTTATTTGTGACAAAAACCATAGTGTGATACGACAACCTTGCATCTCCTCATCTGGAATGTCGATCCAAAACTACATGATTTTTTTTTGCAAAAAACGGACTCCCGAAATTGATATACGGTAATACCACGGAGTAAGTCTAGTACATCGCAAGTAGCCATTGGGCAACAGTCAAACATTCCATGTAGGATTATATGCATCGAACAATAAGATATGGAGCACGATATACCACACCACAAGCACGTTATATTGCACGTGGTCATATCCTATACCAAAAAACGTAAGTATACCTTAGAGCATAGAATAGTAACAAAATAATTTTATGGTACATCACAAGCTAGGCATGGTATACCGTAAGGGTCAATTTCAACATTAAAATTATGACACTTGGCTTATGACAGTTTTGGACTTTCTTTCACTATAAATTGGAACTCCTTCAAATATTATTTACCTCTTTCACACCAACATTCACTACTATCTTTAAACTATAATTCAAGAGGTCTCAAGTTACCACACTTAAAGTTTCAATACTCAATTTATTATATTGATCATTTTAATTGTAATATTTAAACAATAAGGATTTCACCAAATGTCAGTTAACATGCGCTCATCAAGGAGTAAATTATTCATGCTTTATTTCGTATCTACATAAAGAGGATATTATCTTCAAACTCCAGTTCACATAAACTCGCCGACGAGTCTACAATCCCTATTGTTGTATTTACTCATCAAGGAGTATTTTAATTTGCTTGTAATATTATCATCTAACCACTTAGGATTTAAATCGTTATCTACATTAGAGAAGAGTGAGTTTAGAGGTTAATATTAAACCTTGTTAAAATCTATCGGGTTTTGATTTAATAGTTAAAAGTTTCATCATCGGGTTGTGACATAAATGTTCAAAGTCTCAGGTTTTGTAGGTTGTGTTTTAGCCCAGAAAAGCCTATTTGTAACAGTTTGTATCTCACGCTTAAGTAATATAGAGGAGCTTAATGGAGAATATTGACTACCCTAAAGTGGCTACCTTAAGTAGTGGATGTAGGCTATGTTGTAGATCTCGGTTTTGGACGCTAGGCGGTCGACCGGTGCCTAACGCCTAGGCGGGATTACACGGGGCCTAGGCGAAATTATACGGTTTTGAATTCCGATGTGTAATTTTGTATATTTAGTAATATATATGTAGTAATTATAGCAATTTTAACTTTGTAAGCCATAAAATTCATCTAAAAACACTATAGTAAATATAAAAATACTATTAATTGAGCTATAATATCAACTAAAGATTTCTCGAAAATAAGAAAAATAACAAAAAGGTCTATGATGGCATATTTTTTCATTAATCGGCGCCTAGGCGACTATTTTTTGTCATTAATCGGTGCCTAGACGGGCTAGGCGCCTATTTCACGGCGACTAAGGCGCTAGGCAAAAACGCCTAGAATTTAAACTAGGCGTAAGCGGCTGAGGGGGGAGTTGACGCCAAGGCGGCGCCTACGCGCGCCTAGGCGGGGAGATCTACAACATAGGATGTAGGGAAATCAGACCACTTTAAAACAATTGTTTAATCTCAGTCACTTATCTAATTACATTTCATTTATATCTTGATTTAGTTAGTTATCAAACTCTATTATCCCCGTTGCATGATGCGTTAAGTGTTTGATATTTTGTCTAAGAGAATTCCTCAATAGGATCATTAGCTTAGGGTGTTTTCTCTATTACTATAGTTGTCCCCTTAGTCTCTTTTTTGCTTTTAAAATAGATTCTTCATTATCTATGTTATTTACTGTATTGTGTTTGGCTTGTTAATCATCTCTCTTAGGCTACAGCCTAATCCATCATTTCATATACTGCCTTAAACCTTAATGTCTTAACATTTTAGGTAACTAAACTTGGAAAAACACCTTTAGTATATTTTCTTATAGTTTCCCTTAGAACCTTGATTAATCAATCTTATTAAATTTTACTTGTTCACTTTGGAATAGAACTAATTATTTTTTAATTATGCATATATTGGATTAGAGTCATATTCATCCCCTCTAGGACTAACCGACTTGAACCGGTTCTGGGAAAAGTTTATGTAGTAGTTCTTGATTCAACTTGTCCTTCTGGTTGTTAATAAGTTCAAAAACCTTGTTGATTTGGCATCCATCTGGTTATTAATGATGTGTCAATACATTTGTTTTCCCATATTTCTATAGTCTATATGTTTTCAGTCAAGTATCTTCCATGTTGTTGTAGAATATTACTTCCTTGGATGATGCTCGCCCATGACCAAGATCTTTCTTGTCGTAATCTTACATCTACAAAGCTTGTTTTCAGATAGTATTTCCCCATTAAGACGTGTTCTACTAATTACTTCAGGTTTTTCTAGATTCCGCACGCTTGTGTTTAATAATACCTTGTTTGTTTTTTCAAAATCCGTAAAACCTAAACAACCTTTGATTTTACCCATTACTAATTTTTTTTTCATGTTACCTAGTGTATTCTATTCCTATGTTTGTTACCCCACTAAAAATTTGAAATCATACTACTAAGCATTTTACAATTTTTTTGGAAAAAAAAATTGATATTACGTAAGCCGGAATGGCTTGAAATACTACTTTGATAAGTACCTCATTGCCTCATCTCGAGAGTAGTTTTTCATACCATCCTTGAGCTTTAGAAAAAAACTATTTTTTCAGTATATCGTAGTGTTTCGACCTTTGACCTTTGATGACACAATGTTATTCCTAGATATTTGCTTAGATTTCCTCATTGCTCGACATGTAAGACTTTCATTGTT
This sequence comes from Nemophila menziesii, assembly GCA_029959085.1. Taxonomy (NCBI): domain Eukaryota; kingdom Viridiplantae; phylum Streptophyta; class Magnoliopsida; order Boraginales; family Hydrophyllaceae; genus Nemophila; species Nemophila menziesii. The sequence continues at coordinate 10,943,129 of JARWIR010000008.1, forward strand.
CTTTGAACAATATCTTCTGGTATGCCTCTGCTTAAACATATAGATAATTTGTGGAAGTTAGATTTCTTTCCCAAACACTTGCAATAAATAGTTGAGACTTCTATGTAAACCTCCATTTTTTTTTTCTTTTAAAGTGATATGGAAAATAAGGAGTCGTCCTCAAATAATAGGTTTGACAATTGCGTCAATTCCTTGTGATTTCTATGCCCTTGGTTTTCTCATAATGACATTTGTGCTGAATTAGAATGATAAGTTCCTATGTGAGTGATGTCCCTTTATTTGTGATGAATTAATCTAGGTTGGAGACATCATTTTAGGTTTATTTGTTTAATTAATTATAGATTTTTATTCATAATTTGCTATTTTCCTATTTCTTGTCTTGATTTGATTATTTATTATTTTTAAAGCATATTTGGTTTAATTTGTTTGTTAAGTCTGAAGCTTTAAAGATATTTGGAAATTAATTAGATTCCAAATCAATTCTAAAGTGATAAGGAAAGACGATATGGATAAAATTGGAGATCAAAGGAAATAGAGATAAAATAGGAAAGGAAAATTTGCCAAGTAAATAAGAATTTATGCAGGCATGTCCACTAAAATGAAGATAACCTAAAATAGGCTGGGAATTTGGAGATGCAATCAAAAGGAAAAGTGACGATCTTTTTGATGCAGTCGTTTCGATATAAAGTATGCAAAAATTAGATCAATAATAAAGAAGTTACAACCAGAACAAAACAACAGCAGTTTATCCCTTCTCCTATATTTTAGGAAATGAATTTGAGTTGGACTTTGACTCAAATTACTTGCCCTCTACTCCAAGATTTCGAGTTCGGGTTCGGAAACCCCCTATAAATACACCTTCTTATCAGTAGAAACACATCCTTGGCCAAACCTTAAGCAAAGAGGAAGCTTACAACAAGAGAAGAGAAGATCATAAGAAGTTGGACATCAAATTATGCCTTCACAAGCCTTCAAATTTGTTATTGTTTTCTTTTCTTTTTTTAGTATGAACTAATTGATGTCTCCCTAAATGTTCTAATTTTATACCCTTGGGAGACATCATTTTTTGTGTTTATTTCACTATTCTGATAGACTTTTGGTGTTAATATGCAATAATTCAATTTTCCTCCATAGATTTTAGTATTTTTCATTTATTAAACTTTCGCACGTAATATGGTTTGTTTTTAGTAAAAAGTTTGTAGGTTTTGAATACTAGCTAGGAGAGGAATAAAAGATTAAATTCAAACATCGTGAAAAGGAGTCAAAGGCAAGAAGAAATATCCCGAAGAGTTGACAAATTCAAGCTGAAATCTGGAAGACTGATGATAATTGCTGATTTCGAGCTAGTTAAACGTGGATTCAGACTCTTAGTTGTGAATAAGATTTGTTCCTTATTGAGTTATGAAAATTTAGCAACTTGAACGGATCAATTCCGAGTTGAAATGAGAAAGTTAAAGCTGATTTTGTGGAAGTTGTACAGCAGTTACGGGATTTGGACTTAAATTATGGACTTGGGCTTTTCCAATATTTCATTTAATCCATTAGGAAAAGCCCTATTCCGAATTTTGGCTTATAAAAGGGCTTTTAGAATTCTATTTTCACACACAATTCATACGCTAGATAAAAGTGAGAAGACAGAACATCAGAGAGAAGCTAGAGCAAGGAAGAGAAGAAGCCAAGAGATGGAGAAATTCAACTTCTCCAATTCCCAGGCGATTCAACTCCTTAATTAGGGTTCTTTATCTTTTATTTCTGTAAAACATTATGAATTCCTTTAATTTTAATTTATTAGTTTTCGCAAATATTAGCTAAATTCATACAGCACTTGAGAACGCTTTAATGGGTTAATCCCCAATCTGTTTCATTCTATGCTTTTGTATTTGGGATTATATTAATTGAAATCGAATTGAGTAATTAGTAATTTTCATTAGTTTGCATTTATTGACTATTATTGAAGTAGCTAATCTGTAATAAGACTTAGTAACTAGGTTATTCCATATAGTGGCGTATGGATCACCTTGACGGGGGGTTTAGTTTCAGAACTAATTAATGAATGTAGGATAGAAATTATTGATCCTGACGCACTTAGTTAATCCTATAACCAATTGGGTAAATAATCACCCTGACGAGGTTTGTAGCACCTAAGAGTGGCTCCTTAATCCACCCTGACGGGGGTAAGAAGAATCTCGAATCCCGACTATTATTATTTACCAATTCGTCCCCCAAACAATACATTGAATGAATAGATTTAGGTGAAATCCTAGCGTTACTCAAGTACTACCTCTCTTTATTGCGTCTAGCTAATTTACTTTTCTCGCGTCTAGCTTAATATTTACATTACTTTAGTATTTTAATTATTTGTCTTAGCCTTAGAAAAACAAACAAACATTTATAAAATCATTTACTTGCTATTACGTGCAATTACTCACTATTTGATAAGTATCAGAGTCAAACCTATTCCGTCCCTGCGAACGAATCTATTATCACGTATATTACTTGGGACAACTGTACACTTGCAGTTGTGGTTTTTCTTTTCCTTATTGCATTTATTTTAGAACACACAATGAACCACCACTAATTCTATTTTAGCTTGAGATTAGCATATGGGTATGAAACCTATACTTGTTTTAAATCTATATTAATTGGGGATGTTAGTATTTAAATTAGTGTTTTATTCTCTGTTTTATGAGCTTTGAACTATTGTATGCAGTTCTTATGGTGGCCAATGTATATGATTACCATAGTAGTTAGATGGTCACCCGGAAGGGGCGTCTAATTTTTGAAACACCACATAAACGTCTAGTGTGTGGTAGTGATCCGGAAGGGCTTGCCTAACTAGATAGTCACTAGGGTTTGAAATTTAATCATTGATCATTATTGCAGGGTCCCCTTACCCAAGTCCCCTGATAATTGTTAGGTCGCCTCTTAAGTCCACCTGGAAGGGGTTTAGGAGGAATATAGAATCCTAACTATTTCATATCACACAATTCTCCGTTACCTGATTAGAATAAACAAGGTTAGTTGGGATTAGTTGCTAGATCTCGAGCTATACTCTCATACTATCTTATTCTCTTAATTATCCTGTCTTTATTTTATTTAGTTAATTATTTAGATTCTTTAAAAATCAAACAAAAATTCCTTTAGTCTTTTATTTATAGCATATTATTCTTCTAGATTTCTTATTTTCACTTTATATTGCATAAGTTCTCCTAACTTTTGCAGTCTCTAAGGAACGAATATTACTTATCATTATATCTTGCGTACGACTAGTGATACTTGAAGTGAGTACAATGTTTAATCTAGGGTGTTAGTGCATTGTTAGTCTCTTTATTTATCATATTTTTATCACACCCTAAGCGACACCAAGTTTTTGGCACCGATGCCAGGACTACTTAGTTAGTCCTTGTGCATTTATTTAGTGCTTTTATTTCAGTTAGTTCATTTTATGCTTCTGTTTTTATTTTTCTTATTTTCAGGTTATGCAGATGGCGAGTCCAAGGAAACTTTATCTTCCCATCTCATTTAGAGTGCAACCCCGAGGAATCGCACCAGAAATCCAAGCCTCTAAATTTTGATCTGATCCAGGCATGATAGTATAGTTTGCTAGTCATGGAGAATTTAGCGGTGCTGAACATCAAGATCCGGTTCATTATGTCTAGAAATTCATGTAGATTTGTGACGCTTACATCATCAAAGTCGTTACATTAGAACAAATGTACTGCATTATGTTCCAATTCTTCTTAACTGCCAGTGCAAGCAATTGGTATAATTCCCAACACCCTTATTTAATTCCAGATTGGGATAAACTCCAAGCCAAATTCCTAGACCGATTCTATCCGGTTAGTAGACGCTTAAAAGATATGTTGGAGTTTGAACAATTTATGCAAGAAGAAGGGCAAAGTGTTGGTGAAGCATGGTTACGTTTCAATGAGAAGAAAGTGAGGTGTCTATTCCACGGCTCCTCGCCTGAATATCAATTAACCATGTTCTATGGAGGACTCAACATCGACTCCAAGGCAAAATCAGATATGTTAGGAGTTGGAAGTTTTGTGTTGTTAGATCCTGAAACCGCTAATACTATTACGGAAAGAGTTCTTGTCAACGAGAGAAGCTGGTCGTTAGAAACCAAAAAATAATAAGATACCTTAGAAGCTATGAGGATCAAATAATTAAACCAACAACTCAAATAATTACAAGAGCAAGCACGTTTGGAGAGTAGACCAGTAGCTCAGTTAAATCTAGTACATACCGTACCTTCATGTCCTGGTTGTGAAGCAAGAAATCATTCGTGGGAGAATTGTCCGAACAATCCAGCTTCGATTTCCTTTGTATCTCATCAAAGAAACAATTACTCGAATGGTTATTATCATCCTCAAGGAAGTCACGCTAACTATTATTCCCCATAAAGTCAGAATTGAGGTGAAAATCGAGGTAACTATTATCAAACTCAACCTCAACATTATTATCAACCACAACCTATCTATCAACAAGAGCCGAATTTTATGAAGAATATTATAAACAACTACATTTATATTCAACGCAACAAGCTGTGCAAGAACAACCTTTGAGTTTGGATACAAGGATAGTAGAACTTATGGGAATATTAGAAGATAACCTGAAGATAAGCCAGCAAATATTTCAAACACACGCAAAGGTCATTAAAAATCTCGAGAATACCATATCACAAATGGCGCGTGTAATAAAAAATAGGACAAAAGGGCAACTTCCAAGTGATACTATTGCTCATGAAGACGATGCTTGTCATGCAGGTGAATTAAGAAGTGGAAAATAATTACCTCTGCTTAGAGAAGAAGAAACTAAACCAACCCCTATTCCTAAAGTGATTGAAAAACAGTTGAAGATATAGTCGAAGAGGTAATTGAACCAAAGAGTGTCCCAGAGAAGACACCAGGAAAAGAAGAAGAGCTCAGTGGTAAACAATACACTTCTTCCTCCACCATTCCTATCACGTGTCAAAAACAAGAACAACGCAAAATAATTCAAGAAGTTCGTTGACATGGTGAGCAAGTTAGATATTAACATCTCGTTTGTAGAAGATCTGCAGAGAATGACGAAATATCTTAAATTCATGAAGGACATTCTATCTAACAAACTAAGTTTAGAAACTGGTGAGATGATTGGATTGCCTAGGGAATGTAGTGATATATGTCAAGGAAAGTTACCATCAAAGCTACAAGATCCAGAAAGTATTACGATTCCCATTTCCATTGGTAAGAGATGGACCGGGAAAGCATTATGCGATTTAGGTGAGAGTATCAATCTCATGCCGAAGTACCTGCTAGAGAAGCTCAACATAGGAGAGGTAGTACCTACTTCAGTAGTATTACAAGTGGCTGATCGATCCGTCTCCCAATCAGTAGGTAAAATTGAAGATGTTTTAGTTAAAGCTGGTAGTTTTATATTTCCTTGTGTTTTATTATTCTTGACTACGACGCAGATAAGAATGACCCCATCATCTTGAGTAGACCATTATTAGCCACGGGGCGTACACTAATAGATGTTGAGAATGGTGAATTGAGCATGAGAGTCCAAGATGAACATGTACGATTCAATGTGTTCAAGGCTATGAAATATCCAGATCCAAAAGATGAATGCTTGAAAATAGATGTCATAAGCAAAATGACACAAGAAGTTTTTAATGAATCCAACTTTGATGACACTTCAACAGCAGCCTTTGCACTTGAATCTCCAGAAATATATGATGGCATAGCTGACAAAGTTGCAGCATTAGACTTAGTCGATGGTAGGACAAGAGCAATTTGAGAACAAATTCGAAAATCAGGAGACATTGAACCAATGAAGAAACCATCTATCATCTTTCCACTTATTCTTGAAGAAAAACCGCCTCCCGACCATATGCGTTATGCGTATTTAGGTATGAATAACACTTTTCCTATTATTATTTCTGCTAACCTTTTAGGTCTTCAAGAAGATAAGCTACAACGTATACTTTGCACTAACAAAGAAGCAATTGGTTGCACTATTTCTGATATAAAGGGAATTAATCCTACTATTTACAAACATAAGTTTATTCTTGAGAAGGAAGGAGGGCGGTCTATAGAGGGGCAAAGAAGACTAATTCCAGCAATGAAGGAGGTGGTAAGGAAAGAGGTAATCATGTTATTAGATGCGGGTATTATCTTTCCTATTTCAAACAGTGATTGGGTTAGTCCAGTGAAATTTTTTCCAAATAAAGGAGGTATAACTACCATCCTTAATGATCAAAACAAAGCCATTCCATCAAGAACAGTTGTGGGGTGGAGAGTATGCATGGATTACCGCAAGCTCAACAAGGCTACAAATAAAGATCACTTCCCTCTACCGTTCATTGATCAAATACTAGACAAACTTGCAGGAAGAGAATATTACTATTTTCTTGATAGATATTCAAGCTATAATCAGATTTGTGTAGATACTACCGATCAACACAAAACAACTTTTACTTGTCCGTTTGGCACCTTTGCCTATAGAAGGATTCCATTTGGTTTATGCAATGCACCTGCTACATTCCAGAGGTGTATGATGGCTATATATATTGGGATATGATTGATAAATACTTAGAACTTTTTATGGATGATTTTTTGGTTTTTGGAGATAGTTTTGATGAGTGCCTTAATAATCTTGGAAATGTACTTCTACGATGTAAAGAAACTGATCTTGTTCTTAATTGGAAAAAAATGTCACTTTATGGTTCGAGAAGGGAGTGTTGGGACATAAATTTTCGAGTGCAGGAATGGAGGTTGATCGTGCAAAAATTGAAGCTATAAAAACCTTACCACCTCCGATTTCTGTTAAAGGAGTCAGAAGTTTCTTGGGTCACGCAGGATTTTATCGAAGATTTATTAAAGATTTCTCCAATATTTTCAAACCGCTTTGTTCTTTACTTGAAAAGGATATTCTTTTCAATTTTACCGACGAATGTCTTAAGGCGTTTTTTATGATTAAAGAGAAACTCATCTCCACACTGATTGTCATACCTCTAGATTGGAACGATCCGTTTGAACTTATGTGCAATTCAAGTGATCACGCAATGGGTGTTGTGTTAGGCCATAGAAAAGAGTAGATCTTCCATACAATGTACTATGCAAGTAAGACCTTTAACTCTTCCCAATTAAATAATATAGTGACAGAGAAAGAGTTATTATGCTTTCAATAATTTTTGTTCCTATCTGCTTGGAATGAAAACTATTGTATAAACAGATCATTTAACAATAAAGTACATAATGGAAATGAAGGATGCTAAGACGGGTCTTATTAGTTGGTTACTATTGCTACAAGAGTTTGACATAGATATTAGAGACCGAAAAGTATGCGAGAATCAAGTAGCTGATCATATATCCAGGCTCGAAGCATCTGAGGCCAACAAAGAACCAGAATTGGTCAAAGAGGTATTCCCTGATGAACAACTGCTAAAGATTAAAGATGTGTTTGTGCCTTGGTATGCAAATATAGTTAATATCATTGTGAGTGGTGCATTCCCTATGGATTTTAATCCACAACAAAGACAGAGGTTAAGTTACAGAGCCAGACAATTCTTTTGGGATGAGCCCTACCTCTTCAAAGTTTGCAGTGACCAAGTTATCAGAAGATGTGTCCATGAGGACGAAACCAGAAAAATCATGCAAGTTGTCATGGTTCACCATATGGTGGCCACTTCAAAGCCGATATAACTGCAACTGAAATTCTTCAATCCGGTCTCTATTGTCCTACCGTGCACAAATTTTTTCATTAATTCATCCAGAGTTGTCAAAGATGCCACTTCACTGGTAATATATCAAAGAGAGACGAGACGCCACTTAACAGATTCTTAGAAGTAGAAATCTTTGATGTATGGGGAATAGATTTCATGGGACCTTTCATATCCTCCCATGGTAATCTTTTATAATTTGCTAGCAGTAGATTATGTGTCCAAATGGGTAGAAACAGTGGCAACACCGAAGAACGATGCCAAAATAGTCATCTCATTCCTTAAATTAAATATCTTATCAAGACATGGTACGCCATGTGTTCTCATCAGTGATAAAGGTACCCACTTTATCAATTTTTAATTGAAAGTTGCCCTTCATAAGTTGGGGTGAGACATCGCACGTCAACCAACTATCATCCCCAAACTAACGGTTAAGCTGAGGTCTCTAACCGAGAGATCAAGTCTATTTTAGAGAAGACCGTAAACAAAACAAGGAAGGAATGGTCATTAAAATTAGATGATGCTCTATGGGCTTACAAAACAAGATTCAAAACACCAGTTGGGGCATCTCCCTATCGCCTTGGTAGCGCTTGATAACCCTATTTGAACTACCTCGTGATGTGCCGTAGCCCCCTTAGTCGCTCTCAAGGTCTAAGGTATGTGAATTTAGAATCCTGACTACATATCTAAGAGCTATTATCTCCCTTATGAACTAGAAAGAAATAGAAGGATTAGTGCATACTAGCAAAACCTAAGCTATACTTCTCTCATCTTATTTATCTTATTAGGACTCTAAAGATGATGCTAAAACTGCACATACGTCCACTAATTAATTAACTGTAGAAAAAAGGTCGAGAATTATGGAGATATTTTAATATGAGCAGATAGATCTCTTAAATGTGGTAATTTCCATATAAACAACGTCAAAATTTAGATAAGTATGTAAGGAGATATGACGAAGCATAATCTGTTTAGATTTATCCCTTTCTACAAGTTAGGAATACGAATTTCGGTGAGATCTGAACTCCTTAACTTGGGGATTACTCATAATTTCGACCAAGGGCCTATATATACTCATTCCTACCATAGAGAACTCATCCTTGGTCAGCATTTAAACCAAGAGGAAGCCTACATTAAGAGAAGAGAAGATCAGAGGGAGTTAGACAACAAATTATGCCATCCCAATCCTTCAAATTTGTAATTGTTTTCTTTTCTTTCTCTGGTATGAACTAATTCTAATTTAACTTGAGATTTAGCACATGGGTATGAACCATAGACTTTTTTTATATATATTTTAATTTGTGATGTTAGTATTTAATTGAAATTAGTGTTTTAGTCTCTGCTTTTATGTGTTTTGTTTTATTGCCTGTAGTTCTTGCGGTTGCAAACGTATAGGATTACCTTAATATTAGTTAGATGGATACCCGAAAGGGGTGTCTAATTATTGAAACACCACATAAAAGTCTAGTGTGCGGTAGTGATCCAGAAGGGCTTGCCTAACTAGATTGTTATTAGGGTTTGAGATTTAATCACCGATTATTGCGTAGGATCCCCTTACCCAAGTCCCCTGGTAATTGTTAGGTTGACCACCTAAGTCCACCTGGAAAGGGGTTAGGAGGAATATGGAATCCTGGATATTGCATATCACACAATTCCCTCTTACATGATTAGAATAAACAAGGTTAGTGGGGATTACTTGCTAGATCCCGAGCTAAACTCTCATACTATCTGTTTCTTGTTTATTTTCCTGTCTTTACCATATTTAGTTAATTGTTTAGATTCTTAAAATACCAAACAAATATTTCCTAGTCTGTTATTTTCAGTGTATGATTCTTCTAGCTTTCTTACTTGCACTTTATATTGCATAAGTTCTTCCTAACTTTTGTAGTCTCTGAGGAACAAAACTTACTTATCATTAAAACTTGCGTACAACCTGTGATTCTTGCAGTGAGTATCGTGTTTAGGTTAAGGTGATTATTTGCATCTTATTTATCCTTATTTTATCACAGCCTAACCGACACCATTACTCTATGCACTTTTGGTCAAGACTAAACCAAATTAAAGATCAACGTCAAACTACAAAGACGACAAATTACATACAAGAAAAGGTTGGCTAACAAATAATTACAAGTATTTGAGAGATTACGATAAATAACCAAATACTCAATTCTAAAATATATCTATTTTGTCTTTTATTTCTCTAAGACTCTTCTTGGACTTGGATTCTTCTATTTCTAGCCGACTTTTACGATAAAATCCCCCATCTTCTAAATAGTTATTTTTGTCTGGAAGGGGTTTTGATTGAATTTAGATTCCAATCTGGTATGTGTGGGTCATTCTTGAGTTTTTAAATTTTTGCTTGAACAATATTCTTCATTTGAAAACTTCTAAAAGTAGTACCTTCTGAAAATAACGACAATATCACATTTTACACATAGTTTTTCTCAATGGGCTGGAGTTCGGCTTATACTTGAAAATAGTGTAATAATTCCAAAAAGCGCGCAAAACTGATATAAAGTGTTCTAAATAGTAGGCATTTCTACCATATTATCTAGACACATCACCCTTTCATTATAACTCTAATGACGTGAGCGTCAGAGTACTCTCAAAAGCCCTTTTTCTAAGTTTGCTAATGCTCCTATGTGTTTTTACTAGATCACTAGAATACGTACAAATGAGTAGTTTTCAAAATTAAGATGTTACCCTGAGTGCATTTTTGGAAGAATTATTTTCTCGCATTATAAGGTGCCAAGTGATTGCATGCGGAGTTGTAAGTGAATAAAGATATTCTAAACAGTTTTAGCGAGAAAGTCATTTAATGTCGCTAGTTTATTACGATCTATTTTATATTTGTGAGCAATACTAAATATACATTTGTATTTAATATCATATATTATTAAGCAGGGATGGATTTGGGGGAGGGCTGGGGTGGACTGCAGCCCACCCCAGGCCAATGAAAAAAAATACTAAAATTTAGCCTGTTTCCTTTTTTAATAGGTAAAAATATAAATAAAAAAATTACAAAATCCTCAATTGAAACATTAGTATGAAATTGGAGTATTGAGCAAACACCGTTGAAAATAAAGACAAGTATTAGAATATCTAATTTCTTAAATTCTTGGTGGTTAGTTTTTAATTTTTTTTCATAATTCTTTTTTTGTTAATTATATTATTATCCTTTATTAATATTTTCTTAAATATTACATAATTTGAATTTGTGAATGGATTAGTGTTACTATTAGTAACAAAGTTGTTGCATTTTTATTTGTATTTGATGTTACTATGTAATTGTAAGGATAAATTTCTTAGTTCAGTGCAACAAAACATGATTAAAAGACTTGTACAGAAGAGAAAACGTTTTATACTCCTCCTTGAAACTCGTAAAAATGTTTGTGAGTCGAGACTAATTTATTACTTTTGAAACTTGACTTACAGATATTAAATTTTTGGATTGCTTGAAGTTGAAAAAATATGTATTATACTCGATTAGCTAGCCTTATCCCTTGACTTGTTTATTTGTTATTGTCTTTTATCTAATTTCCGTAATGACAATCATTTTCTTCTATCATATTCTTTTTATGCATGAATTTATATATACCTTACTCAAATATTTTTTGTCAAATGATAATTAGTCACAGGGTTAGATGCTGCATAGATCGTTGGTCAGAAGCTAGTAACTTTATCTTAACTGATTATTAAATATGTAAATAGATTTTTTTTAATCAATAGATTAATGCCTTATAAGTAAGTCTGGTTTTTTTTGTCACAAGCACGAGTTTGTTTATGATCGGAAATAATTTTTTAAAATAAATAAGCAAGTATTACATCAAGGTGAATATTATTTGTTTTACGTTGTGCGAAAAAAGAAATTATAGGTGTTTTTAACGATTTTATTAGATATTTATGGATGTAGTTTTTTTTTAACAATAATAGATTTCTTCGACTTCGTAACTAACCCATCGTTTATTTCTTACAACTTAAACTTCCTTCATAAACATCTCTATACTACATTCATACTACATATGCTATCCATTAAGTACCTTTCATTTAGTTTATTTTTAGAAAAACATGGTGTTTGTGAACAATTTCAACTTGATTCGAAAAAATTTGTTATATAATAAATAAGTCAAGGTTGTACATAGAATTAAAATCCGACTTAGATTCGAACTTATCTAAAAAATAAATAAAATTAAAGATCTAATACTCGTTCATGTTATGTATCATTCTTTTTCGCTTTAACTTTCTATCACCTCATATATGTTTATTTTTTTTTTGGACGCTTAATACATTTCTACATAATCCTATCTCGATTTCTATTATCCAATTCCTAGTCGAGAGAATAGCGAAGTAAGTCGATCAGAAGTAGTCCTTTCTTCCTTTTGTGCCCTGTGTCTGGCTTGTTTAGCTAAGTTATCTGCGCGGCTATTGAATTGGCGTGGTATATGTTTGAAGACAACTGGAGCTACTCTTGTTGCCAGCCTGTTAATTTGCCTAATCCATGGTCGCAGCTTCCAACTTGCAGCCGACACCTGCTGTATACCCTGAACTAAGTCAAGGTTATCCGAGAAGATAGTAATCCCCTCGTGTTTGTCTTGTATTGCCCGATTCAGCGCTACTATCACTGCTTGCGCTTCTCCCTCTGCACTTGTATTACACATAGTAACTGAAGAGTAATCCGTTCTTTGACCCGTATCCTTGACTATTTGTACAACCCCGATTCCAGTTGGTAGGTGCGGTCGCTCGAACGATGTATCACAAGTATATGCTACATTTGATTGGAAGTCTAAGTCACTCGCTATTATATTCCGCGTATCCCTCGTGACACTCGTTGATGTCTGTCTCACCGCCCAATCGCAGCCAAAGCGTTCAACCATTGCTTGTTTGCCGATCTAATGATGTCATCAGTGTCGATTATATACTTATCATACCGACTTTTCATTTTTGCCTTCCACAAATTCCAGACCAATGTTAGCACGTAAGATATAACTATTTCTCTTCTCCATCCTCCTTGGACAAACGTGTCAATAATTGCTAAAATCCACTCTCCCAAGTCTTCAACCTCTTGTTTCATATTGATCTGTAAAGCCGAGCCTGCCCAAACGAGCTTAGCAAGATCACAAGTGAGTAACAAGTGTTCAACTGTTTTCTGTTCCATTTCGCACCATTGGCATTCCGCTTCCACCTCGCAATGACGTGTAACCAAATTTTTCGCGGTTGGTATAGCGTTATTGCAAGCCTTCCAAACAAAGATCCTGACCTTCGTAGGTAGATTAGAGTGCCAAACTGTGATCCATAGCTTACTTTCCTTTTGTACCACGTTGGATTGTCCTGGTGCCTCCGTGATCCTTGCCTCTGTAATTATCTTATATCCAGACTTTGTTATATATTCGCCACTGTTTGTGTACGGCCATATCCATTTATCAGGAGTGTCTGTCAAGAAAACCTTTTCCCTTAAGATAATCGGGATAACCGGAGCCGGAAATAACTCATCCAAACTATATGTCTATGACAATAAACAAAAGAGAAAAAAATAATAATTAAAAAAAGAAAACAATTTTTTTTTTGTCATTACATGAAAAAAAAACTAACGGGTTACAAATCTATCCATCCAACTAAACAAATCAATCATACTCATAGGCTGGCTTGAAGAAATGTCAACTCCCCTCCTTGCAAGCTTAGCTGCTTTATCCGCAAGACAGACAAAACCCCTTCTACAATGTATAATTTTCCAAGATGGAAAACGCTTTAACCAATTGAGGGTTTCACTAACCATTGGTCTAATTCTCCAATTAGCAGCTCCTCCGTTGTTGATTCCTTGAATAACCTCAAGGTTATCGGAGTAAAAGAAACAACTCCGGTACTTGAGATCCGCAGAGGACCTCATGGCCTGAAGAATGGTCCGTGCTTCTCCTTCTGTACTTGAGTTAACTCTCGCTCTTTTAATCACTTTGTGCTTTACTAATATTTAAAATTTCTACATAAAAAATAGTGAAGAAAAAAGGGGTATTTTAATACATGGTAGAGCCACTTTAGATTCGGAGACATTTTGACTCCTATGAGATTCGATCCCAAGACCTCTTAATCCTTGCGGAGTAGCCTAACCACCAGACCAACTATCGAAAAAACGGTTTTAAATAAAATATATTATTGCTCAATCTTGATTTTTTTTTTGTTCCCTCAATCTTGATTAGGTTACCCCCTAATTGACGTATTACTATATTAGTATCTATCGTTTTAACATAGCATCATCCTTCATGTCAACAACGCTATCGTCTCACCAACAATAACCAATATAAAACCAACCAAACCTCTCATCCTTCGATGGAAAATTCTCTCTAAAACCCAAAATATCAGATCTAAACACCTAAAAAGGAAATGAAGATTCTTTCTGAGATCTTTACAATAACTTTTTTACTACTCTCAATCTTTTCTTCATTATCATCCGCCAATTTTTTCCCTAATATTTCATCAATTCCTCGTTCGTTAATCCCCATACAAACTTCATGGGATGGTTTCATGAAGCTGCTAGATTGTCAAAGTGGCCAAAAAGTCGTTGGATTATCAAAACTGAAGCTATATTTCCAACAATTTGGGTATTGTAATTATTCTGGATCCAATATCACAGATGATTTCGATACCTATTTCGAATCAGCTATCAAAACATATCAGCTCAACTTCAATCTCAACACTACCGGTAAGCTCGACAAACAGACATTAGCTCATATTATACTGCCACGATGTGGTAACGCCGATGTAATCAACGGCTCAAGTACAATGAATTCTGGTAAAGTAATGAACAATGATTCGTATCATGTTCATACAGTAGCACATTATTCGTTTTTTCCAGGTAGGCCACGGTGGCCAGCTAACAGAGCTGACTTAACGTACGCGTTTCTTCCAACGAATCAGTTGACGGATAATGTCAAGAGTGTGTTTGCACGCGCATTTGATAGGTGGTCTGAAGTGACGACGTTGACTTTTACCGAAACGTCGTCATTCGGTTCAGCTGATATGAAGATTGGTTTTTTCAGTGGGGACCACGGAGATGGTGAGCCGTTCGATGGTGTTTTGGGTACTTTAGCTCACGCGTTCTCTCCTCCTTCCGGGAGATTTCATTTAGATGGTGATGAAAATTGGGTCATTGACGGGAATTTCTTTAATGCTCCGTCTTCGATTATCTCAGCCGTTGATCTTGAATCTGTGGCCGTTCATGAAATTGGACATTTATTGGGCTTGGGCCATTCATCGGTTGAAGAGTCCATTATGTACCCAACTATTTCCTCTATGTCGAGAAGAGTTGAGTTAGCACAAGATGATATCTTGGGTATCCAAGAATTATACGGGTCCAACCCGTCTTATAATGGTTCATTACCGACACTCACCCCATCTCCATATGGGGACGCTAGTGGGTCCCACGAATTATTTGGTGGACGTTTATGTCATTGGTTCATATTAGTTCTTGCCATTGTTAGCGTTATTCTTTTGTAAACAATGTATTTGAGCACATGTGAAGAATATTGTAGACATAGGCACGTATTATTTTTGTTTTTGTATGATTGGTTTGTTGTTCATAAGTCATATATTTTTTTTTTAGATGTATGGGTGTCCGGGCCAGCTTACGCGTACCACGACTATTCCCATAGGAAATATACACGCCTCCTCATGTATACTCCCATTTAATCAGAACAGGTTACCCTTGCATCTCTTGCTTACCCCCTTTAAAGGTTCAAGAAATAACAAGGTTGAGGGGATTCGAACCCTGTATCTCCTAGAAGTCATATTTTTTTTTCTTCTCATAAGTCGTATAGAAATATAGATTTATATTTTTTTTTTGACAAAAATATAGATTTATATTTTTTTGACAAAAATATAGATTTATATAACGTTGCGTTAGCTTGACCTTATTTCTTTTTGAAAGGTAAAGAGTTTGAACCCTGAATACACCGTCGCTCTTCAATATATTAAAATATAAGAATTAATGTTTAAGAAACATTTTAAATTAATATTAATTTTCTTTTATCTTAACCATTTATTTTTTCTATAAAAAGTATCATACATTTTGTTAAAAAGACTAGTTTGAGTTATGGGAAGCTTTCCATAACTCAAATTATGAGTTATGGGAAGTTTCTCAGAACTCCGATTTTGAGTTTTAAAAAACTTCTCATAACTCATTGTTCATTAAAAAAGACAGTACCTTTTATGTGATAATAGGTAAGATTACATGGGTTTATTAAGCATTAACCTTTAAAATAAAGAGTAATGTTATATACCATCCAAAATTATATACCCAATTACCACTCATGACGTGACCTGAATTGGTGACAATAAATCGATAATCAAATTAAGAAAATAAATAGATTAACAATTTATAGCCAACCCATTCACGCTACGTCATGGGTGGTATACTTGGATAGTATGATTTTAGGTGGTATACATCATTACTCTAAAATAAAATATACATATAAATTTGTGGTTACAAATCACTTTATTTTTGTTAAATTGATCCTGAATTGTTAAGATTTTGATTGAAATAGAATTTTGATCATTTTGTTTTCTAAAAGACAACAATATTATAAGATAAAGAAATAAGTATGTATAAGTTCAACCAATTACTAGGACTTTCCAGAGATTCGATCAAATCAAGATCAAGAGTCGATGACTATTTTTTGGGCATGAGATTGCATCTAAAACATCTAGATATGATATCGACCACATTCTTATACCTAGAAACATACTAAATATATGGTATTTACCATCAACCCGATCTCTAATCTCTCGCATAAGAGGTTGATCACTCCAACTAGATTCATATGTATTTTTTAGGCATTGGGTGACTCCGAGGCAATCAGTATGAGTAGTTAACATCCCATCCGTGAGGGAGTCAACAGTTTTGCACGCCAAAAGAATTGTTGTCACCTTTTCTTCAATAACCGGACTATACAAAAGTGTGTCACCTTTGCATAAAAATAGTGTGTTAGACTTGCATTTGCCATCGATGGCAAAACCTGTAATCTCATGATCATCTACAAAATAGGCATCACAAAAGATGTTAAGGTTTGGGGGTTGGTCTCCCACAACTAAGTTTACGACCGAGGAATTGGAACGTCCCTCATTTTTCGGTTTCACAACCCTAGCCTCATTCCAATTGCTCCAAAGAAATCCTTCATAAGGTTATCCCTCAGCAAGATTACCGCTTTTGTGTTTCATTTATATATTTCCAAAGAAGGTCTTCAATATAGCAATCCAGATGTTCCTAATAGTGATAAAAACAAAACTCGTAGAAGTTTCCCGGCTCAAACCATCTTTAGTACCTTTGTAATCCCATACCTTAACACAATTGTGGTAGGCGAAGAAAATATGTTCCACTATTTCAACATGATAGTTGTAGAAATTTCATCTTTGTTCAACAAAACATTTTCTTTTGTGGAATGTTGCCCAACACGGGATATCATCATTGCAATAGTTCCAGATGAAAGCTCTAATATTTATGGGGGTGTTCACATGCCAAACCGTAATCCAGATCTTAGGATCCTAATGGTAATCGAGGTGGAAGCTTTTTCTAGCAAGGAGAGAAGTAATAACATGTTATTTTGTTTTCGTGGTGCAGTTTCCTTTGCTAGAGTGAGGCTAAATGATATTTCATCTTCCACATGTACATGTAATGGGGTACGACTAAAATGCTCAACCGCCATAGGGTGAAAATAATTATCTATGAATACATTTTAATATAAATTTGAATATCCAAAACAAACATCCCTACCCAAAACTTTTGAGAATAATTTAACAAAATCCCTTCTAAAGTTCTTGGTAACGAGACTTTATTTATAACTTAATATGAAAATTCTGGTTAGGTTCTAAACATGTAACATTACATTTTTTATGACTGATAAACTTCTTGGTGGAAAATTATACTTGTTTTGTTTTATATTTTCTTGTAAACTCGTTTGTTTTATTTATATAATTTGTCATAAATAGAACTCTAACACTGCTGACACTAGATTTTAGGAGGGCACCTCTAGGAGGATGTCAGTAGTAGGGATATGGTTGTCAAAGCTAGATCAGGCCTTGAATATTTTTCCATCTCTAGGTTGCCGAGGCTACGTCGGTCTTTCGGATAATTATGTTTGCCGAGGCTACGTCGGTCTTTTAAGTAACCTTGTTTTTTGAGGATACGCCGGTCTTTCGGATAACCCTGTTTGACGTGGCTACACCGATCTTTCGGATAACCTTGTTTGTCAAGGCTAGGCGGTCTTTCAGATAATCTTGTCTTCTGAGGCTACGATGGTATTTGTAAATAACTCTGTTTGCAGAATTTGCGCCGGTCTTTCAGATATCTATGTTTGTCAAGAGTACGTCGGTATTTCGATTAACTCTATTTGTTGAGGCTACATCGGTCTTTCAGGTAACTTTGTTTACAGAGGCTACATAAGTGTTTTGGATAACTCCGTTTGTCGAGGCTACACCGGCCTATCATATATCTAGTTTTGCCGAGGCTACGTCGGTCTCTCGGATAACTCTATTTGCCGAGGCATACGTCAGTCTTTAGGCTAACTTTATTTGCCGAGACTACATTAGTATTTTGGATAACTCTGTTTACCGAGACTACGTCGATCTGGTGAGAATTGGCGACGTTTCATTGTTTCTTTTAGACACGGCTTGTATAATCCTTTTTGCATCTTGGGATTCGTAACGTATTCTTGTTATATATATATATATATATATATATATATATATATATATATATATATATATATATATATATATATATGCGTATGTGTCTTGTCTTTTTGACCCATTATCATTTTATTTGTATGATTCTACTTTGACTATCTTCCCCACCATCTTCATTTTTCTATATAATGGGTTTTCGAGGGATTTCATTAGATGAAGTTTGGTCTTTGGGAAAGTTTTCTCGAGTGAAGAGTGGTTCCATGCTACCCAATTTTGAGGACACTCCTTTACCCAGTTGGTTGTTGGCCCCAATATTCCTTCCATGCTAGAGTCGGGTTTGAACTCGGTAAGCCTTTTTCTTGTTTCTTCTTCCTTGTTGCTTGATTCTTTTAACTTTCTTGAGCTCTTTTTTAGAAAAAATTGGTGACGGAATTTCTTGAGTTCAATGGTTATTTGCGAGAAGAAGAATTCAAACGTTCGCACGTGGAGAATCGTTTTCCTACAAGGAAGGTTGGACAACTTTCAGCTCGAGAAGCAAACTTGTCTTTTAGCTTGGGCCAATTAACCTCTACTCATGCAGCATGTGAGGCACAATTTTGGGATTCCTATAATACTTACACTAAAATGTGTGTCGAGGTAGATAATACTTGAGAAGAGCTTCATTTGTCTAAGATAGATATGTTGAATACTGAGAAAGATCGTCGGTTGGACCTCCTCGCGACGAATCAACAGAGCTTTAAGCCGAGATAAATCGTAATCGGTATGAGCTAGAGTGTAATTAAACTTAAATTATCTATGTGATAACTTTAAGGAAGATGTGTTGAGATTATTTGAGGATGGATTCTCTAGTGGTGTGAAGATCAGTTATAAGCGATGCTTGGATGAGATGAGATCTCTCTACCATCTTACAAGCCAGCTACGAGAAAGGAATGCCCTCATCTTCCCTCCTTGTTTAATCCTGGGCTTTCTCTTGAAATGTTTCTCGAACCAATAGAATTTTATTCTGATAGTGAGGTGCTATGCCCGATTATGTTCCTCTTGTTTATAATTGATATATTTTTCCATATGTATTTTTGGTAAAACCATATTTTCTTTTTGACGTGCCTTAGAGATAAATGGGTTTCTTGCTTTTTGATGCATATTATTATTTTGTCGTTCATGTCCGACCTTTACTTTAATTCTAAAGGCATCCTTCATACATATTTCTTTTCAATTAGTTCTCGACGTCTGCAAATGATATCGAATATCACGCCTAGGGTATGACAGTTGCGGCAATCAAAAGGATAACTTTACTAAGTTACCCTTGTGCCCAAGTCATCTGAGTTTTCCACTCAGCTGTTTTCCTGCCTATTTCTTAGGTTGCAACACACGTTTACTTATGTGTCGCCTTCTTGCTCGACCTTCTTTGCAATGATTATTATTCGCTAAAATTTGAATCTCTCTTCCCATCTGTATATATATGCATCCTCTTTTCCCTTTTCATTTTTTCACAGTCATTCTTCCTTCTTTTTACCCTCGGCCTTCCTTCAGTTTCTTGACCCCTTGAGTTATCGCTCCAATCCTTCACTTCAACGATTCGTTTTTACTCTCTAATCTTTATGTCTAGTCACAACGTGAGCTCTGAATTTCAAGAGACTCGATCTGAGGATATTTTTACCCTTTTTCCCACCGAGGGGAAACCATTAACCACTATGTCCGACCTACACTCTTTTCCCTCGGGAATTTCATCTTCTATTGTAAGTGGATCTTCACCATCCTCTTCGTATTCAATATTATTATATAATGAGGATAATGTGGAGACATATCTGATTCATAATATGGAGTTGCTGGTTGTTTCCCATAGCGTCGTACCCGAGAATCCAATTAGTAGCTCAAACAAAGCTCAAAGGTTTGACGTATACAACCCTAATCCTATTCAAAGCATCTAATTTCTAGGTCCCACAAAAAATTCTTCCTTTTGACGCGGAGAAACACAAGTGTACGCTTTCTCTTGAAAAAAATTCTTGAGGTGATTAGGCAGGGTGACATTAATGACATAGTTGAGATTTGACATCCTTCTCTAAGGAGCACGCTTACCGACCTATGCAGGGAAAATTACTATTTTTCCTAGATCCTTGGAGCTCAACCTTAAGTTTCCCTGTTATCGTTGACTTGCTGAACCAATATGGCATATGTCCCATCCAACTTCTCCCCAATGCCTGAGTTATAATGATAAGATTTTATGTTGGGTGTCTTAATGTTTTGAATTTACTCCTTTCACCCTCTTAATCTGCTATCTGTATAAGCTAGTCAAGAGTTGCATGAGGAAAAATCAACTTTCTGCTCATCATAAGAATGTTTATTGGTTGACTTATAACTTCATCACTAGTAACAAAGGTTGGCACCACGACTTGGTTTGTATTAAGGTGGGTGAAGATGAAACATGGAATTTTTAGACAAATTGGGCAGAGAAGAAGAATCGTTGGGTTCATATATAAACCCTCTTTTTATCCCCTCATCCTCCTGCCGTTAAGCTCTTCCTTCTCCTCTTGTTTTAAGCGATCCTTCTTGGATAATTTGATGGATAATGATATGGGGGCTGCTATGAGGCTTATATAAGATTTGAAAAACAGATAAGGCTTCCATGGGATCACTAATTAGGTTAGAATAGCCCAAACCCATTTTTACTTAACTGATTTCAAATTCGAGCCACGACAGTGGTTATTAGCATAACCTTTTCATCTTAACTCCGAATTGACTTCCATCACTTCTCCCACGACAATGATTTCAAGCTCTTTCTTAATAAAAAGGAATTAGGTCCAAATCTCTCACCAATATGTCGTAGTGACTGAAACAATAAGGCGCAAAGATTACCCTGGCAAACGCTCCAACTTCCCAAAGTGAATCTAAGCTTATTTCATGTTTGGCTTGGGGTTTGTCTTGACTTTTTGACATATTCTTATCATCTTGGAACCTTTATTATATTGAACATGTGCCTAAAAGCTACACACTTAACACAATTGAGTATTCTGGAACTTGGATTATTGGAAGCGTCTTTCTCTGCTACTCTGGCAGAGGCCTCCAATGACCAGTAAGTATGTTAATAATTGGTCCAGGTACTGCAAAACAATTGGAGGAGGATGAATATCCTCAACTATTGTTGGTATATACTAATACAAGTATATATGGAAAGTGCTTGTTTTTTGCAATAAATATCAAAACCCATAACTTTAACAATTTATTTTTTAAACCATATCCTATCTGTTTTATCCATCGGTTACGTTTTTTAAAACCATATCTATACCACTCAATTTTGTTTTGAATGGTTTTGTGGTTTTTATCCATAAATAAACAAAGAATCTATAAATATATTAAAAATAAGACGACACATATAAGAAAAATATCCAAACCATACTACAAAATTGTGTTTATCTTTGATTAAATTGGTTATTAGTTATCTAGTTGTTTAAATGTATTTGGATTTTGGTTTTTGTATTTGAGTATAATTTTTACCTAGATTATTATAATATATGAAAATATATATATATATATATATATGATAATAAGCGTTTTTCGGTTATTCGATTTTATTTTTATCTAAACCTATAACCTAACGGTTTTAACCATCAATTACACTTTTTAAAACTATAACCTAATGGTTTTAACCATATTTATATTATCGATTATTAATCGGTTCAGTTTCCATCGGTTTCGGTTGTTAATCGTTACCATGGCCATCCCTAAATATAAGGTTTCACACCCTTAGCAGGGATAGGCATAGTCAGGATGTACGCTTCTACGCCTTCCCTAGATGATGTAATGGGATTTTACAGATCAACTACTTTGGGCACTATCGGTATGGTCGGCTCGTGCAATTCATCTTTATTTGACTGGTTATTGATATGAAATTTTCTACTTCCCCCTCTCTGTTAGTCGAGGAGTTATCATCTCGAAGGTAGATCTTTCTCTCATTATTTGAGTGTTATTCTCCATCTTCATATCAATTTGCATCAAAATACTCTTCGCGGATCGTGTTAAAACCATGTGGAATCTCAATGAATCCAAAGTCCTTCCAACAGATGGTGCTAGATGATAGAGCACAAAAAGTCATGCTCATCATCATACTCATCCGAAATACGTAGTCCAAGGAAAAAAACGACAAGGGTTTTGTATAATATATATAAAAGAATATGAAAGACCGGAGTAGGTAAACTGAACGGTAAGTAGTGGTAATAACCACATACCTTACTATCTATCACTATCGAGGATATTTATCTTCACTTGCCTTAGGATCCGACCATGATCTAGCTTGAAAACTCTTGCATGAGAACTGCTTGCTAATCTGAGCCTTCCTGAAACTAGACACTAAATTAGGACCATAGGGAGGTGCTCTCCGATGGCTATCTGATGTCTCCTCTTTTGTTCTAATTATATGCCCTTAGGAGACATCATTTTAGGTGATTAATTGAATTATTTGATTTTCTTTTAAGCTTATTTGATTATATTGTGTTTCCTTCCCTTGGAATTTAGTTTATTTCACTTTTAAAGCTTTTGCACGTTGAATGGTTTGTTTTAGTGCAAAGTTTGTAGGTTCATGGATTATATGGAACACCAAGACAAGGAAAGGAATCGAGAATTAAAGTCATAGATCGATTGTAAAAGTCAAAGGCGAGAAAAGTTGATTCAAAGAATTTATTAGATGGGAATGGAATCTGGAATGTTGTTACAATCTCTGTTTTTTAGTACCTTAGCCACTTATTCAGCCTTGGAGCATACATTAAGAACTATATATCTTGAAGTCATGAATATTATCCAAGTTGAAGTAAGTGATTTCGAGTCCGAATGCAAAAGTTACATCTGTTTTACTAACAACTGTACATCAGTTACGAGATTTCATATTTGGGCTTGGGCTTTTTATAATTTAACCTAATCCTCTTAAATAAAAGCCTAGTCCGAATCTATCCACTATAAATAGGCCTTTAGACCTCATTATTCAGTACCTCTCATATTTTCTTCAAATTAATTCATCCTTAGAGAGAGCGTCAAGAGGCGGAAGCAAGAGCAAGAGCTGGATAATCCATATTCTTCCAACAATAGTTCTTTTCATCCCTTCAATTAGGTTTCATATTTTATTTCTGTAATTTAGGATAATGTCTTTTATTTATTTAATATTAGTTTTTCTTTCGAACATGAGCTAAATTATTAAGTATTGAGAATCGCAAATAATGGGTTGAAGCCCTAATTAATCAATTTTTGTTTTTAAATTTGAAATTTTACGATTTAATCCGAGTTGGGTATTTATTATTGGATATTATTTTATGCGTTTATTATTTCTTTTCTGATCAATTAGAAATAAGTTTTAGTAATTAGGCTATTCACTTTAGTGGCGAAGTGATCACCTTGACGGGGACGTGTTGTATTCGTCAATGACCCTGACGGGCTTGACTAACCACATAGCCAAATGGGTAAGAGATTAAACCGTTTGAAAGTAGGTATAATCGCCCTGACGAGGTTTATACCGTAGGATAGCTCCTAAGTCCACCCTGACGGGGGTTAGGAGATTATAGAGTCCCGACTAATAATTACTGACAACTCTACCCTTAAACGAAACAGTAATTGCATTGACTTAGGTGAATTCCCTTGCGAGACTCAAGTACCATTCTCTTCTTGCGTCTAGCTTATTTATTTTCTTTCTTTTATTTCAGTTAATCTTTTAGTCTTTACTTTATTTTCTTGCGTCTAGTAGTTTATAAACAAAACCAAACAAACATCTTTTATGTTTTACTTTCTATATTAACAATTACTACTCCCTCCGTTTCATAATGTTTGTCCACTTACTAAAAATGTAGTTTCAAAATGTTTGTCCATTTAGAATATCAAGACACTTTTTACCTTTTTTTTCCACTATTACCCCCATTAAAAAATTAAAATTTATGTTTCCAATACACATTTAAAATATCAAGACACTTTATGAAGGGTATTTTTGTAATAGGGAGTGCATTAATTACATTTCTTAATTTGTGTGAAATGCAAAGTGGACAAACATTTTGAAACGGAGGGAGTACTATTTATCTATTGAACACTTGGGTTATACCAGTCCAATCTCTGAGAACGAATCCGACTTATCGGTTCATTACTTGGACAACCATACACTTGTGGTTTGAGAGTCCTTAATCTTTATCGCTATAACACACAAGGACCCACCACTCTCCGATGCTCAACATTAGCATTTTAACTATCGGGGATTACATTATCCCAATGAGCTATGGAGACTTAATCCGACTATATAATAACCATATAAATTTAGGTATAGAGAGAGAAGAGATTTTATAGGGCACTTAGAGTATGTCTATTATGTTGTGGAGAGGGGGTATGGTGTCGCCTAGGGTGTTAGAAAAATAAGATAAATATAAGCCAGAAAACAATGCACTTTCACCCTAGACAAGCACGGTACTGGAAGTATTACAGGACGTATGCAAGTTTTAATGATAAGCGAAGTTCCTTCTCAGGGACTTAGTGTGTTATATGAATGGTTAACAATAACGAGTAAGAAGCAATTAATTAAAAAACAGAAAATAAAAGGAATAAATTCGAGATTACTAATTAAACTAAGGGAAAATAAGACAATAAAATAAATACGAAGAAATATGAGATGAGAAGTATATCTTAGGTTTTTCTAGTATGCACTAATCCTTCTAATTCTTTCTATCAAATCTAGTTAATAAGGGAGATAATTAGCTCTTAGATACTTAGTCAGGATTCTAAATTCCCATACCTTAGACCTTGAGAGCGACTAAGGGGGCTACAGACACATCATGAGGCAGCCTAAACTTAGGGTTATCCTACGCCACTAGGTTCCTAAGCAATTCAATTCCAAACATGATGATAGTGGTTATATTATACCCTAATGACTATCTAGTTAGAATTAGTGTTGTCAAGACCAATATCGACACTAGACGTTATGTGGTGTTTCAATAATTAGACACCCAGTTAAGGTGAACATCTAACTACTATTAAGAAAGCCTAAAGTGATCAGTTCTACGACAGGCAATAATTCAAAACACATAAACAAATATATAGGTAAGAAGCTAATATCAGATTAAAACATATAATTCCCAAAGAAACTTAGATAGAAAGAAAATAGAATTCATAGATTATACATGATGCAAAACCCAAGCTATGGGAAAGTTAGTTCATACCTGAAGGAAATAATCTAAAGGAAATAATAAAAGACATCATCTTGCTCTCTACAATAATTCTGATGAATAAAACCCTAAGGACTAATTACTATGAGGCAAGGATGATTTACAAGTGATATAAGGGTGTATTTATAGGTGTTTAGAAGACCCAATTCATTTTCTTGAAGGAGAAGGTAAGTAGTTGACTCCTAGCCCAACTCAAATTCGTAACCCTAAAACATGAAATCAGACCCGTTTTTGTTTTGGTCCCAACAACTTTAATTCTTATCCGTTTGACGCATATGAGTAGTCGAAATTCATCGTCTCGGAAAGATATTTAAATTTTTTTCTTGACCGTTTCTCCAGATTCTACACCGATTTTGAGATATAAGCTGATTTGTGGTCGTGGGTGGTGAAATTCAGGATTATGACAGCTTTTCCTTTTCCATATTTTAGCTTTTCTTTCCTTATCTCCAATTTCCATGCTAATATCTTTCCATATCTCTTAGTCTTTGACTTGGAATCTAATTAATCACCATAATAATCTTTAAATCTTCATACTAAATAAATAATTAAACCCAATATGCTCTAAAAACAATAATTTACTAAATCATGACTCAAAATAGGAAAGTGTAGTATTTCTCAAGAAAAAGACTTCTAAATCACTAAAAATGATGTCTCCAACTAGGATTAATTCATGAAAAATAGGGAGACACCAGGGTATTTATAGCTGTCGAGTAGGAGTGCAAGATTATAATGGGAGCATAGTATAACTTATCGATTGATGTGTAAGATAAGCTAGAATGGAACTCCACCTTAACATAGCGCTATTTATATGTTGCAATGAATTTTCCCTCGAATACTCGTAATACCTACCTTAGGGGAAGATTTTCATTTCTTTTCCCTCGAGTAATTGGGCTCTTCCTTCAGATTATAGTGTTGTATTCTTGTCTTAGAAACATCGGGACCACTTTGTGCTAAGACAAGTATTTGCGTTATATTTTGTCTTATCACCCCCTAAAAAATAAAAAATGATGTTCTTAGTTCGGACATTCAGTATGTCCTTTTTTGATTAATAGACTGGCACAGCCCCCAATTCCCAAACCTGGTAGCTAAGCGGGCATTGAAGTAGCCAGTGGTCAAAATCTTCTTTAATCTCATCACAATTTTTTCATCGTGGGAAGTGCATTCCAAAAACATTTCCAAGAAAGAATCCACACTTTAGTAGGCATATGAGCCTTCCAAATGAAACTCCAGACTTTCATCTCCCTAAAGGGTTGACGACGAAACCTCATATCTCTCTCTCTCTCTCTCTCTCTCTCTCTCTCTCTCTCTCTCTCTCTCTCTCTCTCTCTCTCTCTCTCTCTCTCTCTCTCTCTCTCTCTCTCTCTCTCTCTCTCTCCTTCTCTCTCTCTCTCTGTGCTCATCAACGCGTTCTACCCACATTTAGTTGAGTATCATCTATCCTTACACAGTGGCCAAACAAGTTTATCGTTCTTTGGTCTTGATAAAGTAGCCAAACCTTTTATACAATTGACAATTGGGGGTATAAAAACCATTGATATTGTCTCCTCATCCCAAACGGTCATTATTGTAGTTAAGTAATTGATTCATTGTATTTAGCTAACAACTTGGGGGTCTTTCTAGAGTAGATGTTGGACCAAACCCAATAGACAGAACCTTCTTAGAAGCCTACTAGAATTCATAACACGAGTGATGAATACCTTTGAGCTTTTTCACAACAAGTGAGTCTGGCTTGTCGTAGATTCTCCATGTCTACCTGGCAAGAAGAGAAATGTCATGTTATGCTAAAGCCGTAACAACCAATCTTTTTGTTTACCATAATTTTTTTGCATGTAATCTAGTGGTTTCTATTTTTTTGTTTGACCCACGCCAGAAGTTTTAAATCATACTAGCTAAGATCTTACACATCTTTTTGAGAAAAAACATGATTTGTATCACATAATTAGGAACTGCTTGAAGAACCGCTTTTATAAAAACCTTTTTCCCAATTGATAGTAGATATTTCCACCCTTCCGCGAGATTATAAATCTATCCTTGATACTATGTCTTTAACTTTCGATCGTTCATGGTCCATAGGCATGTTCAGATATTTTCATTGAAGACGACTTCCTGATCTGAAGAGCATCTATTGTTTTCCGAATCAGACTCGATGGAATACAATTTTATTAAAAAATTGTGGACTTATCAATATTGATCATTTATCCTTACATTGCACAATATTTACTAATTGGCCATTTGAAAGCTTCATTCTCTTTGTCGTTTGTAGCAACAAACAAAAACAAGTCATTTACAAAAAGTAAATGAGTCAAAACCGGATAAAACTAATATTTTGACAGATATCATATAGGCAATGGAGAGAGTACTAATATTTGGACAGATAATTGGTTAGATACATCGTGGACATTAGAAAAACCGGTGCAATGTGAGATATATAAGGTGAAGGACCTTTTGAAACAGGGTGATATTCTATATGCGTCCTAGAAGGGGGGTTGAATAGGACAATGGAAATTAATCGGCTAATTTTATTTCAAGTAAATAAAATTAAAAGCTAATTTGAATCCTATTGTTTTAGCAAACTAAATAGTAAAGAACTAGGTAATCCTAAAAAACAATATTATCAAACTATTCATGTATGCATTTTATCAAGCATATAGAGTGCGGAAATGTAAAGAGTGAAGGGATAGAAAACGATACACAACGATGTATAGTGGTTCGGTTTCCCTACATCCACTACCTAAGGAAGCCTCCTTAGGATTTGCAAGATTCTCAACTAATCTTCGTAACTCTTAAACCGGGTGAGATTACAAACCCTTTACAACCACTTCAAAAACCTTGAAGGAAATACACTTGTGTTATCACCAACACAAGGAACCAAGCATAGAACCTATGCTTACACTACTCTCTTAATCTATTACAAGAACTAAGAAGAAAGGAAAAGTGTTTAGGGGTGCTTATAAAAGCTTTGTAACTAAACTCCTAAATGAGTAGATATAAACTATATAGCTTGAGAATGAATATGACTTGAATGCTCCTTTGAAACCTTCTTGAATGATAATATTAATTGCTCTTAAGATTGGTAGATGGAAGGCTTGAGTTGTGTCTTGAATGAGCTTCAATATATAGCTGAAAATATCTTCCAACGGTCAAAAGGCTTCTATCTAACGGATCTATTTTTACTCCAACGGATATAAGCTTTGTCCTCTAGTAATAGTGCAGAAACCCTCTCTTGCGGTGTACCGCGGGTATGGTCCGGTGCACCGCGAAATCGTTCGTCTTAACTTCAAGCTTACTGGTCGGACTATCCTATGCACCGTGTCCCTGGTCCGTGCCTCAGTCCGGTGTACCGCGCCTCAGTCCGGTGTACCGCACATTTTCTTAGCTTACTGGTCGGACTAGCCTGTGCACCGCGCCTCTGGTCCGTGGCACTGCGGTGTACCGCAGTTTCTGTCCGGTGTACCGCGACACTGCTCTTTTGAAGCTCAAGCTTAAGATAAAGGAATTTAACACAACTAATCTAATGAGGGGTTTTGGAAAACCTTTAAAAGTGATACCAAATGAATTTTAGTTTAAATGATGATTTGTCGAATATTAAAACGGGAATAAAAACAAGGTGAGGCTAACAATCTCCCCCTTTTTGATGTTTAACAAATCATAAACTTTTGAAGATGCCTAAGATAAAGTTTTGATCAAAAACTCCCCCTCAACCTAATCACAAGAGTTTTTATAAAAACTCCCCCTCACAAAATGCATTTGAAAAAGTTTAACTAAAATTTCTCCCCCTTTGTCAACAACAAAAAGAACCAATGATACGATTTTTGAAAATTTTTAAGGGGTCAAAATACATTTTGAGTAAAAACAAAGGCTAAAGAAGTAAATGGATAACAATTAGAAGCTTCAAAGTCCCTATAACATCAAGAAAATATTAGCAACAAGATAATATACACAAAAAGCACTAAACAATAAAGGCATGATAAGAAGGTTAGAGAATTTGCATGCCAATCTCACAACGAATTTTCTCAAAAAGATCTTGGGGTAGAGGTTTAGTAAAGATATCGGCTAGTTGATTTTCCGAAGTGACAAATTCAAGTACAATATCCCCTTTTTGAGTGTGATCACGGATAAAATGATGACGGATTTCTATGTGTTTCGTTCTAGAGTGTTGAATAGGATTTTTGGTAAGATTGATAGCACTAGTGTTATC
Organism: Nemophila menziesii; assembly: GCA_029959085.1. Taxonomy (NCBI): domain Eukaryota; kingdom Viridiplantae; phylum Streptophyta; class Magnoliopsida; order Boraginales; family Hydrophyllaceae; genus Nemophila; species Nemophila menziesii. The sequence continues at coordinate 10,972,890 of JARWIR010000008.1, forward strand.
ACAACGAATGGGAACACAATCATACTCTAGGCCAAAATCTAGTAAGGTTTGTTTCATCCAAAGAATTTGAGTCACACAATTTCCGGCCGCAACATATTCGGCTTCGGCCGTGGATAAAGCAACACTATTTTGTTTTCTAGTAGACCAAGAAACAAGGGATTGACCTAAGAATTGGCAACTTCCACTAGTACTCTTCCTATCAAGTCTACAACCGGCATAATCGGCATCCGAATAACCTATTAGTTCAAGAGAGGTAAATCTTGGGTACCAAAGTCCTAGATTTAGGGTTCCTTTCAAGTACCTAAAAATACGCTTAACGGCACTAAGATGGGATTCTTTAGGAGAGGATTGGAATCTAGCACAAAGACACACGGGGAACATAATATCGGGTCTAGAAGCCGTTAAATAAAGTAAGCTACCAATCATACCTCGATATGCTTTCTCATCAACATCCTTACCATCTTCATCTTTGTCTAATTTTGTGGATGTGCTCATTGGAGTTCCAATTTCCTTTGCATCTTCAAGTCCAAATTTTTTGATCAATTCTTTTGTGTATTTGGCTTGATTGACAAAGATGCCATCCTTCATTTGCTTGATTTGAAGTCCAAGAAAGTAATTCAATTCTCCCATCATGCTCATCTCAAATTCCTTATGCATGCTTTTAGAAAAATTCTCACAAAGATTTTCATTAGTAGCACCAAATATTATATCATCCACATAAATTTGAACAAGAAGGATATCTTTTGAAGACCTTTTTATAAATAAAGTGGAGTCAATATTTCCTCTTTTAAAACCATCATCTAACAAAAATTTGCTTAAACGTTCATACCAAGCACGAGGTGCTTGTTTTAAACCATATAAAGCCTTTGAAAGTTTAAAAACATGATTTGGAAATATTGGATCCTCAAAACCCGGTGGTTGTTTAACAAAGACTTCCTCATCTATAAAACCATTTAAAAAAGCACTTTTGACATCCATTTGGTAAAGTTTAAAATTCATATAACAAGCAAAAGCAAGTAGCATACGAAAAGATTTAAGTCTAGCTACCGGAGCAAAAGTTTCATCGAAATCAATACCTTCTTCTTGATTGTATCCTTGAGCAACTAACCTTGCTTTATTTCTAGTGATAATACCGGTGTCATCTAGCTTGTTGCGAAATACCCACTTAGTGCCAATAATAGTAGGGCCAATTGGTTTCTCAATTAATGTCCAAACTTTACTACGCTCAAATTGATTTAATTCCTCATGCATAGCTTTTATTCAATGATAATCTAGCAAGGCTTCTTTAATATTCTTGGGCTCAATTTGAGATAAGAATGCTTGATGAGCACATAGAGCAATAATACGAGAACGAGTGGTAACACCTTCTTTTGGATCACCTAGAATTAATTCACTTGGGTGATCTTTGATATTTTTCCAACACTTTGGTAAATCTGTACTAGCTTCATTTGAGAGTTGACCATTTTCCTTAGGAGGTTCATCATGAGAATTTAATTCTTAAGTAGGAGATTCTAAGGGTTGATCTTGTGGAGTATCTTCATGTAAATCAACATCTACTACTTTCTTGATACAAAAAGGATTAGTCTCATCAAAGTCAACATGCATAGATTCCTCAATGGTACGAGTACGTTTATTGAAAATGCGATAGGATTTTCCCTTAGTGGAATAACCAAGAAAAATACCTTCATCCGATTTAGCATCAAATTTTCCCAAATAGTCCCTAGTGTTTGAGATAAAACATTTGTACCCAAAAACACGAAAATAAGCAATAGTTGGTGGTATACCATTCCAAAGCTCATAAGGGGTTTTCTTAATAAGGGGTCTAATTAGAACTCTATTTAACACATAACAAGCCGTATGAACGGCTTCACCCCAAAAGTATGTAGGCAAGCTATGTTCTTTTAGCATTGTTCTAGCCATTTCTTGTAGAGTTCGGTTTTTCCTTTCCACTACCCCATTTTGTTGGGGAGTTCTAGGAGCCGAAAAATTATGCTCAATCCCAAATTCATCACAAAAATGCACAAAAGGAGAGTTCACATATTCACTACCATTATCACTACGAATGCATGTAATAGAGTAGCCTTTCTCATTTTGCACCTTTCTACAAATTTTTGCAAATTCATTGAAGGCATGACTTTTTAAAGCAAGGAACATCACCCATGTATATCTAGTGTAATCATCAACAACAACAAAGACATATCTAGATCCTCCTAGACTAGTGACATCAACGGGACCAAAAAGATCCATATGCAATAATTGAAGTGGCCTAACGGTGATGACCTTATTTATGGATTTAAAAGATGAACGATGTTGTTTACCAAGTTGACATGCATCGCATAATTTATCTTTATCAAACTTATAAATAGGCAAACCAACGACAAGATTTTTTCTAGACAATTTTGAAATCAAATCCATACTAGCATGTCCTAAACGTCTATGCCAAAGCCAACTATCATTTACCACGGATAAGCATTTAATATGTTGACACATAATACTCTCAAGATCAACTACAAAAACATTATCCGATCTTTTTGCAATAAACATAGTATCTAACTCATCATTTTTGAAAACAATGCATCTAGATGCTTCAAATTTAACACTATAACCAACATCACAAAGTTGACTTATACTAAGCAAGTTAAAAGATAGACCCTCAACAAGTAAAACATTAGAGATAAGTAAAGAATTCATATTACCGATGTTACCTTTACCCAAAACGCGTTTTTTAGTATTATCAGCAAAAGTAACTCTATCACCTTTTGTTTTATATAAACGTGTAAATAATGATGAGTTCCCGGTCATATGTCTTGAGCATCCACTATCAAGGAGCCATATATTTTGCTTCTTGATGCTCAATCCCTACACACAAATATAATTTAGGCTTTAGGTACCCAATTTGGTTTGGGTCCATGAGGGTTAGTGGATTTTCTTTTTATAGCCCATATAGGCCTTTTCCAAAGTGGCACAAGAGATCCCAAATCCAATAATTTACGATAATAACAATGAGATGCATCATGACCAAGTTTTTCACAATAGGTGCAAGTGATAGAAGATTTTGAAGAAGATGGAATTGCATTCGAAATTTTTGATTTTACAAAAACATTCTTCAAGGGTTTTTGTTTAGTGAATGGATCATATCCAACACCACTTTTTTCAAAAGCCATTTTTTGAGAACCTAAAATCAAATCCAAGTTTTCTTGCCCACTTGTAAGTTTTAAAATAATAGCATTTTGATCAACAATCTTTTTCTCTAACAAAGCTTTTTCTTCCAAAAGATTTTTTTTTTCCAATAAGATGAAGTTTTTCATTTTCATCTATACATTCATCACAAAGATTTTGACAATCTTCCAAAGCTTTCAAAACCTCTTTAGTTCTATTTTTCTCAAATTCTAAATATTTTGTTAAAACTTTGTTTGTTTCAATAGAGTTTAAAAAATCATTGTAGAGAGAATCAAATGCCTCATGAATATCTTGTTCACTAGCATCATCATTAGATAAAGAGAGTTTAGATTTAGGAGTTACCTCATCATGATTTGCCATAAAGGCAAAGTGAGTTGAATCGGTATCATCATCCGAAGAAGCATCTTCATCAATTTCAAGTTCTCCCATAAAAGCAACAAGATTAACATTTTCGTTATCACTTTCTTCTTCATCCAAATTTTGAGTATCCCAAGCGATATTAGCATGCATTGCTCTCTTAGGTTTCTCCTTTTGAAGAAGAGGACAATAAGTTTTGATGTGACCAACTTTTTTGCAATGATAGCAAGTGGGTTCATCTTGTTTGATAGCTCTAACATTCTTCTTATAGGGTGAGGAAGAACTTCCTTTCTTGGCAAAGCGTTTGTATCTCATGAATTTTTTCATATCTCTTGCCAACATAGCCACTCCTTCATCTTCACTAGTTTCTTCTTCATGTGAGTTTTCTTCTTCTTCACTTTCCTTCCTTTCTTTTCGTTCTTTCAACTTGGTACTCAAGGCATGGAAAGCAATGGATTTCTTAATCTTCTTCTCCTCATCATCTCTTATCTTTTCTTCTTCAAGCACAAGCTCTTCCGTCATGAGGTTGCAAATGAGTTCATGAACCGTCATTTTTGAAAGATCTTTAGTGTCTCTTATAGAGTTGATCTTTGATTTGTATTTCCTTGGAAGAGAAAATAAGATTTTTCGGCATTGTTCTTTGTTGGTGTACTCTTGACCAAGAGTCTTCAAGGTGTTGACAATGTTAGAAAATCTTTGATGCATAGCATTTAAGGCTTCATCGTGCTCCATACGAAATAGCTCATACTTGGTGATAAAAAGACTAATCTTAGTTTCTTTGATATCTTCTGTTCCTTGATATGATAGCTCCAAGAGTTGCCACATTTCATGAGCCGAATTGCATTCACTAACTCTAGCATATTCCGTGACACTTAACCCATTTATGAGTATGTTCATAGCTTTTTTGTTTTTGGTGAGTTTAGCTATGTCTTGATCATTGTAATCATCTTCATCTTTCACCTCCGTTTTACTACCATTAACATAAGGAATGTAAGGACCCTTCTTGATAGCAAGCCACAAAAAGTAATCAATTCCTTTGACATGAATCTCCATTTTCTTTTTCCATCCAAAGTAGTCTTTTCCTACAAAAAGCGGAGGTCTAGTAGAACATGAACCTTCCGGTTGATTAGAATCCATATCGTATTAACTCTAGAAACGATTAAGTACAATAGAGCTAGGCTCTGATACCAATTGATATTCTATATGCGTCCTAGAAGGGGGGTTGAATAGGACAATGGACTTTAATCGGCTAATTTTATTTCAAGTAAATAAAATTAAAAGCTAATTTGAATCCTATTGTTTTAGCAAACTAAATAGTAAAGAACTAGATAATCCTAAAAGACAATATTATCAAACTATTCATGTAGGCATTTTATCAAGCATATAGAGTGCGGAAATGTAAAGAGTGAAGGGATAGAAAATGATACACAACGATGTATAGTGGTTCGGTTTCCCTACATCCACTACCTAAGGAAGCCTCCTTAGGATTTGCAAGATTCTTAACTAATCTTCGTAACTCTTAAACCGGGTGAGATTACAAACCCTTTACAACCACTTCAAAAACCTTGAAGGGAATACACTTGTGTTATCACCAACACAAGGAACCAAGCATAGAACCTATGCTTACACTACTCTCTTAATATATTACAAGAACTAAGAGGAAAGGAAAAGTGTTTAGGGGTGCTTATAAAAGCTTTGTAACTAAACTCCTAAATGAGTAGATATAAACTATATAGCTTGAGAATGAATATGACTTGAATGCTCCTTTGAAACCTTCTTGAATGATAATATTAATTGCTCTTAAGATTGGTAGATGGAAGGCTTGAGTTGTGTCTTGAATGAGCTTCAATATATAGCTGAAAATATCTTCCAACGGTCAAAAGGCTTCTATCTAACGGATCTATTTTTACTCCAACGGATATAAGCTTTGTCCTCTAGTAATAGTGCAGAAACCCTCTCTTGCGGTGTACCGCGGGTATGGTCCGGTGCACCGCGAAATCGTTCGTCTTAACTTCAAGCTTACTGGTCGGACTATCCTATGCACCGTGTCCCTGGTCCGTGCCTCAGTCCGGTGTACCGCGCCTCAGTCCGGTGTACCGCACATTTTCTTAGCTTACTGGTCGGACTAGCCTGTGCACCGCGCCTCTGGTCCGTGGCACTGCGGTGTACCGCAGTTTCTGTCCAGTGTACCGCGACACTGCTCTTTTGAAGCTCAAGCTTAAGATAAAGGAATTTAACACAACTAATCTAATGAGGGGTTTTGGAAAACCTTTAAAAGTGATACCAAATGAATTTTAGTTTAAATGATGATTTGTCGAATATTAAAACGGGAATAAAAACAAGGTGAGGCTAACACAGGGTACGGCAGATTGGGATATTGAGGTACTGGATGAGATATTTCCGGAGCCGGTTATACCCATTATTTTAAGGGAGAAGGCTAGTGGAGAGGACATACAAGATAGATTGATATGGCCCTATACTATGAGCGGAGAATACGCAACAAAGTCAGGCTATAAGGTGATTATGGAGGAAGGAATTAGGGAGACACCGGGACAATCGGGTACTCTTCAACTAGAAAGCAAGTTATGGACTACTGTTTGGTATTCAAATTTACCCACAAAGGTCAGAATCTTTACATGGAAGGTCTGTAATAATGCTATACCAACAGGTCAGAACTTGGTTATACGCCATTGTGACGTGGAAGGAGAATGCTTATGGTGTAAAGCGGAACAGGAAACGGTGGAACATTTACTGCTCTCGTGCAATATAACAAAGCTCGTATGGGCAGGATCGGCACTACAAATTTACATTGGACAAACGGTCGATCAGTTGGGAGAATGGGTACTAGCGGTTATAGATACATTTGTAAAAGGGGGATGGAGACGTGAAGTGGTTATATCTTATGTGTTACTATTGATCTGGAACATATGGAAATCAAAAATGAAAAGTCGGCATCAAAATTATACTATTGAAATGGATGACGTCATCAGATCAGCCAACAAGCATATGGAGGAAAGATTTGGAGGGGATTGGGCTGCTAGTCAAGTAAGGCCAAATGATGCATTAGTAATACAGGAAGGCATAGCTACGGATTTAAATTATGATACGCAAGTAGCTTATATGTGTGATACGTCTTTTGAGTTACCTCATCTACCGACGGGTATTGGAGTAATGCAAGTAACCAAGGAGACTGGTAACAGGCAGGAACACTCGGAAACCGCGAGGTGTAATACGAGTATGGAAGGGGAGGCTCAAGCAGTGATTGTTGCACTAAAAAGAGCAATTAGAGAAAGGAACGAGGGGATTACGATCTTCTCGGATAACCTCGACTTAATTCGGGGTATTCAGCAAGTGTCAGCTGCTAATTGGAGGCTTAGACCGTGGATTAGACAGATTAAAAGACTGGCTGCGATGGTAGCCCCAGTCTTTTTTAAACACATCCCAAGGAAGTACAATGGTCGGGCAGACAAATTAGCTAAACAAGCTAGGCACAGGGCACAACAAGAGGAAGGAAATACTTTCGATTTACTTGTTTCTCGATTTTCTCGATTAGGTATTGGTTGATGATTTGTAATAGGTTAGTTTGAAATGTATTAAGCGACCAAAAAAAAAAAACCGGATAAAACTTTACAAGCAGTTATTACTATTATATGTAGTTCTTTTTTCAATTATAAGTAGTTGTTGTTAATTTTAATTAATATACTTTTATTTTAAGTTTTAATGTATTATATTTGATAATTATTAATCGTTATATTTTGTTAATGATTTTATGTAATATTTTTCATACTTTATTCTTGATTTATTTTACTTTTATTATTAATATTTAATATTCTAATAAAATAAAATTATGTATATTGTATATATATTAATTTTGTAATAATTGTAAAATATCTATAATGATATAAATAATACAAGTTGGCAAAAATCGAATTCTAAACCATTTGGGTTTAGCTCATTGGGCAGGGTTTTAGTCATCTAGTCTATTGATGCAGGTTCAAACCGAGTCAATGACTTCAAATCCAAAATGCCTCCTCTATGTAAAAAAAATCAGATTCTATCCTTTTTTTTCTTCTTTTAGATAGGTATTTCTATCCCTCTTAAAATAGAACAAAAATTCTTGATTTTATAATTATAAGCTGGAAAGACGTACATTATATATAAGAGGCTTACTTTAATTAGCTAACTAGAGCTTTGATATTTTTTTGTGTTTTAAAATAAATAAAGCAAGAGCTATATAGTTTGAATCTCCTTCCTGAACATAAGTAACCTAGTTCTGATTATGTAAAAATATGTATTGAAAAAGCGCGTATATTTCCTGTAGGAATAACCATGATGGTAAAAGATGATTCAGACATCCATATATCACAAAGAAAAATAAAGCTTTACTATAAAAGTTTATTTTGTTTTGACCAAAAGAAAAAATTTTGGACCTTGAAAATATCTTGACCCGACATATAGTTATGATTAGTACTATCTCATCAAAATAAATAAGCCACTTTTTTTTTTTTTTTTCTATCAACGGGCTCAATAGATTAAATTATGAACTAATTAAATGAAAAGTTTGATTTTTATGAATCATCATAGAATTCAATTTCTGTGACCTTTAAAATGTATAATTTCAATTCCTCCAAATTTCTTTGGGGCAATACTTTAATTCTTGATATGGATGCTTTGAAATTTTTGTTTGTTTTGCTAATATATCAACTAATGGACAACAATTCTTTTGACTTTAAATAATCATATGAAAATTTTGTTGATATCTCCCTTTCGAGCCCTTCTTGCTTTTAATTTTTAATATACGAAGGAGGAAGAAACAACAAAAGCTACTTTTTAGTTATCTACACATAGGCGGACCAAAATAAAAAGTTATCTACACATTATTGTAGAGGATTAGAATCTTTTCCCAGACTAAAGTAAAAAATAGAAGGTTTGTAAATAATTTAGTTCTGATTTACTTAGAAATATACATAAGAAAACTTGTATATTTTTATAAGATTAGTCGTGTTGTGTGTAAACTGACACAGACCACCCACATAACAAAAACAAACTTGATCATTTTATAAAAAAGAAAAACTTTCAAAAACTATTGAGGGGATCACAGTATACTGGATCGGGTTCTTATATTTCAAGAGTTTAAAACATACTCGAGAATACAACCTCTCTATATAAAAAGACATATACATACTATATATAACACATACTAGTAAAATTTATACTCTAGACTTCATTGTAGAAAATGAATCATATTACTACTAAAACAATATTATTAATATTATTTAATTACGTGAATTAGGAATATATTTAAATACACATCATAGACGATGGGGATCCTAAAACGTCAAATATTTGGGGGTCCGAAGCGGTTGCCTCTAATGCATACTCTTAGGATCAGCTTTAATCGTATGTGATATTTGTCAAGTAATAACGCAAATTCCATTTGACTGACCAATACATGCAAATATTTGTTCAAGGATATGTGTTTATAACCTAAAAATATACATTTCTTTATAATATCTTCTTTTATCGCTGATAGGGTAATATATCAAGAAGCACCCAAGGACTAGTCTTAGGCACTCACAAGTGATTGAAAGATGTAAGGCTATAAGGAAATATCACTCGAGCACACTTCATCGTAAAAAAATAGCTTGAGAACCAACCTCGGTTGACCAAAACAGTAAGCGAATATACAAGTACTAGGGCTGAGCATGACTTTGGGTTTGGGTAATTGGGATAAAAAAGTGGGATAATAAAAAGGGGGATATTGGTTATTTTTAACATTGGCCCAATGTTAACTTGGGCCTACCATTTGAAAAACTGGACCCGTCCAAATACCATTGGGCCTCTCTTTGGACTCTTAACACTCGGGTTGGACCCGTCCAACCCGACACTGTTCATCTTAAAAAAAATAAAAAAATAAAATAATATATAACGTGAAATAATCAGAAGGATCTCATTTCCTTCCATTTTCAGCTTCTCTCGTACGCTACTTTATCTCTCTCTTCTTCTGAAACACGAAAAAGGCGAACCCTAAGCCATCAAATCTCTATCTTCTCTGCCGATTACTATATGCTAGATGCCTATATCTTGTACTATATTATTATTCTTCTTCTCTTCTCTGCCGATTACACCCTAACCCTGGGTTAACATTTAATGAAGCCGCGTTTGGTTTTTGGGTTCGAGAGCTTTCATTTAATGTGGCCTGAAAAACTCCTCTTTGAGGTCTGATGTAGCCGTTATTGAAAGTTTCAATAACGTGTTGCCTTATTCTTAATTGATTAGCCATGGGTTTTTGGCTATATATTGGGGGTTTTTCAGATCGAGGAAAGCCACACCATTTCAAAGGTATTTCTAATTTCTCTTCTCAATCTATTTCTATTTCATTTTCTGTTAATTATTTTCACCGTATTAATTTGTTTCAATTTTTTTTTTTTTGTAACAGATACGAATCACTTTAGGTAAGAAGTTAATCAATTTCATAGTGTTTGTATTTTCTATAAGTTTTCTTGTGTTGTTAATTAATTTTTTGGTTTTGTTTTTGTTCACAGGCTATACGCATTTTATTTTCTAAAGTCTTCTTAAGTTTCTCAGGTGGGTAATTTAATTTCTTTCTGATGTAACTAATTTCTTTCTTTTTATTGCCTTCTGATGTAACTAATTTCTTGTTTTGTATTGCAGATTGTTCTTTAACATGGTTGAAATAGAATCTATTGCCATTTATGTGGATGATACTAATCAACCCACTGAAGGTACTCAACCCCCTCCTATTTCTCAGGAAAATACCATTGTTCCCCCTAGTAAAAAAAGAAAAAGTGTGACCTCGGCTAATTGTTGGGATTATTTTCATAAAATTTGGGTAAATGGCCTTAGGTATGGTGTGTGTAATTATTGTGAGAAAATATATGCAGCGAGTTCTGATAACCATGGGACTAATAACTTAAACAAAAACATGAACCTTTTACGTGCTAATCATTGTCCAAAATATCCTTTTAACATTGTTGAAACTGGGCAGTCTACTTTAGGTTTCTCACCCAAAGGGGATGGGGTTATTGAATCTTATGTTTTTACACAAGAAAATGCTAGAAATGCCCTAGCTGAGATGGTAATATTAGATGAAATATCATTTCGTGTTGTTCAAGGTGTCGGTTTTAAAAATTTCTGTTATCGTATGCAACCACTTTTTAAAATCCCATCTAGATGGACTGTTGCACGAGACATTGCAAAATTTTTTACTCAACATAAATCACTTTTGAAAACTCGCTTGAGGGGGAAAAGAATAAATCTTACCACTGATACTTGGACTTCTATTCAAAATTTAAACTATATGGTTGTTACTGCACATTTTATTAACGATAATTGGGTTTTAAGAAAATGTATAATTAGTTTTTCTATGATTGAGGATCATAAGGGGGAAATTGTGGGTTTAAAAATTCAGTCAATTTACAAGATTTGGGGATTGATAAAATTCTAACAATTACTGCCGATTATGCGAGTTCTAATAATGTAGCAGTGGATTATATAATCAATAAATCATTACTTCCCAAACCACCCATTATATTCCAAAACAAATACTTGCACATTAGGTGTTGTTGCCATATTCTAAACCTTATAGTCAAATCTGGTTTGAAAACTATTCGTTCTGCCATTGTATGAATTCGAGATGTAGTACGTTATGTTAGATCATCCCCTAACCGGTTTTTATGCTTCAAACGTTATGTTTCTCTAGCTAACATCTCTGCTACGAGTGTTGTTTGTCTTGATGTTGATACTAGGTGGAACTCAACTTATCTTATGCTAGATGGAGCCGAAAAATATAAGAAAGCCTTCAACGAAATGTTCACCGAGTATATAGAGGGTTTAGGCCATGGATTACCTACTGATATTGATTGGGATAATGCTCGTTTCTTGGTAACATATATTAAACTATTTTATGACGCTACTTTACGCTTCTCTGGTACAAAGTATATAACTTCAAATTTGTACTTTGATGAGATACTTATTTTTTATCGAGGAATGTATAATCTTGGCCCGGGGAATAACACGATTTTAGATTTAATGGCTTCGAAACTGAAGGAAAAAATTAACAACTTGGTGGGTCCTTGTGTGTTATAAAATAATGAAATAAAAGCAAAAGGAATAAAGGATCCACAGACCGCAAGTGTACGGGTCGTACCAAGTAATAGATAAGTAAAATCGGGATTATCGTCTCCACAGGGATTTAAGAGTTATTCTAAATTCGCGTTCAATATCAGAATAGATAGTTCTAATTGTTTTAACTAAATAATAAAGGAGTTTGTTTCTAATTAACTAAATAATAAAATAGACAATAAAATAAACAATTAATAATTATGCAAGAAAGATAAGGATATGCAAGTATGAATCTATCCTATTGAATCTATGATTACTAAGAATAAGGGTGAATGGGAAATCTCACACTAGTCGGGAATCAAATATTTCCTAGCCCCCGTCAGAGTGGACATAGAAGCTATCCTAAAGTACTATAAACCCCTGTATGGGCGAATATGCCTCTTTGGATGAATACTAATTTACCTCTTTGGCTACGTGGTTAGTCAAGCCTGTCGGTCAAATAACGGATACCACACGTCTATATTCTAGTTCTGTAATTAAACCCCCCCTGTCGGATGATCCATACGCCACTATATGGAATAGCCTAATTACTAAAACCTATTTCTAATTAGCTAGGTTAGAAATAGTGAACAAGCACAAGAATATAGTCAATGGAAATTAAGAACCAATTCAATTAAATACTAAAATCCCAGATTCAAAGTAAAACAGAAAAACAATTATCAATGGTTCATATAATTACAATCCTAAAGAGAAATTATGCATAAATAAACTTCTTAGATAAATAGCTTAGAAATACCTCATAGACAAAATAGATCTAATACTAAATTACCCAAATAATAGAGATGGAGAAGTGTTGAATTGATGTAGTTAAGCTCTAGCTCTTGCTTCTTCCTCCTCTAGATCCTCTTGATTGCTTCTATGATGATTTATTTGTGTATATTAAGCTTATGCAGCCAAGGGATAATTTTCTAAGGTTTAGAGCTGGTATTTATAGGTGCTAGGTCGAATTACTTGGAGTGGAAGACAAGTCAAGGACTCTTTAATTCGTAGCCCTAAAATCTTGGAAAGGTATGATTCTGCTGCTGATTTGATTTGGTCATATCTTTTTCAATACTTATCCGTTTGTGGAGTTCCAATATATGAAACCGCTTGTCTCGGAAAGAGCTTTCCATTGGTGCAGACCACTCGCCCAAATTCCTAGCCAATCATAAGTTATGGACTGATCTTTAAAACGTGGCTGGAATTTCAGATTCATAAGGCAGCTTTTCCTTTTCCTAGTTGGACTCTAGTTCCTTCTATCTCCAGATTTCTTTAAGATCTTCTTTCCTTATCTCCTTAGCATTGATTTAGCATCTAACTTATTTCCAAATTATCTCTAAAGCTTCACATTAAATAAATAATTAAACCGCATATGCTTTATAAAATAATATATCATTAAATCAAGACTAGAAATAAGAAAGTGCAATTTAAATTCAGGAAACTCGACTAAACACACTAGAAATATTCTAAGACTTTAATTCTCACTTCTCCTCCTTGGATTGGTTTTTCATTAAATTCATAAACCTACTAACTTTGCACTAAAAATAAGTAAATTAACGCACAAAAGCTCTATAAATGCAAATAGTCTAATTCCAAGGGGAGAAAGTGTAATATTACCATTTAAGCACTAAAGTGAATATAAAAAGACCATTTTCACCCTAAAATGATGTCTCCTAAGGGCTTATATTTAGACCAAAAAAGGGAGACATCAAGACCCCCAACTCAAACTTGTATCGTCCCGATACAATAAAAAATAAAAACATAGGGAAGTCTCTAAAATATCAGCTATATCAATGAAGCACTGAGGAGAAGAAGATAGCAAAATATATACAATAAACTCAAAGCAACTACTTAGAAAATTTCATGCAATAATATTTACGAACTACATACCTGCACACTTGTCATATCTACAATCAACACGGTTTGAATTCAAGATTGGATTAGTTTTGCAATGTAAGAAGGAGAGGATCTTTACTCAGTTCACCATGGAGGCTATAGATCTTTGCTAAACGGAATTTGCATCCCTTAGATTTTATTATCACCAGTTGATTCGAAATAACCTTTGTGACCATGAACGGTTCTTGCCAAGAACACTTGGCTTCGCGCGCTTTCTGAGGAGGATCAGGCTTCTTTATTGCGACCTCTTCGCCTACTCTGAACTCCCTCTTCTTTCTAAGATCTATTTTCTCCATTCCTAAGGTTTCCACAACCTTAGTTGGCTCTTTTTCTACTTGTTCAATCACATCAATCCGGAAGCAATCCTCCTTGGAATCTGGAAACTTCATTGGCTTAAACACGTTGAATTTTACCTTCTCGTCTTGGATACACATAATCATTTCACCGTGCTCTACATCAATCAAAGTACGCCCCGTGGCTAGTCTTCACAAAATAATAAGGACATTCCTATCCGCGTCGTAATCAAGTAAAACAAAATCACCATGAAAAATTAACGTACCTGCCTTGACGAGGACATCTTTTAGTCTTCCCTTTGGATGTACGAGGGACCTGTCAGCCATTTGCAAAACCATAGAGGTTTGTTTTGCGCTTCATATCTTCAACTTTTCAAGACTGGTTTGGGAATGATATTAATACTTTCTCCCAAATTGCATAAATCTTTCCCTTGCCACTTAGCACCAATGGAAATCGGGATCGTAAAACTTCCAGGATCAAGTAATTTGGGTGGCAACTTACTCTGGAAGATGGCACTACACTCTTTTGGCAAACCTACCATTTCTTCTCTAGATACTGGGTGATAGCTCTTTTCAAGAATTTCATGTATAGCCTCTACGAAAGGTATATTAATGTTGAGCTTACTCACCATATTCTTGAATTTCTGATATTCGTCAGTATCTCCTTTCTTCTGAATTCTTGAAGGGAATGGTGGAGGAGGATGGACTTCTATAACATCTTTCTTCTTTGAAATTTCCGGAGTCTTCTCCACTTCCACCACTTCTAGTTCATCTTCCTTTTCCACCACATCCTTTACCGTTTTCTCTTTCACAGTTGTTTCATTTTCTTTTATAACAGGAAAAGGTGGTGGTGGAAGCTTCTTACCACTTCTAAGCGAGATAGCATTGCACTCTTCGAATGGTTTAGGTTCTTCAGTATCGCTTTGTAATTGTCCTTGTGGACGCTGATTTAATTTCTTTACCATCTGATTCATCTGATTTTCTAACAATTTATTTGCTGCGGCAGTAGTTTGTTGAATGTTGATTATTGACACCAAGGTTTGTTGAACATCTAATGCACCTTCTTGAGGTTGAGCAGGTAAAGCTTTCTGATTCATGGTGTCAGCATAAGCGTCTTGAGGAGTTTGTCTCTGAGCTTAATTTCCGTAACCTTGTCCCCCTTGGTAGTTATTCTGTGGTCTTGGCTTATAGTTATTACCTTGGGGACGCGGCTAATATGCATAAGTTGGATTAGCGGGCCCATTTGGATTCGAATATTGGAAACCCGGATGGTTTCTATTCAGTTGATAACCTTGACCACATGAATTATAGTTCCCTCGGTTAGAAACAAACATTACAGCTTCTGGATTGTTTTGACAATGCTCCCAATCATGATCTTGTACATCATAGTTAGAACACACATAAACTTCTTGTGTAACATTAACATCTGCTCTTCTACCTGAAAAACCGTTTGTAACAGCTAGAGTAATCTGTTTCAATTGCTGCTCCAAAGTTTTCTTCAAATTATTCTCCAATGAGGAGAATTTTTCCTCAATCACAACACTACTTTCTTTATATTTTCCACTTCAGAGAGGTGTTCTCACAGTGTTCCAACCCATCTCATTCGTCACTGTTCTATTCAAAATAATCTTAGCATGAACCGGTTGTACCTGTAAAAATCCACCACCATAAAGCAGGTCTAAGTCTTTTCTTGAAGGTCCATCAAGGCCTTTGTAAAATATCTTCATTTGTTTCTTTTTTGTAAGGCCATGATCAGGAACTCTTCTTAAACATAGTTGAAATCTTGACCAACTCCTACCCAAAGTTTCATCTTGTTCTTGCTAAAGGAGGTTAGAGCAATATGTGCATCTAATCTCATGTTAGTTGGGTAGTACTTGTCAAAAAATGCAGTTTGCAACGCATCCCAAGTTGTAATCAATCCAGGCTCTTGAGAATCATGCCACTCACTTGCTCCATCTATCACAAAATATCTAAAAATTGCGAAATACATCTGATCTCTAGTCACTCCTTGTGTAATATAAGAATCACAAATTTGCATGAACTTCTGTACGACACGAATTGGATCTTCTCCAGGTGCTCCTCGGAAATTTCCATAACTCTGACATTGAGACAACATACCAGGATCGGGTCAGTATCTCGCGACATTAATAGCTGCAGGACTAATTCCGAGGGCAGGAGCTCGATATGGAGCTTGTTCAGGACCATTGATAAACCACGTATCACTGTTCTGAGGAGGTTGAATTTGTTGACCAGGTGGAAGATTTTGACCATTTAGTTGTTGATTCAGTTTTTGATTTTTGACTTCTTCCATCTCTTCTTCTCTAGCTAATTGCTCCTTTCTTTCTTTTGCTTTAGCTTCTTTCTTTCCTTTGTTTGCTTCTCGAACTAGGCTTTCAGGATTCTCAAGGATCACGGGGTCTTCGAGCATATACCAAAACCTGTAAATCTGAAAAAGAAAGACAACCCAAAGCATAAAACTGAAAAATAAAAATAAACTGAAACTAAAATAACAATTAAACTACTAAAGATTAACATCGGGTCACAGTCTACCGTCCCCGGCAGCGGTGCCAAAAACTTGGTGGGTCTTGGGCTGTTATAAAATTAAGTACGAAGATAAAAGGAAGCACAATACCGCAAGTGCACAGTTGTCCAAGTAATATATGATAAATCGGGTTTTCAATTTCAGGGACAGATTAGGTTCAACCCAAATATTAATCAGATAGTAGAATTAATTGTTTGACAGAAAAGTGAAAAATAGATTTTTGTTTAGTTTTCTTAATAACTAAGATGCAAATAAATAAAGACTAAAAATAAATAACTGAAAAGAAATAATGCAAGTAAATTGACTAACTTTAGAGATAAGAGATACTTGAGTCTCGCAAGGAATCCTCCTAACTAACGTAACATATGCTTTGGTTAAGGGTAGAATTGGTATTATAATATTAGTCGGGACTCTAATGTCTCATAGCCCCCATCAGGGTGGACCTAGGAGCTATCCTACGGTATTACAGACCCCGTCAGGGCGATTTAAGCTACTTTCGGATGATATGAATTTATCTCTTTGGCTATGTAATTAATATGCCTTTGGCCATTACACGGGTATTACCTATGTCAGTATTCAAATCCCTCTGTCAGATGATCACTTCGCCACTAAAGTGAATAGCCCAAATACTAAAAGCTAATTCTAGTTGCGCGGAAAAGAATTAGTCGATAATAACAAAGTAATAACCAATATATAAAACTCAATTCAATTTAAATCTTAATAATCCCAAATTCAAAACATAATTAAATTAATTAAGGTTCATCCCTTTATTGCGATTCTCAAGTATATGGAAATTTAGCTCATGACAAAATCAAAGACTGAAAATAAATAAAAGGAATTCATGTTCAATTACAGAAAATAAATTGATAACCTAAAGGGTTGGATGACTGTTGATGGAAGAACATAATTCCTCCAGCGCTAGCTTCTCCTTGCCTTCTTTCTCTGACTTAAAAACCTTAAGCCTCTTGTGTAATTCTCTGAAGTGTGTGAAAAGAGGAGGCTAAGGGGTGTATTTATAGGTGTTAGGAAGCCCTAATTCGTTTTTACTTGGAGTGAAAGACAAGTCAAGAACTCTTTAATTCGCAACCCTAAAATATAGGAAAGGTAAGATTCTGTTGCTGATTTGTTTAGGTCATATCTCCTCCAATACTTATCCGTTTGACGCGTTCTTTATATCGAAATCACTTGTCTCGGAAAGCTATATCCATTGGTCCAGACCATTCTCCCAAATTCCTAGTCAATCTTGAGTTATAGGCTCGTCTTTGAACGTGGCTGGAATTTCAGATTTATTTAGCAGTGATATCTTTTCCTTCTTTGCATATATCTTTCCTTAATCTTCTTATTTCCATGTATATCTTCTTTCCTTTACTTCTTAGACTTGACTTGGTTTCTAATTAATTACCATATATCTTTTAAAGCTTCACAATAAATAAATAATTAAACCGCATATGCTTTAAAAATTAATGAATCATTAAATCAAGATTAGAAATAAGAAAGTGCACTCTAAAATTATAAACTCGAATAAAATACTTCCTAACACACTAAAAATAATCTAAGACTTTAATTCTCACTTCTCCTCCTTGTATTGGTTTTTCATGAAATTTAAGAACCTACTAACTTTGCACTAAAAATAACCAAATTAACGCACAAAAGTTCTAAAAGTGCAAATATTTTAATTCCAAGGGGAGAAAGTGTAAAATGACTAAATACGCATAAAACTCTATCAAATAAGTCAAATATTTACCTAAAAGGATGTCTCCAAATGACTAATATTTAGAACAAATAGGGAGACATCATTGGGCTAGTTCAACCCAAGTGGAATGAAGATTCGGTGAGGTACTTTAACTAGAATAGGCACACTACAATGAGAAGTGTAGACAATGTTTTCCATGTTATTAAAAAAGAGACACATGGGGCATTTCCGTTGACAAGGTTAGATCTTTTCCTTTTAGAAGATTCGATGGGATAACAATGATGATGGTAAAGATTCTTATATTGGATGATAAAGGGGAGCATTTACCAGCTTTCACGTGGGGAAACTCAAGATCCAAGTGAATGTACAAAATAATGCAAAAATGGGAGAAGGGAGAAAGAATGCGCGGAACGAATCATCTAAAATGAAGCGTGAATACACTAGATTATTGGGTGATGGGGTTGGTAATCTCCAAAACCTCAATGATCCTGTGGAAATTTATAAGAAAAGATATTTAAGGTTGTTCAAGATGAGTTGGTCAATATAGGCAAAATTGTTATTGTTAATAATCGAATATCACAAAGGTTTTGGAAGCTCGGGAGGTTAACATTGATGAAATGTATAAGAAGTGTACTAACTGTGGGGAACAAGGTCGGTTAAATAAAATGGTGGTAAATGATGGTACGCTTAAGCCAGGTTATATGGATAATGCATGTGACAGTAAAGTGTTGACTAAAATTTTCGTGGGGGGTTTTGATTGTGTAATGATAAATTACTTGAAGCCAAATAGCAATCAGGTTGAGGGCAATAATCATGAAAGTTTATACAATGAGGACAAGCGCAAAAGGATCATTTCAAATGAGCAGGATAAAAACGAGATTTTTGAACCCAAAGAAGACTCGATTAATATACAATCGATTCACATTAGCCATCACGAAAGATAATATGTAAATTTTAATAAAATTATGGTGCAAAAATATGAGAAGGAGAGACTCATATCCAACACAACTTTTTTATGGACGAGAAATTTGAAGAGGAAAGCATCACCAAGCTATCTGAAGAATCATTCGAAGGTTCATAAATACCAATAAGAAGATTTCAACATCATGGGTCGAAGAATCAATAAAATTCATATGTTTATGGAGGATTTATATACGAGTTTTTGCAAAGTGAAATATCAAGTATTTGGGAAGGACCAAGCGAAGGAGAATAGAGACTATGTGATTAAAGAAGGCACCCTTGAACAGAGGAAGCTTTACTATTGTAACGGGGGGAAATTGTGATGGTCAAATGAGAGGATATGAGAGAAGTAACATCGATACTGAAGACGGTGCAAGTACTCGGGAGAGTCCCGTGAAGCAAAACATTATCCCGATTCATCTGATGAACGAAGGTCAATTCTCTAAAGTGGCCGGGGATGATGTATAATATTATACTTTGGAATTGTCAAGGAGAGAGGGATCCCTTGACAAAAAAATGTTTATGTCCTTGGCGGGGACCAAGCTGTGATAAAATAACAATAATAAAGGAGCATATACCTCAGAAGAACCCACGAGAAACTCTCTACAAGTGCACAGATCGTTCACAATTAATAGTAAGTAGACTAAAAGTTCATTCTCAGGGATTGATCGGTTAGCTCAAACTCGTGTTTAGATATAAGCGTAAAATGAATTATTTGTTTAAATTAAAATATAAATAAAATATAATCTTTGTTTGGTTAATTATGATTATGAACTGAATGCAAGAATAATAAACTAAGAACTGAAATTACTAAGATGATTAAGAATGGATATGTGATATATCTTAGGTTTGCAAGTATTAACTTATTTTACTAAATTGTTATCCATTGTATAAGGGTGAATTGAGAAAATATACGTAGTCGAGATTCTTAACTCTTTCTAACTCCCAATGTATCCCAAAACCACTTATTATTTCAATGTGTTTTATTAAGGAGTAATGATATATACCACCCAAATTCATACCACCCAAATATCACCCAATGACGTGGCGTGAATTGATTGGTTATAAATTGTTAATGCATTTATTTTCTTGATTTGATTAAAGATATATAACCAACCAATTCACGCCACGTCATTGGATGATATTTGGGTGGTATATGTCATTACTCTTTATTAAGTGAATGGGTTTTGAGTTGCAAAAATAGAAAGTAAAATTCTTCTTTTGTTTTGGTTTTTGTAAGTAAGGGACTACAGTGCAAAAATATTAAACTTCAATTAATAATAATATGAAGGAAAAAACTAAATGCAATTATATGAGAGATATGACATGAAAGTATATCTTGAAAGTATCTAGTAATCCCCATTAATTCCGAATTTATATCTGTATTGGCATAAGGGTGAATTGGTATTTTTAACGGTAGCCGGGATTCTGCAATGACCCTAAATACCTCTTGGGTAGATAAGGTGTTGTTCTACAACTCTAGAGACCTCTCCCTAATAACCCTACACCACTTTCAAATGCATAAACACCAACGCTATGTGACTATCCAGTTAGTCAAGACCTCCTGGTCAATAACACATACCAAATACTAACCCACCCTAATACGTGGACAAGGTAAGGGCTGAAAAATCAACACAAGTATATATCCAAAGCAAAACAATCAATTTATTTCAATGTAATTATCACAAAATTCAATAGAACGTAATAATACGAAAGGTAGGGTTCATACAATTTATCCTTTGAATAACAAGGCTAAAAAATGATATTTATACCCTCTAAAACGTTTTACATAAGTTGGGCCAACTTAAGTAAGTCAAAAGTGGTCCAATGGGCTCATTGTAAATTCTAGACAACTTGTGTCTTCATAGAAAAGCTTCCATAACTTTCTCAATTCAACTTGGTGATGTCTCTCCATTTGTGATGATTTAATCTTAGTTGGAGAATTCATTTATGTATTTTAGGATAGTCTTTAGTTGATTTTTACATGTATTATTGTATTTTCTTATTTCTTGTCTTGTCTTGATTTGATGATTTATTATATTTAGAGCATATTTGGTTTAATTGTGAAACTTTAAAGATATATAGTAATTAATTAGATGCCAAATCAATTCTAAGAGATAAAGGATATAAGATATGCATGCAATTTGGAGATAAAGGAAAGAAAAATAAGTATAGAAAGATAAAGTTGTCAAATAAATCTGAATTTCACCAGCCACATCCATAAAAGTGATCATAACTCAAGATTGGCTAGGAATTTGGAAGAATGGTCTGAAGCAAAGTGATAGATCTTTCCGAGACGATCGGTTTCGATATAAAGAACACGTCATTTGGAGCTATATTGAAGGCATTACGGCCAAAACAAAACAACAAAAGTTTATTATATTTTCTATATTTTAGGGTTACGAATTAGAGCTGGGCTAGAAGTCCAATTACTTGTCTTCCACTCCAAGAAAACGTGTTAGGGCTTCCTAGACCCCTATAAATACACTCTTTAACCTTTGTAAACATGTCCTTACTCAGTGCCAAGTATAGGCTTAGTCCTTGCTTGTATTTTCTCAGTTTTAAATATTAGCTTAATCCTTAACTTAATATTCATCCTTACTATTAAGCTATTCATCCAAGAAACAAGCTGAGATGTAGAGGAAGACAAGAAGCAAGAAGTTGGAGAGTGACAAACTCCTCTTATACATCTCTCCTTCTCTATATTTAGGTTAATTAGCTATAGATTTGTGGCTTCACCATATTTCTAAGCTTTTATTCTTTAAGATTTACTATTATTTGTTGGGTTATCACTTTGTCTTATATTCTGTAATACTATTTGTTATTTTAATTGATTTGAGTTTGGCGTATATTGGTATTGTGTGCTTTGACTTATTGTTTCCAGCCCTAGATTTTGCCAATCTTAGGACTATCCTTAGTAATTGAGTTAACACCTGGAAGAAGGATTCATTTATTGACAACACCACATAATTTATGACAAAAAGACACACCACATAATCGTCTAGTGTGCGGTAGTAATCCTGACGGGCTTGCCTAACTAGATAGCCATAAAGGTTTGATTTAACCACCGATCATTACTTAGGTTCCCCTTACCCAAGTCCCCTGGTAGTGGAGAGGTTGCTCCTAAGTCCACCCTGATGGGGGTTAGGTAGAATTTAGAATCCCGGTTAATATATTATGCTCAACACTCTTAAGGTTAGATTAACAACTTAGTAAGATAGGCTCATATTAGTAACCTAATTTATCTAACTTACATTCATATTTATTTATCTGCATTCTTATTTGTTTATTCACATCAGATAATTATTCATCTTATCATATTTTAATCTAAACATCTAAATTCATCTACGCTTATTGAATTCAAGTAGATCTAACAGATTAAATCCATGCGAACGAACTTTTATTTATCAACTAAACTTGCAAACGCTATCATTGACGTCATGAATAGAGGGTAGGATTTAGTAATTAGGCTATTCACTTAGTGGCGAGTGATTATCCGACAATGGGGTTTAATTACGAAACTAGAATATAGACGCGTGGTGTCCACTATTGACCAACATGCTTGACTAACAACATAGCCAATTGGGTATAGATCGTAATCATTTGAACATAGCTTATAATCGCCCATATAGGGGTTTGTAGTACTTTAGGATAGATCCTAGGTCCACCCGACATGGGGCTAGGAGATTATAGAGTCCCAACTATTGTGAAATTCTCCATTCACCCTTATTCTTTAGATTCATAAATTCAATAGGATAGATTCATACTTGCATCTCCTTATCTTATTTGCATAATTATTTATTGTTTATTATTTATTTTATTATTTAGTTAATTAAAAAAAAACTTAACTGCTATCTTTTTGATTAAGACAATTAAGACTATCTATTCTAATATTAAACACGTATTTAGAATAGCTATTTAAATCCTTCATGAGACGTTAATCCCGATTTTACTTATCTATTACTTGGAACGACCCGTACACGTGCGGTCTGTGGATCCTTTATTTTATTACCTTTATTGCATTATTTATAACACACCAGGATCCACCACATGCCAGCTCACATAAAAAAGAGTGTCATGACTAACTTACAAAAGAAATGATGTGAAAAAGAATTGAAAGAAAAGGACATGGAAAGTGGTATTCTGTATGTAATATCAAGAAGTTGTTATCGGAATTCTAATTAAGCACATTAATTAGGTTGATTGAGAATGTCTTTGAGTGCAAACTCAAGTTGTAGGGCGATATGTTGATGGCTAGCGAGGAGGGAGCCAAAAACTTATTTCACATAATCTAATTATACATATCATACCATTCCTAATCCAACATTACAACCTTAAAGACCTTATTATTCTTAAATATATGATCTAGAAACGATTGAGCTAATAGAGAGTAGTTAAGTGGAACATTGGTTACTATGTTAGGAAAGAGGAACAACCTACCTTCACCATATCAGACTAAGAAAAAAAACCAATCCTTCTTGCATAGCGAAGCAAATCTAATCTTGAAATTATATCGTGTAGATAGTTTGTATGATAAGTGTATGTATGATTTAGTTTGTAGATATTATTACATGGAGCTTGCTAGGTAGTTTCTTTGGGATCATTCTTTAGAATCTTCTTTTCCCATTTTTATTTGACTTAGTGGTTAAAGACTTCCCTAATTTAGCTCTTATATTTTTGGGATGACAAAAATGATTTGGGGGTCTTGATGTCTCCATTTATGTGATATATTAATCTAGTCACGATAAATCATTTTAGGGTTATATTTTGCATAATTGAGATATTTTCCCAATATAGTGATAGTTTCACGTTTTTGTCTTGTTTTAGAGAATAGTTACTTCTGGAGCTATTTGTGCGTAATTTGCATGTTAAGTGTGCAACAATTAAGTACTTGGATGTTATTAGATCCCAAGACGACGAAAAGAAATCGAGAAAAAATATCAAACCCAAGTCAAGAATGAAAAAGGCCAAGAAGCCACTTTTAGAAAGTGAAAGCAGTTGTCGTCCAGATTTGAAAAGTGATATGTTCGAGTTACTACACAAAATTGACAAAGATTGCGCAGGATCCATTTAGTTTTCAGATAAGAATTTGATTTAAGATCACGTAGGAACTGACGGTTCGTGATTTGAAGATTAATTTAAGAAGTTATTAAAGTTGCACCTGCCGTGGCTTAAATCAGTCCACTCTTTATGCATTACGTATTTGGGTTGAATTAGGCACTTAAAAATTACCCACAACCTATGAAACAGATTTGAACCTTTATATAACAACGTTAATAATCAGAGAAGGGTTCTTGATAGTTCTTATTCAATTTTTAGAAGATTAGAAGAGTAAAGAGAGGAGCCGGTAGAGGAGAAAACAACATAAGTTGGAGTCCTACTGCATCACTTTTGCACCATTTTGTTTAGGAAATCGGCAAGATCGAATCGGAAAAGGCATTGTTTGGAAATTTTAATTTTTTTTTTCAGAATAAACAATCTAATCCAATTCCATTTCAATATATATATGAATTCAGAATTCAAAAATTAATTTCGATTTCGGAACACCCAAAGATTTTTGGAATTACAGAATTTTCGGAAAATCGCTATTTTTCATTTTTTCATTTTAGAATTTTTATTTTCTCTACATTTACACTATTACATTATTTTCTAAAAAATCATAAAACTAATATAAGTATAATTATATAAAACGATTCGATTCATAAAAACAATACAAATTCAATATTACATGTACAAAATGGGACATTCAATTATTTCTAAAAATTAAATACAAATATTCAAGTGATAAGTTTTTTTTTTTGACAAAAAATAAGTTTTTTAACATGTAAGAACGTGGTTCCAAATTCCAAAAAACTTTCGTGTGATCACAATTAAATAACCTCGAACATGTAACTGATTAAAACCGTTAAAGATTAAACTTTCTCTAGTGATCTAATGGTGAACCTTAAATCCTTAAATGGTAGTGGTGTGTGTTGATATGATTGAACTATGGATGAAAGAGAAGAAGTGAAGCAACTAATTTTGATCTTGGGTGAATTTTGTGATTTAAATTGTATAGTTTTATATTATATATGAATAGGAAAGTAGTGTATGTATATTAACATAGATATTTGTGTATATAAGTGTTAAGCATAAAAATATTATTTTTAGTAATAGGAAAAATATTTGGAAAAATCTCAAAAAATAAAATAAAAGAGAAATCGGATCGGAAATAAAAAAAATCAATTTTTCTAAAAGTAATTCCAGTACTATTTCAAAAAACTCGAAAGAATCAGAATTAAACATGATTCTAAACTTTTTTTGACGTTATGATTATAAACTTATTACTATTTAGTTTTCTTTATTTATGCATGCACTAAATTCTCTTAACTTGACTTTGCATCATTTATAAACTTTGAATACTTTAGCGATTATTTTATGATATTTGAGAATTACTTTGAGTTGAATTGGAATAATTGTTAGCTGAATATGAATTGTTTTAAATTATATTTTCTAGAACTCGATTACTTTTAAATTGACCCAAGTACCTAAACTATCAGCCTAGTGGGGGTTTATGAATAGACATGGTTAATATTCATTCGGTATTCAGTAGTGATCTTGACGGACTTGCCTAACCCAATAATCACATATGATTAATGTATATCGCCAAAATTTTGCACAAAATCATTTCGCACGAGGACTCTAATAATCGTAAGACAACTATCTAAACTATCTAGACAAAAGTTAGAAGGAAATCAATATCCTGTTTACCTTAACGACAATAATTATACGTGATAAGAAATCATCAACTTAGTAGGATAGAGGAATACTAGCAAAGTCAAGCTAAAGTCTCATTTATTTTTTATAATTTATTTATTTGTTGCCTTAGTTTAATTGATCTAGTTTATTATTACATCTTAGTTCTTAATTCAAAAACCAAAAAATCTATTTCTTTAAAGTTTTTCAAGTTATTTTGGAGACGATACGCTTATAATTACTTTATTACTTGTCAACGATCTATACACTCGCGATAGTTAGTTTACTCGAGGTGTGTGTTTGATTAGCATATTTTTATCACGCATTAGAAAAGGACACACTCTCACATTCCTATATATGAGACATTTTCATATAACAAGAATCATGTTGAATATGCTAACCCATTAAAAACTTAACTTATAAGACAATAAACAAGAATTAAAACATGTTGACTAAACACCTCACCTAAAAACTATGTGAACTCATCAAGTTATTAAATATAATAAAATCTTACCCCAAGTGGGTCTGCAAGTTAATTGTTATGGTATATAGATTGGATTTAGTACTCTTATATAGATATGTGTTAAAGAGTTACCAAATTATTTACATTTCGAGCTGCTTATATGTTCACGAAGACAAATTATGTTGTAAAGATTATAAATGTTGGATTTATTAAATTGGTAATTTTAAACTTATGAATAATCAAATATTAGATTTAGCCATATGAAATTGAATTTAAGGTATTTGATGTTTAGTTGAAGTTTATTTAAATTTAGAGTGGCAGATAATATTGAATCTAGTCCTTTCAACTTTTAGGTTGCCTAGTAAATTTTACAACCCAAGTGTATAAGTAATTACTAGAGTTTGACAAAAAAAAGTAATTACGAGAGAGGATCTGTGATGAAATGACAAAAGTGGATGTTTTATGAGCTTGCAATAATTCTTGTTTAAAAAATGGTGGCCAAGATTACACATTATGCTAGGACCTATTTGAGTTCAAGTGTATCAGCGTGATTTCTATGCCTGTATCTATTTTACTCTATCAAATAATGTATCTATATGCCAATAATGTATCTATCTTCTTCTAATGATGTAATTTATAATTTGTAAACTGGAGATCCGTAGGGATATTATGGTCTTCATTTGTATTCTCTGTTATAAACTAACATCAGTTAAGTAAAAGGGGGGGGGGGGATTGAGATTGTTTAGCAATCTTTATGAGGATAATTTTGTATTACTTTTGTTCAGGTAGGTTTTCAGTTTTTAAATAAATATTTAGGAGAGAAAAACAGCCTTATATAACACATGCTCCATGCAAAATTGGGTTGAAAGATTCTTCAAGATAGTCCAAATTTTATGGACAAAGGTGTTGAAACAGAAATATTTTTGTAATGGGCATATATAGTTCGATTCAAAACCATATCTCTCTCATATGTGTAAGAACATGAAGGAATAAAAATCCTGCAAAAGGAGGTTATTGGAATGGAAGATGGATATAACATACGATTCAAGTGAAACCTTGAACAATACAGAATTTCCTCAGTTAAATTTGAGTTTAATAGCATATCTTTGATACATATAACACTATATTTTAAATGGCAGATTGATCGTGAAGTTGAAGGCCGCATAAAATGTACACATTTTACTCTATTGAACGGTAAATAATCAACTAGTTATTGTGGCAACTTTATTTATGTAAGGAGTTGGCATTTACTTGGAGTATAGAAGATGTAGAAGTGGAAATAAATAACTTAATACTTATTTCGAGTCTGTAAAATCATTGCAGGATATATGAATAACCTTAAAAGTTAAAACTCATAAGATTTCATTATGAGCTACACAAATATATATATATATATATATATATATATATTTATGTCACATACTCCTCAAGTACAAATTAAAACTCCTCTAACAAAATAAAAACTACTTAACTAAGAACCAAAAACAATATATTTTCGTGTATGGTGGAATCGACGGTCATGTTTGAGTTATATGCTTTTCATTTTAATATTAAAATGATAAAGATGTAAGGTTTCTCTACGTTAAGTACTGAGAGAGATTCACAAGAGTTACAAGTGTTGGTTAAAGATTGTGTGAGGTCCAAGAATCGGTATAATTAATTAGTGAGACACTGTGTGGACATTAAGGAAACATGAGATACGTTGGCGTAGATGTTTCTTAATATTTTATTCCAACTTATGTAATTGTTTAATAATAACTTGTTAATCTCTAAAATGGAATTAATTGTTTATGTTGCTATTTGTTTACGATGTTCGGAATTCATGTTCCGATTTAAATATATGGATAACCATTTGTGTGCATTAACTATTTTAAGGTAGGATAACTATCTGGGACAATGTTTTCAAATAAAAAATTCAAAACATAATACCCTTTTTACTATTTTAAGGTTGGATAACTATCTGGGACAATGTTTCCGTGCATCTTTTTCATATTTAAATCATGCAATATATTCTTGGATAATGTAATGTTGTTTGGTTGTGTAGGAAATAATTGTTCACATTGATCAATGAATTGCCCACCATTCTCGAGGTTGTGATGAACAACAACCTTGTAAAGGAAAATATCCGGAACCCATCAACGTGGAGGAGGGTGATTATAATTTGGGTGTATGTGGTGTGTGTGATGCATATGCTAACGCGGATGGGTTTTGGATCCAGTGCGATTCTTGCAAGGGATGGTATCATGGCCAATGCGTGAAGATTAATCCCGCTAAAGCTCATTATAGATGCATCACGCCAGGCGGAAGATAATAATAAGGCGAGTAATGATACTGAGTACGGTGTAAAATCCGCTCCGCTGGTGAGTATGGTGGGCCTGCTTGAGTTGTGATCATACTATCAAATTTCCTCCCTGAAATTTCACTTATTAGTAAGCTTTACAAATTCATTTAATAAAACTAACATAAGACACAATCACACATAGTGTTAAAACAAATATTAAATTGCATTTTACTCGATTATATATCGTATACAAAAGTTGATGCATACCTATGAATTCCTAGGAAATATTAACTGAGCAATGCTCCAAAGGTCCTCAACAACTATTAACGTCATAAAAATTATGTAAAATGGTAATTATAATCTTGTATTTGCATAAAAATGTTCAATAAGGAAGGAAACCTACCATATAATAGATACTGGTCTTATTATCCATTGGTAATTGGATAATAAGGGCAAATGTAAAGTTACATAGTCCTAAATCAAGGAAAATAGGATTATTAAGTGCAACTTATGACTTTCAATAACTAATATCACAATAGGTAAGTAAGATTTACTACAGATATTGTCCTTTGTTGAAATGTAATGGTCAACGATCATTTATCCTGTAAATAAACAACTCATTAATGTAATGAAACCTAAAGTTCTTCTATCTAAGGGTTTTCTAGGGCTTGAGGGTTCCTGGTATGGAAGGTGCCCAAGTTGAGCATAGTAGGTGTTTTAGGTTCATCTTAACATGATCTAATCTAGGTTTGGAATCAAGGTAAAGTTTTAATTGTTAATCATTCAATTTATAACATGGTAACTACTTATAACATAACAAGAATGCATTGGATATGAGAGATGTATCATAATTTGGGAATGAATCTAAATCTATGAATAACCGCACAAATACCTACAATTACATAACTAGATTTAAAAATAACACAAAATCCTAATGCAAGTTTATTAATTTCTAAGCTGAATTTCCATTGGTTATCTACATATTAGCTTCAGTTGGATAAATGAAAGATCAATTTCTGAATTTTGGAAATCAAAATTGGATCTTCATATATAGGAGTGAGTTATGGGGAAAGAAGATGAAAGAGATCTTACCAGGTGTTAATAGATAGTGGTGCATTGATAATTACATGAATCTCAAGAAATTGATAAAAACTGTTTATGGATCGCCGTTGTTCTATGGATAGTGGTGCAGTGTTAGAATGGTAAGGCTATGGATCGACAAATTATAAATTGGATATGGGATATTTTAATGGAAAATTGTTATAAATGGCAGAAAGGGTGTGACACCATAGAAATGTGACATGGAGGAGTAAGCAGTTAAGATAAAATGGTTCGATTTGCTATAAGGGGGGTTGATTTGTTAGAAAATGAAAAATAATTAGGTCAGAAATAATAATGATATAGAGATTAAGGATTATTGGGCCACCTGTGTCTCGTCTTTGAGATTGATGTTTAAACTACATTTAAATGTGAATTATATAGGTGTCATTGTTACAATTAATATATCAAATTTATAATTGTATTCATCCAAATATATTTGCAAGTAGCAATGATATTCTTTTCATTTGTAAGGAGTAGTAGTAGATTTTTTTTAATAATAAGAAATCATTAAAGCAGACAACCTTTTTACAATGATATTTTCTTCTAAAAAAATGACTTTATGGGTTTGTTCTATTAATTTATTTATGTAGATTCATATTTTTATTCATTGAAATTTATTTATTTTGATTTGTATTCTTTTTTAAAATAAATGACGACAGAGAGATTATTGTTGAAAGTAACAATTAATATTAATTATTAATTGAACTTTCATACTTTTATGAAAAAAATGGAAAAATTATTTATGATTTAAATGATCCGACATTAAAAGATAAAAAAAGACCATTGGAAAAGTCATAAAAATTGTTATATTTCTTAATTTTCCAGTCTATTAGGAGTTTGTAAAAAAAGAAATTATTGAGTAAACTTGCCACATAGGAAAAGGAGAAAAAAGAAGTAAGAATATAAGTGATTACATCTCTTTCCATCCCAAAAAGAATAAATGCTATGAAAGCCAAAAGAGAAGAGGGGAAGCCCCACTCGCATACCACCTTCCCCCGCCCGTTAACGTCGTGGGCGTGGGGAGTTGGGAATATTCTCCAATTAATATTACTATAGAGTGGAACCTCTGTTAGAGATAACCGTCACGACCGAAATATCTTTTTAACAAAACTTATTTACCATGTAATTGTTCTTTTTTAATATTCGGTGTCAGTTTTGTAATTTTCCATTACTATAATTGTATTGTTTACTTTAATTGAATTTTTTTTGCTTTTGTATTTCCATGTCTCTAGTTTTCACACCAGTGATTTTTATTTTTCCAACAAGATATTAATTATATATCACTGGTTGTTTTTAGAAATGACTTTTCCTATCTCGTCAGTTGTTTCATCATTGAATGCAAAGGTCATTCCCGACGTGAATAAGTTGGAGCCCCTTAATGGTTCCAATTACAAGCGTTAGGTACAAAAGATCTTGATCTGTCTTGAACACTACAAAATCAACTTTGCTATAGTCGAAGATCCTCCACTTAAGGTGGAAAGAAGAGTTCTTACTAAAGAAGAACAGTTCATATATCTTTCCCTCGAAGCCATGTTCAACAGAGGGAACACAATAACTAGGGTATGATGTTGAACAATGTCTTGTATCGTATCTTATATCTCCTTTCCAAAGAAACGTCAGCAAAGATCAGATGCGAAACTCTTGAAAAGAAATATGGGGCTGATGATTCCGGTAAGAAGAAATATGTCACCGGTAAATGGTACAACTTTAAACTTACTGATCAATGTCTATGACTGAACAACTTCATGTTTATGAAAATCTTTGCGCGGAGGTAATCATTGAAGGCATGAAGATGTGCGAAGTTTTCCAAGCCAATATTTTTCTTGAGAATTTTCTCCCATCTTGGAGTGAATACCGTAACCATCTCAAACACAAAAAGAAGAAAACGACTCTCCAAGAATTCATCAGTCACATGCAAGGCATAGAAGCCAATTGACTCAAGGATAAGTCTCTCGCTTTCCCTACTCATTCCGAAAAGTCTAACCTTGTCGAAAGTTTTGGCCAGGGTAAAAAATACAGGTCCAAAGGGAAAGGAAAACATCAAGGCTCAAACAAATCTAATTCTGGGGAAACAAAAACCGCGACAACTCCAACAAACAAGGCGGAAGGTTCAAAACTTCTGGTAAGGTTTAGAAACCTAAGGGCGCTTGTTGTTGTTGTGGGAAAGAAGGACAAAAAGCTTTTGAGTGTACGTTTAGAGCTGACAATGGTCTTAAAACTGCTGCAAATCTGACTAAGACCGAAGAAATAATCATTGTGGCAATGGTTGAGGCATACTTTGTGGAGAACAAAAGTGAGTGGATACTCGACACCAGAGCTTCCCGACACTTCTGCGCAAACAAAACCTTATTCAAAAAAAAAAGATCGTAGGTATACCAAAAAAAATATATTAAGCTTAATATACTCTGTTAATTCAGTTTTTGGTACTTTTTTTGTATTTATTTGCAAATGCGATGCGGTCATTGCAACATTAGTATAGCATGAAAAATTGATTCTCCATTCACTTGAATATATTGGAATTATGTGATGACTCCGTAGCACAGAAAATAAATCCAGAGAGTAGGAACACAATCACATAGTACAAAATTCTTTAATAAAAATACAAGAAAATTGACATTTTTACATGAGTTTATTCCTCTGACTCATTAAAGAGGTTTTAATGGTTGAAATATACATGAAACCTAAACTCTTCCTGTTTTAGATAAGACTCAAGACAATGAAGACCACGACACAGAAAATTCCTTCTTACATCATCTTAATTGTCCGAATATTTTCAATACGTGTGAAACACCTATAAACCAGAACTAATATTTTAATTAATGATTAAATAATGGAGAAACCATAAAATAAAATATCTAAAGGGAATATCTTGGACAAATCCAAACGAAAGACATGTGTTTGTAAGGAAACTGCACAAGCATAAATTACTCTAGCTATTTCAATAATTATTGATCAATCCCAAGTTACTCTATCTCTATATACAAATTATAAATGATTTTCTCCTTTAGTTTTACTTATCCATTATTTTTCTATAGATATCATCCCTTATTTTTTATTTATTTAGTAAAACTTAAGTCAATCAATTGCAAACACTTCGACCTCTGCGTACATAAAGTGTTCATCTACGTGAATGATACTATTTTATTAACAAATTTCAACCTCTTGACATTTTGTCTAGGTCAAATTTTTGTAAACTCCCTACTATGTATGCACCTGATGTTATAATAATCAGTGTTCTAAAAGGCGATAGGCGCTAGGCGGGCGGCCGACCACCTTCGAGCGCCCAGGGTACTAGGCGGGCGCCTAGGCGGAGCCTAGGCGTTTTCTTGCTAGGCAGTTTGATATTTATTTAAATATTTTTTAAATTTATATAATCTTTAAAATAAATTTACATAATTTTTTATGTTAAAAAATAATTTTTTTAATTTCTTTGTATTAAAAAATAGATTTTTTTAATTTTTTTAGCTTCTGACCGCCTAGGCGCCGCCTGGGTCCGCCTCCTAAACCCGCCTAGGACCTTCTGGAACCGCCTGGAGGCCGCCTGGGCCATTTCTGGAAGTTCAGCTACCTTCTAGCGCCTAGGCGGCCGCCTAGACCGATTTTTAGAACACTGATAATAATCGATTAAAAATAAAATGCGGAATAACTACATAGATCGAAAAATTGAGTAATGATACCTTCGGCCATTGATGTCTTTTAGAAACTTTTCCTTATGTTTTCTTCTTCCAAACTCTCAAGCATTCAACTATATAATGTGTATAATTTTTGTGTGAATGATTTGAGTTTAGGAACCAAAACTCTAGTTTATATAGCCAAGCTCCCATCAAACTTTTTAATGGCAATGAATTAGGTGTTACAACCTTTCATTTGCAAATGTTTAATAGAAAGTGTTACAACTTTTCATTTGCATAAGATTAATGGAAAAATCATTAAGATAAAATTAGTGGATGGATCATATTGGATCATGAAAAGCCAAAAGTCATAAATTTATTTTATTCATAAATTTAATATAAAGACTAATAAAATAAAACAAAGATTTATAATAATAAAATAAAAGAATGAGTTATACTCTACCACTTGATCCAAACAATATACTTGATATTTTATCTTAATCATAAATATATGAATCATGGCGATAAGTCCTCCAATAATGAAAGAGTAGTATCTCTCCATGTATCACAATATATTTATCTCTTTATTTTTATGTTGTAACTATACTTAATGAATAAACCATATGTTTCTTTTTGGTCCTAAATAAATGATTTTCTCAAATAAACTTAAGGTGCACAATGTATATGAAAATATATCACAATAGATAATAATTATATTAATGATAATGTCATACAAATAAACACTACATGATGGGACCAATCCCCATACTCACTACATGATCCTTGAATTTCATTGGTGGCATGCCTTAAGTCAACGGACCAGTGATCATTAATTCTACAAAAAAAGTGTTCAATGCCCACCTTTTTATCTTTAACACGTTCCCTTTTTATCTGTACTTCGACTTCGAACTATATTGTTTTTAGCCATATGGTGTCTCCTTGTGTGTTCTAAATAAACACACCTAAAAAGGCAAGACACATACTGCAAGTGTACGGGTCGTCCAAGTAATATCCGGTAAACGGGATTTCAATCTCAGGGACGGATTAGGTATGACTAAAGTGTTATGCAATAAAGGGAAATAGTTGCTTGAATGACAATTAACGGTACAAGAAATAAATTTTTGTTTTGTTTTTGTTTAAGATATAAGTGCAAATAAAGTAAAATATTAAACTATCTTAAAACTAATGCAAGAAAATAAAATATGAAGAGACGCAAGGATGAGAGATAGTACTTGAGTCACGCTAGGGTTTCAACGAAATAAAGTTAATCAATGCTTCTTCTTATGGACAAATTAGTAACTAGTAATAGTCGGGATTCTATATTCTCCTAACCCCCGTCAGGGTGAACTTGGGAGCTATTCTCAGATGTTAAAAAACCCCGCCAGGGCGATCATAATCCACCTTGGAATGTCAGGTTTCGACCCAATTGGATATAAGATTAACTAAGTCCGTCAGGATCAATAATTTCTATCTTACTTTTATTACCTATGTCCGTAATTAAACCCCCCGTCAAGATGATCACCGCCATTAGTGAATAGCTTAATTACTCAAATCTATGTCTAATTGGCCAAATTAAATATAGTGAAATAACCTTAAGATAATAAAAAATACTAAATTACTTAATTTGAATTACATTGTAAAAATCCCAAATAAGAAAACATCAATTAAATAAATTAAGATTCAACCATATAGCGATTCTCAAGCACTTAAGAGGTTTAGCTCATAATGACAAATAAAACTAAGACAATGAAATTAAAAGAAATAATGTTTAACAGAAAGAAAATAAATAAAACATAATTACGAGGTTGGGTTTGGCTGCGAATTGGAGAAGATGACTGCTCTAGCTCTCAGCTTTCTTCCTTCCTGCTTGCTCTGACTTGAATCCTTAAGCCTCTTTGATTAATATATGAAGTGTGTGTAAAGAGGAGGCTAAGGGGTGTATTTATAGGTGCTAGGAAGCCCTAATTCGTTTTTACTTGGAGTAGAAGACAAGTAAAGAATTCTTTAATTCGCAGCCCTAAAATCTAGGAAAGGTAAGATTATGCTGCTGATTTGTTTTGGTCATATCTCTTTCAATACTTATCCGTTTGACGCGTTCCAATAGTCGAAACTACTTGTCTCAGAAAGCTCTATCCATTGGTCCAAACATTTCTCCCAAATTCCTATCCAATCTTATGTTATGGACTCGTCTTTGAATGTGCCTGGAATTTCAGATTTATTTGGCAGCTTTATCTTTTTCTTCTTTGCATATATCTTTCCTTAATCTTCTTATTTCCATGTAAATCTCTTTCCTTTACTTCTTAGACTTGAATTGGTCTCTAAAATTACCATAGGTCTTTTAAATATTCACAATAAATAAATAATTAAACCGCATATGCTTTAAAAATTAATAAATCAATAATTAAAGACTAGAAATAGGAAAGTGCACTCTAAAATTAGAAACTCGAATAAAATACTTCCTAACACACTAAAAACACTCCAAGACTATAATTCTCACTTGTCCTCCTTGTATGAAATTTAAGAACCTATTAACTATGCACTAAAAATAATCAAATTAACGCACAAAAGCTCTAAAAATGCAAATAGTCTAGTTTCAAGGGGAGAAAGTGCAATATGACAAAATAAGCATAAAAGTCTATCTAATAAGTCAATTATTAACCTAAAATGATGTCTCTAGAGGGCTAATATTTAGAACAAATAGGGAGACATCAAGACCCCCAACTCAAACCTTTGTCGTCCCGACAAAGAAAAATAAAAACAGAGGCCCCTTTTAGGTGAACGCAGAAGGTAGAATCTAGAAAATATTCCCAAAGCACAACTCAAAACAAATCTCATTTAGTATAATCTAAGAATTAATATACACATACACATATCATGCAAAATCAAACACAAAATAATATCAATCCAAAATTAATTTCACAATGCTAGAAGGTTACGCTTATTACTTTTCTGAAGATGGTGGCTATAGGGTGTTCCTCGATCCTTACTTGCTTTGAACGCTCCACTTAGCATATTACCTATTAACTCACTATGCATCTAGGAATCACGAGGTCTTTATGATTTTAATATAGGCTAAAGGACGGTATGGTATGTATATTTGGTAAATTTGAAGTGAGCTTTTGGTTCTCTCCTCACTTACCATCAACAAACTGTCCAAGGGCTTGAGTTTACACTCGAATACGTTCTTACTAAACCCATTTGACGCGCTAATGTAGCATCCCCAAATTAACCCAATAAGCACTAAAGATGATTCACCTAAAAATTTCCTCTTTGCCAGTCCAAATATTTATTCTTTTCATATGAAATTTCTCTTTTATTTTGTATAATCATGACACTCTTTTTGATGTTGAGATATCATGCTATTTTTCATAAATTTTTTCTTTTCATAACTTTTGGTATCTTTTTTATTCTTTTCTTTTCATAAACCTGTGAATCATCATCAAAATACATAACCGAGTACAATTAATAAGCTCAAAAATTCCAACCCAATGATAAATTCCCATAATAGTGGACCCACCACCCCAAACTCAAGCTCAAGACAGGAAGTCTCAGGAAAGGATATAATTAATTCAGGGATAGAAGGCCAAAAAGGATTCAAAGGGCTAACAAAGAACTGTCTCTATCATTTTCCTATTTACACAGCTTGCCTCTAGTTCATACCTAAGTGGGTTCTCTACTCATTCAGATCTCACGTTCTACAAACCACTTATTATCCTTAAGCACAAGTTTACTTCTTTTGCATTGTTCATTAATTCTTCCTATCAATTATCTCATATTTGCATGCAATCTAAGTGAGTTTTACACTAACTCCTAAAGTCAACTATTTTCTATTATAAATTCATGAAAAAACATGCTTGATGGGGGCATTTATAATACTCTACAGTCAAACGCAACCCTTAAAAAAATTTCTTTCCGAAAAACATGTAAAACACAAAAAAATTGGGATGAGGCAACGAACCCCACCCCAAACTCAAAAGTGAGTCGTGTCCCCACGACTCGAAAAAGACTCAATAAAGCAATAAAATTAATGACTAAACTACCTAGTGCCTACCATCAGTTAAGAAGAAGAATTAGAACGGGGTACCTAGCCATAAAGATCCATCATGTCCTCCTCCTCCGAAGAAGAATAATTATCTATGTCTATGATCGTAGTTACCTCTTCCAATTGTTAATTAATATGTGCAATTTCCACCGAAAGTGCTTTGTTTTCTTTTCTTAAAAGATCGATTTCATGTTGTAATTTGATAGCCCATGGGGGTGTGCAAGAATTATATAGAGAGGAAGAAGAAGAACCTTGATCTTGAATTTGTGTCTTCTCTTTAGGCTTTGATGGCACCTTCATCCTAGCTGCGAATTTCTTGTGTAGTGGTTGTGCAGGTGTCTCTTCATGTTGTTTCTTTTCAATAGGCTCATCAAGATCGATGGCCGTTTCAATTGTGGCTCCAGGCAAATTTTTGTTCTTCCCTAGGATTGAACACTTCCTCTTATAATCCATAACATCTGTTCTGTTTGTCATGTTTGATTTGACCCCAAACTCAAGTTACACCAAGGATGGTATAAAGTTAAGAAAGATTGGTGTATCTTGCGTTTCTTGCTTGGATTTGATGATGAAAGAAGGTTTCTGGATGATACTTGGAAGAATTCTTGATAGCTTGATGATCTTGATGGTGATTTATGATGTAGTGTGATGAATTTGATGAAGAATTTGTGTTTATGAAAGATGGAGGAGAGGATTATTGATGTTATTGTGTTTGTTGTAGAGGTTTAATCAAGCTTCAAGGTCTACTTATAAGGTTGGGAGATGGAAAATTCGTATGGGAGAGGCTAGGGTTTTCACTTGATAAGGTAAGAAGTGTATAAGGCAACAAACTCTTCAAAACCGACATACTGACTGGCATTCTGGCGAAATAGCCGGCTTACCTGTGCTGGACGTATCCTATTTGTAACTTTCTGCATTGAACCCGAGTCCACTACCCGAGGCCACATGTTTTTGAGCACCGGCATACCGGTGGTATCACCGGCTAGCCTGTGCGCTGTTTGTTGTAAAAATTTGCTCCGTCAAAATACCCTTGTCGAGTACCCCGTGGGCACGTGTTTTCCTTCTGGGCGACATACCGGTCATGTGACCGGCTAGCCGGTGTGGCTCTTTAACGTTTTCTAGCTCTCGGCAAACAACTCGAGCCATGAACCCGTGTTCCTCTACCGGCATGCCGGTAATCTGACCGGCTAGCTGGCCAGTGCAGCAGATTATTCCCTCTGTCGTTCCCTAGCACCCCAAACTCGATTCCTGCACCATTAACACACTACCTTTCTCATTTCTTATAAAATTAGAAACTTTGACTCGACATTATACTTAGAATTATACAATAGGAATTGAAAAACATAAAGCAATAAACTAATAAACACGTAAAATGGCTTTTGTTTAACGTCGTAAAGCTCGACAAGATACCTCTCGCATCTATTCAGCTTCTAGGAGGTACATGACCTCTCCAGGATGTGGATCCACCATGCGATTAGTATCCTCGCCTCCATGATAAAATTTCAATTGATAGCCATTCACAATAAATATGCGGTTCTCGATTGGGTGTTCAATCTCTATCGCTCCATGATGCGTAACATTGGTCACAACATAAGGACCAGACCACTTCGATCTCAACTTCCCTGGATAATTACTGAACTTGGAGTTTCATTTCAGGACCTTCTGTCCAACTTCAAAATTCTTTACAGGGATTCCATTATCATGACATCTCTTAGTATTCTCCTTATAGAGTTTAGTGTTTTCATAGGCATGTAACCGAAACTCATCAAGTTCATTCAACTTCATCATACGGTTCTCTCCGGCCAAAGTAGGATCTAAATTCAACTACACTATCGCCCAATATGCACCCAATTCAAGTTCAAGAGGTAAGTGACAAGCCTTACTATAAACCATACGATACAGAGATGCACTAACATGAGTTTTGTACGCAGTACGATAAGCCCATAAAGCATCATCTAACTTCATTGACCAATCTTTTCTTGTAGGACCAACAGTCTTCTCTAGGATAGATTTTACCTCTCAATTTGAAAACTCAGCTTGACCATTGGCTTGTGGATGATACGAGGTAGATACACGATGTCTTATCCCATTCTTCTCTAGCACTGTCTTCAGATATTTGTTCACAAGTGTGAACCTCCATCACTGATAATAACTCTGGGTGTGCTATGTCTAGTGAAAATATGAGACTTCAAAAATTTAATCACCATTCGCGAATCATTGGTTGGTAGAGCTACAACGTCTACCCATTTCAACACATAATCAACAACTAATAGGATGTATTGATTCCCATTGGATGGTACAAAAGGACCCATGAAATCAATACCCAAAACATCAAATATCATCTCATCCCTCTTGGATATATTACCAATAAACTGGCATCTATGACGCTTCTTAACATATTCATGACAATCCTTATGCAATGTAGGCCATTAGAAACCGGATTGTAGTACCTTAGCAGCTGTGCGGTCGCCCTTGAAGTGTCCTCCATAAGGTGAATCATGACAACCCGCAACTACTGATAAAACGTCTTTCTCAGGTATACATCTCCTTACCATCTGATCACCACATACTTTGTAGAGGAACGGATCCTCCCAAAAGAATTGTTTAGCACAGCTTATCAATCTCTTCTTATCCTGTGAAATGGCTCCGTCGGGAAAGTTACCACTTGATGTCGCCTAAGGTGTGATAAAAAGATGTATAAAATAAGTGCAAATAAACTCCCTAAGCTGAGCACAGTTTTGCAAGTATACAGATCGTATGCAAGTTTTAATGAATAAGTAGACTTCGTTCCTCAGGGACTACGAAGGTTAAGAAGAACTTATGCAAATATTCAAGTGCAGATATAAAAGTTAGAACAGATAATACGCAAGTAGGAAGAAAGAAAGATAGATTTTTATTTGGTTTTTAATAAAAGAAAATTAAACTAATAAATTAAAAGACAGAAAATAAATAAAAGAAAGGAAAAGAAGATAGTATGAAAGTTTAGTTTGAGTAATTAGCATGTAATCCCCACTAGTTTTGCCGTTCTAAACATGTAAGGTATGAATCATGTAGTATTTCAATAGTTTGGTTTCAATTGCGCTAGGTAGTTTCAAATAGGATTTACCTGTGTCAATAAGAACCTAAGCAAACTGTTCCTACAATTGATAAAATAGCAATACACTAAACCAGTGACTATCTAGTTAGGCTGGGTTGTCAGATCAAACCTTATTCTAGACGTTATGTGCTAATTCTATAGTCAAATATACCAGTTATCTAACTACTATGATGGTAATCCTATATGTTTGCAACCATAAAGAACACAGAATATAAATCCAACACATAAACAAAGAAATCAAAACATAAATTCAATCAAATTAGATAGATGTCAACCAAAACTAGGGTTCATACATATATGCTAAAACTCAAGCTAAATAGAACTAATTCATACTAAGAAAAGAAGAGAAAAGAATTACAGAATTAAAGGTTAAAGAAGACATGATTGATGCACAGCTCCTTCCAGACTTCTCTTCTTGTTGTTAGCTTCTTCCTGACCTTAAGGTTTGGTCAAGGATGATTTTCTAATTTTAAGAGGCTGTATTTATAGTGTATAGGTTGACCTAATTCGTTTTCTTGAAGGAAAAGGTAAATATGGGCTCCTAGCCCAACTCAAATTCGTAGCCCAAAAACATGCAATCAGTCCCGTACTTGTTTTGGTTCTAGCAGCTTCAATATTTATCCAATTGATGCGTATGAGTATACCAAATTCATCGTCTTGAAAAGATCTTCAACTTTTCTCTTGACCGTTTCTCCAAATTCCTCACCGTTTTTAAGATATAAGCTGATTTGTGGTCGTAGGTGTAGAAATTCAGATTTAAGGCAGATTTTCCTTTTCCATGTTTTTATCATTTACTTCCTTATCTTCAATTCCCATGTTTATCTTCTTTCCTTTAGCTCTCTTTTACCAACTTGGACTCTAATTAATTACCATATATCTCTAAAGCTTCACACTAAATAAATAATTAATTCCAATATGCTCTAAAAACAATAATTAATTAATTCAAGACCCAAAATAGGAAAGTGTACTAAATCAAGCTAAAATAGACCTATAAACTAATAAATATGCCTAAAATGATGTCTCGGAAATAGATTATACCCCCAATTCAAAGTTGTATCGTCCAGATACAATAAAAGTAAAGAATAGAAGGGTAGTCAAATAAACAAGAAGGAGAAGTCGGAAGAGAATAAGAACAGAACATAATGAATGATCCTAGAGCATAGTATCTAAAAAGTCTCATGTAGTAATGCTTAAGAAATAATGCACAAGTATGCTCAATATACACATAATCAACAATCCATAAATTCAAATCAAGATTAATTTCGCAATGCCAGAAGAAGAGGTTGATAACTTAGTTCGTGCTAATGGCTATAGGTTGTTCATAGGTCCTAATATAGCATCCAATGGTCCACTTAACAACTACCTAATAACTCAATTGCTTCTCCGCCAAGTAGTTAGAAATCCTAAGGTCTTTGGCTATAACGTGGCTTAGGGACGGTGTGGTATATTTGGATAATGAAAAGTGAGCTTTTGGCTCTCTCCTCACTAGCAATCAACGAATCGCCCTAGAGCTTGAGTTTTCACTCGAAGATGTTCTCACTCAACCCAATTTATTGATGCTTTTGATGTGCATCCCCAATAAATCCCAAATAAAACCTTTTGTGATGATCTACAAATTCCACTTTGCCGGTCCGAATATATATTCTTTTCATATCCATTTTTTCTTTTGTATAGCTATGACTCTCTTTTTGATGTTGAGATATCACGCTATTTTTTTATATATATATTCTTCTTTTTATGCCCTTGTTGGCAAATTTAGCTCGTAGCTTCTTTTTTATTCACTATTACCCCGGCAAAGGGTTACAATAATTACTCTTTCATCATTAATAAATTCACCATTACAATTTCCAAATCCCAATGTTCCCTAATTATGAAACCCACCACCCCAAACTCAAGCTCTAAAAATGACTTGTTTCAGGTTTTGCGATTCGAGTGCGAGTCATATAGATAAGTCCTACAACTAAGGGTATGGATTATAATGTGGTTCAATAAAAGGCTTTAGAAAGGCTCAGAGGGGCTAAGACGGATAAATAATAACAATATCAAAAGGGTGAGAAGGTATAAAAGGCTTCAAGTGGCTTCAATATTAAAGAACTGCCTTATTCATTTTTCTAACTACCGAATTTCGTTACTTTTTCACTAATAGTTCATAGATAAGCGGGTTTTCAACTAATTTCAAACCTCACGTTCTACACACCAAATAACTCTCCCTAAGTATCAACGTATCTTCTTA
This sequence comes from Nemophila menziesii, assembly GCA_029959085.1. Taxonomy (NCBI): domain Eukaryota; kingdom Viridiplantae; phylum Streptophyta; class Magnoliopsida; order Boraginales; family Hydrophyllaceae; genus Nemophila; species Nemophila menziesii. The sequence goes on from JARWIR010000008.1 coordinate 11,015,495, forward strand.
GCATTGCTCATTAACTTTTCTATCTTTTATTTCCTGTTTTCATATATGCATGCTAAACATATTTGTAACATCTTTCAAAAACATACTACTTACTATCATTAACTTAATTAAAATCATGCTCAATAGGTACATTCAACATATTCTATGCCTATTTCAACCCAAAAAAAATTTAAATTTTATGCAAAAAAAAAGGAAGATGAGGACAACGAATCCCCACCCCCAACTCAAAAATGAGTCGTGTCCCCACGACTCAAAAAAGACTCAAAAAAGAAATAAAATTTAAAATTAGCAGAAATATTGCACATAAAGAAATGGTAGGGAAGAAAGAAAACATACTCTTCGAGGCCATTACCTCGCCTTATTGACGTTTCAAGTGTTTCTTCTTCACCCAACTTCTTATTCAGTTTCTGATCAAGACACGTGATCATAGTAGGACATTGCATTAAACAACAACATGGGAGAGACTGAAAATCGTATCACCTCCTCATAGATCAACTGTGCCACAACTTCTTCTTCTCCTCACACAATACAATTCAACAAAAAGAACGTTTTTTAGAACGTCTTACCATGAACGTAGACCAACCCAATCTTTTACCAAACTCCAAAGAATTGTTTTGTATTCTCCTTTATCAACTTCTTCTTCAAATACTTTCTCATAAGCAAAAGGTAGTTCCTTTAATTGTTTCTTCGGAAAAGCTATCATGGCCATTGAAGCTTTCTCTTTTTCTTTGGGTGTAGAGTCTTCGATTTGTAGAGGTTGTGTTGTTTTCTTCACTAAAGTTAGAACCTTTTTTGCCCATTGAATCAACACAGCATGCTAACCTCTCTTCTCTTGACTTGTTTTAACCTTTGAATTGGAACTAGGACTTTTCTCACTTGATTTCTTTTCAATTAAATCCAATACCTTGCTTTTCTTCATCTCCCTTAAAGTAGATAATGGTTATGTTCTCTTAATCATCTCAATTGACCCCCAACTCGAAGCTTTAACCACTCTTGAAATTTGAAACTCTTGATTATTGGTTGTACAAGCTTTATTTGGGTTAGGTGTTTTGATGATGATCCTCTATGTGGGTAAGATGGATTCTTCATGGATTGGTACGGATTTAAGAAATTGTAGGATGAATTTTGAAAATTTACGCTTTTGATTCTTGGATTCAATGTGTTTTGGTATAATTTGGGTGGTTGAATCTTCTTTGTAATGATGTGGAAAAAGGATTGGATGTGTTTTCATGGTTATTGGGTAGTGTTTTGATGATTGGGGAAGGTTTGATGAAGCTTTAATGGAGTTGGGAGAGGTTTGGAGAAGAAAGAGAGGCTTAAGGATTTGTAAATTCGGAATAATACCTAATCTCCTCCTTTTATAACCTTAACACACAACTTTTTCTCTCTCCAGCGGCTACCTGCGGTGCACCACGGCTAGGGCCCGGTGTAACGCACCTTCTGCTCTTCGAAATTTTTTATCCTCGTCAAAAAACCCGAACTCCCTACCCGTAGTACAGGCTTTTGGACCTGCGGTATACCGCGGCTGGCGTCCGGTGTACGGCACCTATGGCTTTGATTTTTTTTCTTCTCGGCAATAAACCCGAGTCACCTACCCGTAGTACGGGATTTCTTCCACTGCGGTATACCGCGGCTGGCGTCCGGTGTACTGCACCGCTGATCTGATTTTACCGTAAAATTTTATTTCTCCTCCCAACTCGATTTCTCCAATACCTAAGCATCAAAAACACTAATAACTTTCTCAAATATGCAATATCAACTAAAAATAATTAATCAAAACATGAATTAAAAACCTAAAACGTAAAAATATAAAAGAAACTATGGGTTGTCTCCCGTATAGTACTTTTGTTTAACGTCTTTTAAAGTTAGACGTGTTACCTCGATTAAGGAGTGCGAAATTTCCACCCCTTGCCTCTAACTCCCATGAACTTTTTAGATCTATTCTTTGGAGCAATGGATGGTTATCCATAAGTTCTGGGGTGTAGGTTCATCTTGTGGTAACTCTATTTCGTTTGTCGCTTTGCACTCCTCTGGCAATCCATTCGTCCCTTGTTTGTTAGAAAGAATGTACTTCATTAATTTACGATATTTTTTTTATTCTTGTGAGAGCTTCTACAAACGGGATGTTAATTTTTAACTCGTTCACCATGTCAAGGAACTTCTTGAATTCTTTTTCATTGTTCTGATTTTTGACACGTGACGGGAATGGTGGAGGAGGACGTGTGTTGGTTACCACTGGGCTCTTTTTCTTTTCTGGTGTCTTCTTTGGGACACTCGTTTGTTCAATTACCTCTTCACCTTTGTCTTTAATTGTTTCTTCAACCACTTTTTTAGGACTAGAGGTTGGTTCTGATTCTCGTCTAGGCGGAGGTAATTGTTTTCCACTTCTTAATTCAACTGCATGACAAGCATGATCTTCAGGAGCAACAATATCACTTGGGAGTTGCCCTTTTGGCCTATTTTGCATTACACTCGCCATTCGTGATATTGTATGCTCAAGGTTCTTAATTACCTTGGATTGGGTTTGGATTCTTTGCTGGCTCATCTTCATATTTTCTTCCATTACTTTCATCATTGCAGCCATGCTTGAATTCAAACTCGAAGGTTGTTTTTGTGGAGCTTGTTGCATTGAATATTGAGGTGGTTCTTGATAAGCTTCTTTGGAATTCGGCGCTTCTTGATAGATTTCTTTGTAAATCGACGCTTCTTGATAATTAGGTTGTGGTGGATAGTATGATTGAGGTTGAGGTTGATAATAATTCTCTTGATTCCCGACCCAATTTTTATTTTGTGGGGGCTGATAATTAGAGTAACTTCCTTGAGGAAGATAATAACCATTAGAATAATGGTTTCTTTGATGAGACATGAAGGAAGTTGGGGCTATATTATTATGCAATTCTCCCACGAATGGTTTCTTGCTCCACAACCTGGACATAAAGGTAAAGTAGGTACTAGATTCACATGAGCTATTGTTCGTGCTTGTTCTCGTAATTCCTCAAGTTGTTGGGTTAACTCTTTGAGCCTTAGAGAGTCTAAGGTCTCTTCTTGTTTTTTCTTTTCAATCGGCCAACTTCTCTCGTTCTCAAGAACATTCTCCATAATATTTTAAGCTTCTTCAGGATGTAATAACACAAAACCTTTTCTGCCTACCATATCTGCTTTTTCTCTGGACTCGTCATTAAGGCCTCCATAGAACATGGTTAATGAATATTCTGGCGATGATGTATGGCACGGACATCTCGCCTTCATCTCGTTAAAACGTAACCATGCTTCAACCAAACTTTCTCCGTATTCCTGCATAAATTGTTCGAGCTCCAACATATCTTTTAATCTTCTACTAACCGGATAAAATTGGTCTAGGAATTTAGATTGAAACTTGTCCCAATCTGGAATGACGTGAGGGCGTTGGGTATCGTACCAATCGCTTGCACTTCCGGTAAAAAATAACTGGAACATAATGTAATACATCTGCTCCTTCGTAACGCCTCTGGTAATTTAAACGTCACATATCTGCATAAATTTCTGAACATACCGGACCGGATCTTGTTGTGCAGCACCGCTAAATTGTCCATGACTCGCAAACTGCGCTATCATGCCTGGATCTGGTCTAAAATTGGCAGCTTGGATTTCTGGAGTGCGAATTCCGTGTGGTTGCACTCTATATGTGATGGGAAGATCAAGTCTCCTTGGATTCTCCATCTGTAAAAATCTGTAAAGACAAAAACTACATAGAAAAGCGTAAAATAGAACTAACTAAAATAAAAGCACTAGTTATTGCACAAGGACTAACGATGTAGTCCCCGGCAGCGGCACCAAAAACTTGGTGTCGCCTAAGGTGTGATAAAAAGATGTATAAAATAAGTGCAAATAAACACCCTAAGCTGAGCACAGTTCTGCAAGTATACAGATCGTATGCAAGTTTTAATGAATAAGTAGAATTCGTTCCTCAGGGACTACGAAGGTTAAGAAGAACTTATGCAAATATTCAAGTGCAGATATAAAAGTTAGAACAGATAATACGCAAGTAGGAAGAAAGAAAGATAGATTTTTATTTGGTTTTTAATAAAAGAAAATTAAACTAATAAATTAAAAGACATAAAATAAATAAAAGAAAGGAAAAGAAGATAGTATGAAAGTTTAGCTTGAGTAATTAGCATGTAATCCCCACTAGTTTTGCCGTTCTAAACATGTAAGGTATGAATCATGTAGTATTTCAATAGTTTGGTTTCAATTGCTATAGGTAGTTTCAAATAGGATTTACCTGTGTCAATAAGAACCTAAGCAAACTGTTCCTGCAATTGATAAAATAGCAATACACTAAACCAGTGACTATCTAGTTAGACTGGGTTGTCAGATCAAACCTTATTCTAGACGTTATGTGCTAATTCTATAGTCAAATATACCGGTTATCTAACTACTATGATGGTAATCCTATATGTTTGCAACCATAAAGAACACAGAATATAAATCCAACACATAAACAGAGAAATCAAAACATAAATTCAATCAAATTAGATAGATGTCAACCAAAACTAGGGTTCATACATATATGCTAAAACTCAAACTAAATAGAATTAATTCATACTAAGAAAAGAAGAGAAAAGAATTACAGAATTAAAGGTTGAAGAAGAAATGATTGATGCACAGCTCATTCCAGACTTCTCTTCTTGTTGTTAGCTTCTTCCTGACCTTAAGGTTTGGTCAAGGATGATTTTCTAATGTTAAGAGGCTGTATTTATAGTGTATAGGTTGACCTAATTCGTTTTCTTGAAGTAAAAGGTAAATATGGGCTCCTAGCCCAACTCAAATTCGTAGCCCAAAAACATGCAATCAGCCCCGTACTTGTTTTGGTCCTAACAGTTTCAATATTTATTCGATTGTTGCGTATGAGTATACCAAATTTATCGTCTCGGAAAGATCTTCAACTTTTCTCCAAATTCCTCACCATTTTTAAGATATAAGCTGATTTGTGGTCGTAGGTGCAGAAATTCAGATTTAAGGCAGGTTTTCCTTTTCCATATTTTTAGCTTTCACTTCCTTATCTTCAATTCCCATGTTCATCTTCTTTTGTTTAGCTCTCTTTACCAACTTGGACTCTAATTAATTACCATATATCTCTAAAGCTTCACACTAAATAAATAATTAAACCCAATATGCTCTAAAAAAATAATTAATTAATTAAAGACCAAAAATAGGAATGTGTACTAAATCAAGCTAAAATCGACCTATAAACTAATAAATACGCCTAAAATGATGTCTCGGAAATAGATTATGTTATCACAAATGAGGAGATATCACCACTTACAATAAGATTTGCAATGTCTTCGTACCATGGAGTGGCATCATAAATTTCAAATAGACCTTCATCGGGGAATATTTCATTTACTAGCTCAGTACTGCTATTTGACTCCGAACCTTAAAGACGAGACAGATGATCCGCAACTTGATTTTCACACCCCTTTCTATCTCGAATCTCTAAATCAAATTCTTGTAGCAATAAGACCCATCTGATTAATCGTGACTTCGCGTCTTTCTTCTCCATGAGGTACTTAATAGCGGAGTGATCGGTAAATACAACAATTTTCGCCCCAAGGAGATAGGAACGAAATTTTTCAAAGGCATAAACAACCGCTAAAAGTTCCTTCTCAGTTACCGTATAATTAATTTGAGCACTGGTGAAGGTCTTGCTTGCATAGTATATCGAATGGAATACCTTATCTTTTCTTTGACCCAACACCGCACCCATATCAGAATCACCAGCATCACACATAACTTCAAAGGGAATCTTCCAATCAAGTGGTAACACAATCGGTGCAGTAGTAAGTTTCTCTTTAAGCTCTTGAAATGCCTTCATGCAAGCTTCATCAAAAAGGAATTGGGCATCCTTCTCCAGTAAGTTACACAAAGGTTTTGAAATCTTGGAGAAATCTTTGATAAAACGGCGATAAAACCCAGCATGGCCTAGAAAACTCCTTACCCCTTTTACTGAAACAGGAGGGGGAAGAGTTTTGATAACTTCAATCTTTGCACGATCAACTTCTAAACCAACACTTGACACCTTGTGTCCCAACATTATACCTTCGCGAACCTTAAAGTGACACTTCTTCCAGTTCAAGACCAAATCGGTTTCCTTGCATCTAATTGATACTTTTTCTAGATTCTGCAAACAATCATCAAAGTTATCTCCAAAAACAGAAAAGTCATCCATGAATACCTCAACAAATCGATCAATCATATCTCCAAAGATTGCCATCATGCAACGTTAGAAAGTAGCAGGTGCATTACATAGTCCAAAAGGCATCCTTCGGTATGCGAAAGTACCAAAAGGACATGTGAATGTGGTTTTATGTTGGTCATCTAGATCTACGCAAATCTGATTGTAACTGGAATACGCGTCTAAGAAACGATAATACTCTCTACCAGCTAACTTGTCCAATATCTGATCAATGAATGGAAGCGGGAAATGGTCTTTTCTAGTCACCTTGTTCAACTTACGATAGTCCATATACACTCTCCAACCAACTACGTTTCTTGAGGGTATATCTTCATCCTTGTCATTCATGATGGTAGTGATACCACCTTTCTTTGGTATGCATTGAACCAGGCTCACCCAATCACTACTAGCTATGGGGTAGATGATCCCCGCATCTAGTAGCTTGATAACTTCTTTCTTCACCACTTCCTTCATCGCATGCATCAACCTTCTCTGTCCTTCAACTGGACGTGTACTATTATCCTCTAGAATGATCTTGTGTTGGCAGTAGGGAGGGCTAATACCTTTGATATCAGCAGTAGTCCAACCTATCGCCTCTTTATTGGCTCTCAGTACACGCAACAATTTGTCTTCTTGAGGACCTATTAAAGTAGCTGAAACAATAACAGGTAATGTGTTATTAGCACCTAAATATGCATACCTCAAGTGTGATGGAAGATGTTTCTCTTCTAACTTCGGGGAAGATTCAATAGATGGTTTCTTTGGAGGTTCAATCTCCCCTGCATCATGTAATGGTTCGTAGGCTAGACGCCTATACTTTCGATTCTCAGAATTAAGAGCTGCCACTGTTTCAGAAAGCTCTTATATCATCTCCGGTAAATCTAGTGTTAACGCAGCCTGCAAGATGTCATCATAATTAAAACAATCAAATACCTCTTGCATGGCATGTTCAGCCATATCCATTCGAAAGCAATCTCCGGGAACATCTGGGAACTTCATGGCTCGAAATACATTGAATTTTACCTCCTCGTCTTGGATTCTCATGGTTAATTCTCCATTTTCTACATCAATTAATGTACGCCCCGTGGCTAGGAATGATCGTCCCAAGATGATGGGGACATTCCAATCCGCGTCGTATTCAAGAATAACAAAATCAACGGGAAAAACTAAAATACCTGACTTGACGAGGACATCTTCGATTCGTCCCTCAGGATGCACGAGGTATCTATCCGCCATTTGTAGGACCATAGAGGTAGGTCTCATATCTCCAATCTTCAACGTATCAAAAATTGATTTGGGCATGAGATTAATACTCGCGCTTAAATCGCATTAAGCTTTTCCTTTCAACTCACTACCAATCAAAATTGGAAGCGTAAAACTCCCAGGATCAAGCAGCTAGGTGGCTACATACTTTGTCAGATGGAACTACACTCTTCAGGTAATCCTACCATTTCATTATCACAGTATGGTCTTTTTTTTGTGTGAGCTCTCTTTAAAAACTTCACGTACTTTGGTATGTCTTTGATGGCTGTTAACAACGGAATGTTAATATTGAGACCTCTTACCCTATTCAAAAATCTTTGATATTCAACCATATCTCCTTTCTTCTGAACTCTGGAGGGAAATGGTGGAGGAGGACGGGTTTCTGCAACATCTTTCTTTTTCGGAATTTCCGGAATCTTCTCTTCCACTTCCTCCAACAGTTTTTCTTTTCTAGTAACTTCTTTTTCTTTCATAACCGGGAAAGGTGGTGGTTGCAATGTCGTACCGCTTCTCGTAGTTATCGCGTTACAATCCTCCATTTTTTTAGGAATTTCCGTGTCACTCGGGAGTTGGCCTTGGCCTCGAACATTTAAATTGTTTGCGATCTTTGATTTTTTAATGAAGCGGTATTTGAGTTTAATTTTTCTTCCATATTGTTTTCTCTTGTGTGGGTGTCCTCCATGAATCGAGATAGCTTGTTTTCAATTTTTTCTAAACCTCTTTTCCGCATTGGACATGTATTGCGTCACAATAAGTGTTAAGAGCTGCCACTGTTTCGGCAAGCTCTTCCATCATCTCCGGTAAATCTAGTGTTAACGCAGCCTATAAGATGTCATCAAAATTAAAACAATCAAATACCTCTTGCGTGGAATTTTTTTACCCCAGTCGCTGTTTTGCTTGGAGTTTATAAAATCTCTCTTTCTGCTGAAAGATTTGTAGAAGGCTTTTTTATTTATACTTAAACCTTAAACTCCTATAAAGTCCAATGATTTGGAAAGTTTAATGATTTTTGAATACCCTAAAATTTTAATGGATTAAAAAGAGTCTTGATTGAAGACATCTAGATTTTAAATGAATTTTTAAAATCCCAATTGAATACCTCAAGGTTTTAATAGACTTTTTAGAAACCTGATTGAATACCCATGTACTTTTAAAATTCAATGTCCGACTCTCAATTGAATACACCCCCTAAGTAAAATATATAAAAGTTTAACTAAATAAAAGAAGAGGAAAACTTTATGCTCTGATACCAAATGTTAGAATAATCAATCAAAAATAAAATACAGAATGAATAAATAGATCGAATCATAGAGTCATGATACCTCCGGCCATTGACGTCGTTACAAAACTTTTCCTTATTTTTTGTTCTTCCAAACTCTCAATAATTCAACTATAGATGGTGTATAATTTTTGTGTCAATGAATATAGTTTAGGGACCAAAACTCTAGTTTATATAGCCAAGCTCCCATCAAACTTTTTAATGACAATAAATTAGGTATTACAACCTTTCATTTGCAAATGGATAATGGAAAAGTGTTTCAACTTTTCATTTGCATAAGATTAATGGAAAAATCATTAAGATAAAATTAGTGGATAGATTAATGTTGGATCATGAAAAGCCAAATTCATAAGTTTATTTTATTCATCAATTTAAAAGAAAACCTAATAAAATAAGATAAAGATTTATAATAATAGAATAAAAGAATGACTTGTACCTAATATTAACATAGAAACATATTACATCTATTTGACTAATCAATAATTCAAGTCATATCTTTACACCATATCCTCATGTAATTACATGAAGCATGAAAGACTATTTTCAATTACTACATTGTTTATAGTTCATGTATTTGTTCACGATACTTTATTTAGTCTTTAGTGTACCATACCTGCTATTTATGAATTCATGGTTAAAAGTTGAAGTAATATATATGTAACACTATATTTTGTAGAAAAAAGTGAAAAATACCCTCACATCTTGAACCACCATAAACTCTATATCTAGTGAGTCCAGATTTGTTCTATGATCTTGAGTTTCTTGAGATATAAATTGTCACATACTATATGCTCCAATTCTTCAGATAAATTCCATGAAATTGATGATTAAACTCTCTGACTTTAGAAAAATTCAAACTATTTTTAGAAAAATATTTTATTAAAGATCTCAATATCCTCAGGAAACCAAGGCTTGATCTACAAATAATAAAAACATTGTACAAAACTATTGAAACATGTTCTTTCATACACACTAAATAAATTTGAGAAACAGTGTCTTCTGATCCTTGAGCTGAAAAACAAAATAGGTAGCTATTATACATCTTTCACTAGAGATCGGTTTTTAGTGAAAGATGATTTCTTTTATTGTATAGATGATCAAAAGATGATTTCTTTTATTGTATGGTACCAATTTAAACTAACATCGATCGAGAAATAATAATAATACTCTTATATACTTTAATATGTCAACGAACATATTCTCCTACAACTTGAGTCTAACATATAACATAGAAAATTAAGAAAAATTGAGTCTAACATATAACATAGAAAATTAAGAAAAATGAAAGGAAAATTGAACGGTCCCATGGATGTTTATAACCTCTTCAAGTATCACTTAAAAATGGTGACCTCTATATATATTGCTATTTCTTTGCCCGAACTAACTAATACATATTACATAAAAAAAAATATTGTTATAGACAATTGAGCAAGTAAAAAAGAAAATATTAAACTTAAATTAAACGGTAATATTACGCTCCATATTTTTCGCTCCTAAAATAACTAATTCAAAACAAACAATGGCCACAGCGCCACCACAGGTGGCCGGCGAAACACCCCGGGCTGTGATGCCCCCTGAACAACCGCCTGGAATCACCATGGAGCCATCAAGAGAACCCTTCGCTGAAGCTACTGCAACCGCTGCGGTGGTACAAACAGGAGACCTCTTGATGACAGATTTCCCTGAGCTTTCAACAGCAATTCAAGACGGCAGGGCAGGAAAGAGACAACGGGCTAATCAAGAAGGTCTGAACACATCTGCTGCTGCTGCTGTGATTAATTCAGGGAAACTCCTGCTGCAGAAGCACAGAACCCAAAAGCTCCATTGGTGTTCACAGGTAACAACTTCGGCAATTTCAATAGGCCAAAACTAGGCGGTTGGAAGGGTACATTAACGGGCAATAATAAAGTTATACCAATTATGGAAGATAATGAGGAAAAAACTAATAATCAAGCAATGGGGGAGGAAGACTTCTTAGAGCTTGAGGACCTAATTGAAGATGACGAGGATATAGTTGTGAATGATTCTATCCCCACGGTCATTAGAACAAGAGACGAAATTCAAGAAGGAATCCGATTGTTGCGGAATACGGCAGTGATAAGGTTATTAGGTAGAGAGGTTGGGTTTACGTATTTATCTTCTAAAATCAAACAAATCTGGTCTCCGGCGGGGCACTTTGAAATCGTGGATGTAGGGCACGGATATTACATGGTAAAATTCGAACGTAGGGATGATTTTGATTTTGCTCTAGCTGGTGGTCCTTGGATGGTTTTAGACCACTACCTTATCGTTAGAGAATGGACGCCAAAATTTAACGCTATTACGAATTCGATCACAACAACAACTGCGTGGGTCAGGATATCAAATGTAGGTATGCAAAACTATACAGCGCGCATTTTAAGGAAAATAGGTGATAAGCTTGGACGAACGATCAAAATCGATCCTATGACTAAGGGTAGACTTAGAGGCAATTATGCAAGGTTAGCGATTGAGTTAGACCTGAAAAAACCTCTAGAACCTGAAGTTAGAATTGGGTCAGATATTTGCAAGGTAGAATACGAGGGACTTCATCTAATATGCTTTGATTGTGGTAAATTCGGACACAAAAAGGAGAATTGCCCTCCGAATTCGATGAACGAAATGGATATAGAGGGAGGTAATGCTAGGGGGAAGGAAGTGATGGTTGAAGATGTTCCCGAAGCACCGGTTAGTAAGGTGAAATACGGGGAATGGATGACGGTAAGAAGGGGTAACAAAGGGAGTGGTCGTTGTACGGGAAACAATGTGGCTAAGTCGGTATTTAATAGTAATCTAGGGTCTAGGTTTGAAGCTCTTCGAATGGAAGAAAATTCTTCAGAAGTGAGAATTACAGCCAATAGTACACGGAGCAAACGACAAAGCTCGGGGACGAAACCTATCTCCTATAAAGGTAAGAATGGGCCTCGGACCAGTACAAGTAACAAGAAAGTTGGAAGTGCTAAACATAATGTTGTTGCGACTCCGAATTTTGAGCAAAGGAGGGTCTTGGAGGATATAGTTGAGATCTGTAGCGGTGAGGAAATTGGGGCACAGGCTGATGTGGTTGCGAATAAAAAGAAGAACGGAAATAAAAGTAGTAATGAGATGCGCATAACTGTTAACTCAAGAGAGAGTGGTGCAAGGGAGATAATGGAAGTTGGCGAAATGAGCAGGCCTTTGGCTAGGCCGGAATCGAGTGAGAAATTGGAGGGGCTGATTGAAGTAAATATAGTAGAAGGTGAAAAATATTGCAGGGACTTTATTGCAAAAAATAAAAATTGTACTCCCTTTGATGAAGGGCCTGCAACGCCTCAACACTCTCCAAGGGACATTTCGCTTGGGACAAATATTAATAGCCCACGTGATATTGTCTTACCTCCAGAAATCACAAATCAACCCCCTGACCCAATATGGGAAACCGAAGCTAGGGGCTGTGATGATGACACAATGGGACTAGAAAGCCAAGTCCAAGAGACCAAGGAGGCAGAAACGCTGGAGCATGAACAGGGACCCACACATTTCGATGGTGATGTGGAAATGTCTTCTCGCGCATGAAGCGCCAATGCGGTATTTCTCGTCAATTAAATTTTTATTTTTAATTAATTGTCTAGATATTGCAGGTATGTCTTGGGAGAAGTCAAAATATCCCTTAAACATTTTAATCTGGAATTGTTACGGAGCGGCGAAGCCAAGATTTCGACGAGTCCTAAGAGATATGATGATCAATAATAATGTCTGGTTAACGGTAATAGTGGAGCCACGGGTAAGTGGCGTTAGCGCGAATAAAATTATAAACTCTTTGCAAAAGGATAATTCAATTCGAGTGGATTCGCTCCTTTGGAATGACTCCGAAATAAATGTAAGGGTATTATCGGCGGGTAGACAAGTAATTAACGTGGAAGTTAGTCAAGACGGATGCAAACCGTGGTTATTTTCGGCCTTATACGCAAGCCCAGACTATAAGCAAAGAGATACATTATGGGAGGCGTTGTATCAAGCCTTCCATAATATACAATCTCCTTGGCTTGTAGCGGGTGACTTCAACCAAGTGGGTAAAGAGATAGACAAAAAAGGAGGCACTACTGGTATAACGAGGAGGATGGAGAGATTTGAAGAATGGAGACAAAGTTGTGTCTTGATCGATCTTGGATTTGAGGGACCACGGTATACTTGGTGTGATTCTTGGAATTCGGGACAAAAAATCTTGGAACGCCTAGATAGGGCGTATGGTAATACGGAGTGGCAATTATTATTTCCAAATACGCGTGTTACTCATTTAGCGAGGATTCATTCTGATCATATGCCTATTTTAATTCAAGTTTGTCCGAAGCTGAGACCTAGAGCTAATTCTCGCCGATTTAGATTCGAGACAGCCTGGTGCCTCCATAAAGGGTTCCAAGATTTCGTCAATAACAACTGGGAGGGGGATAGCCTAGGAGTTGGTGAAGGATTAGTAGATTTTCAAGCCAAAATGAATAATTGGAAGACAGAGGTTTTTGGGGATTTAAATCGGAAGAAAAGAATTCTTTGTGCAAGAATTAGAGGCATTCAAAAGTCTCTACAGATTTCATATAATTCGTCTCTCCGTCAGTTGGGTAGCGATTTGACTAAGGAATACGAGAGTGTACTCGAACAAGAGGAAGTTATGCATTTTCAAAAATCGAAGGTGAAATGGGTTGATTCGGGTGATAGGAACACGCGGTATTATCAGTTAGCAGTGACAATAAGGAAGAAAAAAGCTAACTGCAAGAGATTACTTAATGATCAAGATGTATGGATAGAGGAAGAGGAGGATTTAAAGTTATTGGTTAGGGACTATTTTGAATCTCTTTACGATAAGCCAAACGATCAACAAGAAGGATTCACTCTACCTTTCATTGGCCCGATAGAGAAAGAGGTAACGAAAGAGCTAGAACAACCTTTTTCGGATGAAGAAATACGTACTGCTGTCTTTCAATCCAATCCGACTAAAGCCCCTGGTCCGGATGGGATGTCAGCAGCTTTCTATCAAAAGTGCTGGACCAAAGTGGGCCCCTCGATATGTAAGATGGCTCGTGAAGCCGTTAGCTCAGGTACTTTACCTCCGGATCTGAACGGTACGCTTATTCATCTCATTCCTAAGGTTTCAGATCCGTCCAGGGTACGTTTGTTTCGTCCTATTAGTCTTATAAATTGTCCAGTTAAGTTTATAATGAAGGCCATGGTCAAAAGACTAAGGCCCATCCTATCTAACATTATTGGCCCTTGCCAAAGTAGTTTTTTGCCAGGTCGTTCTACGATAGATAATGTGGTACTCGTCCGAGAAATAGACCATAAGATGCGTTACCAGCAGGGAAGAAACGGAATAATGGCGGTTAAAATTGATCTTGCAAAAGCCTATGACAGAATTCGGTGGGAATTTATCGAGGAAACCATTACGCACTTTGGACTTCCGGAGTGTTGGACAAAGTTGATTATGTCTAGCATGAAAGAGAACGAAATGCGGGTGCTTTGGAATGGGGAACCGCTACCCCCGTTTACACCTCATCGTGGGATTCGTCAAGGCGATCCTCTCTCACCTTATATATTTGTCATGTGCATGGAAAGATTATCTCTATTGATTCAAGAACTTTGTGTAGCGGGGAGATGGAAAGAAGTCAAGATTGGTCGCCAGGGGCCAAAACTTTCCCATTTATTTTTTGCGGATGACTTAATATTGTTTGGTGAGGCGTCTTTACTGCAGGTACAAGTGATACTAGAAACGATGAACAGGTTCTGCAAGGAGGCTGGGCAGACGATCAGTGAAGAAAAATCCTTGATTTATTTTTCAAAGAATGTCCCGGTGCAAACACAAGTGGATTTAGCATTAGCAAGTGGTTTTTGTCATAGTGTGTCGTTTGGAACTTATTTGGGTGTCCCGGTTCTTGCTGGGAGGTTGCCAAAGGGGTTTTATAAAGGGATAGTGGACAAAATGAGGGGTAAGGTAGCTACTTGGAAGACAAGGACACTCTCTTTGGCTGGTCGAGTCACGCTAGCTCAATCGGTCATGAATGCTATCCCTGTCTACCAAATGCAAGTCATGAAACTTCCTAAGTATGTGTGCAAGGAGATTGATAAGGTGGTCAGGGACTTTATTTGGGGTTCATCGGGTATAGAGAGGAAGCTACACTGGGTAGCGTGGGAGCAAATCTGTAAACCCAAGGTGAGTGGAGGACTTGGAATTAGAAGCGCCGAAAGGTACAACTTATCCCTACTTGCGAAGCTTGGGTGGAAAATATTGCAAGATGATCAAAGGGTAGCTTGGGTGGAAGTGTTTTGCAAGAAATACTTCAAGAACGGGTTATTAAATCGGGTTCAAAAAGGAAGTGATTCTAGCGCTTGTAAAGCCATTATAGCGGGGATTAAGGCTAATCGCAATGGGTTTATTGAACAAAATGAAGGGGAGGGGACAAAGGTGATTTGGAAGTTCGAAAACTCAGGAATGTTTACGGTGA
This sequence comes from Nemophila menziesii, assembly GCA_029959085.1. Lineage (NCBI taxonomy): Eukaryota > Viridiplantae > Streptophyta > Magnoliopsida > Boraginales > Hydrophyllaceae > Nemophila > Nemophila menziesii. Next base: position 11,030,742 of record JARWIR010000008.1, read on the forward strand.
AATCCACATACATGAACATGGAGGAATTTGTGGATGATGCACCTTTTAACTGGGAGCTAGTTTGGAAGATGAAATGCTCTCAAAAAGTTAGAGTCTTCATATGGAGAGTTGTCTTGGATCGAATCGCCACATCCGAAAATTTATACAAAAGAAACATTACTGAATCACGAGGATGTAGTGTTTGTGGTGCCGAAAGGGAAGACCTCTTCCACTCTTTAATCTTGTGTAAAATACCTATGCTAGTATGGAACTTATTGTGCTCTTTTACAGGAGGAGAATATGAGATTGCTGCTACGCGAGCTGGGCTGGAGGCTGGAACAAATCCGGGACCTGCTGCTGGAAGACATGCTGCTGGAAGACCTGCTGCTGGAGGACCTGCTGCTGCGGGAGGATTGGCTCGGACTGCTGCTACTGGACCAGGGGCGCAAATGCTGGAGTCAGGTGGCTTGAGCGAGAGTGACAGACAGCAGCTACTATCCTTGAACACGGAATGGCAGAGAAATAGATACATAAGTAGTTTTAGCAACCCCATGGCTGCTGCAACACGATCAGGTCCTGTTTTCACACCTGCTACAGTAGATAAAAACGCGATCAGGGCCTGGGTTACGGGTCATCTTCAATCAAGGGCTCGAGTAAATGGTCTAGAGTGGCCATATGTCTTTGTTGCGGCACTTTGGGTCATTTGGATCAATCGAAATCAAATAATATTTAACGAGGCGCCAAATATACCGCATACTTTAGAGCTTAAAAGTGAGATTTTTACACTTGCCAGTAACTTTGTTTTAGCTTGGGGAAAGAGCTTTGATGGGGGCATAGTTAAACTTGCTTCGAATATTATGGTTAATTGGGTAAAGCCCAGCGAGGGTAACAAACTTAATATCGATGGATGTTTCATTGCAACCAAAGAAATGGCCGGTATTGGTGGACTAATACGGGATAAATTTGGTTCTTTTGTATCCGGCTTTATGGGGGTGTGTCTTGTGGATTCCCCTCTATCCTCGGAACTTTTTGCTCTTCATTTTGGTCTCAGATGGGCTATTAACGAAGGTTACACTGAATTACTGATTGAAACCGATTCGAAGGAGCTCCACGCGCTAGTGAAGGGCGGTGGGAGCTCAACTCACTATGAGATGGACTCGGGGAAGCTCCACGCGCTAGTGAAGGGCGGTGGGAGCTTAGATAGTCGTGGTGTTTCAATCATAAATGAATGTTGTGACTTGTTGAGAAAGTTTCCTAAATTCGAGTTAAACCTTATATTTCGTGAAGCTAATTTCTGTGCCGATAAGCTAGCGAAAGAAGGAGCTATTTCATGTAGTCATCCTGTGATCCTCAATGAACCTCCTGATTATCTTTGGAATTATATTACGAAAGACAGAAGTGAATGTGCAACTGCTAGAGTTGTACTAGATAGCGAATAAGAACTTTTGTTCTTCTTGTATTTAACTCTTTCTTAACGGCTTTTAAGCCTCTCATGTATGAAAAAAAAAAATATTGTTTGTAACACTATTATGCTACTATTATGGCTTAATCTTCTAATGATAATTACTTTGCTTGATTTAATTATTAATTACTTTAATGTATTAAACAATGGGTTTTCAACAGTTATCCATGTGTATTTATGACTTCTCTGTTTATTAAAATATAATAAGCATACATCGATATAAGTTAAATTAACTAAGTTCACTTTGAGTAAATTTTAATAAAATCTATTCCTATATAACAAATTAAACTCCTGCTACATCTATAAGAAAAATTCAGCGAATTAATTTTTCATGAAATTAAACCCTATCCAATTTCCATTAGCAATTGCTTGATCTTGTAAAATATTGTGATCTTTAGAATCACATTTTACAACATCTGAGCTAGTTTCTTTACTTTACTTAGAAATAATATCTGACGTTATACTAACTTTACTATCCCATCATGATGAAACAAAACCTACCCAAAGATTTAATTTATTAAAATAGTCAAAACGACCTAGATTTTGCTAATTCCTCAAGAGACTAACCAATCTAGCAACCCAAACAATGACAAAATTGCTGCAACAAAATCTCCACTGAAAATTGTAGGATATAAGTAAAATCCAAGATCAAGCTCTCATTATTTAGTACATTTTATAGAAAAAAATATAAACTGAAAACAAATGAAAGGAAAATGGTACTAAGATTGAGGTCTACATAGTCACAATGAGGTTTAAGTCTTCGAGCAGCTTTCAGCAAAAAATCGGCATATCTTCATGCCAAATGTAAAAACCAAATTAATTAAGCCCAAACTAAATTATAACATGTTTATGTGTAATTGTGAATGGTATATTTCAATTTTCGTAAAAATACATTAATGCAACATAGAAGTATAGGCAACTTCAGCACAATACTTGGTGCAGATATTTATAAATTTTCTACTGCATCGTCATTAAAGACATTTCAGAAAACTGATCTAGCTAAGTCCATCTGAAGGACCCTATCACCATGATACAAACCTGCAAAAAATATTAATCGATGAAGATTGGAGGCTACAAACATATTTGTCTTCATTTGGGTTCTTCTCCAATCCCCGAGTGGCGGCGGTTTTCTTGTTCAAAAGGGTGGTTTGCTGGGAAGGTGAGTGTGAAGAGATTTCTTTTTTGTTTTTTGTTGATTCTTTGTGAGGGTGGAAATATAGGTTTTAATTCGTGTAATATGTTTTTGAGAAGTATAAGGAGCTTAATGGTGGATTTTTGAGTTAAACGGGGATGGAAAAAAATACTAATTGCTAATATGTAATATGGATTAACAAGAATAAAAACTGTCTAAATAGACACCTCACCTATAAAAAAGTAAAAAATAATAAATATACCCGCTAACAATCAGAACTTATTAATTATTTCATATTTTTTGAATACTTAACCCAGTGGGTCTGCAAGATAATCGTTATGGTACATAGATTGGATTTAGTACTTTTATATAGATATGTGTTCACGAAAAGTAATTATGTTAGAAGAATTATAAATTATGGATTTATTTTTCAAACTAGTTGTTTTTGAACTTATGATTAATCAAACATTAAATTTAGCCATATGAATTTAGGTATTTGATTTTCAGTTGAAGTTTATATAAATTTAGAGTGGCAAATGATATTAAATCTAATGCTCCCAATACTTCGATTGCCAAATTAATTTTAAAACCCAAGTGTATAAGTAATTACGAGAGTCTGACAAAAAAAAGTCATTAGGAGTGAAGATTTGTGAAAAAATGACAAAAAGGTGATGTTTTATGATCTTGCAATAAGATTCTTGTTTAAACAATGGTTGTCAAGATCATACATTATGCTAGGAATAATTGAGTTTAAGTGTATCAGCCGTGATTTCTATGTTCATACCCATTATACTCTATCTTCTTTCTAGACGGTTCAATTTACTCTATAAAATGATGTATCTATATGCCAATACTCAAAGCCTTCTTTAATAAGTTATTTAGGCGTTTTACAATTTCTTCGAATGACGTCTCTTTTAATTAGTAAACTAGATATTTGTAGGGATATTATGGTCTTTTTCTCTATTTTTTGGAATTCTGTAAGGGGATAATTTTGTATTATTAGGTTTTCATATTTCAAAAAAATATTTAGGGAAGGAATTAGTTCATAGCCTTGTATAACACATTGCTTCTTGTAATATTGGGTCGAAAGATTCTTCACGATAGTCCAAATTTTATCGGCGAAACCGTTGAAACAATTTTTTTTTTTTTGTAATGGGCTTATATAGTTTGATTCGAAATAGTAGCTCTTTCATATGTGTAAGATTATGCAGGGATAAAAATCCTGAAAAGGGGGTTATTGGAATGTAAGATGCCTAATGCAGAAGTGAAACCTTGAACAATACAAAATTTTCTTAGTTAAATTTGAGTTTAATAGCATAGCTTTGGTATCTATAACACTATCTTTTAAATGGGAGTTGATCAGGAAGTTGAAGGTCGCATAAAAGTACATAAGGGTATAAGACTTAATTTAAAGTGGATCTGTAGGAGTTTGTGTGGTGGAATCGAAGGTCACGTTTGAGTTATATGCTTTTCATTTTAATATTTAAGATGATAAAGCTATAAGGTTTCTCTATGTCAAGTATTGAGACAGATTCACAAGAGTTGCAAGTCTTGGTTAACGTTGTGTGAGGTCCAAGAATCGGTATAATGGATTAGTGAGACACTGTGTGGACAATAAGGAAACATGACATTTGAGGCAGACCATATTTATAAAGAATTCGGTGCAATGCAAAAATTGACTAACATGGCAAGAGTAAAGTCAAAGACAAGACTAGTACAATATGCAATCTTCTAGATGGCTTATTAGAAGTACTCATGGAAGAAAAGATTAGATAGACAACACCTAAAACTGTTTTGTAACACCCCAAGAGATCTAACAGAGATTTAGTAAAAAAATCATATGGTCTTTTATGACCTCGTATGTATGAAAAAAGAAAGAGATAAATATGAAGATTGTATGTTAACGTGAATTACTACCATATATAGGCTTCAAGCAATGTAAGAATAATTGATAGACCCGTCTCGTTAATCAAAAGTAACACCATGTTCTTCTTTACGATCAATCATAATGTTTAACGAATCATTTGGTTAAAAGGAATAGTTTATGTTTTAAAAGTAAGCAAGCTATCATAAAAAAATGAATGTATAAAATGAGAATCAATAGCCTCCTTGGTAAACTGAGTAAAAACCCTCTCCTTCTTACATTGCGAAGCTAATCCAATCTTGAATTCAAGCCATGTTGATTGTAGATATGACAAGTGTGCAGGTGTGTAGTTTGTGAATATTATTATATTAAATTTTCTAAATAGTGTTTATTCTATATAGTCTGCTATCTTCTTTTCCTATGTGCTTAATTAACTTAGCTTATATTTTAGAGACTTTCCCTATGTTCTTATTTCTTATTGTATTGGGACGATACAACTTTGAGTTAGGGGTCTTGATGTCTCCTTTTTTGTTCTAAATATAAGCCCTTACGAGACATCATTATAGTTAGAAAATGGTATTTTTATACTGACTTTTGTGCTTATTTCGTAATATTTTGATTTCTTGTCTTGATTTGATGATTTATTATTTTTAGAGCATATTTGGTTTAATTTGTGTGTTAATGTAAAACTTTAAATATAATATGGAAATAAATTAGATTCCAAATCAATTTTAAGGAGATAAGGAAAGAAGATCTTGAATAAATCAGGAGATAGAAGGAAACAAAGTTTAATTAGGAAAAGAAAAACTGCCAAATAAATTGGAATTTCTGTGGCTACGTCCAAAGAAGTAAAGATAACTCCAAATCCAGGACAATTTTGGAAGAGCCCTTCTATAGGTAGATAGATCTTTATGTGAGGATTCTCTTACTATCTTACGGGCCAAAAACTTATCCTTATCTACTTACAAATTTGAGTTGGGCTTGGACTCTTTTACTTGGTCCCTACTCCAAGATTTCGACCTAGCACCTATATATATCAGTTCTAAACCTTAGAAAATCATCCCTTGGTTGCATAAGCTTAATATACATACATAAATTATTATAGAAGCAATCAGGAGGATCTAGAGGAGGAGGAAACAAAAGCTAGAGCTTAACTACATCAATTTAACAATTCTCCATCTCTATTCTTTGTGTAAATTAGTATTAGATGTATTTTGTCTATGAGGTATTTCTAAACTAATTATTCAAGAGTTTTATTATGCGTAAGTTCTCTTTAGGATTGTAATTATATGAACCATTGATTATTGTTTTTCTGTTTTAATTTGAATCTGGGAGTTTAGTATTTAATTGAATTAGTTCTTAATTTCTATTAACTATATTCTTGTGCTTGTTTACTATCATTGACGTCATGAATAGAGGGTAGGTTTTAGTAATTAGGCTAATCACTTAGTGGCGAGTGATCATCCGACAGGGGGGTTTAATTACAGAACTAGAATATAGACGCATGGTGTCCATTATTGACCGACAAGCTTGACTAACCACGTAGCCAATTGGGTATATATCGTAATAATTTGAACATAGCTTATAATCGCCCATATAGGGCTTTGTAGTACTTTAGGATAGCTCCTAGGTCCACCCGACATGGGGCTAGGAGATTATAGAGTCCCGACTATTGTGAAATTCTCCATTCACCCTTATTCTTTGGAATCATAAATTCTATAGGATAGACTCATACTTGCATCTCCGTATCTTATTTGCATAATTATTTATTGTTTATTATTTATTTTATTATTTAGTTAATTAGAAAAAAACTTAACTGCTATCTTTTTGATTAAGACAATAAAGACTATCTATTTTAATATTAAACACGTATTTAGAATAGCTATTTAAATCCTTCATGAGACGTTAATCCCGATTTTACTTATCTATTACTTGGAACGACCCGTACACGTGCGGTTTGTGGATCCTTTATTTTATTACTTTTATTGCATTATTTATAACACACCAGGATCCACCACATGCCAGCTCACATAAAAAAGAGTGTCATGACTAACTTACAAAAGAAATGATGTGAAAAAGAATTGAAAGAAAAGGACCTGGAAAGTGGTATTCTTTATGTAATCATCAAGAAATTGTTATCGGGGATGCTAATTAAGCACATTAATTAGGTTGATTGAGAATGTCTTTGAGTGCAAACTCAAGTTGTAGGGCGATAAGTTGATGGCTAGTGAGGAGGGAGCCAAAAACTTATTTCACATTATCTAATTATACATATCATACCATTCCTAATCCAACATTACAACCTTAAAGACCTTATTATTCTTAAATATATGATCTAGAAACGATTGAGCTAATAGAGAGTAGTTAAGTGGAACATTGGTTACTATGTTAGGAAAGAGGAACAACCTATCTCCACCATATCAGACTAAGAAAAAAAAACCTATCCTTCTTGCATTGCGAAGCTAATCTAATCTTGAAACTATATCGTGTAGATAGTTTGTATGATAAGTGTATGTATGATTTAGTTTGTAGATATTATTACATGGAGCTTGCTAGGTAGTTTCTTTGGAATCATTCTTTAGAATCTTCTTTTCCCAATCTTATTTGACTTAGTTGTTAAAGACTTCCCTAGTTTAGCTCTTATATTTTCGGGATGACAAAAATGATTTGTGGGTCTTGATGTCTCAAATTATGTGATATATTAATCTAGTCACGATACATCATTTTAGGGTTATATTTTGCATAATTGAGATATTTTCCCAATATAGTGATAGTTTCTCGTTTTTGTCTTGTTTTAGAGAATAGATACTTCTAGAGCTATTTGTGCGTAATTTGCGTGTTAAGTTAGCAACAATTAAGTACTTGGATGTTATTAGATCCCAAGACGACGAAAAGAAATCGAGAAAAAATATCAAACCCAAGTCAAGAATGAAAAAGGACAAGAAGCCACTTTTAGAAAGTTAAAGCAGTTGTCGTCCAGATTTGAAAAGTGATATGTTCGAGTTACTACACAAAATTGACAAAGATTGTGCAGGTTCCAATTAGTTTTCAGTTAAGAATTGGACTTAGGATCACGTAGGAATTGACGGTTCGTGATTTGAAGATTAATTTAAGAAGTTATTAAAGTTGCACTTGTCGTGGCTTAAACCAGTCCACTCTTTATGCATTACGTATTTGGGTTGAATTAGGCACTTAAAAATTACCCACAACCTATGAAACAGAAACCTTTATATAACAACTTTAATAATCAGAGAAGGGTTCTTGATAGTTCTTATTCAGTTTTTAGAAGATTAGAAGAGTAAAGTGAGGAGCCGGTAGAGGAGAAGACAACATAAGTTGGAGCCCTACTGCGTCACTTTTGCACCATTTAGTTTAGGAAATCGGCCAGATCGGATCGGTTGTTTAGAAAATTTATTTTTTTCCAGAATAAACAATCTAATCCAATTCCATTTCAATATATAAATGACTTCAGAATTCAAAAATTAATTTCGATTTCGGAACACCCAAAGATTTTTGGAATTACAGAATTTTTGGAAAATCGCTATTTTTTCATTTTAGAATTTTTATTTTCTCTAAATTTACAATATTATATTATTTTCTAGAAAATCATAAAACTAATATAAGTATAATTATATAAAACAATTCGATTCATAAAAACAATACAAAATCAATATTACATGCACAAAATGGGACATTCAATTATTTCTAAAAAGTAAATACAAATTTTCAAGTGATAAGTTTTTTTTTTGAAAAAATATAAGTTTTTTAACATGTAAGAACGTGGTTCCAAATTCCAAAAAAACTTTCGTGAGGTCACAATTAAATAACCTCGAACATGTAACTGATTAAAACCGTTTAAGATTAAACTTTCTCTAGTGATCTAATGGTGAACCTTAAATCCTTTAATGGTAGTGGTGTGTGATAGTGTTGGTCATGTGTAAAAGATATGATTGAACTATGGATGGAAGAGGAGAAGTGAAGCAACTAATTTTGATCTTGGGTGAATTTTGTGATTAAAATTGTTTAGTTTTATATTATATATGAATAGGAAATTAGTGTATGTATATTAACATAAATATTTGTGTATATAAGTGTTAAGCATAAAAATGTTATTTTTAGTAATCGGAAAAATATTTGGAAAAACTCAAAAATAAAATAAAATAGAAATCGTATCGGAAATCAAAAATTACAATTTTTTTAAAAGTAAGTCCAGTACCATTCCGAAAAACTCGAAAGAATCAGAATTACACATGATTCTAAACTTTTTTTACGTTATGATTATAAACTTATTACTATTTAGTTTTCTTTATTTATTCATGCACTAAATTCTCTTAACTTAACTTTGCATCATGTATAAACTTTGAATACTTTATCGATTATTTTATGATATCTGAGAATTACTTTGAGTTGAATTGGAATAATTGTTAGCTGAATATGAATTCTTTTAAATTATATTTTCTAGAACTCGATTACTTTTAAATTGACCCAAGTACCTAAACTATCACCCTAGCGGGGGTTTATGAATAGACATGGTTCATATTCATTCGGTGTTCAGTAGTGATCTTGACAGACTTGCCTAACCCAATAATCACATATGATTAATGTATATCACCAAAATTTTGCACAAAATCATTTCACACGAGGACTCTAATAATTGTAAGACAACTATCTAAACTATCTAGACAAAAGTTAGAAGGAAATCAAAATCCTGTTTACCTTAACGACACTAATTATACCTGATAAGAAATCATCAACTTAGTAGGATAGAGGAATACTAGCAAAGTCAAGCTAAACTCTCATTTATTTTTTATAATTTATTTATTTGTTGCCTTAGTTTAATTGATCTAGTTTATTATTACATCTTAGTTCTTAATTCAAAAACCAAAAGGTCTATTTCTTTAAAGTTTTTCAAGTTATTTTGGAGACGATACGCTTATAATTACTATATTACTTGTCAATGATCCATACACTCGCGATAGTTAGTTTACTCGAGGTGTGTGTTTGATTAGCATATTTTTATCACGCATTAGAAAACGACACACTCTCACATTCCTATATATAAGACATTTTCATATAACAAGAATCATGTTGAATATACTAACCCATTAAAAACTTAACTTATAAGACAATAAAAAAGAATTAAAACATGTTGACTAAACACCTCACCTAAAAAACTATGTGAACTCATCAAGTTATTAAATATATAATAAAATCTTACCCCAAGTGGGTCTGCAAGTTAACTGGGTCTGCAAGTTAACTGTTATGGTATATAGATTGGATTTAGTACTCTTATATAGATATGTGTTAAAGAGTTACCAAATTATTTACATTTCGAGCTGCTTATATGTTCACGAAGACAAATTATGTTTTAAAGATTATAAATGTTGGATTTATTTATAAATTGGTAATTTTAAACTTATGAATAATCAAATATTAGATTTAGCCATATGAATTTAAGGTATTTGATGTTTAGTTGAAGTTTATTTAAATTTAGAGTGGCAGATAATAATGAATCTAGTGCTTTCAATTTTTAGGTTGCCTAATAAATTTCAAAACCCAAGTGTATAAGTAATTACTAGAGTTTGACAAAAAAAAGTAATTACGAGAGAGGATCTGTGATGAAATGACAAAAGTGGATGTTTTATGAGCTTGCAATAATTCTTGTTTAAACAATGGTGGCCAAGATTACACATTATGCTAGGACCTATTTGAGTTCAAGTGTATCAACGTGATTTCTATGCCCGTATCTATTTTACTCTATCTTCTATTTAGGCAATTCATTTTACTCTATCAAATAATGTATCTATATGCCAATAATGTATCTATCTTCTTCTAATGATGTAATTTATAATTTGTAAACTGGACATCCGTAGAGATATTATGGTCTTCTTTTGTATTCTCTGTTAAAAGCTAACATCAGTTAAGTAAAAGGGGCGATTGAGATTGTTTAGCAATCTTTACGAGGATAATTTTGTATTACTTTTGTTCAGGTAGGTTTTCAGTTTTTAAATAAATATTTAGGAGATAAATTAGTTAACAGCCTTATATAACACATGCTTCATGCAAAATTGGGTTGAAAGATTCTTTAAGATAGTCCAAATTGTATGGACAAAGGTGTTGAAACAGAAATATTTTTGTAATGGGCATATATAGTTCGATTCAAAACCATATCTCTCTCATATGTGTAAGAACATGCAGGAATACAAATCCTGCAAAAGGAGCTTGTTGGAATGGAAGATGGATATAACATATGATTCAAGTGAAACCTTGAACAATACAGAATTTCCTCAGTTAAATTTGAGTTTAATAGCATATCTTCGATACATATAACTTTATCTTTTAAATGGCAGATTGATCGTGGAGTTGAAGGCCGCATAAAAAGTACACATTTTACTCTATTGAACGGTAAATAATCAACTCGTTATTGTAGAAACTTTATTTATGTAAGGAGTTGGCATTTCCCTAGAGTATAGAAGATGTAGAAGTGGAAATAAATAACTTAATACTTATTTCGAGACTGTAAAATCATTGCAGATATATGAATAACCTTAAAAGTTAAAACTCATAAGATTTCATTATGAGCTACACAAATATATATATATATATATATATATATATATATATATATATATATATATATATATATATATATGTATATGTCACACACTCCTCAAGTACAGATTAAAACTCCTCTAACAAAATAAAAACTACTTAACTAAGAACAAAAACAATAGATTTTCGTGTATGGTGGAATCGACGGTCATGTTTGAGTTATATGCTTTTCATTTTAATATTAAAATGATAAAGCTGTAAGGTTTCTCTACGTTAAGTACTGAGAGAGATTCACAAGAGTTACAAGTGTTGGTTAAATATTGTGTAAGGTCCAAGAATCGGTATAATGAATTAGTGAGACACTGTGTGGACATTAAGGAAACATGAGATTCGAGGCAACCCATATTTATAAAGAATTCAATGCATGTACAATTGACTAACATGGCAAGATTAAAGTCAAAGACAAGACTAGTACAATATGAAATCTTCTAGATGGCTTATAAGTAGTTTTTACGGAAGAAAAGATCACATAGACAACACCTAAAACTGTTTTGTAACACCCCAAGAGATTTTATAGAGACTTAGTAGAATAATCCTATGGTCTTTAAGACATCGTATATGGAAAAAATAAAAAGATAAATATGAAGATTGTATGTTAAAATGAATTACTACAATATATAGGCTTTTAAGTTAGATAAGATCATGATTTATAAACCCACCTCATTAATCAAAAGTAACACCATGTTCTTTTTTTTTTATCAATCACAATGTTTAACAAATCATTTGGTAAAAAGAAATAGTTTATGTTTGAAAAATAAGCAATCATAAAAATATATGAATGTATACAATGATAATCAATAGATAGAAGTAAAAAACAAATCAATTACATGATGAAAACATATTATTCCACTCAATGTTGAGCTTCCTTGTATTTCCCAATGCGTGTTTGAGCTTTCCTTTAGCATCCAAACCCCACCTCCTCATCATTAATTTGGTAAATATCTTGTAAAAATATCACAATCATGTATCCACCTGTTGACCCAATTAGAGTCATAAATATTTTTGATATGTGAAGTGTTTAGTGTCCAAATTAATATAAAGAGATAATTTCATGCATGATATACACTTAATAGAAGGGCCAATACTTACCAACATAATTACAAAAGATGTTCTCCTTTGTTGAAATGCCATGTCCAACAACCTTTTCAACACCACGTGAAAATACTTTAGTAGCTAGAAAAGTGTGTATGTTGTACTTCCGGTTGGATTATATTGCGGAAGTGGATATTTGGTGGTGTTTGCTGGTGAAGATGCTGCGTTGGCGTAGATGTTTCTTAATATTTTATTCCAACTTTTGTAATTGTTTAATAATAATAAATTGTTAATCTCTAAAATGGAATTAATTGTTTATGTTGCTATTTGTTTACGATGTTCGGAATTCATGTTCCGATTTAAATACATGGATAAACATTTGTGTGCATTAACTATTTTAAGGTTGGATAACTATCTGGGACAATATTTTCAAATAAAAAATTCAAAACATAATACCCTTTTTTATTATTGTACAAATTTGTACAAAACTTGGTTTGTTATTTTGCAGAGAAGGAGAATTGTGTCTCTATGCATACCCGGGACCTGGGAAGTCCGGATTCCTGTTGAAGACGTTCCAACTGAAATACCAGCTTTAGGAATTAATTTTGCTAGAGATGTATTGGACCGTCAAGATTGGATTATACTCGTTGCTACCCATAACGATTCCTGGTTGCTCGCTACAGCGTTTTTTTTTCGGAGCAGAATTAAGCCAAAACGAAAGGTATGTTTTCGTGCATCTTTTTCATATTTAAATCGTGCAATATATTCTTGGATAATGTAATGTTGTTTGGTTGTGTAGGAAATAATTGTTCACATTGATCAATGAATTTCCCACCATTCTCGAGGTTGTGATGAACAACAACCATGTAAAGGAAAATGTCCGGAACCCATCAAGGAGGAGGAGGGTGATTATGATTTGGGTGTATGGGATGTGTGTGATGCACATGCTAACGCGGATGGGTTTTGGATTCAGTGCGATTCTTGCAAGGGATGGTATCATGGACAATGCGTGAATATTAATTCCGCTAAAGCTCATTATAGATGCATCGCGCCAGGCGGAAAATGATAATAAGGCGAGTAATAATGCTAAGTACGCTGGTGAGTATGGTGGGCCTGCTTGAGCAGCTGGTGAGTATGGTGGGCCTGCTTGAGTTGTGATCATACTGTCAAATTTCCTCCCTAAAATTTCACTTATTAGTAAGCTTTACAAATTCATTTAATAAAATTAACATAAGACGCAATCACACATAATGTTAAAACAAATATTAAATTGCATTTTACTCGATTTTATCATGTACAAAAGTTGATGCATACCTGCGAATTTCTAGGAAATATTAACTGAACAATGCTCTAAAGGTCCACAACAACTATAAACGTCATAAAAAATATGTAAAATTATAATCTCGTATTTGCATAAAAATATTCAATAAGGAAGAAAATCTACCATATAATAGATACCTGACCTTATTATCCATTGATAATTGGATAATAAGGGCCAATGTAAAGCTACATAGTCCTCTTCCCCGACCTAAATCAAGGAAAATAGGATTATTAAGTGCAACTTATGACTTTCAATAACTAATATCACAATAGGTAAGTAAGACTTACTACATATATAGTCTTTTGTTGAAATGTAACGGTCAACGATCATTTATCCTGTAAATAAACAACTCATTAATGTAATGAAACCTAAAATTCTTCTATCTAAGGGTTTTCTAGGGGTTGAGAGTTCCTGGTATGGAAGGTGCCCAAGTTGAGCATAGTAGGTGTTTTAGGTTCATCGTAACATGATCTAAGTCTGGAATCAAGGTAAAGTTTTAACTGTTAAACATCCAATTTATAACATGGTAACTACTTATAGCATAACAAGAATGCAATGGATATGAGAGATTTATCATAATTTGGGAATGAATCTAAATCTATGAATAACCGCACAAATACTTACAATTACATGACTAGATTTAAAAATAACACAAAATCCTATTGCAAGTTTAATAAGCATATATTGGGTTACATTTTAAGTTACAAGTTTATTAATTTCTAAGCTGAATTTTCATTGGTTATCTACATATTAGCTTCAGTTGGATAAATGAAAGATCAATTTCTGAAATTTGGAAATCAAAATTGGATCTTCATATATAGGAGCAAGTTGAGGGAAAAGAAGATGAAAGAGATCTTACCGGATGATAATAGATAGTGGTGCATTGATAATTACATGAATCTCAAGAAATTGATAGAAACTGTTTATGGATCGTCCTTGTTTTATGGATAGTGGTGCATTGTTAGAATGGTAAGGTTATGGATCGAACAAATTATAAATTGGATATGGAATATTTTAATGGAATTTTTTTATAAATGGCAGAAAGGGTGTGACACCATAGAAATGTGATAGGGAGGAGTAAGGGGGGTTCGATTTGTTAGAAGATGAAAAATAATTGGGTCAGAAATAATAATGATATAGAGATTAAGGATTACTGGGTCACCTGTCTCGTCTTTGAGATTGATGTTTAACTACATTTAAATATGAATTATATAGTGGTCATTGTTACAATTAATATAGCAAATTCATAATTTTATTCATCCAAATATATTTGCAAGTAGCAATGATATTCTTTTCATTTGTAAGGAGTAGTACTGGATTTTTTTTAATAATAAGAAATCATTAAAACAGACAACCTTTTTACAATGATTTTTTCTTCTAAAAAAATGGATTTATGGCTTTGTTCTATTAATTTATTTATATAGATTCATATTTTTATTCATTGGAATTTATTTATTTTGATATGTATTCTTTTTGAAACTAAATGACGACAGAGAGATTATTGTTGAAAGTAACAATTAATAATTATTAATTTAATTCTTTCATACTTTCATGAAAGAAATGGAAAAAATATTTATGATTTAAATGATCCGACATTAAAAGATAAAAAAATAGCATTGGAAAAGTCATAAAATTGTTATATATCTTAATTTTCCAGTCTATTAGGAGTTTGTAAAAAAAAATTATTGAGTAAACTTGCCACATAGGAAAAGGAGAAAAGAAGAATTGAGCATATAAGTGATTACATCTCTTTCCATCCCAAAGATAATAAATGCTATGAAAGCCAAAAGAGAAGAGGCGAAACCCAACTCGCATACCACCTTCCCCCGCCCGTCAACGTCGTGGGCGTGGGAAGTTGGGAATATTCTCCAATTAATATTACTAATAGAGTGGAACCTCTGTTAGAGATAACCGTCACGGCCGAAATATCTTTTTAACGAAACTTATTTACCATGTAATTGTTCTTTTTTATATTTTGTGTTAGTTTTGTAATTTTCCATTACTATAATTGTATAGTTTAATTTAATTGAATTTTTTTTGCTTTTGTATTTCCATGTTTCTAGTTTTCACACCAGTGATTTTTATTTTTCCAACAAGATATTAACTATATATCACTGGTTGTTTTTAGAAATGACTTTTCCTATCTCGTCAGTTGTTTCATCATTGAATGCAAAGGTCTTTCCCGACATGAATAAGTTGGAGCCCCTTAATGGTTCCAAATACAAGCGTTGAGTACAAAGGATCTCGATCTGTCTTGAACACTACAAACTCGACTTTGCTATAGTTTAAGATCCTCCACTTATGGTGGAAAAAAGAGTTCTTACTAAAGAAGAACAGTTCAGATATCTTTCCCTCGAAGCCATGTTCAACAAAGCGAACACAATGACTAGGGTATGATGTTGAACAATGTCTTGTATCCTATCCTTGATCTCCTTTCCAAAGAAACGTCAGCAAAGATCAGATGCGAAAATCTTGAAAAGAAATATGGGGCTGATGATTCCGGTAAGAAGAAATATGTCACCGGTAATTGATACAACATTAAACTTACTGATCAAAGTCTATGACTGAACAATTTCATAATCCACCGGATTAGGTATGACTAAAGTGTTATGCAATAAAGGAAAATAGTTGTTTGAATGACAATTAAAGGTAAAGAAATAAATTTTTGTTTTGTTTTTGTTTAAGATCTAAGTGCAAATAAAGTAAAATATTAAACTAATTTTTGTTTAAGATCTAAGTGCAAATAAAGTAAAATATTAAACTAACTTAAAACTAATGCAAGAAAATAAAATATGAAGAGACGCAAGGATGAGAGATAGTACTTGAGTCACGCTAGGGTTTCATCGGAATAAACTTAATCAATGCTTCTTCTAAGGACAAATTAGTAACTAGTAATAGTCGGGATTCTAGATTCTCCTAACCCCCGTCAAGGTGGACTTAGGAGCTATTCTCAGACATTACAAACCCCGCCAGGGCGATCATAATCCACCTTCGAATGTCAGGTTTTCTACCCAATTGTCTATGAGATTAACTAATTCCGTCAGGTCAATAATTTCTATCTTACTTTTATTACTTATGTTCGTAATTAAACCCTCCGTCAAGATGATCACCGCCACTAGTGAATAGCTTAATTACTCAAACATATGTCTAATTGGCCAAATTAAAAATAGTGAAATAACCTTACGATAATAAACAATACTAAATTACTTAATTTGAATTAAATTGTAAAAATCCAAAATCAGAAAACATCAATTAAATAAATTAAGGTTCAACCCATATAGCGATTCTCAAGTACTTAAAAGGTTTAGCTCATAATGAAAAATAAAACTAAGACAATGAAATTAAAAGAAATAATGTTTAACATAAAGAAAATAAAAAAAACCTAATTACGAGGTTGGGTTTGGCTGCGAATTGGAGAAGATGACTACTCTAGCTCTCAGCTTTCTTCCTTCCTGCCTGATCTGACTTGAATCCTTAAGCCTCTTTGATTAATATATGAAGTGTGTGTAAATAGGAGGCGAAGGGGTGTATTTATAGGTGCTAGGAAGCCCTAATTCGTTTTTACTTGGAGTGGAAGACAAGTAAGGAACTCTTTAATTCACAGCCCTAAAATCTACGAAAGGTAAGATTCTGCTGCTGATTTGTTTTGGTCATAACTTTTTCAATGCTTATCTGTTTGGCGCGTTCCAATAGTTGAAACTGCTTGTCTCGGAAATCTCTATCTATTGGTCCAGACAATTCTCCCAAATTCCTAGCCAATCTTCAGTTATTGACTCGTCTTTGAACATGGCTAGAATTTCAGATTTATTTGGTAGCTTTATCTTTTCCTTCTTTTCATATATCTTTCCTTAATCTTCTTATTTTCATGTAAATCTCTTTCCTTTACTTCTTAGACTTGACTTGATCTCTAAAATTACCATATATCTTTTAAAGCTTCACAATAAATAAATAATTAAACCGCATATGCTTTAAAAATTAATAAATCAATAATTAAAAACTAGAAATAGGAAAATATACTCTAAAATTAGAAACTCGAATAAAATACTTCCTAACACACTAAAAATACTCTAAGACTCTAATTCTCACTTCTCCTCCTTGTATGAAAATTAAGAACCTACTAACTTTGCACTAAAAATAATCAAATTAACGCACAAAAGCTCTAAAAATGCAAATAGTCTATTTTCAAGGGGAGAAAGTGCAATATGACGAAATAAGCATAAAAGTCTATCTAATAAGTCAATTATTAACCTAAAATGATGTCTCCAGAGTGCTAATATTTTGAACAAATATGGAGACATCAAGACCCCCAGCTCAAACCTTTGTCGTCCCTTTTAGGTGAACGTAGAAGGTAGAATCTAGAAAATATTCCCAAAGCACAACTTCAAACAAATCTCATATAGTATCATATAAGAATTAATATACATATACACATATCATGCAAAATCAAACACAAAATAATATCAATCCAAAATTAATATCACAATGCTAGAAGGTTATGCTTATTACTTATCTCAAGATGGTGGCTATAGGGTGTTCCTCGATCCTTACTTGCTTTGAACGCTACACTTAGCATACTACCTATTAACTCACTATGCATCTAGGAATCACGAGGTCTTTATGGTTTTAATATAGGCTGAAGGACGGTATGATATGTATATTTGGTAATTTTGAAGTGAGCTTTTGGCTCTCTCCTCACTTACCATCAACAAACTGTCCAAGGGCTTGAGTTTACACTCGAATACGTTCTCACTCAACCCATTTGACGTGCTAATGTAGCGTCCCCAAATTAACCCAATAAGCACTAAAGATGATTCACCAAAAAAATTCCTCTTTGCCCGTCCAAATATTTATTCTTTTCATATGAAATTTCTCTTTTAGTTTTCTATAGTCATGACTCTCCTTTTGATGTTGAGATATCATGCTATTTTTCATAAAAAGTTTCTTTTCATAACTTTTCCTATCTTTCTTTTTTTTTTCTTTTCTTTTCATTTGCTCTTACCCCAGCAAAGGGTTACAATATCATAAACCTGTGAATCATTATCAAAATACATAACCGAGTACAATTGATAAGCTCAAAAATCCCAACCTAATGATAAATTCCCATAATAGTGGACCCACAACCCCAAACTCAAGCTCAAGACAAGAAGTCTCAGGATCGTGATTCAAGTGCGGGTCATATGGTAATGCCTAACAATCTAAAAGGAAATTGGCTTATAATGTGGCGACAAAAGAAAGGCTTAAAAGCTAAAAATTTGGCTAAGAAGGATATAATTAATTCAGGGATAGAAGGCCAAAAAGGATTTAAAGGGCTAACAAAGAACTGCCTCTATCATTTTCCTATTTACACAGCTTGCCTCTAGTTCATACCTAAGTGGGTTCTCTACTCATTCAGATCTCACGTTCTACAAACCACTCATTATCCTTAAGCACAAGTTTACTTCTTTTGCATTGTTCATTAATTCTTCCTATCAATTATCTCATATTTGCATGCAATCAAAGTGCGTTTTACATTAACTCCTAAAGTCAACTAATTTCTATCATAAATTCATGAAAAACATGCCTGATGGGGGCATTTATAATACTCTACAGTCAAACGAAACCCTAAAAAAAATTTCTTTTCGAAAAGCATGTAAAACACAAAAAATTGGGATGAGGCAACGAACCCCACCCCAAACTCAAAAGTGAGTCGTGTCCCCACGACTCGAAAAAGACTCAATAAAGCAATAAAATTTAAAACTAAACTACCTAGAGCCTACCATCAGTTAAGAAGAAGAATTAGAACGGGGTACCTGGCCATAAAGATCCATCATGTCCTCCTCCGAAGAAGAAGAATAATTATCTATGTCCATGATCGTAGTTACCTCTTCCGATTGTGAATTAATATGTGCATTTTCCACCGAAAGTGCTTTGTTTTCTTTTCTTAAAAGATCGACTTCATGTTGCAATTTGATAGCCCACTGGGGTGTGCAAGAATTATTCTGAGAGGAAGAAGAAGAAACTTGATCTTGAATTTGTGTCTTTTCTATAGGCTTTGATGGTACCTTCATCCTAGCTGTGAATTTCTTCTGTAGTGGTTGTGCAGGTGCCTCTTCCTGTTGTTTCTTTTCAATAGGCTCATCAAGATCGATGGCCGTTCCAATTGTGGCTCCAGGCAAATTTTTGTTCTTCCCTAGGATTGAACACTTCCTCTTATAATCCATAGCATCTGTTCTATTTGTCATGTTTGATTTGACCCCAAACTCAAGTTACACCAAGGATGGTATAAAGTTAAGAAAGATTGGTGTAGCTTGAGTTTCTTGCTTGGATTCGATGATGAAAGAAGGTTTCTTGATGATTTGTGGAAGAATTCTTGATAGCTTGATGATCTTGATGGCGATTTATGGTGTAGTGTGATGAATTTGATGAAGAATTTGTGTTTATGGAAGATGGAGGAGAGGATTATTGATGTTATTGTGTTTTTGTAGAGGTTTAATCAACCTTCAAGGTCTATTTATAAGGCTGGGAGCTGGAAAATTCGTATGGGAGAGGCTAGGGTTTTCACTTGATAAGGTAAGAAGTGTATAAGGCAACAAACTCTTTAAAACCGACATACTGACCGGCATTATTGCGAAATAGCCGGCTTACTTGCATTGGACATCTTCTATTTGTAACTTTCTGCCTTAAACCCGAGTCCACTACCCGGGGCCACGTGTTTTTGGGCACCGGCATACCAACGGTATCACCGGCTAGCCGGTGCGCGGTTTGTCGTAAAAATTTGCTCCGTCAAAATACCCATGTCGAGTACCCCGTGGGCACGTGTTTTCCTTCTGGTCGGCATATCGGTCATGTGACCGGCTAGCTGGTGTGTTCTTTAAATTTTTCTAGCTCTCGGCAAACAACCCGAGCCATGAACCCGTGGGCACGTTTTTTTCCTCTACCGGCATGCCGGTGATCAGACCGGCTAGCTGGCCAGTGCAACAGATTTTTCCCTCTTTCGTACCCTAGCACCCCAAACTCAATTCCTGCACCATTAACACACTACCTTTCTCATTTCTTATAAAAGTAGACACTATGACTCGACATTATACTTAGAATTATACATTAGGAATTGAAAAAAATAAAGCAATAAACTAATATACACGTAAAATGGCTTTTGGTTAACGTCGTTAAGCTCGACAGGTTACCTCTCACATCTATTCAGCTTCTAGGATATACATGACCTCCCCAGGATGTGGATCCACCATGCGATTAGTATCCTCGCCTCCATGATAAACTTTGAATCGATGGTCATTCACCATAAAGGTACGGTTCTCGATTGGGTGTTCAATCTCTATCGCTCCATGATGCGTAACTTTGGTCACAACATAAGGACCATACCACCTCGATCTGAACTTCCCCTGATAATTACTGAACTTGGAGTTTTATTTCAGGACCTTCTGTCCAACTTCAAACTTCTTTACACGGATACGATTATCATGCCATCTCTTAGTATTCTCCTTATAGAGTTTAGCGTTTTCATAGGCATGTAACCGAAACTCATCAAGTTCATTCAACTTCATCATACGGTTCTCTCCGGCCAAAGTAGGATCTGAATTCAACTGTGCTATCGCCCAATATGCACCCAGTTCAAGTTCAAGAGGTAAGTGACAAGCCTTACCATAAACCATACGATACGAAGATGCTCCAACATGAGTTTTGCACGTAGTACGATAAGGACATAAAGCATCATCTAACTTCATTGACCAATCTTTTCTTGTAGGACCAACAAATTTCTTTAGGATAGATTTTACCTCTCGATTTGAAACCTCGGCATGACCATTGGCTTGTGGATGATACGCGTTAGATACACAATGTTTTATCTCATTCTTCTCTAGCACTGTCTTCAGATATTTGTTCACAAGTGTGAACCTCCAGCACTGATAATAACTCTGGGTGTGCCATGTCTAGTGAAAATATGAGACTTCAAAAATTTAATCACCATTCGCAAATAATTGGTTGGTAGAGCTACAGCCTCTACCCATTTCGACATGTAATCAACAACTAATAGGATGTATTGATTCCCATTGAATGGTACAAAAGGACCCATGAAATCAATACCCCAAACATCGAATATCAACTCATCCCTTTTGGATATATTACCAGTAAAATGACATCTATGACACTTCTTAGCATATTCATGACAGTCCTTATGCAATGTAGGCTAATAGAAACCGGATTGTAGTACCGTAGCAGCTGTGCGGTCGCCCTTGAAGTGTCCTCCATAAGGTGAATCATGACAACCCGCAACTACTGATAAAACGTCTTTCTCAGGTATACATCTCCTTACCATCTGATCACCACATACTTTGTAGAGGAAGGGATCCTCCCAAAAGAATTGTTTAGCACGGCTCATCAATCTCTTCTTATCTTGTGAAGTGGCTCCTTCGGGAAAGTTTCCACTTACAATAAGATTTGCAATGTCTGCGTACCATGGAGTGGCATCATAAATATCAAATAGACCTTCATCGGGGAATGTTTCATTAACTAGCTCAGGACTGCTATTCGACTCCGAAGCTTCAAGACGAGACAGATGATCCGCAACTTGATTTTCACACCCCTTTCTATCTCGAATCTCTAAATCAAATTCTTGTAGCAATAAGACCCATCTGATTAATCGTGACTTCGCGTATTTCTTCTACATGAGGTACTTAATAGCGGAGTGATCGGTAAATACAACAATTTTTCCCCGAGGAGATAGGAACAAAATTTATCAAAGGCATAAACAACCGCTAAAAGTTCCTTCTCAGTTACCGTATAATTAATCTGGGAACTGGTGAAGGTCTTGCTTGCATAGTAAATCGAATGGAATACCTTATCTTTTCTTTGACCCAACACCGCACCCATAGCAGAATCACTAGCATCACACATAACTTCAAAGGGAATCTTCCAATCAGGTGGTAACACAATCGTTGCAGTAATAAGTTTCTTTTTAAGCTCTTGAAATGCCTTCATGCAAGCTTCATCCAAAAGGAATTGGGTATCCTTCTCGAGTAAGTTACACAAAGGTTTTGAAATCTTGGAGAAATCTTTGATAAAATGGCGATAAAACACAACATGGCCTAGAAAAGTCCTTACCCCTTTTACAGAAACTGGAGGGGGGAGAGTTTTGATAACTTCAATCTTTGCACGATCAACTTCTAAACCAGCACTTGACACCTTGTGTCCCAACACTATACCTTCGCGAACCATAAAGTGACACTTCTCCTAGTTCAAGACCAAATCGGTTTCCTTGCATCTAATTAATACTTTTTCTAGATTCTGCAAACAATCATCAAAGTTATCTCCAAAAACAGAAAAATAATCCATGAATACCTCAAGAAATCGATCAATCATATCTCCAAAGATTGCCATCATGCAACGTTGGAAAGTAGCAGGTGCATTACATAGTCCAAAAGGCATCCTACGGTATGCGAAAGTACTAAAAGGACATTGAATGTGGTTTTATGTTGGTCATCTGGATCTACGCAAATCTGATTGTAACCGGAATACCCATCTAAGAAACGATAATACTCTCTACCGGCTAACTTGTCCAATATCTGATCAATGAATGGAAGCGGGAAATGGTCTTTTCTAGTCGCCTTGTTCAACTTATGATAGTCCATACACACTCTCCAACCAACTACGTTTCTTGAGGGTATAGCTTCATCCTAGTCATTCATGATGGTAGTGATACCACCTTTCTTTGGTACGCATTGAACCGGGCTCACCCAATCACTACTAGTTATGGGGTAGATGATCCCGCATCTAGTAGCTTGATAACTTCTTTCTTCACCACTTCCTTCATTTCATGCATCAACCTTCTCTGTCCTTCAACTGAACCTGTACTATCATCTTCTAGAGTGATCTTGTGTTGGCAGTAGGAATGGATAATACCTTTGATATCAGCAATAGTCCAACCTATTGCCTCTTTATTGGCTCTTAGTACAGGCAACAGTTTGTCTTCTTGAGGATCTGTTAAAGTAGCTGAAACAATAACAGGTAAAGTGTTATTAGCACCTAAATATGCATACCTCAAGTGTGATGGAAGTGGTTTCTCTTCTAACTTCGGGGGAGATTCAATAGATGGTTTCTTTGGAGGTTCAATCTCCGCTGCATCACGTAATGGTTCGTAGGCTAGACGCCTATACTTTGGATTCTCAGAATTAGGAGCTGCCACTGTTTTGGTAAGCTCTTCCATCATCTCCGGTAAATCTAGTGTTAACGCAGCCTGCAAGATTTCATCATAATTAAAACAATAAAATACCTCTTGCGTGGCATGTTCTGGTATATCCATTCGGAAGCAATCTCCGGGAACATCTGGGAACTTCATGGCTCAAAATACATTGAATTTTACCTCCTCGGCTTGGATTCTCATGGTTAATTCTCCGTTTTCTACATCAATTAAAGTACGCCCTGTGGCTAGGAATGGTCGTCCCAAGATGATGGGGACATTCTTATCCGCGTCGTATTCAAGAATAACAAAATCAACGGGAAAAACTAAAGTACCTGACTTGACGAGGACATCTTCGTTTCGTCCCTCAGGATGCACGAGAGATCTATCTGCCATTTGTAGGACCATAGAGGTAGGTCTCATATCTCCAATCTTCAACGTATCAAAAATTGATTTGGGCATGAGATTAATACTCGCGCTCAAATCGCATAAAGCTTTTCCTTTCAACTCACTACCAGTCGAAATTGGAAGCATAAAACTCCCAGGATCAACCAGCTTAGGTGGCAACTTACTTTGGCATATGTCACTACACTCTTCACGTAATCCTACCATTTCATTATCACAGTATGGTATTTTGTTGGTGAGGTCTGTCTTTAAAAACTTCACGTACTTTGGTATGTCTTTGATGGCTTCTAACAACGGAATGTTAATATTGAGACCTCTTATCCTATTCAAATATCTTTGATATTCAACCATATCTCCTTTCTTCTGAACTCTGGAGGGAAAAGGTGGAGGAGGACGGGTTTCTGCAACATCTTTCTTTTTCCGAATTTCTGTAATATTCTCCACTTCTACCACTTCAGGTTCTTCATCTTTTTCTTCCACTTCCTCCAACGGTTTTTCTTTTCTAGTAAATTCTTTTTCTTTCATAACCGGGAAAGGTGGTGGTTGCAATGTCTTACCGCTTCTCGTAGTTATCGCGTTACAATCCTCCATTTGCTTAGGAATTTCCGTGTCACTCGGGAGTTGGCCTTGGCCTCGAACATTTAAATTGTTTGCGATCTTTGATATTTGACTCTCTAAATTTTTTAATGAAGCGGTATGTGAGTTTAATTTTTCTTCCATATTGTTTTCTCTTGTGTGGGTGTCCTCTATGAATCGAGATAGCTGGTTTTCTATTTTTTCTGACCTCTTTTCCGCATTGGACATGTATTGCGTCACAGTAAGTGTTAAGAGCTGCCACTGTTTTGGCAAGCTCTTCCATCATCTTCGGTAAATCTAGTGTTAACGTAGCCTGTAAGATGTCAACATAATTGAAACAATCAAATACCTCTTGCGTGGCATTTTGTTTACCCCAGTCGTTGTTTTGCTTGATGTTTATAAAATCTCTCTTTCTGCTGAAAGATTTGTAGAAGGATTTTTTATTTATACTTAAAACTTAAACTCCTATAAAGTCCAATGATTTTGAAAGTTTAATGATTTTTGAATACCCTAAAATTTTAATGGATTTAAAAGAGTCTTGATTGAAAACATCTAGATTTTAAATGAATTTTTAAAATCCCAATTGAATACCTCAAGATTTTAATAGACTTTTTAGAAACCTGATTAATACCCCTGTACTTTTAAAATTCAATAACCGACTCCCAATTGAATACATTCCCTAAGTAAAATATATAAAAGTTTAACTAAATCAAAGCAGAGGAAAACTTTAGGCTCTAATAAAAAATGTTAGAATAATCGATCAAAAATAAAATGCGGAATGAATAAATAGATCGAATCATAGAGTCGTGATACCTCTGGCCATTAATGTCTTTATAAACTTTTCCTTATTTTTTTTTCTTCCAAGCTCTCAATAATTCAACTATAGATGATGTATAATTTTTGTGTAAATGAATATAGTTTAGGGACCAAAACTCTAGTTTATATAGCCAAGCTCTCATCAAAAATTTTAATGGCAATAAATTAGGTGTTACAACCTTTCATTTGCAAATGGATAATGGAAAAGTGTTTCAACTTTTCATTTGCATAAGATTAATGGAAAAAACATTAAGATAAAATTAGTGGATAGATTAATGTTGGATCATGAAAAGCCAAATTCATAATTTTATTTTAATCATCAATTTAAAATAAAGCCTAATAAAAAAAAATAAAGATTTATAATAATAGAATAAAAGAATGACTTATACCTAATATTAATATAGAAACATATTACATCTATATGAATAATCTATAATTCAAGAAAATTAGAACCTTCAAGTCATACCTTTACACCATATCCTCATGTATTGAAGCGTGAAAGACTATCTTTAATTACCACATTGTTTATAGTTCATGTATTTGTTCACGATACTTTATTTAGTCTTTACTGTACCATACCTGCTATTTATGAATTCAAGGTTAAAAGTTGAAGTAATATATATGTAACACTATATTTTGTAGAAAAAGTGAAGAATACTCTCACATCTTGAACCACCATATACTCTATATCTAGTGAGTCCAGATTTGTTCTATGATCCTGAGTTTCTTGAGATATAAATTTTCACATACTATATGCTCCAGTTATTCAGATAAATATCTATGAAATTGATGATTAAACTTTCTGAATTTAGAAAGATTCAAACTATTTTTAGAAAAATACTTTATTGAAGATCTCAATATCCTCAGAAAACCAAGGCTTGGTCTACAAATAATAAAAACATAAATTACAAAACTATTGAAACATGTTCTTTCATATACACTAAATAAATTTGAGAAACAGTGTCTTCCGATCCTTGACCTGAAAAACAATATAGGTAGCTACTATAGATCTTTCACTAGAGATAATTTTTCAGTGATTCTTCCTATAAGTGCTTAACCATGGAAGATCAAAAGATGGTTTTTTTTCTTGTATGGTACCAATTTAAACTAACATCGATCGAGAAACAAAAATAATACTTATATACTTTAATATGTCAACGAACATATTCTCCTACAACTTTAGTCTAATATATATCATAGAAAATTCAGAAAAATGAAAGGAAAATTGAAATTACGGTCCCATGGATGTTTATAACCTCTTCAAGTATCACTTAAAAATGGTGACCTCTATACATATTGCTATTTTTTTGCCCGAACTAACTAATACATATTACATAAAAAAATTAGTGTTTGTAACACTATTATGCTACTATTATGTCTTAATCTTTTAATGATAATTACTTTGCTTGATTTAATTATTAATTATTTTAATGTATTAAACAATGGGTTTTCAACAGTTATCCATTATATTTGTATTTATGACTTCTCTGTTTATAAAAATATAGTAAGCATACATTGATATAAGTTAAATTAACTAAGTTCACTTTGAGTAAATTTTAATAAAATCTATTCCTATATGACAAATGAAACTCCTACTACATCTATAAAAAAAAAATCAGTGAATTAATTTTTCATGAAACTAATCCCTATCCAATTCCATTAGCAATTGCTTGATCTTGTAAAATATTGTGATCTTTAGAATCACATTTTACAACATCTGAGCTAGTTCCTTTACTTTACTTAGAAATAATATCTGACGTTATACTAACTTCACTATCACATCATGATGAAACAAAACCTACCCAAAGACTTGATTTATTAACATAGTCAAAAAGACGTAGATTTTGCTAATTCCATAAGAGACTCACCAATCTAGCAACCCAAACAATGACAAAATTGCTACAACAAAATCTGCACTGAAAATTGTAGGATATAAGTAAAATCCAAGATCAAGCTCTCATTATTTAGTACATTTATTGAAATAATATAAACTGAAAATAAATGAAAGGAAAATGGTACTAAGATTGAGGTCTACATAGTCACAATAAGGTTTAAGTCTTCGAGCAGCTTTCAGCGAAAAATCGGCATATCTTCATGCCAAATGTAAAAACCAAATTAATTAAGCCCAAACTAAATTATAACATGTTTATGTGTAATTGTGAATGGTATATTTCAATTTTCGTAAAAAGACATGAATGCAACATAGAAGTATAAGCAACTTCAGCACAATACTTGGTGCATATATTTATAAATTTTCTACTACATCATCATTAAAGACATTTCAGAAAACTGATCTAGCTAGGTCCTTCTGAAGGACCTATCACCATGATACAAACGTGCAAAAAATATTAGTCGATGAAGATTGGAGGCTGCAAACATATTTGTCTTCATTTGAGAAAAAAGAACCAAATTAGATGCTCTAATTATCTGTATGTGAAGAGATTTCTTTTTTATTTTTTGTTCGATTGTTTGTGAGGTTGGAAATATAGGTTTTAATTCGTGTAATATGTTTTTGAGAAGTATAAGGAGCTTAATGGTGGATTTTTGAGTTAAATGGAGATGAAAACAAATACTAATATCTAATATGTAATATGGATTAACAAGAATAAAAACTGTCTAAATACACACCTCACCTATAAAAAAAGTAAAAAATAATAAATATACCCGCTGACTATTAGAACTTATTAATTATTTCATATTTTTTGAATACTTACCCCAGTGGGTCTACAAGATAATTGTTATGGTACATAGATTGGATTTAGTACCTTTATATAGATATGTGTTCACGAAAATTAATTATGTTAGAAGAATTGTAAATGATGGATTTATTTTGAACTTATGATTAATCAAACATTAGATTTAGCCATATGAATTTAGGTATTTGATTTTCAGTTGAAGTTTATATAAATGTAGAGTGGCAAATGATAATAAATCTAGTGCTCCCAATACTTCGATTGCCAAATTAATTTTAAAACCCATGTGTATAAGTAATTACGAGAGTCTGACCAAAAAAGTCATTAGGAGAGAAGATTTGTGAAGAAACGACAAAAAGTTGATGTTTTATGATCTTACATTAAGATTCTTGTTTAAACAATGGAGGTCAAGATCATACATTATGCTAGGACTAATTGAGTTTAAGTGTATCAGCCGTGATTTCTATGTTCATACACATTATCATCTATCTTCTTTCTAGATGGTTCAATTTACTCTATAAAATGATGTATCTATATGCCAATACTCAAAGCCTTCTTTGATAAGTTATTTAGGCGTTTCACAATTTCTTCTAATGACGTCTCTTTTAATTGGTAAACTAGATATTTGTAGGGATATTATAGTCCTTTTCTCTATTTTCTGTTAAAAACTAACAATAGTTAAGTGAAATGGCATATTGAGATTTTTTGGAATTCTTTAAGGGGATAATTTTGTATTTATTAGGTTTTCAGATTTCAAAATAATATTTAGGGAAGGAATTAGTTCATAGCCTTGTATAACACATTGCTTCTTGCAATATTGGGTCAAAAGATTCTTCATGATAGTCCAAATTTTATGGGCGAAACCACTGAAACAAAATTATTTTTGTAATGGGATTATATAGTTCGATTCAAAATAGTAGCTCTCCATATGTGTAAGAACATGCAGAGATAAAAATCCTGAAAAGGGGGTTATTGGAATGGAAGATGCCTAATGCAGAAGTGAAACCTTGAACAATAAAAAAAAATTCTTAGTTAAATTTGAGTTTAATAGCATAGAGTTGGTATCTATAACACTATCTTTTAAATGGGAGTTGATCAGGAAGTTAAAGGTCACATAAAAGTACATAAGGGTATAAGACTTAATTTAAAGTGGATTTTTAGGAGTTTGTGTGGTGGAATCAACGGTCACGTTTGAGTTATATGATTAACATTTTAATATTAAGATGATAAATCTATAAGGTTTCTCTACGTTAAGTATTTAGACAGATTCACGAGAGTTACAAGTGTTGGTTAAAGTTGTGTGAGGTCCAAGAATCGGTATAATGGATTAGTGAGACACTGTGTGGACAATAAGGAAACATGACATTTGAGGCAGACCATATTTATAAAGAATTCGGTGCACTGTATAAATTAACTAACATGGCAAGAGTATAGTCAAAGACAATATTAGTACAATATGCTATCTTCTAGATGGCTTATTAGAAGTACTCATGGAAGAAAAGATTAGAAGACAACACCTAAAACTGTTTTGTAACACCCCAAAAGATCTAACAGAGACATAGTAAAAAAATCCTATGGTCTTTTATGACCTCGTATGTATGAAAAAAGAAAGAGATAAATATGAATATTGTATGTTAAAATGAATAACTACCATATATAGGCTTCAAGCAATGTCAGAATATAATTGATAGACCCGTCTCATTAATCAAAAGTAACACCATGTTCTTTTTTTCGATCAATCACAATATTTAACGAATCATTTGGTTAAAAGGAATAGTTTATGTTTGAAAAGTAAGCAAGCTATCATAAAAAGAAATGAATGTATACAATGAGAATCAATTGCCTCCTTGGTAAACTGAGTAAAAACCCTATCCTTCTTACATTACGAAGCTAATCCAATCTGAATTCAAGCTGTGTTGATTGTAGATATGACAAGTGTGCATGTGTGTAGTTTGTGAATATTATTACATCAAATTTTTTAAATAGTGTTTACTCTATATAGTTTGCTATCTTCTTTTCCTCTGTGCTTAATTAACTTAGCTGATATTTTAGAGACTTTCCCTATGTTCTTATTTCTTATTGTATTGGGACGATACAACTTTGTGTTGGGGGTCTTGATGTCTCCCTTTTTGTTCTAAATATAAGCCCTTATGAGACATCATTATGGTTAGAAAATGGTATTTTTATACTGACTTTTGTGCTTATTTCGTAATATTTGGATTTCTTGTCTTGATTTGATGATTTATTATTTTTAGAGCGTATTTGGTTTAATTTGTGTGTTAATGTACTTTAAAGATAATATGGAAATAAATTAGATGTCAAATCAATTATAAGTAGATAAGGAAAGAAGATCTTGAATAAATTAGGAGATAGAAGGAAACATAGTTCAAGTAGGAAAAGAAAAACTGCCAAATAAATCTAAATTTCTGCGGCTACGTCCACAGAAGTATTGATAACTCCAAATCCGGGAAAATTATGGAATAGCCCTTCTATAGGTAGATAGATCTTTATGTGAGGATTCTTTTGATTTCTTACGGGCCAAAAACGGCCCAGTAACAAAGAGATATGGTCAAAACAAGTCAGCAGTAATTATCCTTATCTACTTACGAATTTGAGTTGGGCTTGGACTATTTTACTTGGTCCCTACTCCAAGATTTCGACCTAGCACCTACATATATCAGTTCTAAACCTTATAAAATCATTCCTTGGCTGCATAAGCTTAATATACATACATAAATCATTATAGAAGCAATCAGGAGGATCTAGAGAAGGAAGAAACAAGAGCTAGAGCTTAACTACATCAATTTAACACTTCTCCATCTCTATTCTTTGGGTAAATTAGAATTAGATCTATTTTGTCTATGAGGTATTTCTAAACTAATTATTCAAGAGTTTTATTATGCATAAGTTCTCTTTAGGATTGTAATTATATGAACCATTGATTATTGTTTTTCTGTTTTAATTTGAATCTAGGAGTTTAGTATTTAATTGAATTAGTTCTTAATTTCCATTATTTATATTCTTGTGATTGTTTACTATCATTGACGTCATGAATAGAGGTTAGGTTTTAGTAATTGGGCTATTCACTTAGTGGCGAGTGATATCCCGACAGGGGGGGGTTTAATTACAGAACTAGAATATAGACGCGTGGTGTCCATTATTGACCGACAGGCTTGACTAATCACGTAGCCAATTGGGTATAGATCGTAATCAGTTGAACGTAACTTATAATCGCCCATATAGGGGTTTTTAGTTTTTTAGGATAGCTCCTAGGTCCACCCGACATGGGGCAAGGAGATTATAGAGTCCCGACTATTGTGAAATTCTCCATTCACCCTTATTCTTTGGAATCATAAATTCAATATGATAGATTCATACTTGCATCTCCTTATCTTATTTGCATAATTATTTATTGTTTATTATTTATTTTATTATTTAGTTAATTAGAAAAAAAACTTAACTGCTATCTTTTTGATTAAGACAATTAAGACTATCTATTTTAATATTAAACACGTATTTAGAATAGCTATTTAAATCCTTCTGGAGACGATAATCCCGATTTTACTTATCTATTACTTGGAACGACCCGTACACGTGCGGTCTGTGGATCCTTTATTTTATTACTTTTATTGCATTATTTATAACACACCAGGATCCACCACATGCCAGCTCACATAAAAAAGAGTGTCATGACTAACTTACAAAAGAAATGATGTGAAAAAGAATTGAAAGAAAAGGACCTGGAAAGTGGTATTCTTTATGTAATCATCAAGAAATTGTTATCGGGGATGCTAATTAAGCACATTAATTAGGTTGATTGAGAATGTCTTTGAGTGCAAACTCAAGTTGTAGGGCGATATATTGATGTCTAGTGAGGAGGGAGCCAAAAACTTATTTCACATTATCTAGTTATGCATATCATACCATTCCTAATCCAACATTACAACCTTAAAGACCTTATT
This sequence comes from Nemophila menziesii, assembly GCA_029959085.1. Classification (NCBI taxonomy): domain Eukaryota; kingdom Viridiplantae; phylum Streptophyta; class Magnoliopsida; order Boraginales; family Hydrophyllaceae; genus Nemophila; species Nemophila menziesii. The sequence goes on from JARWIR010000008.1 coordinate 11,062,764, forward strand.
ATTCTTAAATATATGATCTAGAAATGATTGAGCTAATAGAGAGTAGTTAAGTGGAACATTGGTTACTATGTTAGGAAAGAGGAACAACCTATCTCCACCATATCAGACTAAGAAAAAAAAACCTATCCTTCTTGCATTGCGAAGCTAATCTAATCTTGAAATTATATCGTGTAGATAGTTTGTATGATAAGTGTATGTATGATTTAGTTTGTAGATATTATTACATGGAGCTTGCTAGGTATTTTATTTGGGATCATTCTTTAGAATCTTCTTTTCCCATTCTTATTTGACTTAGTTGTTAAAGACTTCCCTAAGTTAGCTCTTATATTTTCAGGATGACGAAAATGATTTGTGGGTCTTGATGTCTCCATTTATGTGATATATTAATCTAGTCACGATACATCATTTAGGGTTATATTTTGCATAATTGAGATATTTTCCCAATATAGTGATAGTTTCTCGTTTTTGTCTTGTTTTAGAGAATAGATACTTCTGGATCTATTTGTGCGTAATTTGCGTGTTAAGTGTGCAACAATTAAGTACTTGGATGTTATTAGATCCCAAGACAACGAAAAGAAATCGAGAAAAAATATCAAACCCAAGTCAAGAATGAAAAAGGCCAAGAAGCCACTTTTAGAAAGTGAAAGCAGTTGTCGTCTAGATTTGAAAAATGATATGTTCGAGTTACTACACAAAATTGACAAAGATTGTGCGGGATCCATTTAGTTTTCAGATAAGAATTGGATTTAGGATCACGTAGGAACTGACGGTTCGTGATTTGAATATTAATTTAAGAAGTTATTAAAGTTGCACCTGTCGTGGCTTAAACCAGTCCACTCTTTATGCATTACGTATTTGGGTTGAATTAGGCACTTAAAAATTAGCCACAACCTATGAAACAGATTTGAACCTTTATATAAAAACTTTAATAATCAAAGAAGGGTTCTTGATAGTTCTTATTCAGTTTTTAGAATATTAGAAGAGTAAAGAGAGGAGCCGGTAGAGGAGAAGACAACATAAGGCATTGTTTGGAAATTTTAATTTTTTTTCTTTAGAATAAACAATCTAATCCAATTCCATTTCAATATGTAAATGAATTCAGAATTCAAAAATTAATTTCGATTTCGGATTACCCAAAGATTTTTGGAATTACTGAATTTTCGGAAAATCGCTATTTTTTCATTTTAGAATTTTTATTTTCTCTAAATTTACAATATTATATTATTTTCTAGAAAATCATAAAACTAATATACGTATAATTATATAAAACAATTTGATTCATAAAAACAATACAAATTCAATATTACATGCACAAAATGGGAAATTCATTTTTTCTAAAAATTAAATACAAATATTCAAGTGATAAGTTTTTTTTTTGACAAAATATAAGTTTTTTAACATGTAAGAACGTGGTTCCATATTCCAACAAAACTTTCGTGAGATCACAATTAAATAACCTCGAACATGTAACTGATTAAAACCGTTAAAGATTAAACTTTCTCTAGTGATCTAATGGTGAACCTTAAATCCTTAATGGTAGTGGTGTGCGATGGTGTTGGTCATGTGTAAAAGATATGATTGAACTATGGATGGAAGAGAAGAAGTGAAGCAACTAATTTTGATCTTGGGTGAATTTTGTGATATAAATTGTATAGTTTTATAATATATATGAATAGGAAAGTAGTGTATGTATATTAACATATATATTTGTGTATATAAGTGTTAAGCATAAAAATGTTATTTTTAGTAATCGAAAAAATATTTGGAAAAATCTCAAAAAATAAAATAAAATAGAAATCGGATACGAAATCAAAAATTACAATTTTTTTAAAAGTAAGTCCACTACCATTCCAAAAAACTCGAAAGAATCAGAATTAAACATGATTCTAAACTTTTTTTGACGTTATGATTATAAACTTATTACTATTAAGTTTTCTTTATTTATTCATGCACTAAATTCTCTTAACTTGACTTTACTTTGAATACTTTATCGATTATTTTATGATATTTGAGAATTACTTTGAGTTGAATTGGAATAATTGTTAGCTGAATATGAATTATTTTAAATTATATTTTCTAGAACTCGATTACTTTTAAATTGACCCAATTACCTAAACTATCACCCTAGCGGGGGTTTATAAATAGACATGGTTCATATTCATTCGGTGTCCAGTAGTGATCTTGACGGACTTGTCTAACCCAATAATCACAAATGATTAATGTATATCGCCAAAATTTTGCACAAAATCATTTCACACGAGGACTCTAATAATCGTAAGACAACTATCTAAACTATCTAGACAAAAATTAGAAGGAAATCAAAATCCTGTTTACCTTAACGACACTAATTATACCTGATAAGAAATCATCAACTTAGTAGGATAGAGGAATACTAGCAAAGTCAAGCTAAACTCTCATTTATTTTTTATAATTTATTTATTTGTTGCCTTAGTTTAATTGATCTATTTTATTATTACATCTTAGTTCTTAATTCAAAAACCAAAAAATCTATTACTTTAATGTTTTTCAAGTTATTTTGGAGACGCTTATAACTACTTTATTACTTGTCAACGATCCATACACTCGCGATAGTTAGTTTACTCGAGGTGTGTGTTTAATTAGCATATTTTTATCATGCATTAGAAAATGACACACTCTCACATTCCTATATATAAGACATTTTCATATAACAAGAATCATGTTGAATATGCTAACCCATTAAAAACTTAACTTATAAGACAATAAACAAGAATTAAAACATGTTGACTAAACATCTCACCTAAAAATCTATGTGAACTCATCAAGTTATTAAATATATAGTAAAATCTAACCCCAAGTGGGTCTGCAAGTTAATTGTTATGGTATATATATTGGATTTAGTACTCTTATATAGATATGTGTTAAAGAGTTACCAAATCATTTACATTTCGAGCTGCTTATATGTTCACAAAGACAAATTATGTTGTAAAGATTATAAATGTTGGATTTATTTATGAATTGGTAATTTTAAACTTATGAATAATCTAGTGCTTTCAATTTTTAGGTTGCCTAATAAATTTTAAAACCCAAGTGTATAAGTAATTACTAGAGTTTGACAAAAAAAAAGTAATTACGAGAGAGGATCTGTGAAGAAACGAAAAAAGTGGATGTTTTATTAGCTTGCAATAATTCTTGTTTAAACAATGGTGGCCAAGATTACACATTATTCGAGGACCTATTTGAGTTCAAGTGTATCAGCATGATTTCTATGCCTGTATCTATTTTACTCTATTTTCTATTTAGGCAGTTCATTTTACTCTATCAAATAATTTATCTATATGCCAATAACGTATTTATCTTCTTCTAATGATGTAATTTATAATATGTAAAACTGGAGATCCGTAGGGATATTATGTTCTTCTTTTGTATTCTCTGTTAAAAACTGACATCAGTTAAATAAAGGAGCGATTGAGATTGTTTAGAAATCTTTACGAGGATAATCTTGTATTACTTTTGTTCAGGTAGGTTTTCAGTTTTTAAATAAATATTTAGGAGAGAAATTAGTTAACAGCCTTATATAACACGTGCTTTATGCAAAATTGGGTTGAAAGAGTCTTCAAGATAGTCCAAATTTTATGGACAAAGGTGTTGAAACAGAAATATTTTTTTAATGGGCATATATAGTTCGATTCAAAACCATATCTCTCTCATATGTGTAAGAACAGGAATACAAATCCTGCAAAAGGAGGTTATTGGAATGGAAGATGGATATAACATATGATTGAAGTGAAACCTTGAACAATACAGAATTTCCTCAGTTAAATTTGAGTTTAATAGTATATCTTCGATACATATAACACTATCTTTTAAATGGCAGATTGATTGTGAAGTTGAAGGCCGCATAAAAAGTACACATTTTACTCTATTGAACGGTAAATAATCAACTAGTTATTGTAGAAACTTTATTTATGTAAAGATTCATTTCCCTGGAGTATAAAGATGTAGAAATGGAAATAAATAACTTAATACATATTTCGAGATTGTAAAATCAATGCAAATATATGAATAACCTTAAAAGTTAAAACTCATAAGATTTCATTATGAGCTACACAAATATATATATATATATATATATATATATATATATATATATTTATGTCACACACTCCTCAAGTACAGATTAAAACTCCTCTAACAAAACAAAAACTACTTAACTAAGAACAAAAAACAATAGATTTTCGTGTATGGTGGAATCGACGGTCATGTTTGAGTTATATGCTTTTCATTTTAATATTAAAATGATAAAGTTGTAAGGTTTTTCTACGTTAAGTACTGAGAGAGATTTACAAGAGTTACAAGTGTTGGTTAAAGATTGTGTGAGGTCCAAGAATCGGTATAATGAATTAGTGAGACACTGTGTGGACATTAAGGAAACATGAGATTCGAGGCAACCCATATTTATAAAGAATTCAATGCATGTACTATTGACTAACATGGCCAGATTAAAGTCAAAGACAAGACTAGTACAATATGAAATCTTCTATATGGCTTATAAGGAGTTCTCACGGAAAAAAAGATCACATAGACAACACCTAAAACTGTTTTGTAACACCCCAAGAGATCTAACAGAGACTTAGTAGAATAATCCTATGGTCTTTAAGACATCGTATATGGAAAAAAGAAAAAGATAAATATGAAGATTGTATGTTAAAATGAATTACTACAATATATAGGCTTTTAAGTTAGGTAAGATCATGAATGATAGACCCGCCTCATTAATCAAAAGTAACACCATGTTCTTTTTTTTGATCAATCACAATGCTTAACAAATCATTTAGTAAAAAGAAATAGTTTATGTTTGAAAAATAAGCAATCATAAAAATATATGAATGTATATTATTCCACTCAATGTTGAGCTTCCTTGTATTTCCCAATGCGTGTTTGAGCTTTCCTTCAGCATCCAAACCCCACCTCCTCATCATTAATTTGGTAACTCGCTTGTGAATATATCACAATCATGTATCCACCTGTTGAACCAATTAGAGTCATAAATACTTTTGATATGTGAAGTGTTTAGTGTCCAAATTAATGTAAAGAGATAATTTCATGCATGCTATACACTTAATAGAAGGGCCAAAACTTACCAACATAATTACAAAAGATGTTCTCCTTTGTTGAAATGCCATGGCCAACAACCTTTTCAACACCACGTGAAAATCCTTTAGTAGGTAGAAAAGTGTGTATGTTGTACTTCTGGTTGGATTATATTGCGAAAGTGGATATTTTGTGGTGGTTGCTGGTGGAGATGCTGCGTTGGCGTAGATGTTTCTTAATATTTTATTCCAACTTATGTAATTGTTTAATAATAACTTGTTAATCTCTAAAATGAAATTAATTGTTTATGGTGCTATTTGTTTACGATGTTCGGAATTCATGTTCCGATTTAAATATATGGATAACCATTTGTGTGCATTAACTATTTTAAGGTTGGATAACTATCTCGGAAAATGTATTCAAATAAAAAATTCAAAACATAATACCCTTTTTATTATTGTACAAATTTGTACAAAACTTGGGTTGTTATTTTGTAGAGAAGGAGAATTTGTGTCTCTATGCATATCCGGGACCTGGGAAGTCCGGATTCCTGTTGAAGACGTTCCAACTGAAATACCAGAACCTGCTTTACGAATTAATTTTGCTAGAGATGTATTGGACCGTCAAGATTGGATTATACTTGTTGCAACCCATAGCGAATTTCCTTCCTGAAATTTCACTTATTAGTAAGCTTTACAAATTCATTTAATTAAATTAACATAAGACACAATCACACATAGTGTTCAAAAAAATATTAAATTGCATTTTACTCGATTTTATCTTGTATAAAAGTTGATTCATACCTGTGAATTCCTAGGATATATTAAGTGAGCAATGCTCCAAATGTCCACAACAACTATAAACGTCATAAAAAATATGTAAAATGGTAATTATAATCTTGTATTTGCATAAAAAATTTCAATAAGGAAAGAAACCTACCATATAATAGCTGGCCTTATTATCCATTGATAATTGGATAATAAGGGTCAATGTAAAAGTTACATAGTCCTCTTCCCCGACCTAAATCAAGAAAAATAGGATTATTAAGTGCAACTTATGACTTTCAATAACTAATATCACAATAGGTAAGTAAGACTTACTACAGATATTGTCCTTTGTTGAAATGTAATGGCCAACGATCATTTATCCTGTAAATAAACAACTCATTAATGTAATGAAACCTAAAGTTCTTCTATCTAAGGGTTTTCGAGGGTTCCTGGTATGGAAGGTGCCCAATTTGAGCATAGTAGGTGTTTTAGGTTCATCGTAACATGATCTAGGTTTGGAATCAAGGTAAAGTTTTAATTGTTAAACATCCAATTTATAACATGGTAACTACTTATAACATAACAAGAATGCATTGGATATGAGAGATTTATCATAATTTGGGAATGAATCTAAATCTATGAATAACTGCACAAATACCTACAATTACATAACTAAAATTAAAAATAACACAAAATCCTATTGCTAGTTTAATAAGCATATATTGGGTTACATTTTAAGTTACAAGTTTATTAATTTCTAAGCTAAATTTCCATTGGTTATCTACATATTAGCTTCAGTTGGATAAACGAAAGATCAATTTCTGAATTTTGGAAATCAAAATTGGATCTTCATATATAGGAGCAAGTTAAGGGGAAAGAAGATGAAATAGACCTTACCCGGTGATAATAGATAATGGTGCATTGATAATTACATGAATCTCAAGAAATTGATAGAAACCGTTTATGGATCGCCCGCGGGTTGTTCTATGGATAGTGGTGCAGTGTTAGAATGGTAAGGCTATGGATCGACAAATTATAAATTGGATATGGGATATTTTAATGGAAAAATTGTTATAAATGGCAGAAAGGGTGTGACACCATAGAAATGTGACAGAGAGGAGTAATCAGTTAAGATGGTATGGTTCGATTTGTAATAAGGGGGTTGGATTTGTTAGAAGATGAAAAATAATTGGGTCAGAAATAATAATGATACAGAGATTAAGGATTACTGGGCCACCGGTCTTGTCTTTGAGATTAATGTTTAAACTACATTTAAATGTGAATTATATAGGTGTCATTGTTACAATTGATATAGCAAATTCATAATTCATCCAAATATATTTGTAAGTAGCAATTGTTATGAAATATTATTTAGTGGATATTATTATAGAGTAGTGTGGTGGTTTAACCTTCACATTTATCTCTTGTAACATCCTACTTATTATGTAATTAGTAGGGTAGTTGGATAGTCTCATATTGCCTATATAAAGGGCTTGTACATTCCCTCAAAGTAAGATGAAAATCCATATAATAATATACTCTTCTTATCTCCATATAACCTCTCATCAACTAGTTTCTTTTACATATTGTTTCAACACGTTATCAGCCCGACTTTACCAGTCGAGCTAATATGATTTGAGACTCTTCATATTTTTTTTGTTATATAGAGGTAAGTAATTCTTGAGGTAAGATATATTCTTTTAATTTTTTATGTTATATTATAATATAATTTATTACTTCATCTCTATTTAAAAATATATTCCAAAAGAGTAAAGAATCATCAACAACTATTACCTCTTCAAATCTAGAATTTTGAAAGAGAAGATTCAACTTGATATTGTACAAGTTTGCTTCAAGAAAAGAATTACAATCATTGAAAAAAATGACGAGAATAAGTAACTGAATGTTTGCTTCAATTTATAAATTATAATTGCTTAAAAGTAATGTGAAACTCGTCTTGTTTATGAAAATAATAACTTTCGAGTTGTTTATAAAGAACAAAAATATTTCAATGAACTTATCAAGAAAAAAAATTGAATATTGAGAAACAATTGATGAAGCCATTATGAAATGTCCAACTTGATAATGATTCATGGGTGAAATTATTCAAGCCCACTTTCTACAAAAGTATGATTCATGAAAATGAGTCTATTGAAATAATTTTTCGTTCATATATTGAAAAATACTTTTGTCGTATATCTTGAATTTGAAATCAAGTGAGAAAATAAGGCTTATATGAAAAAAAATTGGACATGTAATCCAAGTACACCATAATAAAAAAAATTGGATTGAAATTGCGAAAGCATCTGTGAAAGATTATGGAATTCATTTATCATAATATCGTTAATTATAGACTTAAAGTCTCAATATTTTATGGAAAAATGATTTATTGAATCATGCAAATAAGTATTGAGATGAATTCTCTTTAATTTTCAAATACATCTTGATGACATGAAAAAATATTATGAAATATTAAATGTTAAAATATTCGTTTGACATAACCTTGAAAGCCATATAAATGTCACAAATGATAATGAAAAATAATCGTTTGAGAAGAAAGTAACACATCTAAGAACGATTGTGTAGAAAAAAATTATATTTCTTCAACATTATCTTAGCACTATTTATACAGTTGATATAATGAACAATTATACATTATATTTGTCACTGACTTTGAAAATCATACGGGGTTTGAGAAATAATTGCGTATTCCTGAAAAGAACATGTTATCAGAAAAAAAAAATCGTGAACTTGAAATTGCGAAAGATTATTTGACATGATTATTGAATCATGAAAACAAAAAGAAAGATAAATTCTGAAATAAATCCTTATAGGATCAAAATTGACATTTTAATTACAACATAATTAAATGTTAGAAGTGGGATTTGAACCACCACCCTCTTGCAAAGAGGATACTTGAATATGTTGTTTTAGACCAATCGATCATCATGTCATTTTTGTATTTGAACAAAACAAAAAATCATCATGTCATAAGTGAAAAAATTTACTCGACAAAATTATGTGACATAATTATTTTATGATGAATGTCATTTGGATAAATCCAATATTAAATCAATTACGAGAGGATAAACTTATACTTCTATGAAGGATACTAAATCTTTATCGTATCTTCTCAAAGGATAATATATGAGCGAGCCCAACTCGATTAAATTTTAAAAAATAGAGTGACAAAATATCTTGTATTGAGATGTTTCATATACTCGATATGCACAAAAAAAAGTTGATATTACTCTTTAATAAGAACTCATCAACCAATCGGTCAAAACCATCACATGAAGTGATATAAGTTTGATGAATCTAATATTTTGCTATGTTAGACTTTTCCGTCATGTTTATTAATATAAATTCATTATCATGAATATAATCATTATTATAACCACAACCACCAATACGATATTTATCGATATTTTTTAAATCTAAAAATAAATATTACCAGGCTATCTCCAATTTTTTGTACTATTTGAAGTCAATATATAGTCAAATTCAGGGGAGAAATATATGATCTAGCAGAATATATATTTTCTTGAAATAGAAAATTACTAGACAATTGGTTGTGAATTCGCCTAATATGACTTATCGTCATACAATTTTATACATATATACGATCATATTGAAAAAAAATCCAACTAAAAATCATGAATACCCTCATTGGCCAGACACCTAAAGTATCCATCTATATACTGTTACTTGTGCAACATAAAATATAAATGTTCCACCATTATGCACAAAGATGAGATCAAGAAAAAATATGAGAATTTATTTCAATCTACAATGATTCATATGTATCTTGAGTTTGCCATATGAAAAATATGTATACAGGAATACTATGCATAAAGCAAGATTCTCATGATAAGAGGGGGAGCTGAAAAATATTTTATAAGATGCATCCTCATCCTCGCAAATAAATTATGAACTCAGTGTAATAATAAGATGCATTCATAAGTGACTAAGTCACGTATTCAGCTTGAAAAGATCATGCTCAAATTAATTTCCTTTGGAAAAAATACATTGCAACGTGTTAAGCGTGGTCGACCTGTCGGTTCCAAAATATCATAAAATTGAATAGTATGAGAAAGTTGGCACTTCTAAAATTATCATGAGATTGTGTAGAAAATATAAATAAAGAATAGTACTCTAAAAAGAGTACCAGGTACCTGAATATTTTTTCTGTATTGAGAAATTGAGATAAAAGTATCTCATTCAATTATATTACTACAGAAATATATGGAATCGAAAAACAACTTGATCATGATCAAATAATATGTGTAAATGATCATGTAAAAGTTACTAAATATAAACGAGGATCTTGAATCGAAGTCCATTCTATAATGTCGACTAGACAAATTAATTGGCCAAATATAATTAGACGCAGTCAGGCATAATCATACTCACACAGTCAATGGGAATATATGAAGTTTTTTTTTGGTGGAAAATATTTGCCTGAAAGTTTCATGTAGGACTTCATATGCGTCTTATGATAAAATAAATTTACCAATAAGTATCATGTGATACGAAAATTACATGAAAGTCTTTAGAAGACTAAAAACGCGTATACATAAATCCCAGGATATATTAGAATGATATTTGTATTACTTTTGTTGTCTTTAACAATCTTTAATTGTCTTATATATTGTCATGTAATCTGCCATATATTTGTTTTATATTTCATAAGTAGAATATGTGTTTATTTATGATTACGTGCATGAATATTTATTACACTAAATTGCACATGATTGTGTTTGTGGATCATTGTAGTGTTATATGACGATATGACTTCATATATTGTTTAATTTGAAATTATAGTTACTATTATAAAAATGTGTAAGATACTAAATATCGAGATTATATTCGAAATTGAAGATCATCACATATACGTTTACATGAGGGGGAGAACAACACGTATTGCACTCTTTATTCCTTCGTCAAGGTTTTTTCCCATAGGGTTTTCCTGACAAATTTTTTAACGAGGAAAATTAAAAGCGTATTGATAACGATTATGTACTCTTTTTCCTTTACTCGGTTTTTGTCCCATAGGGTTTTCCTAGTAAGGTTTTAACGAGGCATATCAATAAAAAAATTGGTGGATATTCAACTCGACTTGGTCAAATTTAAGTTCACAAGAAAAGCCCAAGATGTAAAGTTCAAGATGAATATCATGTCAATATAATTTATGGATGCACTTGACAATTTTATGCAAAGATAATTCCATTTTATGAGACAAGTCAATAATACTAATGATCAAGGTACTTTATCCACACATTCAAAGGGAGATTCATACGCGTTGCACTCTTTTTCCCTTGACTGGTTTTTTTCCCATTGGGTTTTACTAGCGAGGTTTTTAACGAGGTAACATCATATGCGTATTTGAAATAATATCCAAGCGGGAGTGTTATGAAATATTATTTAGTGGATATTATTATTATAGAGTAGTGGGGTGGTGTAACCTTCACATTTATCTCTTGCAACATCCTACTTATTATGTAATTAGTAGGGTAGTTGGATAGTCTCATATTGCCTATATAAAGGGCTTGTACATTCCCTCAAAGTAAGATGAAAATCCATATAATAATATACTCTTCTTATCTCCATATAACCTCTCATCACCTAGTTTCTTTTACATATTGTTTCAACAAATGATATTCTTTTCATTTGTAAGGAGTAGTAGTGGATTTTTTTTAATAATAAGAAATCATTAAAGTAGACGACCTTTTACAATGATTTTTTCTTCTAAAAAATGGATTTTTGGCTTTGTACAATTAATTTATTTATGTAGATTAATATTTTTATTCATTGGAAATTATTTATTTTGATTTGTATTCTTTTTGAAAATAAATTACGACAAAGAGATTATTGTTGAAATTAACAATTAATATTAATTATTAATTGAATTCTTTCATACTTTTATGAAAGAAATGGAAAAATTATTTCTGATTTACATGATCCGACATTGAAAGATAAAAAAGACTATTAGAAATGTCATAAAAATTGTTATATTTCTTACTTTTTGAGTCTATTAGGAGTTTGTAAAAAAAAAATTATTCAGTAAACGTGCCACATAGGAAAAGGAGAAAAGAAGAAGTAAGAATATAAGTGATTTCCATCCCAAAAAGAATAAATGCTATGAAAGCCAAAAGAGAAGAGGTGAAGCCCCACTCGCGTACCACCTTCCCCCGCCCGTCAACGTCGTGAGCGTGGGGAGTTGGGAATATTCTCCAATTAATATTACTATGGAGTGGAACCTCTGTTAGAGATAACCGTCACGGCCGAAATATCTTTTTAACGAAACTTATTTACCATGTAACTGTTCTTTTTTATATTATGTGTTAGTTTTGTAATTTTCCATTACTATAATTGTATAGTTTACTTTAATTGAAATTTTTTTTCTTTTGTATTTCCATGTCACTAGTTTTCACACCAGTGATTTTTATTTTTCCAACAAGATATTAACTATATATCACTGGTTGTTTTTAGAAATGACTTTTCCTATCTAGTCAATTATTTCATCATTGAATGCAAAGGTCTTCCCGACGTGAATAAGTTGGAGCCCCTTAATAGTTCCAACTACAAGCGTTGCGTACAAAAGATCATGATATGTCTTGAACACTACAAACTCGACTTTGCTATAGTCGAAGATCCTCCACTGAAGGTGGAAAGAAGAGTTCTTACTAAAGAAGAACATTTCAGATATCTTTCCCTCGAAGCCATGTTCAACATAGCGAACACAATGACTAGGGTATGATGTTGAACAATGTCTTGTATCCTATCTTTGATCTCCTTTCCAAAGAAACGTCGGCAAAGATCAGATGCGAAACTCTTTAAAATAAATATGGGGTTGATGATTCTGGTAAGAAGAAATATGTCACCGGTAATTGGTACAACTTTAAACTTACTGATCAAAGCCTATGACTGAACAACTTCATGTTTATGAAAACCTATGCGCAGAGGTAATCATTGAAGGTATGAAGATGTGCGAAGTTTTCCAAGCCAATATTGTTCTTGAGAATTTTCTCCCACCTTGGAGTGAATACCGTAAACATCTCAAACACAAAAAGAATAAAACGACTCTCCAAGAACTCATCAGTCACATGCAAGGCATAGAAGCCAATTGACTTAAGGATAAGTCTCTCGCTTTCCCTACTCATTCCGCAAAGTCTAACCTTGTCGAAAGTTTTGGCCAGGGTAAAAAATACAGGTCCAAAGGGAAAGGAAAACAACAAGGCTCAAACAAATCTAAATTCGGGGAAACAAAAACCGCGACAACTCCAACAAACAAGGCGGAAGGTTCAAAACTTCTGGTAAGGTTTAGAAACCTAAGGGCGGTTGTTGTTGTGGGAGAGAAGGACAAAAAGCTTTTAAGTGTACGTTTAGAGCTGACTATGGTCCCAAAACTGCCGCAAATCTGACCGAGACCGAAGAAATAATCATTGTGGAAATGGTTGAGGCATACTTTGTGGAGAACAAAAGTGAGTGGATACTCGACACCAGAGCTTCCCGACACTTCTGCGCAAACAAAACCTTATAAAAAAAAGATCGTAGGTATACCAAAAAAATATACTAAGCTAAATATACTTTGTTAATTCAGTTTTTGGTACTTTGTTTGTATTTATTTTCAGATGCGATACAGTCATTGCAACATTAGTATAGCATGAAAAAATGATTCTCCATTCACTTGAATATATTGGAATTATGTGATGACTCAGTAGCACAGAAAATAAATCCAGAGAGTAGGAACACAATCACATAGTACAAAATTCTTTAATAAAAATCCAAGAAAAAAGACATTTTTACATGAGTTTAGTCCTCTGACTCATTAAAGAGGTCTTAATGGTTGAAATACGTATGAAACCTAAACTCTTCTATAGCACTACACTCCACAGGCAGTCCAATTGTTTCCCCAGTTTATATACTTCGCTTGTTGGAGAGAATATCTTTCATGAATTTAAGATATTTTGGCATTCTCTTGAGAGCCTCAACAAGTGGTATGTTAACCTCCAATTTTCTCAACATGTCAACGAACTTCTTGAATTCCAGGTCATTGTCCTTCTTTCTGACACGTGAAGGGTATGGTGGTGGAGGGCGTGTATTAAGTTCCACTGGTTTTCTCGTCTTTACTGGTATCTCGGCTTGGACACTTTTTGGTTTAACTACCTCCTCTACTGTATATTTGGTTGCTTCTTCTCCCCCCCTTTTTTTGGAATAGGGATTGGTTCTGTTTCTGGTCTTGGTGGAGGTAGTTGTTTTCCACTTCGCAATTCAACTGCATGGCAAGAATCATCTCTAGGAGCAATAGTATCACTTGGAAGTTGCCCTTTCGGCCGATTTTGTAATGTAGTTGCCATATGTGATAAAGTATGCTCTAGTTTCTTGATTACCTTCTGTTGAGCTTGAATTTTCTTTTGGCTGCGACTCATATTGTTTTCAACTGCTTGCATTAATTTAGCCATACTCGAATTCAAGCTTGGAATTAGTTCCTTCTTTGCCAGTTGCATTGATTGTTTAGGTGGATCTTTCTTCGTTTCTTGACAAGCTTTCTCAACAATGGGTGCCTTTTTCTGAATAGGTTGTGGCGGATTATAGGATTGAGGTTGGGGTTGATGATAAGTCTCTTGATTTCTGACCCAACTTCTTTGTTGTGGAGGTTGTTGATAATTAGCGTAGCTTTCTTGAGGATAAGTATAACCATTATAATAATAGTTATCTTGCGGATATGTAACAGAAGCTATTGCTGGATTATTCATACATCCTTCCCACACATGATTTCTTGATCCACAACCAGGACACGAAGGAATTGCACGTACTACATTTACCTGAGCAATTGTTCGTGCTTGTTCATGTAGTTCCTCGAGTTGTTGTGCCAATTGTTTAAGCTTCTGAGCTTCTGTAGTTTCTTCTTTTTCTGGTTTCTTTGGCCAACTTCTCTCGTTCTCAAGAATTCTCTCCATCCCCAACTCAGCTTCTCCAGGATCTAGCAATACAAAACCTGCGTTTCTTAATGAATTTGCCTTCTCCCTTGACTTGTAATTAAGGCCTCCATAGAACAAGGTTAAATAATATTCCGGCGAGGATTTATGATATGGACATCTCGCCTTCTTTTCTATAAATCGTAACCATGCTTCACCCAAACTCTCTCCATTTTCCTGTATAAATTGCTCAAGCTCCAACATATCTTTTAAACGTCTACTAACCGGGTAGAAGCGGTCTAGGAATCTTGCTTGAAGCTTGTCCCAATCTGGAATAACATGAGGGTATTGGGTATCATACCAATCGCTTGCACCTCCGGTCAAGAAGAACTGGAACATCACGTAATATACTTGTTCCTTAGTAACTCCTCTTACGATATAAGCATCACAGATTTGCATGAATTTCTGAATATATCGGATCGTATCTTGATGTGCAGCACCGCTGAATAATCCATGAGTTGCAAACTAAGTTAACATCCCTGGATCAGGTTTAAATTTAGCGGCTTGGATTTCTGGAGCGCGAATTCCTCTTGGTTGCACTCTGAATTCGATGGGTAGCTCAAGTCTCCTTGGGTTCTCCATCTGTAACTATCTATAAAACAAAAACTAAAAAGACAAACCGCGTAAAATAGAACTAACTGAAATAAAAGCACAAGATATATGCACAAGGACTAACGATGTAGTCCCCGGCAGCGACGCCAAAAACTTGGTTGGGCCTAAGGTGTGATAAAATATGATATAAATAAAGTGCAAATAATCACCCTAGACTGGCACGGTTCTACAAGTATACAGATCGTATGCAAGTTTTAGAAAATAAGTAAGATTCGTTCGGCAGGGACTACGAAGGTTAGGGGAATCTTATGCAAAAATCAAGTGCAAAGAATTTAACCTAGAACAAATAAACGCAATAAAAGTAAAGACAAATAGATATTTGTTTGGTTTTTAATTAAACTAAATTAAAACTAAGAATTTAAGGACAGAAAATTAAATACGAAAGAAAAGTAGTATGAGAATATAGCTTGAGTCAATAGCATGTAATCCCCACTAGTTTTGTCGTTCTAAACATGTAATGGTGAATTATGTAGTATTTCAATAATCGGTTCCAATTACGCTAGGTAGTTTTAAATAGGATTTACTTGTGTCAATAAGGCTTCCTAAGCAAACTGTTCCTGTAATTGGTAAATAGTAACATGTACTAAACCATGGTGATTATCTAGTTAGGTTGATTTGTCAGATCTAAACCGAATACTAGACGTTATGTGCTAAACATGTAATTAACCACCGTTGTCAATGATGACCTAATTACTAGATGGTAATTCTATATGGCTGCAGTCCACAAGAACACAGAATATAAATCCAAACACATAAACAGAGAATAAAAACTATAATTCAATTTAAAACATAGAATTCTCAAATTAGATAGATGACAATCAAAACTAGGGTTCATACATATATGCTAAAACTCAAGCTAAAGAAATTTAGTTCATACTAATGCAAGAAAAGAAAGATATTACAAATTTAAAGGTAGAAGAAGACATTGTGATGAACAGCTCTTTCCAGACTTCTCTCTTGTGTTGTAAGCTTCCTCTTGGTTTAAGGTTTTACCAAGGATGATTTAAGAGTGTTAAGAGGCTGTATTTATAGTGTATAGGTTAACCTAATTCGTTTACTGAAGGAGAGGTTAAGTAATGGACTCCAAGCCCAACCCAAATTTGTATGGAAATAAAGATAATTTATGCTGAACCGTTTTGAGCATATCTTCTTCGTTATTGGTCGGATTTTGCTCCACAATATACCAAAAGAATTCCTCACAGAATTATCTACGTCCTTATGAAAGGAATCTTCCAAAATAGGCTTGGTTTTGGAGTTATCACCACTTCTTTAGGCGTAGCTGCAGAAATTCATATTAAGGCAGCTTTTCCTTTTCCATAATTTTAGCTTTTGTTTCCTTTATCTCCAATTACCATGCTTATCTCTTTCCATATCTTGTAGTATTTGACTTGGACTCTAATTAATCTCCATAATTATCTTTAAAGCTTCACACTAAATAAACAATTAAACCCAATATGCTCTAAAAATATTATGTTACTAAATCAAGACCCAAAAAAGGAAAGTGCACTAAATTAAGCTAAAATCAACCTATAAACTAATAAATACGCCTAAAATGATGTCTCAGAGATAGATTTTATTATCACAAATGAGGAGACATCATATGCTATCCCAATTTCAGAATTTTGGAAACTTTCGTTGAGTACTGGAGAAGATCCTATTCGTGCAGTTCAGAAGTTTATGTAAATCTGCGATTCGTATATAACTCAAGGAGTGACCAAAGAGCAATGTATTTTGCTAATTTCAGATTTTTCGTGATAGACGTAGCTAGTGAGTGGAACGATTCACAAGAATATGGAACAATAAATACTTGGGATGAGCTACAAACAAAAAAATTCGATCGTTATTATCCGACGAATATGAGATTAGACGCACATGTGGATTTGACATCATTTGTCCAAGAACAAGAAGAAACTCTGGGAAGATGTTGGACAAGATTTCAGTCATGTTCGAGAAGTGTACTTGATCATGGCCTTAAAGAACAACAACAATTGAAAATCTTTCATAAAGGCCTATATGGAGGATGAAGAAAAGACCTCAATTTATTATGTGGTGGTGGATTCTTACAGGTAGCTCCCATACATGCTAAGATTATACCAAATAGAACGGTGACGAATGAGCAAGGTTGGAGTACAGGGAGAACACCTATCCGAGGTAGAAAAGAAAGTACTATGGGTATTGATGAGAAATTATTCTCTTTGGAGGATAAATTGAAGAGTACATTGGAGAAACAAATGAAACAACTCACTTTGGATGTTAAAGAGGGTTTTTCAGGTAAGAAAGTAGGTGTTAATGTTACTCAAGAAGTATATGGGTGTTTGGTGGGTCCTTGTGTGTTATAAAATAATGTGATAAAGATTAAGGACTCACAAACCCCAAGTGTGTGGTTGTCCAAGTAATAAACCGATAAGTCGGATCCGTTCTCAGGGATTGGACTGGTATAACCCAAGTGTTCCATAGATAAATAATAGTAATTGCTAATACAGAAAATAAAATATAAAGGATATTTGGTTTTTGTTTTAAGAAATAAGAAGCAAAAATAAATTAAAGACAAAATTAATTAAAGTGAAATGAAAATAATGCAAATAAATAAGCTAGACGCAAGAAGAGAATGGTACTTGAGTCTCGCAAGGGAATTCACATAAGTCAATGCAATTACTGTTTCGTTTAAGGGTAGAGTTGTCATTTAATTATTAGTCGGGACTCTATAATCTCCTAACCCTCATCAGGGTGGACTTAGGAGCTATCCTACGGTATTATAAACCCTGTCAGGGCGATCATACCTACTTTCAAACGGTTTTAGTCTCTTACCCAATTGGCTATGTGGTTAGTCAAGCCCGTCAGGGTCATTGACGAATACCACAGGTCTATTACCTAGGTCCGTAATTAACCACCCGTCAAGGTGATCACTTCGCCACTAAAGTGAATAGCCTAATTACTAAAACTTATTACTAATTGAGCAGAACAGAAATAATAAACTAGCATAAAATAATATCCAATAATAAATACCCAACTCAGATTAAATTGTAAAATCGCAATTTAAGAACATAAATTAATTAACTAGGGCTTCAACCCATTATTTGCGATTCTCAAGTACTTAATAATATAGATCATGTTCAAAAGAGAAACTAAAATTAAATAAATAAAAGACATTATCCCAAATTACAGAAATACAATATGAAACCTAATTGAAGGGATGAAAATAACTGTTGTTGGAAGAATATGGATTCTCGAGCTCCTGCTCTTGCTTCCGCCTCTTGACGCTCTCTCTAAGGATGAATTAATTTGAAGAAACTATGAGAGGTGCTAAATAATGAGGTCTAAAGGTGTATTTATAGTGGAGAAAATCGGATTGGACTTCTTAATTAAGAGGATTAGGTTAAATGAATAAAAGCCCAATCCTTAAATGAAATTCTGTAACTGATGTACAACTGTTAGTAAGACAGCTGTAACGTTTGCGGCGGGACTTGGAATCACTTCGTTCAACTTGGAAAATCTTCCTGACTTCAAGCTCTACAGTTCTTATCTTATGCTCCAAAACTGAATCAGTGGACAAGATACTCAAAAACAGTGATTTGTAACAGCATTCTAGATTCCATTCCCATCGAATAAAATTCTTCGAATCAACTTTTCTCGCCTTTGACTTTTACAATCGATCTATGACTTTAATTATTGATTCATTTCCTTGTCTTGGTGTTCCATCTAATCCATAGACCTACTAACTTTGCACTAAATCAAACCATTTAACGTGCAAAAGTTTTAAAAATGAAATAAATTAATTTCCAAAGGAAGAAAGAGCAATATAATCAAATAAGCTTAAAAGTCTATCAAATAAGTCAATTAATCGCCTAAAATGATGTCTCCTAAGGGCATAAAATGAGAATAAAAAGGGAGACATCAGTGTTCAAATTGTGGTGTTCAAGACCATGACTGGGAGCATTGTGAAAGTAAACCTGAAGTTGTAATGTTTGTTTCTAATAGAGGGAGTTACAATTGAAGTGGTAAAGGATACCAGCCCAACAAAAACCATCTAGTTTTCCAACATTCGAATCCTAATGGGGCAGCTAATCCTACTTATGCATATCAGCCGCGTCCCCAAGGTAACAATTATCAACCTAGACCACAGAATAATTATCCAGGAGGACAAAATTACGGAAATCACATTTAAAGACAGACTCCTCAAGATAATTACAATGATACCATGAATATAAAAGCCTTACATGCTCAACCTCAAGATGGTACGAATGATCTTCGTCAGACTGTAGAGTGATTAATTGCACTTCACGCACAATCTATTCAGAATCAGCAAGCTTCTGAAGCTGCAATTAAGATAATGGAGAATTAAATAGCTTAGATGTCGAAACAGTTAAGTCAGCGTCAACAATGACAACTCCTTAGTGACACTGAAGATCCGAGACAGATAGAAGATTGTAATGCTATCGCGTTAAGAAGTGGTAAGAAGCTCCCTCCACCTCTTTTTCTTGTTATGAAAGAGAAAGAAGTTACCAATAAAGAGAAACCGGTATAGGATGTGGAAGAAAAAGAAGATGAACCTGAAGTGGTAGAAGTGGAGAAGATTCCAGAAATTCCGAAAAAGAAATATGTTGTAGAAACCCGTCCTCCTCCACCTTTTCCCTCAAGAGTTCAGAAAAAAGGAGATATGGATGAATATCAAAGATTTTTTAATAGGGTGAGAGGTCTTAACATTAACATTTCGGTGTTAGAAGCTATTAAAGATATACCGAAGTACGTGAAGTTTTAGAAGAGGGCCCTCACCAATAAGAGACCATATTGTGATAATGAGATGATATGATTGCCCGAAAAGTGTAGCGCCATCTGTTATAGTAAGTTGCCACATAAGTTGCTTGATCCTGGGAGTTTTACGATTCCGGTTTCAATTTGTAATGAGTGGCAAGGAAAAGCTCTATGCAATCTGGGTGCGAGTATCAATCTCATGCCCAAATGAATTTTTGATAAGTTGAAGATGGGATATGTGAGTCCTACCTCTATGGTCTCAAAAATGGCTGATTGATCTCTCGTACATCCTGAGGGACGAATCGAAGATGTCCTCGTCAAGGCAGGTACTTTAGTTTTTCCCGTTGATTTTGTTATTCTTGAATACGACATAGATAGGAATGTCCCCATCATTTTGGGACGACCATTCCTAGCCACGGGGCGTAATTTAATTGATGTACAAAATGGAGAATTAACCATGAGAATCCAAGATGAGGAGGTAAAGTTCAATGTGTTTAGAGCTATGAAGTTTACAGATATTCCAGGAGATTGTTTCCGAATGTATATAGCCACGCAAGAGGTATTTGATTGTTTTAATTATGATGATAGTGTACAGCGATATAAGTTAAATTAACTAAGTTCACTTTGAATAAATTTTAATAAAATCTATTCCTATATAACAAATTGCACTCCTGCTACATTTATAAGAAAATTTTAGTGAATTAATTTTTTTTATAAACTAAACCCTATCTAATTCCCATTAATAATTGCCTGATTTTGTAAAATAGTGTGATCTTTTGAATCACATTTACAACATCTGAGCTAGTTATTCTACTTCACTTAGAAATAATGTTCTGACGCTATCCTAACTTCACTATATTATCATGATGAAACAAACCTACCAAAAGCATTTATTTATTAACATAGTCAAAAGGACCTAGATTTTGCTAATTCCTCAATTGACCGACCAATCTAGCAACCTAAACAATAACAAAATTGCTGCAACAAAATCTCCACTAAAAATTGTAGGATATAATTAAAATCCTGGACACAAGCTCTCATTATTTAGTACATTTTTAAGATTGGCAGTTTTGAACTTATGATTAATCAAACTTAGATTTAGCCTTATGAATTTAGGAATTTAATGTTCAGTTGAAGTTTATCTAAATGTAGAGTGGCAAAAAATCTTGAATCTAGTGCTCCCAATTCTTGGGTTGCTAAATTCATTTTACAACCCAAGTGTATAAGTAATTACGAGAGTCTGAAAAACAAAGTCATTACGAAAGAAGTTTTGTGAAGAAACGAAAAAAGATGATGTTTTATGATCTTGCAATAGGGTTTCTTGTTTAAATAATGGTGGTTAAGATCATATATTATACTAGGACTAATTGAGTTCATGTTTATCAGCCTTGATTTCTATGCTCGTACCTATTTTACTCTATCTTATTTTTAGACGGTTCGGTTTACTCTTTAAAATGATGTAGCTATATGCCAATACTCAAAGCCTTTTTTTATAAGTTAGGTGTTTCACAATTTCTTCTAATGGCGTCTCTTTTAATTGGTAAACTAGATATTTGTAGGGATATTAAGGTCTTTTTCTGTATTTTCAGTTAAAAACTAACACCAGTTAAATGAGAAGGGCGATTGAGATTTTTTGGCATTCTTTAAGGGGATAAATTTGTATTATTTTTGTTCATGTAGGTTTTTAATTTTTTTTTTAAAAATATTAGGGGATGAATTAGTTAATATCCTTATATAACACATTGCTTCTTGCAATATTTTCGATTCGAAGCAGTAGCTCTCTCATATATGTAAAAACATATAGGGATAAAAATCCTGCAAAAGGGGGTTATTGGAATGGAAAATGAATGTAAGCCATGATTCAAGTGAAACCTTGAACAATACAGAATTTTCTCAATTAAATTTGAGCTTAATAGCATAGCTTCGGCATCTATAACACTATCTTGTAATGGGAGTTGATCGGGTAGTTGAAGGTCGCATAAAATGTACACATATTACTTTGTTGGGAGGTAAATAATCAACTTGTTATTGTAGAAAGTTTATGTTTATAAGGAGATAAGGCTTAATTTAATGTGGATTTGTAGGAGTTTGTGTGGTGGAATCGACGGTCACGTTTTAGTTATATGATTTTCAATCCAATATTAAGATGACAAAGCTGTAAAGTTTCTCTAAGTTAAGTACTGAGACAGATTCACGAGAGTTGCAAGTGTTGGTTAAAGATTGTGTGAGGTCCAAGAATCGGTATAATGGATTAGTGAGACACTATGAGATTTTAGGCCGACCATATTAATAAAGAATTCGGTGCAATTTACAAATTGACTAACATGGCAAGGGTAAAGTCAAGGAAAAGAGTAATACACTATGAAATCTTCTAGATGGCTTATAAGGAGTACTCACAGAAGTTTAGATAGACAACACCTAAAACTATTTTGTAACACCCCAAGAGATCTAACAGAGACTTAGTAAAAAAAATCATGTGGTCTTTTAAAACCTCGTATGTATGAAAAAAAAAGATAAATATGAAGATTTTATGCTAAAATTAATTAGTACCATATATAGGCTTCAAGCAAAGGTAAGATCATAATTGATAGACCCGCCTCATTAATCAAAAGTAACACCATGTTCTTTTTTTTTTATAAATCAAAATGTTTAACGAATCATTCGGTAAAAAAGAATAGTTTATGTTTGAAAACTAAGTAAGCTATCATAAAAAGAAACGAATGTATACGATGAGAATCAATAGATAGAATTAAAAAAACAAATATGTTACATGATAAATAAATATTTCACTCATATTGTATCATCTTGTTCAATTTACACTCACTGTTGAGCTTCCTTCTATTTCCCAATGTGTGTTGGGCTATCTTCAGCCAAACCTCACCTCCTCATCAATTGTATTCTCTCTTATAAATATTTCACAATCATGTATGCATCTGTTAAACCAATTTGAGTCATAAATATTTTTGATAGTTGAAGTTTTTAGTGTCAAAATTAATATAAAGAGATACACTTAATGGAAGGGCCAAGACTTACCAACATAATTACAAAAGATGTTCTTTGTTGAAATGCCATGGCCAACAGCCTTTGATGTGTTGTGTATGTTGTACTTCTGGTTGCTTATATTGCGGAAGTAGATACTTGGTGGTGGTAGCTGGTAGAGGTGCTGCGGTGGCATAGATGTTTCTGGGCTATAAAATTTGCAGGAGGATAATGTGACATATGGTGCATCCCAGGTGAGTTTTGTGGACCCGCTTGAGTTGATTATACTGTCAAGTTTCCTCCCTGAAATTTCACTTATTAGTAAGCAACTACTAATACATATTCCAATTTACAATTGTAAAAGAAAATTCAAACCTCTTGAAAAGTGTGAGATGTGGCTTAAGAGGGCATTTAATGGTTCTTTCTTCACCATTTTCTCCCACCAAAACAATGTCCTCATCATGGTTGGGCATATGCTTCTCGAGAAAATATTTTGGGATACCTACAATAGAAAATTTATCATATATAAGGACTTATATATATATATATTTATCTGTTAGATTAATTAACATACTCGTCACTCACCTGTGTACAACCTTTAGTAATCAACTTGATGAAGCTAGGAAACTCTAGATTAAGTCTGATTGAATCCTATTTGCTATCTACATAGCAGAAATGAATCCTATTTGCTATCTACATAGCAGAAACATCAGTATCATACTCTTATCTCATTTTCCTGAGTTTGATACTGATTTTGTTACTGCAAATACAAATAATAAATCTTTACATGCGGTCAAACATTTAGTTTTTTTATAATACCTTAAATGAAGTTTAACTTACCTGCTTCTTCTCCTTAATCTTTTGCTCCCAACCTTCACCTCAGCCTCTACCCGTGGCAACGACCTAAAACAACTAAAACAAAAACAGGATTATCAAGTGCAACTTATGACTTTCAATAACTAATATCACAAGAGATAAGTAAGACTTACTAATGGATATTGTTCTTTGTTGAAATGTAATGGCCAACGATCATTTTTCCTGTAAAGAAATAACTCATTAATGTAATGAAACCTAGAATTCTTCTATCTAGGGGTTTCCTAGGGCTTGAGGGTTCCTAGTATGGAAGGTCGCCAAGTTCACCATAGTAGGTGTTATTATGTTCATCATAACAAGATCTGGGTTTGAATCAAGGTAAAGTTTTAATTGTTAACCATCACATTTATAACATGGTAATACTTATAACATAAAAAGAATGCATTGGATACAAGAGATTTATCATAATTTAGGAATGGATCTAAATCTATGAATAACTGAACAAATACCAACACTTACATAACTAGATCTAAAAATAACACAAAATCCTATTTCAAGATTAATAAGCATATTTTGGGGTTCCGTTTTATGTTACAAGTATATTAATTTCTAAGTTGAATTTTCATTGGTTATCTGCACATAAGCTCCAGTTGGATAAATGAAAGAGCAATTTCAGAATTTTTGAAATCGAAATTGGATCTGATAGATGGGAGCAAGTTAAGAGGAAAGAAGAGGAAACAAGATGAAAGAGATCTTACCGTGTGATAATAGATCGTGGTTCATTGTTACTTAGATGATTCCAAAAATTTGATCTCTCCAGTTGTTAGAGGCGAGACAAAGAAGAATTAATTGGGGCTGGTGCAGTGTTAATATGGTTAGGGTATGGATCAAACAAATTATAAATTGGATATGGATATAGAACGTCACAATCTCTTGGTACGGTTGATTAAAAATGTTAGATGTTAGATATTTTGATGGAAGAATAGTTATAAATGGCGGTGTGACACCATAGAAATGTGACAAGGAGGAGTAAGTAGTTATAGTGGTATGGTTATATTTGTTATAAGGGGGTTTATTTGTTAGAAAATGAAAAATAATTGGGCCAAAAAATTGTAATGATATAGATATGAATGATTATTGGGTCAACTGTCTTGTCTTTGAGATTGATGTTTAATCTTAAGAGTCAGGTTATTCACATCTCATATATTATATTTCCTATCCATCAGTTATAAAAAGTTGAAAGAATTATGTTGTTGAGTTAATTGCACTAATGGTCCCTATATTGCCTTGGGTAGCATGTTTTTTTATAAACTAAGAATACATTGATGCATTTCATTCTAGACCAGAAAGGAATCCAAAATTATTGAAGGTCATTCCTCTATTAATATTTATTATACTATATATTCTTCAAGTTTGGCAATAAGCATCTCTTTGGACAATGTTGAAATTTGTAGCGTAAAAATAATAAAATACTAAACAAAGAGAGAGAAATATAAACTTTATTTAAATGTGAATTATTTAGATATCACTGTTAAAATTAATAGAGCAAATTCATAATTTTATTCATATGCGTATATTTGCAAGTAACAATGAATATTTTATTCATATTCCTTTCATTTGTAAAGAGTAGTAGTGGATTTTTTTTTAATAACAAAAAAACATTAAAGCAGACAACTTTTTCACAATGATTTTTTTTCTAAAAAAAGGGATCAAAATAAATGGATTCATGGCTTTGTTTTATAAATTTATTTATGTGGATTCATATTTTTATTCGTTTGAATTTATTTATTTTGATTTATATTTTTTTAAATAAATGATTATAGAGATTGTTGTTGAAAGTAACAATTAATAATAATTATTAAGTGAATTCATTACTACTTTTATGGAAGAAATGTAAAAATTATTTATGATTTAAATGATCCCAGATTGAAAGATAAAAAGAAAACCATAGAAAAAGTTAAATAAAACTATTATCTTTCTTAATTTTCCAGTCTATTAGGAGTTGTGAAAGAAACGTTTTATTAAGTAAAAAATTTCACATAGGATGTAGAAAATAAAAAGTAAGAATATAAGTGATTATCTCTCTTTCCATCCCAAAAGGAATAAATACTATGAAAGTGTTAAGAGAAGAGGCACAGCCCCATGCACGTACGATCATCCCCCGCTCGACAACGTCTTGGGCGTGGGGAGTTAGGAATATTCTCCAATAAACATTACTATAGAGTGGAACCTCTGTTAGAGATAATAGTCACGACAGAAATATCATTTTAATGAAACATATTTACTGTGTAATTGTTCTTTTTTATATTTTGTGTAAGTTTGTAATTTTCCATTACTATAATAGTGTAGTTTACTTTAATTGAATTTTTTTTGCTTTTGTATATTCATGTCTCTAGTTTTCACAGCAGTGATTTTTATTTTTCCAACAATTAAAAAAAATATTACTTTTATATCACTGGTTGTTTTTAGAAATGACTTTTCCTATCTTGCCAGTTGCTTCGTCATTGAATGCAAAGGTCTTTCCCGACGTGAATAAGTTGGAGCCCCTTAATGGTTCCAACTACAAGCGTTCGGTACAAAATATCTTGATCTGTCTTGAACAGTACAAACTTTACTTTGCTATAGTCGAAGATCCTCCACTTATGGTTGAAAAAGGAGTTCTTACTAAAGAAGAACAGTCCAGATATCTTTCTCTCGAAGCCATGTTTAATAGAGCAAACAGAATGACTCGGGTGTAGATGTTGAACAATGTCTTAAATTCTATCTATGATCTCCTTGCTAAAGAAAGGTTAGCAAAGATCATATGAGAAACTATTGAGAAAAAATATGGGCTTGATGATTCTCGTAAGAAGAAATATGTCACCGTAATTGGTATGACTTCGAACTTTGACCTTTGTGTACATAAAGTGACCATCTACCTAATGGTACTATTTTATGAATAAATTTCAACCTTATGACATTTTTTTCTAGGTCAAATTTTTTTAAACTCCCTACTATGTATGCACCTGATATTGATATAGAAACATATCGCATCTATATGAGTAATCTATAATTCAAGAAAATTAGAACCTTCAGGTCATACCTTTATACCATATCCTCGTGTAATGAAGCATGAAAGACTATCTTCAACTAGGCCATTGTTAAATGGTCATGTACTTGTTCATGATACTTTATTTAATTTTTAATGTACCAAACCTTCTATTTACGAATCCAAGGTTAAAAGTTGAAGTCATATATATGTAAAACTATATTTTGTAGAAAAATTGTAAAATACCCTCACTTCTTGAACCACCATATTCTTTATATTTGGTGAGTCCAAAATTGTTTTGTGATCCTATGTTTCTTGGTATGATATAAATTGCCACATACTATATGCTCCAATTATTCAGATAAATTTCCATTAAATTGATCATTAAACTCTCTGAATTTTGGTATATTCAAACTATTTTTAGAAAAACACTTCATTGAAGATCTCAATATCCTTAGGAAACCAAGGCTTGATTTACAAACAATAAAAATATTGTTAGAATTAGGATCGCAGAATAATATACATAATAAGAAACAAGAAACGCAAGGACCACTGATATACGTAGAAAACCCAAATAGGGAAAAACCACGGGAAGAGGAAAAGATTATATTATAGAGGATTGATTACAAAGGAGAGTCTAATGGTTGTCGCCAATTGTACAGGTTAACTAATAACATATACAATACGATATAGATAGGTAAATACAGGTACTAAGGTTTATAACTAAACGGGACAGACCTTACAAATATGAATTTGAGTCATAAGTGTAACAATATCCATATTGACACAAATTCGGTAATCGAGGCCCCAAAAACTGCAAATATCTCCACCTCGAAAAATATCTCCATCTTGACGAAGAATTTTCTAGGGAGTCAAGACACAAATTTGGCAATCGAGGCTAAAAAACTACAAATATTTCCACCTCGAAAAAAAATCTCCATCTTGACGAAGAATCCACTAGGGAGTCAAGACTCGAATCTGGTAATCAGTGCAAAAAACCTATAAATATCTCCACCTCGAACAAAATATCTCCACCTTGACAAAGAATTTTCTAGAGAGTCAAGATATAAATCACCAATCTTCAAATATATCTCTCCTTCTCTTCCAAAAAGTCTCGAAGGGTTGAATAAATCCTAGGGCTGAATAAGTCTCGAAGGATAGAATACGAAAAATATAATAAGAAGGACAAAATAAGCCTCGAAGGGCAATGTTGACGAAGAATCCGCTAGGGATTCAAGAAATAAATTACCAGTCGTCAAATATCTTTCCTCTTCTTTTGGAAAGTCTCAAAGGGCTGAATAAGCCTCGAAAAGGTTGAATAAGTCGCAAAGGACTGAATAAGTCTCGAAGGGCAACCTTTACGAAGAATCCGCTAAGGTGTCAAGAAATAGTCACCAATCTTTAAATATCTCTCCTGTTCTTCAAAAAAGTCTTAAAAGACTGAATACGCCTCGAAGGGTTGAATAGGCCACGAAGGACTGAATGGGTCTCGAAGGAATGAATAATCCTCGAAGGGCTGAATAATCCTTGTAAGTATTGAATAAGTCTCGAAGTCAAACTCAAACTGGTTAGACTTCTGAAGTCACCACGTAGCCTCGATTAAACCTCAGGCTATGTTACTGAGTCAAACTCATAAAATGGAATACTCAAGTCACCACGTATCCTTAATTAAAACTCATGATAGGTTATCAAATCAAACTCACAAACTAGATAGACTCCTGTAGTCACCAAGTAACCTCGACTAAACCTCAAGCTAGGTTATCAAGTCGAACTCAATCATGGTATACCCTTATAATCACCAAGTAATCTCGATTAAACCTCAGACTAGGTTATCGAGTCAAACTTAAACTGTTTAGCCTCGCCCAGTCACCAAGTAATCTCGGTCAAACCTCAAGATAGGTCATCGAGTCTCAATCCAACTATTTATACTCCAGAGTCACCACGCATCCTTGATTATAACCTCATGATAGGTTATCGAGCTAAACTCATAATCTTGTTAGAACCCTAGTAACACGTAATCACGATGAAACCCAAAAGGGTTTTCGAGCCGAAAATACACCAGTTAGACTCCCAAAGACACCAAACACCCTTGGGTAAACGTAATAAGGATTTATCAGGTCAACAACACGACATTTAGATTACCAAAGGCGCCAAACATCCTCAAGTGAACCCAAATATAAGATTCCCAAGTTAAACCTTAAGCGGATAACTTTTAAGCTAAATAATCCCTAAAATAGAATATCGAAGCTAAAACGTGTTTAAGGTAAGTAAGCCCTAACAATTGAATATTTGAATAAAAAACCAATTCAATCAGTTGATGTGATTAACCGGGTAGAATTATTGTCATAACTGATCGACATTGATTCAACATCATGCGATTGATACTATAATCAAGTGAAAACCTCAAAATACAGAAAATTAATGTTTATTAATTCAGGGTAAATCCCACTTTTAAGATGGGAAAATTTTTAGCAATACAAGAAATAAATATTGTCCATAACTCACAAGCATAACATGAGAAATAATGACAAAACAGGGATCCATGCATGAAAAGTACATCCTCAAGTTCATACAAATAAAAGGGGATATATCTCCCTTCGTAGATAGAAATAAAAGGTATGTTAAGACCTATACCCAAATATAAGAATTTTGGGTAAATTTTTCTCAAAATCTTGAACCTTAAATACATCAAAAGGCTTGAAAGATAAAGCAAATGATTCGCAAGCTTCTAGATAATGATTATGGGGAGTGCATATCTTAGTGATCTAGCATAAATGGGAAGAATAAATAACCTTCTTTGACACAGTCGAATCATACACTCTATCTATAGAGCGTAACAGATATGCCAGAGTACTCCTTCTAGGGATTTCCGGAGTGAAAAGCACCATATGTCTTTTGGTGTAAGGAAAGACATGATCTGGGCGAATAGGCCCTTATTTAGCAGTGTGATGGACAATGGAAGACTGGTTATTTAAATATTGTGATTCCTCATTCATAACTGATCAAGTAAAAAGTTAGCACCTACTAGCTTCTTTGAAAAATTACCATGAAAACACTTACCATGTGAGGCTTGTGAGTACCTGATGTCTCTCTTTTTTTGATGAATTAATCCATTCACGAGGCATTCTTTGGGGTGTTTAATGGCCTAAGTGAGGGATTTTTCCCTAGTATTTTGGTCATATTGTTATTTATAGATCTTTTTTCCTTAAATATGTGTTAAGTGTGTAGATTTTTGGTACATGATTGATACAAGGTGCCAAAATAAATAGAGGAAGTAAAAAAGTCAAAGAAATCCCTAGCCAAGGCATGAACTGAGCCTAGAGTCACTTTGGGAAATTATATCATTTTCTAAAGAAATTTTGACATCATGTTGTTCCAGTCGCAACGATTAATTGGTCAGAACTTTGGACCTAATTCCTTTTGATGGAGCTTTGGACATAATTGTGTGTTCTTCAAACTATACACCAATATGGTAATTTATAGATTTTATATTTACCAACATTTAATAAATATATCTAGAGTTGGTTAGATATTATTAAATTACACCATTAAGTTACGTCTACCATTACAACAATATATATTATATCACAATAAATTAAGGTAAAAATTAATTAAAAACTAATAAAAAACTAATTGTTTCATTATTATTTTTTAACATTAGTTAACATTCTAAGATATAAAATGTTTGAATTAAATTAAGTAAAAAATACTGAGTTAAACAAATGAATAAAGCCTCGGGAATCGTAAATCCCAATAAACACTATGAAGAGAAAAAATAAAAACCAAAAACCCCCTAAAAAGTCACTTCATTGAAGGTGGGCTTGACACGTGTCAAAAAATCATCATAAAATAAAATAAAATTTTAATTTATTAGCTAAACCGGTTTTAAAAAAAATAGTTTTCAAAGTTAAAAATAATTCAAGAATAAAAGAATACCCTCCTTCGAAACTATATGGTTGTGACATGTGGCAATTCATTGCACTAGATTTTTTATTATAAATTCTCTCGTAATGGAATATGGAAAGGTATGAGAAACCTTAGGATTCCAACTTACGAGCCATTGAAAGAAAACTTACAAAGGAAAAGATATTTTTTATAAACACCTTATTCAACTGTCTAGAATAATTGAAGAACGAGAAATATCTATCGGTAAAAACTAATTTGATAACTACTCATTGAACAGACAATACATTATAATTCATTTTAATTGTATAATTCATTGAAAGAGGCATAATAATTAATTATGTGAGGATATAAAGGTAATTCGAAAATCAATAAAAGAGTAATGATATATACCACCCAAATTCATACCACTCAAATACCACCCAATGACGTGACGTGAATTGGTTGGTTACAAATCTTCAATCAAATCAAGAAAATAAATACATTAACGATTTGTAACCAACCAATTTACGTCATGTCATTGAGTGGTATCTGGGTGATATGAGTTTTGGTGGTATATATCATTACTCTTAATAAAATAATCAACTTTTCAGTATTGCACCGGGTTGACACGTGGCATTTTCACTTCCACGTGGAACCATCGCATGTAGGCGTAGGTACGCACCGTGTACGTTAGAATTTTTCATGGTGGCAGTTTCTTAGAATACTAATGCATTGACTTTTTCAAAAACTATTGGTAGGTGTCAGTTACATGTACTACCACAAACCAAATGCCACGTATAAAAAAATTCTTGTAGTGTGTATAATGAGTATTACTAACCAGTCAAATAAACAATTATTTTAGCGTAGTTAAGAAGCATTTTTTTTAACTATTCATGATAGATATAATCATTTTTTACAAAAAATAGAAAGTTAAGTAGGAGAACACAAAATATCAAATGTTATTTTTATTGTAAGAATAACAAACAATGGTTTTCTTTTAACAAATATATATATATATATATATATATATATGCGCAAGCTGAATGTAAGGACACATTTCAATCCTTATTCTCTTTTCTCCCTCAAGAAAACCTTCATTGTTTTTTGGGGTGAGAAATCTAGTAATGCCAATATTCAAAAACTCTGGTCCAGAGGTGGTACGATTAGGTGATAATTCCCCAAAGCTAACGAAGAAACTTAGCGAAAAATTTGAGAAAACAAAGGTGGTTGCTTCTGCGGGGATGAAAAAAGTTAAGACAGGAGCCTCGACTGGTATGATTTGGGTCAAGGTCAAAATGAACAAGAAAAATATAGTTCATTAAATAAACAAATGTTTGTTGGTCAGTTTTGTTAATTATTTCCTTATTCGATACATGTATATATTATCAGACATATCAAAGTTTGGTAATTTTCCTATAATTATTTTTGAATATGTTTGTAATTTATTGGAAATTTTTATCAATATAATTCTAGCGTAAGATTAAATTTCATTACTTGCATAACTGGATCATTATAATTTGTTTCTTTAATAATTGCATCTTTTTTGAGGTTTCTTGGACAATTGTTTTATATATTGGATACCAAAGACTAACAAATTATATTTAAGGGTTTATAAAGTTTGTTGTGAATATAGCTTAACCATTATGATTTAAAGGAAAGTTAATTTGAGACAATTATCGTTCTTAAGCTTACTACAACAGTCGTTTTCAGTTGAGCATGCTGATATATGCCCATTTCACATATCGCAAGGGACAATAGTGTAGTATGCTCCCAATTTTTCCATTTTTTATTTCCTTTGACATATTTAAAGGCATGAATACACAATATGACCAGTGCAACTTCTTTCCCCCTAAAACTAATCTCTCAACTCCTAGTGATACAATAGTACATGCATAAATATTTCCTAAGTATTCTTCCCTCATCAATCAATTTTCCTTTTGTTCTGATTGACTATAATCATGAAATGAACACGTGTACTTCTTTCACCGTTTTGTGAATAGTAAGTGTATTGTGAAAATTCTAAAAAGGCATTCTAGGAATTGGTATGATTCTATATGTGTTCATCAGGTTTGAAGAAGGGAACCGTTATTTTAGTTTTCGAGTCATTTAAATTATTATTTTTCATATTCCAAAATTCTTATTACATAAGGGAATCCAAATAATTCATGGATATATCAAAAGGGAAAAGGATCTGCTCCTCACAAAAACTTTCCCATGTCCGTTTAACTTTTGTTCTCAACCAATTAATTATTAATTTATCATAACCTTTTAATTATGGATAAAATAGTAGCTTTAAACTTAAAATACTATTTCTATATCATATTAAAACTTCACATGATCAGCAAAATGTAATTCATACTAAAATCCCCACCCAATTTTTCAAAGTAGACATTCTTCTTGTCCTACATTTTTTAAACTAAGGTATATTTAGAGTAAAAACACTGGGAATTAATTCTAAGATATTTAAATACCATAATATTTACTCATTCTTAATCAATGACTTTTTTTTTATTATATATTAATATTTGTCACTTAACAGTTTACCTCAGTTATAAAGCAAATATATAAGATGTATGTTGGTGAGGTGTGACATAGATATGATTGTTCCTTAAATAATTTTTGACACTTCAATTGGACCTCGTACTACACAAAGAGTCATTGTTTCATTTAGGTGGTGTGAAGACATGGAAATCTAATATCCATTGACCGTGTGATTGTATGAACCTTTGAAATCTAAAATCTATGTGTGTTGCATACAAGCCTTGTCTTTGTGTGTTGGATATTATTGTTCATTCTTATTTTCTCTTTCATTTTTAAAAACCATTAGTATACTCTCTAGACTTTTAGAAACTAGGTTTTCTCTTTTGGGTTATAAACTAATTTAAATACTTGTAATAGTTATAATAAATCATATATGTTTTAGAAGCATCATGTTCTATAATAGATTAGTCAGCATAGCTGGGTAGAGTTTAGTGATTTGTAGTTATGGGTATTTCTAATTTGATGGTTGTTTAAGATACCCTGATTATGAACTCATAATCTGAAACATTTACTTATGGAGGAGCTACTCTTACCTTAGCTCAACGTAGATATAGGCTTAACATAATCACGGTAAATTCTTGTGTGTTTTACTTTGATGCGATTTATTTAAATGTTCCTGGTGTGCATATTTTCTAAAAATATAAATGATTTTAATTTGTTTAAAAACTGTACAATAGTGGTTCTTACATATTTTTTATTAAATATTTTAGGTTTCTTTTAAACTATTTAGATCTACAAATCTAAAGTCTTAGAAGAACTTTTGACTTTCTTATGCTAAAGTGATAAGGAGATGTCTTTTTCTTCTTCTTCAAAATAGTGATAAGAAACCAATTGTTTAAGCAGAAAATGTTCTTGGTTCTTGTTCTCACCAATAATCAAGGATTTATCATTGGTGTGTATAACACCGGTAGAGTGGACTAGAAAATTATCGAAAAACATGCTCAAGCCATCCTTTCTGTGCCTATGTTTGCTTCTAAATTTAAAAATTTGAGTTCTTATTTCGACACTTGCATCTATTAGGGTGGGAGGATTAATTAACTCTCTATTTGGTAATTTTATAATGAGTGTATAATTTGGATCCTTTTATAGTTTTATTCAGATAAACTTTGGACATAAAAATATCAACCTAGTTATTAAGAATGGCTACATAGAAAGCCTATTCATTTGGATCAATATTAGGCATAGTATTTTTCTGAGGAAAAAATTTTCCCCATACCATCAGTTCTGAGAAATCTGGGAGTTGTTTAACAAAAACGACATTCCATACCATCTACAATGACTACTTGGAAGATTGTTAGACTTATATATATATATATATATATATATATATATATATATATATATGTGTGTATGTGTGTGTGTGTGTGTGTGTGTGCATGTGTGGGTGTGGGTGGGTGGGTTAGTGTGGGTGTGGGTGGTCCTTTTTGTGGGGGTAGAAAGTATACCACCCCCCTTGAATTTGTTTTCTTTGAACAATTTGAAGGATATTTTGTCAAAATAGTTGGGTTCTTCCCTATCTTATACAAAAATCAAATAAATTTAAAATAAAGATCAAATTTGAGTTTTTTCCTGAAATAAGCATAAAGTGCGGAAATCCTACCTCATGCATTTAGTAGCAACTACCCCAGACTCACAGAGTATAACCTTAGTAGGTCGTGTATGAAAGAGATTCATCGGTTAATATCCCCTGAAGTTAGTAAGATATTTATGGATTCATCGGTTAAGGAACATTCTATTTGGTTGGCAGAAGGTTGGAACAAGGATTAACTTTATCTCATATTTTCAAAGAACTTGAGATGGATAGGAAATTTTGCATTTAAAGGGTTCTTCAAGCAGGACGTCACTTCCTCTCTTAGAGAATGTTATGTCATGACTAAGGGAGTATCACGCACTATGCCACTGGTAGTAAAGACAACAGGTATATTCGAAGATGTAATTATTTTTTTAAACTAATGTACAAAGATATCCATCAAAGGTTTACCTTTGAAAAGGAGAAGCACGGAAGTGTAGCAAACAAATTTTCTTGAGGCAATAATATAAACTAGATAGAAATGATGAAGAAGAAAACTAAAAAGGTTTTCATGACTTGTCAGAAAGAAATATATAAGTATATGGGTTGTATGCATGGAAGATGAAAAGTGTTTACCGAAAATAAAAAAATCATTTGGTGTATGTGTATGTAGTGATGATCAACCTATTGTCATAATTATAAAAAAATCTTGGATACGTAACAAAAACAAAGAGACATGACAGCTAACACTTGGATAATCCCGCCTCCCACTAAAGAGGACGATCTATGTTCTATCAAATATATTTAAAATTTGAAATATATTCAAGATTAGAAGGGTCCATATGAAAAAGTACCCTGAAAAGTAAAAGTATACTTCCATAAACCCTAAAGAATATATTAGGATTAGAAGGGTATTTGATAAGAAGAAATGTATTGAAATTCCAACCTATTATTAGCGAGCGTCGCGAACCTAGACTTGACAAGTTTATGCAGATCAAGTGAAGATAACTATCTGAAGGTCGGATAATGTCTCGAAGATACGATGATAATAGAAATGGTTTAGACTCGTCCATCGAGCAACTGACATTATATGTGGTGTCATCAGCAACATTATAGGAATTCGCGTCAATCTCAAGTAATTACGAAGATAAATTTCAAGTTATGTTGTAGAAAATGTCGCTTAGACATCACCTCCCTCCTCAGCCGCCTACGCCTAGTAAAAATGCAATGCATTTTTTCCTAGTGTCGTGGTCTCCGTGGAAGAGGTGACTAGACCTCCTAGTCATCAATTAACGTCAAATATGGCTGTCTATGCCCTTCTTTTATTTTTCTTACTCTTGAGAATTCTTGAATTTATATTATAACTCTAGTTTTACTATTTTTATATTAGTGTTGTTAAATGCATTTTATGACTTAATTGTAAAAATTATTATAATTACTACATATATATTATTAAATATATAAAATTAAATGGTGGGATTCAAAATCGCATAATCCAACCTAGGCCCGGCGTAATCATGCCTAGGCGCTAGGCCCCAATGAACTTCCTAAGCCACAAAACCAAGTTCTACAATGTAGATGTCAAGTTGTAAATCTTTAAAGAGAATATTGTTATCATTGTCTGAGGGACCTATGTAAATATAATTGTCTTGTAAAGTACAAAAATCCAAAAAAAATATATAGAAAAATTTATACTATAAATCCACTTGAAAAGTGTTGTCTCATTTAATTATAATTATAAGGTAAATTTGTTCCATCATGAGTATATTGGCATCGTGGTGAATATTATAATTGATTTATATGGGATTATCAATGACTGTGTGAAGCACTCTACTATAAATTTATGACCATCTGATACTGATCGCCTCGTAAGGAGAAGGGGTTCCAATGAATGATTTTTATTGGGTTTCTTGTGGTGTTTCCTTTAAAAAGATGGTTTTGTGAATTTTGTGCATTGTGGATGGTTAAGATCGAAATGTTCACATGGCCTATGAAAATTTGTGTTCTTTCACTAAGGGGGTTGAGGATGAGGAAGATGAACTTGTATGGGTTGGGTCGGAAACGTTTTTCTTGTTAGGCTGGTGGAAGTAGTTTTTTTGTCTTTTTGGGACATGGTTATTTCACAGGATGGGCTAAAGGATTTTTGGATTTCCTTTCAGCTATAGAACCTTCTCTTTTGGGCTATGGAATATACAATCCTTGATCAGTTTGAAGTGGACTGTTTGGTTGTTGGTGTCGTTTCTTGGCTTGAATTTCATGAAGTATATAAAAACTTCATTGGATTAGTAAGAGGCTATTTCTATATAAGAAGTTGAGATAAATTTAGATGTTAAGAGTGAGGCAAGTAACTTAGTTTGCACTACTTGTTTAGGGTTTTCTATTAAAAATATTTTGGA
The DNA here is from genome assembly GCA_029959085.1 of Nemophila menziesii. NCBI lineage: Eukaryota > Viridiplantae > Streptophyta > Magnoliopsida > Boraginales > Hydrophyllaceae > Nemophila > Nemophila menziesii. The sequence continues at coordinate 11,100,101 of JARWIR010000008.1, forward strand.
ATGAAGCGTTTGCGTGTACTGGTCGGGGATGTTTTTGAGTTTACGATCTTCCCGTTTGCATCCATATACCTTGTTCTTTGTTTAGTCCTTGGAGTGAACATTGAGTGATGTTTGGTATTTAATTAAAAAGAATTGATTGTGTTAGAGTTCATGAAATATTGAGAGTGACAAGTCGAATGCTAGTGTTTGTTGCTTGTCTATGAGGGTGCCTCGTTTTTCACCCTACAGTATTTTAACATGCATGTTTTTATATCTTCCGCTATCATTATTGGGTGTGATAGTCACCAAACATGTCTTGAGAACCATGTGAATGATTGTTTGTACTCCAAGAAAAAACTTATGATGTCAGGGTTGAGCGTCTGAGAGCACCGTTTACTAGGAAAATGGTCAAATCTATTGTGTTGAAGTTTGTTGATTTACCGTGTGTTTATTTGAATCCCGTATTAGTGGTAGCAAAACTATAGTTCTTAATGTTAACTTTGATTTTATTAGTGTTGTTGAAATTGGTGACAATTTTGGTAGGAAAAAGTTATTGTTATGAAGTGGAAAAACATGTTAGTATGCTTATGTGTATGGATAGAAGTCATTTTGTTATTGCAACAAAAAACCAAATGATCTTGTTGGTATGATGTGTTTGTCCACACACCTACTGGTCAAGATGAAAGAAAGACACTAGGGAAAAATCACGAAATGGAACGAATATCTCACCTTTTATGATGAATTAATATACTCTTGAGACATAATTTGGTAGTGGGTTAGTGCATAATTGTAGGATCATTCCCGTATATGTTATACTAGTTGTGACCTGTGCCTGAAGGCACTATAAGAATAGTAGGTAATATAATAAAAAATTAAGTGATATAGTCAACGACAAATCTGGTGACAACGGAGATAAACCCCTCCCATTCATTCAACTCTACGGAAACTTTCCTTTGCCCAAAGGTGAAGGAAGTACAAAAAATTTAGGCAATAAGAAAGTGAATTAACATGCTGATTTCCACACCCCCTCCTTCCTAAAGGGGATGGGTTGTTAATAATCAACAAATACTATATATAAAAGTTAAAGCAAGTAGTGTAAAAACTGGGGTTAGTTTCTAGTTCGAGGAGGAATAAAAGTCTTCTTTAGATTTGGGGGTTAATATTTATGATAGGATGTAAGACTAATGTATATATTTACAATAATTTTTCTCTAAAAAATATTAGGTCAATTCTCACTGCATCATCCGACGTAATCTCCCCTTCTCTGGTTTAGTTGTTATGTTTTTTTTCAAATTTCAAGAAGATAATTATTAACTAATTTGTTTATGTGTTCTTGAATGTCAGTTAAAGGAGTACAGTGACAATATTAAAGATTTCATTGAATTTGGATCGTCCACTAAAATATTTCAATACTGACTATACTAACTTCAATCACAATTTAATTTATTAATTTACATTTTATTTGATAATTGTTTTGGTTTTTGTCCTTGTTCCTCTCTCTCCTTTCTCCTCTCTCATTTAATTTCCTGTCATTTTTGTTTTTCTTTTCTTTAAACAAATAAAAATTAGAATCATTTAATAATATGATTACGATATAAAATGTGTGATAAAGTTAAATTATCAAAACAAAAGTTGGTATTCGATTTATTACTTCAAGTAATTCTTTAATTTATCACTTGCCGGAATTCTACAGTTAATTTTGTTTCGTTGATCGTCTTCTTTAAAATATTGTATTCCACTAATTTTCTATAACAAATCAAATTAAAAATATTAATTAATTATGGGTAAATATATTTTATACCTTATCTAAGTGTGCGTTAACCATGTTTTGGTTATTTGCTTTATAATAATATGGACTATCTTTATATTGTTGAGTGAAGGAGATAAAGAAGAATCATATAACAATAAGAAAATTTGAAAAATTAAAAGAAGAGATAAAATTATATTCAAAATAATTGATTAGAATTAGTAGATTTATCAATATATGAACATAGTTAATAGAGAATACAGATCCATATTTCATTGACATACATATCTAATATGTTTATTGAGTTGCACTCAAATTTGACATTAGTTATCACATGAGTGAGCAAGATTTTTCTATTTTTATTTCTTCTTGTGAATTTCAAGTATAGATGGTAAAAAAATTGGTGAAAAACAAAGCTTTACTATGAATCTTCTGATCATTCAGCCTCCATGTTCTGTTTGGTTAATGGTTCACCTCCATGCTTAAGGGACGCAATATGCTTAACTTTAGTATACATAATAATAATTGGATAATTTACGAAAAACATGGACACTTGTGATATTAACCTTAGAAATCAACTAAAGGCTACTCAAATAAAACGGAAAAGTATCTAATAGGGACCAAATTAAAATTAATCATATAAAATATTACAGCGGTGCACAACCATGCCAATAATTTCTACTACTGATTCAAATTTCAATCCTACATCCTCATTTATAAATCCACTTTTGTATAAACCTGAAATTAAGTACCTATTACTATAATTATGTTATTATCAAGAAAAGTGAGATACCCACAAAGTTCAATATTTGTTAAAGTCCTTGTTTCCTAAATTTTATCATCTTTACTACCTGAGAAGCTTCTTCTTTCTCCAAAAAGATTCACCTTCTTCGAGACTCACAGTTATCATTTAGTATGCTGCTGCTCATATATGATCAAGAGATAAGATCCTTACAAAAGTAATCGTCCAAAGTCTCGAGTGATTGTTCCAACAGATCAACAGCCGAGACAAAACTATTTATAAAATAAATAAAATACAAGGACATAAATATTAAGAAACTAAGAAATGATCCACCTAAATTTTAAAGTAAAAAATTAAATGAAAAGGTGAATTTTTTAAGCTTTCTTGGGTCAAGGAGCAAAAGTGAAATATATCTTAAACATGTGACAAAAGTCACCACCCCTCTAGTTTTGTTATAAACTCCTTGACATATGCGGGTCTCACCAAGCTGCATATCTGAAGTCTTGTTAGCTGATAAGCCTCACTTTAGTGTATGATCGAAGAAAACAAAAGGATTTCATTGTAATTAGTTATACCTCCATAGCAGTAGCATTGCAAATAAGCAGTATGTGAGTAGTAAATTCTAATAATATATTCTCTGTTATGACAAAATATATATCAATCTTGTAAGTCATAAACACTCTATCAATAACTTTTTATGTCAATCTAAAATTATCATAAACTATATCATATGGACTTAAAAAAAATCATATTTTACAATAATATGACAACTAAGCAAGCCAAGAACCTTTAACTAATATAAAGATATCGGAATAAATACCAAAACTGACATATTCGATTTAGGATTATTGCAACATATGTTATGTGAAATAGAAAATATACCCCCATGTTTTAAGAGATATCTTATATACCCTTGTCATATTCGAAACCATTTTACCTTTGGTCATTGGGGTAAGGAGGGGGGAATTTACTTTGGTAGTATATATCACACTGGTATATGGAACATCTTCTGAAATATAGAGGTATATATAACTATTATGCATAACAAAGGGACCAATGATGCAATCTACTTGAAGGTAAAATTAATAAATAAAATTCTACAAATAAAAAAAATGTTAAAAGTGAGACTATCATTTCCTTCGAGAGAGTGTCATCGTAGTGCGGACAATTCATACTCCTAGGATTTTAAATTGGGGATAAAAGAAAAAAAAATCAAGAGTTTTGCGAGTTTTACCTTAATTTGGGTTCTTCGCCAAGGTGGGTTGGAAACACACCTCTAACATGCTCTTTGCCCGATTCATATAATATAAATATCTATTACTCTTGATTTCATATAAAGAGCACATGTATATTAAATCAATCAAAAACTTTTGAAAGGCGTCCATAGGAATGCAAAGCATAGTAGCAAGTAGATCAATTGCAGCAGCAAAAAACCTTTCGAAATTTATAGGCCTATCCCTAATTGCACAGTCACATTCTAAACCTCGACACGTGCCTCCATGACTCTTTCCATGTAAACGAAATTGCACTATCATTTACGTTATTCGTACTATTCGTCTCTATGCTATGCAAAACAATAGAATACTCTATCAACCCAAAATCACATATAAAATTTTCTAGCCATCATAATGAAGGGATCGCAGTACATGTTATATCAAATATAAGCAGCGGAAAATTATATATCCCAATCGTATAAACCAGTCTAGTACGATTTAGGTAAAAAACAAAAGAATTTTGTACCTTTTTCGATTTATAATGACTAACCCAAATTCAAAAACTTGAAGCCTTCATACTTGCACAACGAGTTTGATTTTTGCTTTTAGAACAATTCTGGTTTAGAGAGAGACCTTTCTGCCTTCTCTGTGTTTTCTTTTTCAAGAGCGAAAAAATGGAAAAAAGTTATATGTATTATAAAACCCATTATACTTATAATAACTTTAAAGAAAGTACAAAGTCTGAAAATGAAAAGTCATCAACGTATAATGAAATGAAGATTGATTATCTTAATAATCTGGTCAACTATCCACCTGTGAAGTGTAATTGGACCTTTTAAATTATACATATGACTTGACTAGCCTAGTTGTTAGTGACTCGTTTCCTACTATTGGAGGTTCATGGTTCGATCCACAAAACTGTCAATATTTTCTTTTTCTCTTTTGTCTCAGTTTGGTCTTATACTACCAAGTATATAATTAATTAATATTTATTATCCGATAATAAAATTAATTAACAACATGAAGCAAGATCAATGCACTCGTTAGTGTGCGACTACGTGGGTTCATTGTTAAACCGGTAGTAGTTAACTCAATTAACTACTAATTGAGGTTGGCGTCTAACAACACTCCCCGAAAACGGATAACGTGAAGTAACTTTGTACAAAGAACCGGTAAAGGATCGGACATGTATTTCCTCTATCTTTACAGCTCCGGATCATCCTAGGATATGGTACAACTGTGAAATCCTATTTAGAAAATCAACTACGTTACACGTCTATTATCAATGGCCTAAGAAACTCATGTCTTCTTTCATTCTATCACCTTGGCCAAGTATTTGATACAATCGGTATAATCTTATGACATCGTAGAGCTCAAACTCTTTACCTAGAGTTGATAGATTCCATCTTGACTCATCCCTATGAGTATATATACTTAGCTATGTCCAATATCCTTTCGACTAGCATTATGACTGATGGCTTCTCATTTGTGATAGATTTATAGTAGGATGAGACATCATTTTTAGTAATTTAGAAGTCATAATAGTCGTTTTTCTTGAGAAATGGTGCACTTTTCTATTTTGAGACTTGATTTAGTAAAATAATATTTTTAGAGCATATTGGGTTTAATTATTTATTTAGTGTGAAGCTTTAAAGATAATTATGGAGATTAATTAGAGTTCAAGTCAAAGACTACAAGATATGGAAAGAGATAAGCATGGAAATTGGAGATAAAGGAAAGAAAAGCTAAAAACATGGAAAAGGAAAACCTGCCTTAATCCAGGAATTTCTGCACCTAAGACCACAAATCAGCTTATATCTCAAAAACGGTGTGTAATTTGGAGAAACGGTCAAGAGCAAAGTTGAAGATCTTTCCGAGACAATGAATTTGGTATATTGATACGCATCAAACGGACAAAAATTGAAGCTGCTAGTACCAAAAGAAAAACGGGCCTGATTGCATGTTTTTAGGGTTACGAATTTGAGTTGGGCTTGGAGTCCATTACTTAACCTCTCCTTCAAGAAAACGAATTAGGTCTTCTAAACACCTATAAATACACTCTTATATCACTTGTAAATCATCCTTGCCTCATAGTAATTAGTTCTTAAGGTTTTATTCTTCCAGTTTATTGTAGAGAGCAAGATGATGTCTTTCATTATTTATTTTAGTTTATTTCCTTCAGGTATGAACTAAACCCCCCATAGCTTGGGTTTTGCATCATGTATAATCTATGAATTCTAATTTCTTTCTATCTAAGTTTCTTTGGGAATTACATGTTTTAATCTGATATTAGCTGCTTACCTTTATATGTGTTTATGTGTTTTAATTTAATGACTGTTTTCCTTGCGGTGCGCAACATTTAGGATTACCTTAATAGTAGTTAGATGATCACCTTAGTTGGGTGTCTAATTATTGAAACACCACATAATGTCTAGTGTCGATATTAGTCCTGACAACACTGATTCTAACTAGATAGTCATTAGGGTATAATTTAATCACTATCACCATGTATGGAAATTGATTGCTTAGGGCCCTAGTGGCGTAGGATAACCCTATTTGAACCAGCCTCGTGGTGTGTCCGTAGCCCCCTTAGTCGCTCTCAAGGTCTAAGGTATGGGAATTTAGAATCCTGACTAAGTATACAAGAGCTAATATTCTCCCTTATTAACTAGATCTAATAGAAAGAATTAGAAGGATTAGTGCATACTAGCAAAACCTAAGCTATATTTCTCATCTCATATTCTTCGTATTTCATTTTATTTTTCTTAGTTTAATTTAGATAATTCGAAATCTATTCCTTTTATTTTCTGTCTTTTAATTAATTATTGCTTACTCGTTATTGCTACCCATTCGACTAGCACACTAAGTCCCTGAGAACGAACTCAACTTATCAACTAAAACTTGCATACGTCCTGTAATACTTGCAATTCTGTGTCTGTCTAGGGTGAGAGTGCGTAATTTTCTAGACTTATATTTATCTTATTTTTATCACACCCTAGGCGACACCAATGACACACTAATAGTCCAGTATCAAAACACAACAAGCACATACACAATTATAGTGATGATCTCAGGTCTAAGGATTTACAAGTGTAAAACTCCCAATAGAGATTAACCTGCTTGATAATTCAAGGTAATTAACCATTAAGAATCTCTAGTTTTAGTCGGCTCGATAATCACATCTCTATGTGCATTATCTATGCACCTAACTCGGTAAACGAGAACTATCGATATTTATCCAATAAATACTCGTTAGCTACATATTAATCTAACTAGATCATCGAGGTCCTAACTCGATGATCCTACGATTAAGAATAATTCTAAATTAAGTCCTATGAGCCATATTCTCATTATCATAACACCTTATGATATCTAGTTTATAAATTAATAAAGGACCTGCCTTCATATTATGTAGATGAATATCATAATTATTAAATCTTACCATATATTCAAGGAAACAATTCTTTTAAATAAAGTTATAGGGATAACTATTATCGTGTACGGTAGGTAAAACACTTGTGTTCAATTCATTACAAGACGATCGGGGCTAGGGCATAATTCCAACAATCTCCCACTTGGACTAGGCCCAGTCGTTCAAGTACCATGTTTCATAAATAGTTTGTTCTCATCAGACTCTTCTGATAGACACACTTAGATGAATAGATCTACATCGTTTTCCCTTTCTTCTACCTATTGAATGGGAACATCTTCATGTTCAATTATATCTCGAATCAAGCGGTACTACTGCAGAATTTGTTTGGATCTATAGTTTGATATAGGTTTCTTTAATCATGAAATATCTAAAATATTGTCATTGTATGAAGAAACTAATATCTATATTATATAAACTACACTATGTATATATAAGAACTATTTTATCCAAACAACTGGCATAGTTGCATCTTATGTTGCTAATATTTTACTTTTAGTAACCAAAATATTCTATAGTATTTTCATTAAAACCATTCCAAATCACTTCTCCTCTACATATTCACAACCATATGTTGATTTTCATTCATCCATGTTCGAATCAAAACAAGCATCTATACACCCAATTAGCTTCAACTTATATTCTCCACAAATGAGGAATTGGTCCTTAGTATCTCTTAAGTACTTAGAAATAGTCTTTAATACTTTCCAACATTCCCCATCAAGGTCACCTTCATACTTATTCTACTCCTAGCGTGTAGTGCACTTCAAATCTTATACATTTTCATGGTATATGCTGGATAGATCCTTATTGTTTTAACAAATAGGACTATACACATTCATTCTCTTACTTTTAGGGTCCTAGGACGAACTTTCCTACTAAGAATAATTCAAAAGCCTATTTTTATATAGCTCCTCTTGGAATTTCCATGTAATACTTCAAAATGGTATAAATGTACTAAGATTGATATAGGTCAAGTAGCTTTCTTTATCTATCTCTATAGATCCCAATTCAAAGAATATAAGCTACTTTTCTAAATCTTTATGGAGAACTATTATACAATCAAAAAACTTGGTTAATTGCTTGGTTGGTATATTATATCCTATGTGATAATATGTCATCTACATATAACACTGGGAAGATAAGCATACTTCCACTAGTCCTTTGTACTCTTATGACTCTTATTCTAAAATCATAAAATCAAACTATTTGATTGTATATAATAGAATAATCCAACTTAGTGACATATTTTCAATCCATTAAATGGATTTTGGAACTTACATATTTTATTATGGCGATATGAGACCTCTAGGATTAGTCTTAAGAACGTCATCCTTAAACTCTCATTTAGTGAAAACTTTTTTCACATGATATTACCATTATCTCATAATAATATTATGTAGTTACCAATAATAGAATTTGAAATAAACTAAGTATTGCTATGAGAAAAGGAATTCACCATAATCGATGTTTTCCTTTTGACTTAAACTCTTAGAAATTCGAAGTACATTACTCCAATCATTTCCTAAGCACCCATTTACAATAAATGGATCTTATATCTATTGATGATTCAACCAAAGTATTATACATTTTTTTTATTCTTATATATACTTTTTCAGTTACTATGGTTCTTAACCACTTGTCACTATCTAGACTAGTCATAGCCTCTTCATAGGGTTGTAGGATCATCACTTGATGGGGTAATCATCTATTATGATATTCCTTATCAAACACCATTATTGCAATTAATTTTGGTGTATGATGATATCTATATAACCTTTAAGAAGCTTTTGTAAAATAAATTCTTCTTTCTCTTGATTTTTGTTAACTTCCTTGTTCCAGGGGAGGTTCATTAGTCGTTCCTAATATCTAAAAGTTTGATACTTGAACCTTAAATGAAGCTATTAACTCATCAAGGAAAGAAATATCGTAGTGCATCTGATTCTCTTTAGCTTGTATAAATAACTCTGAAATCTTTATTTCATTATGATATATTTCCACATTATAAATTCCTTCACTATGGAATTCCAATATGTAAAGGTTGTACGCCTTACCACAAACCCTTTGTGTTCAGAATGGTGTGGAAGTATTACCATTTCATTTTCTTTGGGTATCCAACAAATCTGTATTTGAAAGATATCAACTCAAGCTTATCAATCATAAGTCGTTTAGTATAAATCAAATAGTTTCAAACTTCTACATTTTTGAGGTTTGATTTATATCATCTCCATATCACATATGGATTTTATCGACTGTTTAGTGGGACCTAAGTGTTCATTAAATAAGCAATTGACATTAAAACATAATCTCATAAGAATTTTTAAAAACCAGCGAATATTATCATGGATTGCACTATATCCAATAAAGTGCGATTTCTCTTTCCAGAAACACCATTAAACCTTGATGATCCAAAAGACGCTCATTGAGACAAAATCTAATTTTTTTCATAGATAATCTATTAATGCGTTGTTTAGGTTTTCACCTTTATGGGTTAATATCTTACTTCATTCATACCCTTATATACTTTCTTTCAACTTCATTGAATAGTAGTTTGAACATATCAAATAATGCATATTGGTGTTTAATCTGGTAAACACATATATATCTAATATATAGTCAGTGAAGGAGATGAAATAAGAATATTCATCTTTGGCTAAAGTTAGGATTGACCACATACATCAACATGTAGTAGACATAAGAACTCATTAGCACTATCTCCATTTTCATCAAAATGAGATATAGTCATATTTCATCGAGATAAGTTTCAGAGTCATATGATTCAAAATCATATTCTTTAAGGAAATCTTCCTTGTGAAACTGGTAAATTATTTTCTCATAGTTTATGACTTAGTCTATAACGCCAAAGATAAGGTTTGATTAGTACGATTATCTATTCGATTTATGACCAGAAACAAATATTTACACTTTTACGTAGTTACTTTGGGCAGCTATATTCACCATATTTTAAGTATACATTGAGGTGTAATGCATCACCATGAAAGACTCTATTTGTCATTAATACACTATAACCATCTTAAGTTCAAATAACTATTTTGTTTGAAAACAAGTTTACGAACAAAAATACATTTTTCTTACAATAGGTTTTGTCCATAGGCATCTCAGAATAATTCAACTGTGGCTGCAAAAATTGCTCTATTACCAAAATTGTAATTAAACTTCTCCTATTCTTATTACTCTATTTATCTTTAGAGTATGCCACATATTTCCAATTTCTACACTACTACAAGTATTTAATACCCATTTTGTGTAATAAATAGAAGTTAAAGAAAAATCATAAATAATTTATATTAATGCCCTTACCTTGTTCCTTGGTATTAGATAACTGGTATCTAATGGTCATACTAAGTTACTTATACATCTTCTGAAGATGTTAAAATTTATGAGAACATCATGATTATGATGTCTTTGGAGTTCAGAACTCATGGATACAAGACTTTACATTTAGTACCATTACTAAGTTTGTATTACTTTAGACATGCATCATATACATTCTATGCATCCTCAAGAGACACTTTAGTTGATATCTCATTGATCATATCAATGAGTCTCATGTGTATAAGAAAGACTCTCAAGTTGTGGTCACAATTCTTGAGATTACCCAACCAACCTGGGATGATTTGAGAAGTGATTTAGCAGAAATATCGAGAAATCTAATCATAGGAAGGGATAGGGAATAAATTTCTAAGAAAACTATTATATAACTAAAAAAGATGTGGAGTGATATCTAAGAGATATATAATTGGAAACTTTAAAGCATGAATGAGCCCCCTAGTAGTCAGGTCATATCTCACACATAATTAAAGTGAAGAATGAAAACTTTAAAACATGAATTAGCCCCCTGGTAGTCAGGTCCTTTCTCACTCATGTGGTACATTACCTATTTTATCATATAAAATAAGAGACTCAAAGCTATTTAGCCCCCTGGTAGTCAGGTCGTTTCCATTTAGCTTTGTTGAGTTAATCCATCCTATAATCGAATATTAATAATCTCACATCCTCTGTATAGTCCAGACTAAAAGTGTGAAATCAATAGGTTAATATTATTATCAACAATCTAGAGTTTTAATAGTTTGTACTTTAACTACAAGTTCACCTGGTAGTCAAGTCAAAACTTGTAAACTTAACAAATTAGAAACTCTACTTGCGATGGACAAGTCTCACGAAATATCTTATATATCGTTTTCATAAATTCATAATTTATAACGTTAAGTGGGAATAATTTAGAATTTAAAACTCTAAACTTTAGAGTAGTAGCAGTGTCTGAAACGAATTTAAAAATAAAATATATCACACTCGATTAAATCAAGCGATGAATAATTCATTAAGATATTTTTTATCGTTGATATAAATTTCTAAAAATTGATATAACAAATCTATTATTAATTTCAATGAACTAATATAACAAATTCATCAATGTTATAAACTAGGATAATATACACTAAAAGAGATAGAGAATTATGGAGAGAATAATCTTATTTTTTCTTCAAGCGGTATAACATACAATGGGATGAAGGTCATATATTTATAAAAGATATATGACCCTTCATTTCATACAATAAGTGATACCATAAAAATGGGAATGAGAAAATCCTAGGAAATCAAAAGGACATCCATTACACAGTTATATTATTCACAATACTCCAACTTGGATGTCCGTTCCTTGTGAAATATGCCTCATTAAAACCTTGCCAAGAAAAACCCTATGGGATAAAAACTTGGTACAAGGAAAAAGAGTACATATGCATAGGTTATCTTCAAATACTTCCTCGTTAAAACCTTGCCAAGAAAACCCTAGTGGGATAAAAACCTGGTCGAAGGAAAAAGAGTACAGTGTCTTGTTTATGCTCCCCCCTGATGCTGGCAAGAGATCTCTGAGTTGTCGCATTCTGATATTGTGGACCAATTTTCTAAATGTTGTGCTTGGCAATGATTTCATAAATAAATCTGCAAATTTGTTACATGATTAAATCTGTCAAATGTCAATATCCCTATTCTTCTGTAGCTCATGTGTGTAGAAAAACTTTGGTGAAATATGTTTTGTTTTGTCGCTTTTGATGATCCATTTTGAATTTGTCTGATACAGGCAGCATTATACTCATACAATATCATCGGTATATTTCTTATTGAGGATAACTGACACGTTTCTCGGATATGTTGAACTAGGGATCTTAACCATATACATTCTCGACTTGCTTCATGTAGTGGAAATATTTCAGAGTGATAAGATGAAGTGGCAACTAAAGTTTGCTTCATAGATCTCCATTATATCATAGCACCACCACAAGTAAATTTGTAACCACTTTGAGATCTGTCTTTGTGGGGGTCTGAAAGATAACCAGCATCAGCATAGCCCACTATTTGTTGTTTAGAATCTTTTGAGTAAAACAAACCCATATCCGTTGTTCCACGAAAATAAAGCAAGACATGCTTAATTCTATTCCAATGTCTTTTTGTTGGTTCTTAGTTATACCTTGCCAATAGATTAACTGGGAGCTATGTCACGTCTTATACAATTTGCAAGTTACATTACTGCTCCAATGGCACTAAGATATGGTACTTCCGGACCTAATAATTATTCTTCTTTTTCTCGTGGACGGAACAGATCTGTATTTATATCCAGTGATCGAACAACCATAGGGCTACTTAATGGATGAGCCTTATCCATATAAAAACGTTTCAAAATCTTTTCAGTATATGTTGATTGATGGATAAAGATCCCGGATGACAAGTGTTCGGTCTGCAGGACGAGATTTGTCTTTCCAAGGTTTTTCATCACGAATTCTCTCATTAGATAGAAGTCGCGGTAAGCTCTTCTGGAGTACCTACGAGATTTAAGTCGTCCATATATACTGCTATTATGACAAATCCATTTTTATATTTCTTGATATATACACAAGGACAAGGTGGATTGTTGATGTATTCTTCCCTAAAAGGAATTCACTGAGGCGGTTATACCATATTCTTCTAGATTGTTTTAATCCATACAAGGATCTTCGTAACTTAATTGAGTATAAACCATGAGACTTTTGATTATTTGTATCATTTAATTTGAATCCCTCAGGGATCTTCATATAAACATCACTATCTAATGACCCATACAAATATGCGGTGAAAACATCCATAAGATGCATATCTAGTCTTTCTGTGACTGCTAGACTAATCAAGTATTGTAATGTAATTGCATCGATTACTTGGGAATACGTTTCATTATAGTCAATCCCATGTCTTTGTGGAAAACCTTGTGCCACAAGTCGAGCCTTATATCTTTCAATTTCATTATTCTCGTTGCGTTTTCGTACAAATACCCATTTGTATCCAACTGGTTTTACACCGTTAGGTGTTTGGACTATTGGTCCAAAAACTTTTCGATTTTCTAAGGATTTCAATTCAGCTTGTATAGCATCTTTCCATTTAGGCCAATCTTTTCTACGTCGACATTCTTCAACCGTTTTCGGTTCGGGGTCATCATTCACAATGTCTAGGGATATTACATACGCAATTACATTATCTATAATAACTTTCTTTCTATCCCAACTTTCTCTTGTATTCAAATAGTTCAAAGAGATCTCCTCAAACTCCTCATTCACATTTTTATTTTCAGACTCATCATCCTTTTTCTCTACGAGAGATTCTTCTTTAGAGTCATCAGTCACATTTTTATAGGACTTATCTCTTCGGGAGCACTTTCTTATTATACCCTTTTCTTTCAAGTATTCATATATTTTGCACCAATAGGACATCTGCGTTTGGTGCCCAAATTTAACATATTGTCAGGTTGTCCTTCGGGGATATCAACCTGTGTTGGTGTATTTGCGGCTGGTATATGAGATTTTGTTACTTTCTTAATATCGGTAAACGCATTGGTAATTGATTTGCAATATTTTGTAAATTAATTGTCCTTTTTACTTCTTGCTCACATCTATTAGTATGTGGTTCAAAATGAGATAAAGATGGCACATTCTATAAAATTTCCCGTTGTCTATTATGAAATGATACGTTTTCTCCCCCTAACGGCGGGAAAGTTGTCTCATCAGATTGACAGTCTGCATATCTTGCTTTAAACAAATCACCCGCCAGGGGCTCAATATATCTTATGATGGATTGGGGAATCAAATCCAACATAGATTCCAAGGTGTCTTTGAGGACCCATTGTTGTTCGTTGTGGTTGAGAAATTGGAACATAAACCGCACAACCAAAAAAATTAAAATGAGACAGATATCTCCCTATTTGTGATAGATTTATATTAGGATGAGACATCATTTTTAGTGATTTAGAAGTCATTATAGTCGATTTTCTTGAGAAATGTTACACTTTCCTATTTTGAGTCTTGATTTAGTAAATTATTATTTTTAGAGCATATTGGGTTTAATTATTTATTTAGTGTGAAGCTTTAAAGATAATTATGGAGATTAATTAGAGTCCAAATCAAAGACTACAAGATATGGAAAGAGATAAGCATGGTAATAGAAGATAAGGAAGTAAAAGCTAAAAACATGGAAAAGGAAAAGCTGTCTTAATCCTGAATTTCTGCACCTATGACCACAAATCAGCTTATATCTCAAAATCGGTGTGGAATTTGGAGAAACGGTCAAGAGCAAAGTTGAAGATCTTTCCGAGACGATAAATTTATACTACTCATACGCGTCGAACGGATGAGTATTGAAGCTTCTAGGACCAAAATAAAAACGGGCATGATTCCATGTTTTAGGGTTACGAATTTGAGTTGGGCTTGGAGTCCACTACTTACCTTCTCCTTCAAGAAAACAAATTAGGGTTCCTAAACACCTATAAATACACCCTTATACCATTGTAAACATGTCCTTGCTCAGTTTCAAGTTTAGCCTTAGTCCTTACTTATATTTTTTTAGTTTTAAATAATAGCTTAGTCCTTTAATTAAATATTCATCCTTAGAAACAAGCTATTCATCCAAGAAGAAAGCTGACCTATAGAGGAAGACAAGAAGAAGAAGTTGGAGAGTGACAAACTCCTCTTCTACATCTCACCTTCTCTATATTTAGGGTAATTAGCTATAGATTTATGCTCAACCATAATTCTAAGCTTTTATTTTGTAAGTTTTACTTTTAATTGTTGGGTTATTATTTTGTCTTAAATTCCATAATACTATTTGTTATTTTAATTAATTGAGCTTGGTGTATGTTGTTATTATGTGTTTTGACTTATTGCTTTAAGCCCTAGATTTGGCCAATCTTAGGATTATTCTTAGTTATTGACAACACATTGCCTAACTAGATAGCAATAAAGGTTTGATTTAATCACCAATCATTACCCAAGTTCCTTGGTAGTGGAGAGGTTGCTCCTAAGCCTAGAAAAGACTAGGTAAAATTTAGAATCCTGGTTAATATATAATTCTTAATCTGTGACAGGTTAGAATAACAACTTAGTAAAATAGACGCATATTAGTAATCCTAATCTATTAGACTTACATCCATATTTATTTATCAGCATTCTTATTTATTATTTCTCATTAGATAGTTATTCATATTATTTTATCCTTTTATATATTTTATTCTAAAACATCTAAATTCAGCTACGCTTGTTAAACATAAGTAGATCTAACGGATACAATCCCTGCGAACGAACTTGACTTATCATTAAAACTTGCAAACGATCTGTGATACTTGCAGTGAGTTCTGTGGTTTTCAAGGGTGTGTAGCCTTTATTCTCATATTTATTTATCTATTATTTTATCACACCTTTGCCCCCACCAGAGACACATCTGGCTGCTGGCCAGAAACAAGTTGAAAAGGTGAATATTGATTAACTGAAGTTGTAACACGAACCAATGAAGCGGCACGTAAAACTGGATGCCCCTAAACCGAAGTGGGTAAATTAGATCTTTAAAGTAAAGTTTTAGCAATTAGCTGTAATCTCTTAATAAATGACTCTGTCAGGCCATTCTGAGTGTGTACATGTGCTACAGAATGTTCAACATCAATACCCATTGACATGCAATAATCATTAAATGTTTGACACGTAAATTCACCAGCATTATCCATACAAATGGTCTTTATTGGATAATCTGGAAATTGTGCTCTCAGACTTATTATATGAGCAAGAAGTTTGGCGAAAGCAACTGTTCGTGTTAACAGTAGACTCACATGCGACCATATTGATGATGCATCTATTAGGACCATAAAGTAACGAAATAGTCCACAAGGTGGATCAATAGGCCCACAAATATCCCCTTGAATTCTGTGTACGAATGTTGGAGATTCAATGTTAACTTTCACTGGAGATGGTCTTATAATTAACTTCCCTTGTGAGTAGGCTATACATACACATTCACGAGGTAATAGAATCTTCTGGTTCTTTAGGGAATGTCCAAGTGAGTGCTCAACTATTTGACGCATCATTGTTGATCCAGGGTGTCCAAGTCGCTCATGCCAAAGTATAAACATTTTTGGGTCATTGAACTTCTGGTTCATAGCAATATATGATTTCACACATCTTATAGCTGCATAATATAACCTTGGTGGGAAAATTAGAAGTCATTCTTTCACTTGCTTCTGGCAAGATATATTCGATGTAATGCAATGATATTCTTTATTCCCTTTATTCATAGTCTCTATATGAAAACCATTGAGACGTATGTCTTTGAAACTTATTAAGTTTCTTTTTGATTTACTACAATACAAAGCTTCTTTTACTAATATATTTGTTCCCCCTGGCAATATTGTGTTTGCTCTTCCAAAAGCCTCAATTAGTTTAGAAGTACCGGAAATCTTACTAACATTTGCCTTTTTCCAGTTTAAGTTTAAAAAGTATTTTTTATCTCGAAGTATTGTATGTGTTGTTCCACTGTCGACTAAACAAATACCTCTGTTATTCATGTCAACATTGCTCATAGCATTGATATTTTCCATTTCTCTATACACAAAATAAAAAAAAAATGTAAGAAGTATAATAAGGAGAGGAAGAATAATCGTGATAACACATAGTTTATTAGGTTTGGTGCATTACAAAATGACCTTAGTTAATTAAACTATATTTCAAAAAATATATATTATTATGATAATAAAGTTCAAGTAAATATAACATTCATCTAATATTATCGTTATTTTCAATCCCATCATTAGCATTACCACCAACAAATTCAATCCACTTGTCTCGTTTAGAAAATTATCAAAATTAAAAGGAGTAACATCTATTTGTTTATTTTCATCGTTGTTGTGGGAAGTCTCACCTTCAACAGTATTGTTATAATTAGAAAAGTTGGTTTCTTTTCCCTTTCTATTAATTGATGCTTGATATATATATTAACCCAATGTTTTGATGTGCGACCGATACGAGACTAATGTCCTTTCATCCCACACCTATAACAACCATCATCATCATTTTTAGTGGTGTCATGATTAACACCTTTACCTTTCTCATGTCTCCCACTGTTATTGTTGTTCCACTTCATGCGATTGTTTGGGCTATGTCCACGACCATAACCACGACCGCGACCGCAACCATAACCGCGACCGTGTCCACGACAGTGACCACGACCACGTCTACGACCTCTACCAAAATCATTTATATTAACTTCTGGGAATAATACATTGGCATTCGCTTCTGGGAATGGTGATGATCTAGTTGAACGTGAGTTATGGTTTATCATTAACAAATAGTTGTTTTTTTCAACAACAAGGAGATGTGAGATTAAATCAGAGTATTTCTTATATCCTTTTTCACGATATTTGGTTTGAACAGCCATGTTCGTTGGGTGAAAGGTAGAAAATGTTTTCTCGAGCATATCTTCTTCGTTAATATCAACTCCACACAATCTCAACTGAGACACAATTTTAAACAAAGCCGAATCATATTCACTTACTGTTTTGAAATCTTGTAATCTCAACTGCATCCAGTCATAATGAGCCTTGGGAAGTATTGCTCCCTTTAGGTTATTAAATCGTTCTGTCAAATTTTTCCATAAAATGGATGGATCCTTGACACCTATATACTCGGATTTCAACCCATCATATATGTGGTGACGGAGAAAAATCATGGCTTTTTCTTATCTTGCTCACTAAATGTATTTGTTTCTGTAATTGTATTACCAAGATTTTTCGCATTTAAGTGCATGTCAGCTCGAGGACCAAGTTAAATAGTTTCTTCCAGAAACATCAAGAGCAGCAAAATTCAAGATTTATTATATTTGTCATGATACTGTAATACAAAATCAGTAGTATTTTAAATTAAAAACGTGTCATAACTCAATTGGTAAAGTACATTATTCTATTTAGATGCGGAACAGGTTCAAATCTCACAACTATATATATATATATATATATATGTGTATATATATATGTATATATATATATTGAGGTAATATATTGTCATAGCTCGATTGGTAAAATAGGTTGTTCTATTTTGATTCAGTACAGGTTTGAATCTCACGAGTGTCGAAAACAATTAATTCATGCTTCAGGCATAAATATATGTGGGTTAAAATCATGTCATAGCTCAATTGGTAAAGATCATGTTCTATTTTTTTATGCTTTAGGCATATATTTTAAAAGACTAATTGCTACCTTTTTTCTTTTAATCAACAATTGAACAAAAAAAAAATTATAACCCAAACTCATTTCCTACACACTACCTTTATCTCCTATTAGCTTGTAAACAGATTTAAAAATATACACTAACTTAAGATTATACACTACAAACATAAAACTAACTAAAAAGAAATTTAAACAAGGGATGTCTCCCGAGAGAACTTTTGTTTGACGTCATTTAGTTCAACGTGTTACCTCGGGTTAAACGTGTTCTTGGAGATGTATCGTCTCCTCTCTTACGAAGTCCTCACTGTCATGGTATAACTTTAAGTGATGACCATTCCCCATGAAGGTCCTTTTCTCTGTTGGATATTGAATTTCGATTGCGCCATTAGGTGTGACTTTTGTAACAACGTATGGTCCTCCCTAACGTGATTTAAGCTTACCCGGATAGTTCGAGAATCTTGAATTGTATAAGATCACTTTCTGTCCTCTCTCGAACCTCTTTGGACGAATCCGGTTATCATGCCATCTTTTTGTTTTCTCTTTGTACAGACGTCAATTATCATAGGCATGAAAACAAAACTCATCTAACTTGTTCAACTGCATCATCCTTCTCTTACCCGCTAACTCTACGTTCAGGTTTAGATCTTTAATAGCCCAAAAAGCACGAGATTAAATCTCTATAGGAAGATGACAAGCTTTTCCGTAGACCATGCGGTATAGAGATGCCCCAACTAGTGTTTGAGTGTTGTTCTGTACGCCCAGAGAGCATCATCCAATTTTAGTGACCAGTCCTTCCTTGTTTTGTTCACGGTCCTCACTAGGATAGATTTGATCTCTCGGTTAGAGACCTTGACTTGACCGTTAGTTTGAGGATGATAACTTGTTGAAGTGCGGTGTCTCACCCCCCAACTTACGGAGGGAACAACTGAAAATTGATAAAGTGGGTACCTTTACCGCTAATAAGAACACGTGGCGTACCATGTCTTGAAAAGATATTTGATTAAAGGAATGAAATGACTGTCTTGGCATCGTTCTTTGGTGTTGCCACTGCTTCCACCCACTTTGACACATAATCTACTACTAGCAAAATATAAAGATTACCATGGGAAGATATGAAAGGTCCCATGAAATATATACCCCATACATCAAAGATTTCTACTTCTAAGACATTGTTGAGTGGAATCTCGTCTCTTTTTGATATGTTGCCAGTGAATTGGCATCTTTGACACCTCTGGATGAACTGATGACAATCTTTGTGTAGGGTGGGCCAATAGAATACGGTTTGAAGAGTTTTTGATGCGGTTCTATCGCCCTTAAAGTGGCCACCATATGATGAACCATGGCAGCTTGCAATGATTTTTCTTGTTTCACCCTCATGGGCGCATCTTTAAAGGACTTGGTCACTGAAGACTTTGAAGAGATAAGGCTCATCCCAAAAGAATTGTCTTTCTCTATGGCTCAACCTCTTTCTCTGTTGTGGATTGAAATCCATAGGGAATACACCATTTACTATGAGGTTAACTATATTTGCATACCAAGGAACAAACGCATCTTTAATAGTAAAAACTTGTTCATCAGGGAATACATCTTTGACCCATTCTGATCATGTGTTGACAACTGATCCTTCGAGCCTTGATAAGTGATCAACTACTTGGTTCTCGCACCCTTTTTGGTCTCGAATATCTATGTCAAATTCTCGTAGCAATAATACCCATCTAATAAGACGCGGCTTAGCGTCCTTCTTCGCCAGAAGATACTTTATTGCTGAATAATCCGTGTATATGATAATTTTCATCCCAAGCAGGCAGGAACGAAACTTATCAAAAGCATATAGTACGGCTATGAATTCTTATTCCGTCACTGTATAGTTCAATTGGGTAGTTTTAAAGGTTTTATGTGTATAATATATCATGTGAAATATATTCTCTTTTCTTGACCCTAACACAATTCTGATGGCGTCATCACTTGCATCGCACATAATTTCAAACAGAGCATTCCAATCTGGAGGTATGACGATCTGTGTAGAGATGAGTTTCTCATTAATCGTAAAAAACGCTTCAATACATGCGTCATTAATATTGAAATGGGTATCCTTCTCAAGTAAAGCACAAAGCGGTTTGACGATCTTTGATAAATATTTAATAAAATCTTCTATAAAATCTTGCGTGACCCAAGAAACTTCTAACTCTTTTAACAGAAACAGGAGGTGGTAAAGTTTCTATAACTTCAATTTTAGCATGATCAACCTTCATTTCTCTACTTGAAACTTTATGTCCCAACACAATTCCTTCCCGAACCATGAAGTGGCATTTTTCCCAATTAAGAACTAGATCTGTTTCTTTACATCACATAAGTACCTTTTTAAGATTGTCGAGGCACTCATCAAAACTATCTCCAAATACCAAAAAGTAATCCATAAAAACTTCTAAGAATTTATCAATCATGTCCCAAAATATAGCCATCATACACCTCTAAAATGTGGCTGGTGCATTTCATAAACCAAATGACATCCTCCTATAAGCAAAGGCGCCAAACGAACAAGTAAAAGTTGTTTTGTGTTGATCAGCAGGATCTACACAAATCTGATTATAGCCTGAATATCCATCAAGGAAGCAGTAATACTCTCTTCCTGCAAGCTTGTCTAACATTTGATCGATGAACGGTAAAAGGAAGTGGTCTTTCTTTGTGACTTTGTTGAGCTTGCGATAATCCATGCATACTCTCCACCCCACAACTGTTCTTGATGGAATGGCTTCGTTTTTATCATAAAGGATGATAGTGATACCTCCTTTCTTTGGAACACATTGCACTGGACTAAGCCACTCACTACTCGAAATAGGGAAGATAATACCCTTATCTAATAACTTGATCACCTTTTTTCTTACCACTTTCTTCATTGCTAGCATAAGTCTTCTTTGCCCCTCTATAGAATGTCATCCTTCTCTTTAAGAATGATCTTGTGTTATAAAATGGTAGGACTAATCCTCTTTATTTTCGACTATAGTCCACTCATTTGCTTCTTTGTTAGCTTGAAGTACACGTAGTAACTTATCTTCTTAAGGACCTGAAAGGTTAGCATAAATAATAACAGGTAAAGTTTTTTTAATACCTAAATACACATAACGCAAATGATCAGGAAGCGATTTTTCCTCAAGAACATGATGACATATTATATATGGTTTCTTCATTGGTTTAATGTCACCTGCCTCTCGGAGTTGTTCAAGAATTCTCGTTTTTGGTCTACCGTCATCTGAATCAAGAGTAGCAATTTATTTGTCTAAATCTTCATATATATATATATGGTGATTTAAGTGCTAAGGCTGCTGTTAAGGTGTCATCAAAGCTTGATCCATTGAAAACTTCTGTAATTTTTCTCATGACATCTATCTTAAATCATTCATCTTTCATATCTCGATGTTGCATAGCCTTAAACACATTGAATCGTACATGTTTATCTTGGACCCTCATGATCAATTCACCATTCTCAACATTTATTAGTGTATGCCACGTGGCTAAAAATGGTCTACGCAAGATGATGGGACATTCTTATCCGCTTCATAGTCAAGAATAATAAAATCACAAGAAAATATAAAACTACCAGCTTAACTAAAACATCTTCAGTTTTACCTACTAGTTGGGAGAGGGATCGATCCGCCATTTGTAATACCACCGAAGTAGGTACTACCTCTCCTATGTTGAGCTTCTCAAATAGGGACTTTTTCATGAGATTGATACTCGCGCCTAAATCACATAAAGCTTTCCGGGTCCATCTTTCGCCAATGGCAATAGGAATTGTGAAACTTCAGGGATCTTGTAACTTTGGTGGCAACTTGCTTTGACATATAGCATTGCACTACTCTGGTAAACCAATCAATACCCCAGTTTCTAAACTTCATGTGGTAGAAAGAATGTCCTCATGAATTTACCCGTTGTCCCACCTCAAACTTCTTCTTGCAAATTCGAGAATCATGCCACTTATTGGATTTATTCTTATAGATTTTTGTGTTCTCGTAGGCATGAAATCAAAATTCGTCGAGCATTCAACTACAGCATCCATGTTCCCCTTCTAGCTTCTTATCTAAGTCCTGATGCTTGATCTCCCAATATGCACCAATCTCTTACTCAAGTGGAAGATGACAATCCTTCCCTTACACCATACGATAACGAGATGCTTCACTAGTGCCTTGAAAGTTGTTCTATATGGCCAGAGTGAGTCATCGAGCTTCATTGACCAATCCTTTTGTGTTGGTCCTACCATCTTCTCAAGATTATATTCGATATCTCCGTTAGAGACCTCGACTTTCCCATTTATATATGGATGATAGGCGGTGGAGACATGGTGTCTCACCTCTAACTTAATAAGAACTATCTTCACCTGTTGATTTATTAAATGTGTACATCTACCGCTGAATAGAACTCATGGAGTACTGATGTCTCCCTAATTGTTCTTATTTTCAACCCTTGGGAAACATCATTTTTGGTTATTAATTGAATATTTTGATAGACTTTTGAGTTAAAAATGCAATAATCCGGAATTCCTATTTTTATTTCTAGTATTTTTGATTTATTAAACTTTTGCGCGTAATCTTGTGTATTTTAGTGAAAAGTTTGTAGGTTTTGAATATTAGCTAGGAAAGGAATCCGAGAGGAGAGTCAAAGATCGTGATATGGAGTCAAAGCTTGAAGATAAATCCCGAAAGAATTATGTTTTGGAGCTGCAAATCTGGAAAACAGGACAAAGGTTGTTGATTTCGAGGCAATTACGAGTTGATTTAGCCGCTGACCTTTGAAGAGAAAACGTTCCTTATCGAGTTACGGAAATTTACAAGTGATTTCAGGTCAATCGAAGTTATAACGAATCGGCTAGAGCTGTTTTAGTGGAGGTGGTGCAGCAGTTACGGGATTTTGGGCTTAGAAAATGGACTTGGGCTTTTAATTAGTGATTTAATTTTAGGTCCAAGGCCTAATCCGAATTTGAGCTTATAAAAGGGGCTTTTGACTTCTATTTTTCATACAACTCATTATTCATAAGCAGAGGCATCAGAGAGAAGTCAACGAAGGAAGAAGAAGAATGTTGTAGAGCTGGAGAGTGTCTATATCTCCATTCTCAGCCAAATCCGATTCCGGAAATTAGGTTTTCTTTATTTTTAATTCTGTAAAACAATATGAGTTCCCTTTCTTTTAATTTAGTTTTATTTTCTATTAGCATGTGCTAATTTCTTTTAAGTACTTGAGAATGCATAATGGGTGAATCCCTATTCTGTTAAATTTCATATGTCTGAATTTGGGTTTTTTATAAATTAAATTAAATGGGGCTTTTACATTATTCTGCAATTTAAGATTATTTATTGTTTTTGGAGTGATCAACTAAGAACAGGTGTTGATATCTAGGCTATTCCACATATGTGGCGTGGGGATCTTCCTGACGGAGGGTTTAGGTATGGACTTAATTACTCAATCTAAAATCGAAACTATTTGACTCTGACGAGCTTAGTTAATTTTAGGGCCAATGTGGTAAAATTACTTAATCATTCGAAAGTGGATCATATTTACCCTGACGGGACTAGTGACACTCTAGAATAGCCTTGTAGTCCACCCTGACGGGGGTACAAGGAATTTAGAATCCTGACCAATGTTAATTGACCAATTTAACCCTTAAACAACATATGTTATGAAATAGGATTAGGAGGATCCCTTGCGTCTCTCAAGTACTGCCTTCTCATATTTGCGTTTCACCATCATTTACTTGCGGCTTAGTATTTACTTGCATTTTCTCTTTAGTCTTTTCATACTTAGGATTAATACAAAACAACCAATCAATCATTATATCTTTTAATTGCTTTCATAAGTGCAACCAATCATTACTTGATAAGCATTGTAGTTAACCAACCGTCCCTGCGAACGAATCTATTATCACTATTATTGCTTGGGACAACCGTACACTTGCGGTTGTGGTTCAATTACTTATTGTATTTATTTTAGAACACACAAAGGACCACCAAGTACCGTGTCGTGGAAAGATGTGTGACTTGAGAAACTTGACCACGACCTTCAAATCTTTCTTTGGTAATTCCACAACTTCAACCCACTTAGAAACATAATCAACTGCTAGCAAAATGTATTGATTACCCTGGGATGGCACGAATGGTCTCATGAAATCGATGTCCCGTACATCAAAAATCTCTACCTTTAGCATATTGTTGAGGGGCCTCTGATCCCTTTTTGAGGTGTACCTAGTAAACTGGAACCTCTTACACTGCTTCATGTACTCATGACAGACTCTATGAATGGTAGGATAATATAACCCGGATTGAAATACTTTAGTTGTGATTCTATCACCCTTAATGTGACCTCCGTATGGAAAATCATGACATTCGTGACTACTGATTGTATAATTTTGTCTAGTATGCATCTTTGAATTTTCTGGTCTTTACACACCTTGAATAGGAAGGAATCTTCGTAGAAATATTGTTTTGCTTGAAGCACAAGCCGTTTCCTTTCTTGTGGATTGAATTATATGGGGAATAATCCATTACGATTAGGTTGATGATATTTGAGTACCAGGGCGTAACACTATCATTCATCATAACAGGTGTTCATCAGGAAATACCTCGTTAATCAATTCGGGTCTAGTGTTGACTTTGGACCCCCAAGTCACAATAAATGTAAACAACTTGATTCTTTGTTTTCTTGCGGTCTCTGATCTCTTAATTGAACTCTTGTAACAACAATACCCATCTAATGAGATATGGTTTCGCATATTTTCTCTCCATCAGGTACTTGATCTTTGAGTGGTCCATGTAAACAACCTATAGGGACAAACTTGTCGAATGCATAAACCACTACTAATAACTCTTTCTCGGTATGAGTGTAATTCAGATGAGCAGCAGTGAATGTCTTACTTGCATATTAAACCATGTGTAATATATTTTCCTTTCTCTAACTTAATACAAATCCCATATCTATATTATTCGCATCGCACATTACCTCGAATGATAAACTCTAATCGGGAGGAGCGACCACTGGTGTGGTGATCAGCTTCTCCTTCAATACCAAGAACAACTCTTCGCAAGCATTATAAAATCAGAAAATCCTTATTGAGTATATTAAACAGTGGTTTGGAGATCTTGGAGAAATTCTTGATGAGAGTATGATAAAACACTGTGTGCCAAAGAAATTCCTTACCCCTGTCACAAAAATCGACGATGGTAACATCTTGATCATCTCTATCTTCGCATGATCTACCTACATCATACCTTTAATCAAAACTTTATACCCCAAAACGATCTCCTCTCTAACCAATAAATAACAATTTTCCTAATTGAAAACAAGGTGGGTCTCTTTGCAACTAGAACGATCTCTAAGAACCTTCTCTAAGTTAGCCAATTAATACTCAACCTTATATCCAAAAATATAAAAATCATCCATAAACACGTCTAAAAACTTATCAATAATATCCCAAATAATATCCATCATACACCTTTGATAAGTCGTAGGTACGTTACACAATTCGAAGGTAATACGATGATACACAAATATACCGAATAGCAGGGGCGGAGCTGTGTACAAGGAAAGGGGGTCCATGACCCCTCCTGATTTTTTTTAAACAAAAAAATTTATAACTATCTCAAAAAAAAAATTATAAGTAAATAACCCCTAAATTTTTTAAATATCTTCATTTGCCCCTCCCCCCCCCCCCCCCCCCCCCCCCTAATTTTTAAAATTTATTTTATTAAGCTTTAAATTATTTTATTTATAAGATTTTTTTTATTTTTTATAACAAAATATATGTTACTTTGTATTAAAAAAGGAACTTATAGCATAATTAATTAGAAAAATCAATATCGAAATTTATATTGCAATCTTTACACAATATAGAGACCTTTTAGTGCAATTTCTCCTAATATAGGGACCTACTTTGCAATTTTCGCATGATATTTTGACTTATAGTGCAAATAATACCGGAAAAAAAATTCAAGGGCGTTGCCCCCGAACCCCCTTGGCACCCCCCTTACAGAAAATCCTGGCTCCGCCCCTGCCGAAAAGGCATGTGAAAGTAGTCATTTGTTGATCAGGGTTAATAGGAGCACTCAACAAAAATTTATGATACATCATTAATATCAGAGTTAATACCAAAAACATGTTCTTTTAACCTCAATAAGTTAAATGGCTATTCATGGATTACTTTTAATTCACTTACCTTTAATAGGTTGCTTATGGTTATTGATGGACTACGTATGTAGACCCCTTATATAGACCTTTTGGGTCACGCACCCTAATAACACTTAAACAATTCTGTAAACAAGAAAAAATGACCATGGGCAATAAGAGCCACTTGTGCATTAATTGAACTACTCATATTTCGGTCATAAGTATCAACACAAATACTAGAAAGTTGGATAGGATAAAAAAGGTCTTCAACCAACTTTATATACAACTATAAACTTGAAACTATAATCATAACAGAATATAGAAATTACACCATCCATAAATCTGTTTCCGAGATGTTCAAGTACACAAATCCGCAACGTGGCATGAATAAGAATTATGTACATATGTCGAAACTTCACATGGACCCCACATATTTAGCAACGAATAGGTCTTTCATAATTTGGAGGTAAAGAAGGACAATTCTCATTCATATTAGCATACGGTTCCAAAGTATTGTATAATGGCAATTCCATACGATATTCCCCTAGTATTTGACAAAAAGGAAGCTCATCATTTCCACTGTTACACCATTTTGGTAGACGTGTACTATTACTTTCAAATATCTTCAACATATACGCATCTCTAATCTGTTAACAATATTAAAAAATTAGTCTCAAAACTTAGTAAACAAGGGGTTTCGTTTCATTTCATTTCATTTTCATTTCATACTTACAGTGAACTCAGTTACTTGAATGAAATTAGAAATTGGATCAAAAACCCCAGCTTCTTTATACATAGCAAGTATAAACGCAACACAAGTAGTGGATTTTCCATCACTATATAACCATTCATCTTGTTCTGGAATAGTCAGTAATTCATCAAAAGTTGTTCCTCTTCTTTCAGTTTCCTCAAGAATACCATATAAATCCAAATCCTACACGTAAATACATAATTAAACATAAACCCTTCAACATTAACACTATTAACATAAACATACCTCAGTTCCAAGTCTTTTATTAAGAGCTTCATTCCACATATTTGCAGCATAATCAGGTTGTATTCTAGTCCACATAGACATGACAGAAATTACCTATACACATATACATTCAACTCATCAGTTATTACAACTTATTATTAGCTATTACAATCTACAAACACAAAGACTTACCAAGTGAGCATCAAGAGGAGGTGGAAAATTATCAGTAATAGTATCAATCCAACTAAAAATCATGTTATGATAACCATAAGGTTTACCCATCATTGAACGAGCATATTCCCAAGCTGCACTATTATTAAACTTAGCACGCACTTCAGGGTGTAAAGGTAATAACGCGATATGTGGGTTCGAATCATCTTTAAGTGTTAGGTCCCACCATTCATCCCATGGAATCACTGCAATTATTTCTTCTCCCTAAAACATATCCATAAACATTAAACATACAAAACATTTATAAACATTAAAACTATTTACAAACCTTTTCATTTTCATGTCCAGATTCACCAACCCAAAGATTACCCTCTTCATCTTTTAAACAAACAGCTGTATGACCAGCAAAAGCACCACTAACCCATTTTTCAAGTGTTTCAAATCCGCCCCATCTACCACGTATTTTCGATAAAGCTAAGAAATCACCCGAATTAACATCTTTTGGATCAATACTTGCACGCCATGGTTGAGGACGTTTTTCAAAAGTGGCCCCCATGTGATTCTTTAGAAAAGCTAAATTTGCGTTTTCGCCCCAAATTGTGTTGGAAAATAAAGGTAATACATCTACTAAGGATAGTAAGGTTCCGAGCATTCCAGATGGCATTAGAAATACAGAGATTCCGTGTTGCTTTACCTGTTTTTAAATTTGTGTATCTCAACATTAATTTTGTTTTTATTTAAATAATAAAATTAAAGATATATTACATATTCCAACTCTGCAGATTCTTCCCAGGACTCGATTTTCAGAGTGTGATCTCGAGCTTGAAAATAGTAATCCCATGTAATTCTATAAGGTGTGGCGAAAACATAGAGATCCATACATGTCCAGCTGTGTGCTCCAGCAGTCTATTGAGAGAATAAGAACAGATTAAAATTTCCAAAAATGCCCTTTTAACTAACAATGAATGTAAATTAGCTCAATGCCAGCTCAACTTATTACTAACTCGGCTATAATGAGAAAGTTAAAAGCTCATTTTGCATTCAATAGAAATAGTAAAACCTCTTTTTAGATAGTAAGGATATTTCTAGCTCAGGTAAGTTTGTTTAGCCAGTGTAAAAACTCAATAGTACCATAAGTTCCCTTCAGTTTAGTTATACTTTAACTACAGTAATAACCCATTAATTGCAGTAATGTCTGACATAAAATAAGATTTTACTCCAAATTTGTACTAACATACTATTATAAGAATTGAGGACAAATTTTCAATTTCTGAAAACCATTCATTAGCTGTGCAACATCTAACTAAAGAGAAACAAACATTAATTTCCTTGTCTGCTTTTCCTAATTAGTAACAAAAGTATTACTTATTACGGAATTCTCTTTATAGTACTGGTTTTATAGTCATTAATGCCCAAAATTAGGTGTGTCTATTATCTAAATAGTATTTGGATGCAAGAATATACATATAGACCCCTTTCCGTATATATATATGGCGGTCTTGTAATGAATCGAACATAGAATTCCAAAAAAAATACATAAAAATCGAAAAAAATATGTATCGCAAATTAAGCATCACATACCGATAACCTAATAACACCGCCGCCCAATCCACGATCACCTTCTCCGGTGAATTCAACACGCGCTTGATTATCATAAAAGCACGCGCCTTTCCATTCAATAGACCCATTGTTTGGCGACAAAGATCCGATATACGACGGCAATAAGTCCACGGCACTGTGGATGTTGTTGAGCACCGGCCATGATATCTCATGTGGCAGAACAGGAAGCACATCGTTAATCCTAAATGGTACTTTTAATGCATCCCCAAACCCTAACCCTAAAATTATTAACATTGTAATTAACCATTTATTGCGGGGTAACATCATTATTTTATGATTTAACTTTTCAATTTACAATATGGATTATATATAATATTTGAGTCTTTTAGTCTAATTTGAGGATTGAGGTCAAAGGTTTGGGGTTGAGACTGATGATGCAGGACTTTCTGGTGAGTTTGAAACTAGTTAGTAAAGAATTGCTCACAAGTCTAATTAACGAATTACCAAGTTGCCCTTATGTGATGTGTGAGTTAACTATATTTTGTGTAGTTTAAGAAAGATATGCCAAAAAACTATTTTATGGTGTTAAATTAATTTTCATATTTCGGTTATACAATTCTTGAACGATAAGTTATACTCCCTCCGTTTCAGAATGTTTGTCCACTTTGCATTTCACACAAATTAAGAAATGTAATTAATGCACTCTCTATTACAAAAATACCCTTCATAAAGTGCATTGATATTTTAAATGTGTATTGGAAACATAAATTTTAATTTTTTAATGGGGGTAATAGTGGAAAAAAAGGTAAAAAGTGTCTTGATATTCTAAATGGACAAACATTTTGAAACTACATTTTTAGTAAGTGGACAAACATTATGAAACGGAGGGAGTAGTAATTTTTGTAATTACTATTTTACCCCATTGAGGTCTAGTGTAAATTACCGTTACTATTGATGTCCACGTTATCGTTATTAATTGGGTATGGGGCGTTTTTTAGTTTTAATTTTCGCAATGTAGAAAAGGAGCAATTCTGCCCCATTGTGACACGTGTAAGGGTATGTTTGGATGGAGGGATTGAGAGGGAGGGGATTGTATTAAAGGATAATGACAATCCCATCCCTTGTTTGTTTGGGAAATAAGTAGAGGGGATAGTTTATTAAAGGATACTTGCAATCTCTTACGAACCCATATATTCAATCCCTCCAATTCGGTGGGATTAGGAAGGAAGGATTATTTTATTACGTTGTAATGTCTAAGTTACCCTTATTCTTTCTTTATAAAATATTTTAATAGGGGTATATGAGTCATTTAGTTATAAAAAGAATCCCTTCATCCCATTATTCTTCTAATCCAAACACTGGATAAATGTTATCCTTTAATAAAATCCCCCCTTCTCTTTTTATTCAATCCAAACAAGATTAAATACTCTCCTTTCCATTCCCTTGTTATACTCTCCTTTCCTATCCTTTAATAAATAATCCCTCCTTAATCCAAACATACCCTAAGAGTAATAGAGTTTAGAATTTTTTTTAGTTCTTGTTATGTTTTAAAAAAAAAAAAAAAAACATCATCACTAACCCTCTCTCACCCGCGTCATACTCTTCCTCTCTCTCTTTTTCGAAAAAGTAAAGTCATCTTTCTCACTCTCACCCTTTTCAAACACTATTTCCTCCATTGAAAGTATTTTGAAGGCCTCAAACCTTCTTACTCTAAATTTTTTTGTATGGGTTTATTATTCTAATATCATGATTTTGTGTAGGTAGGAAGTAAAGAGAAGCTTGAAGAGCATTATTTTCTATGTTCAAATCTTTGAAGTGGGTATATTTTCTAGATCTTTGTGTTAAAGAAACTCCATCAACCAAGCTTATATTGCTCTTACCATGTCAAACTCTAGATCGAGGAGGCCAACCTCGGCCTCGACCATTAGGTAATTTTATTTTTTTAAAATCAAGTTGCTTGCATGTGATGGATAACTTGTAGAAAGAGTGATTAAGGTGTTTTTTTCGTGGTTGATAAATTTTTTTTTTTCGTATGAAATTAGTAGAGTTTAGTGCATGCTATTCGAAGTAGATAAACTACAGGATGTTTGATGGGTTAGTTTTGGTGGTTGATTAGTGTTGTTTTTCGTGGTTGATTAGTTTTGTTCTTATACCTATTTCACTGTTTTATGAATGAGCAGGTTGAGTCTATGGTGTAAAATGTAAGGGTGTATAGTTATTTATAGTCTAGCTCATTTGGTATGTGTGTTATGCGAATTTGAGTGGTGTTTAGAAGTGTAGTGTAGGATTAATTATATGTATTTGTATATAGTATGTGTATTTGGTTGGTAATTTATTTATATGTGTAAAGTTATACTAGGTAAGTTATCTTCAATAGAATGTAAGTAAATAAAGTAATTAGTACGAAATTTAATTTCTAATCGAAATTTAATGGGTAGTAGTATTTGTAAGTGCGTCGTTGTGTAAAAAGGAACCCTCATTGATGTTTATTTCTTAAATTGTGTTGGTAGCAGGGATCGGTGCCGCCTTGGAACGTGCTCGTCTTTCATTCCCGCCACTCCCGCAGATTACTATGCGTAAGTTCATCTTTATCTTCGTGGATTGTTAATTTGATTTTTTTTGGTCAATAATGAAACTTTACAGTAGGTTTTTTTTTTAAATTTGTTAAGCAAACTGGTGTGATTTCTTATGACATCTGTAGTCTTGATTTATGAATGGGTAGTGTTAATTTTCTAATTACGTGAAGTATATATAGTATATATATATATATATATATATATATATATATATATATATATATATATATATATATATATATATATATATATTTAAGTTAAGGGGTAAAATAAAACTTATATTAAATTATAGGGTGTGTTGAATTGTTGGTAGTAATTCTAGTTTGTTGTGTTTACATATAGGGCGAGGTTAATAAAAACAAGATTTTAAAATTCAGGGTCATTTTTGCAATTTGAAATATGTTGAAATAAGTCAATTTTTGCAATAAGGTCCTTCAACTTTAATAACATGTTTCTCTGACCCCTAGAGTTTATATGATATTAACATTAGTTATAAATTCTTTATTTTTAAAAGTGTAAGGGCTATTTCGTAATTTTGGATATGTGTTAGGTTTGAAGTGAAGTATATAGTGTACTGTCTTTATTGTGGTGATGTACGTAAAGAACTATTACTAACTCAATGCTTATCTTGTTTTGTACTACTTTGAAGGAATCTAATGGTTGAGGAATACCAGGCTAATTTTCCCGACCTACGAGTCGATATAGATAGCATTAGACGTAGGTTTAGCTTGCTACCACCAGCACAGCAAGCCCTGTACGAGGCACAATTTCGTCTTACTCAGGAAGAAGCAAACGAGAATGCGTTAGAGGCGGAGACGGACGAGGATGCTTTGGCTATTGTGGGTGATACCGAAATCGAGGAATATGAAGACGAGGAGCAAAGGGTGAGTATATATGTTGTAGAAAATGATGGTCTATTTGTATTAGAAATTTACTTCTAATGGTGTACTTATATGTGTTGTAAAATTTTGTCCATGTTAAACTCGTGACGAAGCTATCTCTGACAAAAATGTGGGCGATGAATGATCGATTTACTCCCGAGCAAAGAGAAGCGATAAAAGAATTAGGATTTGGTGGTTTGCTAAACTTCCCGAAGGCAATCATACAACGGGACGTGTGTGAGTTCATGGTGGAGGTTTTTGATGTGTCTTCTAGTTCATTCAACCTCATGGGATCCAAACTACCTTTTTCCTATGTCGATGTTCACCGTGTACTCGGGATACCTAGACACGGCCCAGTACCACCAGTTGACGGGGTTGATTGTCCGAGGGTGATAGATTTAAAGATGAGGTTTGCTGGAAATTGGGTGAGCGAGAGGTTTGTTAAGTTGACTCATATCGAGGAATGTTTATTCGATTGTGGGACACACGGGGTCGAGTTTAAGCAACTCTTCATGTTGTATATCATTGGGTATTTCTTGGCGGCGTCTAATGTTCACGGGGTCGATGAATGTTATTTTTACGCGATTCGGGATTTTCGCTTGATTTCGACTTTCAATTGGTCCTACTTTGTATACGATATGCTTGTTCGAGGGATAGTAGAATTTAAAACATGTAAGGATCATGTGAAGTCTAAGTATTTCAACGGTTGCGTTTACATACTCCAGGTTACACTTTTTGATATGCTTTATTTTTGTTTTTATGTTTTGTATTTTGTTGTGTCTTCGAATAATTTGTTTTCATATTGTGTTTTTGTAGATTTTATTCCTCCAACACATACAGCGTATCCATCGGCCGTCTCTTGTACCTATTGATCTTCCTTACTGTAGAAATTGGGATACTACAAATTCTTCTAGGAAAATTAGAATATTAAGACGCTCAGGGGGGTATAATTTCATTAGATGCATTTTCGTACCACTAGAGGTGGAGGACGAGGAGGAGGAGGTAGTAGAGTATGACAATGGATTACATTTGAAGGAGGAAAAGGTCAAGGTCCCCGTGGATCGAAGAGAGTTTGAGGAGATGAAGAAGATGTTAAAGGCCATGCATGACAAAGTTTGTGGTCCTGAAGCCATGGAAATTAGCCGAGGAGGTAGGGATCAAGTGTCCGATGTAGCCTCGTGGAGAGGAAAAGGAATATCTCTAGAGAGTCCTAGAACGGGTACTTGTAGACAATTAGTTAGGGAAACACCTTTTGTGGAAGATTATGCCGAGGCTAGTATGAGGAGTCCTAGCACGGGGACTTATAGGCAACCAGTAAGCGAAACACCTGTTGTGGAAAATATGTCGGATATTGCCGAGTCAAGTAGGAGGAGACACCAACTCGTGATTGAACCTGGTTTTGTGACCGTAACTAGTGAAATGACTAACATTCCCGATCCCCCGATGCGTAGGTATGATATAGGGAGGGGGTCAGGGGGTAATTGGTCTGATTTTTCAAGGAGATTAATTGCGGATGATGATTTACTTGCGGAATACTTGGGTGATCTAGTTGCTCTCGAGAGGTAATTTATTGTAAAGATCAAGTGTGAAAGTATATCTTTTTAGACTTTTAAACTTGTATATTTAAGCGCAATTGTTTTTCTTGTTCTTAGTGAGGTTATTATTAAGTACCAGAAGTATAATATAGCTAGGCGGGAAATAAGAAGCTTGTTGGAACCGGGCGTGTTTGTATCCGCCGATGTGAGAATATTTATATTGTTATTGTTTTGATTTTGTTTTATTTGTTACTTTAAATAGTGGTGTGTTTCGTGTTTAGGTGATTGACTTGATGGCGGAGTCATTATGCCATACGGAGAGGTTTGTAGACCCGCGTTGTCGAAGGTGGTTCATGCCTACATACTTTGCGGTAATGTTATATTTATTCGTGAATTTTTTAAGTGTCAAATATAATTATACCTAGAGTTATTAACTAACTATATTCCTTTTTTGGGTGTAGACACATCTAAGTGGTGGGGTAAAAAAACCAGTAGATATTACCAACATGTACTATGGTCCGGATCGGTTTACCGGTATTATTGAAGAAGTACAGCAGGTACGTTATTGCTTTTTTTTAATATTTTTCTTTTCCATGTTGTTTTTAGTAGACTAATTAGAATTTGTCCTTTATTGTGTAGATATATATTCCAATTAACAACGAGTTGGGCCATTGGTATTTGATTGTTGTTGATTTCCGGAAAGGTGAAATATGTTTATGTGACACCATGTTGCCTCGAGGCGCACCTACTCCGGGCTATCGCGCCCAATTATTTAGAGTGGTAAGTTTGAAAATATAATTTAAGTTAAGTTTATATGTGATTGGAGTATATAAAGAAGTTCATATTATTTTTTGTTTCGTAGATTGATCAGTTACAAATATGGTTGGATTATCTTGCACCACCACACCACCAAGTACCAAGGTTGCTCAACTTGGCTTTAAAGTTCCCGGATTGGGTCCCCCACCAATGCGACACTAATGATTGTGCGATCCATGTTTGTTTGATGATGAAGTACAAGGGATTTCTTATATCGTGGACTAGTGATCAATCTCGTACTAAACGGTTGGAGTTGGCCATGGATCTTTTCCGGTCTGATTGCAACGAACTAAAGTATTTTATTAATGAAATCTAGGAGACGGTTGGTGATGTTTAGGTTTCGTATTAAGTAATGTTAAGTATTTGTGTACTTCTTGTTTAATTAGTTGTGAGACTTACTTATTGTTGTATGTATTTTGGAAGTGGGTGTGTATGCACTTTTGGACAACTTGTATTGCATGAACACACGGTTAGACTTGTTATGGTATTTGTGGTGAACCCGTATCTATGTACTTGTGGACAAGTTAATGAAGTATTGCTTTTTCTTAATTGAGTAACTGCACTTTTGGACAACTTGTATTGCATGAAATGCACTTTTGGACAACTTGTATTGCATGAACACAGGGTTATATGTATTCTGTTTCATACTTAAGCTCATCATTTTTTGATGTTTGTGTTTTCCTTATTTGCATTTCATATTTTATGCATTACAGAAATTTATGACCACTTTTGCATTTATGGGGTTTTATAAAGAATTTAATATTTTTCTATATAATAAGTACCTTATTTAAAATTGAAAATTTTGCATGAAAAACTCGATTTCTTTATAAATTATCTAGGAGTTCAGTTCTAATTTTTATTTCCCTTACCAATACTTCTTTGAAATTATATTGGTATTTTGTAGTACTTTTTTTTATCAACTTGAACACTCCATTGTAATGTTATGAGTGGATATTTAACTGTTATATTATGAGTGGATATAAGTTTTCTTAAATATGATATTTGGAAGTTATGTTTTTGAAGTTCGTATTTTCTTTATTTCGTTTAATCAACTTAACAGTGACCAAACATTACTTAATACATAATCCTACATGAAATAAAACTTCCAGGTTATCTAGCTAATTAAGTAAAACTTCCATGTTATCTAGACGGGTGTTGATTATCTTCAACTCA
Source organism: Nemophila menziesii (assembly GCA_029959085.1). Lineage (NCBI taxonomy): Eukaryota > Viridiplantae > Streptophyta > Magnoliopsida > Boraginales > Hydrophyllaceae > Nemophila > Nemophila menziesii. The sequence continues at coordinate 11,136,582 of JARWIR010000008.1, forward strand.
TTCTCAATTCGTTTGTTACTCTCCATGATCCCTTTCAAAGCCGAAATTGGAACATTGACCATGGACGGGGGCTCGGAGTCGTCGGTACACGTAATTGACTGTATAGGAGAATTCGGTTGACACTTGGGATGCTTACTTTTCTCTTAATAGCGAATTTCGTTAACAAAAGGGGAGATTTGAACTCCGGAGCCGGAATCGGAACGAGTTTAGACACCTTGGTGTTTTCGATGTTGGTTATTTTGGTTGAGTTGGATGGTAAATGGCATGGGGAGGAGTTATAGTTGTAGTCGAGAGTTGACAAAAAGCGGAAAGATTTTAATTTGCTAGAATTTGAGGAGGGTTGTTTATTAGGTGAATTTGATTTTCTAGTAGACAAAGCACGTACAATTGGAGTAGAATGCTTTTTCATTTTAGTGAATGGTTTCAATAGGCATGAAAATGTAACAAAGTAGGAAGGGAAGAAATTAGTATATATAGAAAGCATCCACCACATGAGCCTAACGGCTCTATTTCTCATTGAATGCCATTTTTTTGAATATTATTTGAAAGGGTTTCTTATTTTCATGCACTACAAAACAAAATGCAACCAACGGCTATATTATGTGATATTCTATAAATTGAGTTCAAGAGTTCAAACCCAACTACCCATACCACAATCAACAAACAAGAAAACCTTCTAATTCTACTATGTCTACCTCATCCAAAAAGAAGATCATTAAGAAAGTTCATATTACACCAATGCGGTGCAATTGCTCAAAACCAAAGGACATAGAGCCAAGGGTCACACGAGGGAATTTTAATGGAAATTATGGTGCTCTATACTACTCATGTGAAGGGAAATGCAAGCTATGGAGATGGTGTACACTTTTGGAGGATGGTGGTGGGTCTAATGATGAAGAATTCTCATCCGCCAACAACGTTAATCCGATGGAACTACAAGAGCGGAGGGACACTACAATTTCAACATCAAAACTACTAGAAGAAGTAATAATGGTGTTGTATTTTTTTTTGTTTTATGATGGTAGTTTTACTAGCTATAATTGCATTGAAGTAAAGTTATGGATTTTTCAATTTTAAGAAGAAATTGATTGGAATATGTAAGCTTGCTTTTTCAATCTAAATCCTTGGTGGGCCTAGGGCGTGATAAAATAATATAGAAATAACGTGCAAATAACACCCTAAAGCTACACGGTTCTGCAAGTATACAGATCGTATGCAAGTTTTAGATAAAGATTCGTTCCGCAGGAACTAAGAAAGTTAAGGGAATCTTATGCAAATTTCAAGTACAATTAACTAAAGCTAGAACAACTAAACGCAAATAAAATTAAAGACAGAATAGATATTTGTTTGATTTTCTAATTAAGCTAAATTAAAACTGGGAATTTAGACAGAAAATAAAGATGAAAGAGAAGTGATATGAGAATATAGCTCGAGTTATTAGCATGTAATCCCTACTAGTTTTGCCGTTCTAAACATGTAAGGGTGAATTATGTAGTATTTCCCTAATCGGTCCCAATTCGCTATCGGTAGTTTAAAATAGAATTTACCTGTGTCAATAAGGCTTCCTAAGCAAACTTTTCCTGTAACTGGCCAATAGTCACAAAGACTAAACCATAGTGATTATCTAACTAGGTTGGGTTGTCAGATCAGACCTAAGACTAGACGTTATGTGCTAAACATGCAATTAAACACCGTTGTCAATGGTACCTAATTACTAGATGGTAATTCTAATGGCTGCAGTCCACAAGAACACAGAATATAAATCCAAACACATAAACAGAGAATAAAAACTATAATTCTATTTAAAACATTCAATTCCCAAATTAGATAGATGTCAATCAAAACTAGGGTTCATACATATATGCTAAAACTCAAGCTAAAGAAATTTAGTGTATGCTAGAAAAGAAAGAAATTACAAATTTAAAGGTAGAAGAAGACATAATGATGAACAGCTCCTTCCAGACTTCTCTCTTGTGTTGTAAGCTTCCTCTTGGTTTAAGGTTTCACCAAGGATGATTTAAGAGTGTTAAAAGGCTGTATTTATAGTGTATAGGTTGACCTAATTCGTTTCTTTAGAGATAAATTAAGTAATAGACTCCTAGCCTAACTCAAATTCGTAAGGAAATAAAGATAAACGCTGCTGGACTGTTTTGAGCGTATCTTCTTCGTTATTGGTCGGATTGAGCTCCATAAGATACCAAAAGAATCGCAACAGAATTATTTTGACCCTAAAGAAGGAATTTACCAAAATCGGCCTATTTCTTAGGTAAAAACGCACACCTTTAGACGTGTATGCAGAATCCCAGATTTAGGTAGCTTTTCCTTTTCCATCTTTTTAGCTTTTGTTTCCTTATCTCCAATTTCCATGCAAATCTCTTTCCATAAGTTGTAGTATTTGACTTGGACTCTAATTAATCTCCATAATTATCTTTAAAGCTTCACACTAAATAAACAATTAAACCCAATATGCTCTAAAAATATTATGTTTCTAAATCAAGACCCAAAATAGGAAAGTGCACAAAATTAAGCTAAAATTAACCTATAGACTAATAAATAAGCCTAAAATGATGTCTCAGAAGTATATTTTATTATCACAAATGAGGAGACATCAAGACCCCCAACTCAAAGTTGTATCGTCCTGATACAATAAAAGTAAAGAACAGTAGGGTAGTCAAAATAAACAAGAAGAAGTCGGAGGAGAACAAGAACAGAATATAATGAATGATCCTAGAGCATAAAATCCAAAAAATCTCATGTAGTAATGCTCAAGAAATAATGCACAAATATGCTTAATATACATGTAATCAACAATCAATAAATTCAAGTTAAGATTAATTTTGCAATGCCCTAAGGAGAGGATGATAACTTAGTTCAGGTTAATGGCTATAGGTTGTTCATAGGTCCCAAATACAGCATCCAATGGTCCACTTACCTACTTACCTAATAGCTCAATTGTTTCTCCATCTAGTAGTTAGAAATCCTAAGGTCTTGGTTATAACTTGGCTTAAGGACGGGTGTGGTATATTTGGATAATGAAAAGTGAGCTTTGGCTCTCTCCTCACTAGCCATCAACGAATCGCCCTAGAGCTTGAGTTTTCACTCGAAGATGTTCTCACTCAACCCAATTTATTGATGCTTTTTAATGTGCATCCCCAATAATCCCAATTAAAACCTTTGATGATATAAAATCCACTTTGCCGGTCCTAATATATATTGCTCTTTTCACATCAATTTTTTCTATTGTATAGCTATGATTCTCTTTTGATGTTGAGATATCACACTATTTTTCATATATATATTCTTTTTATGCCCTTATTGGCAAATTCAGCTCGTAGCTTCTTTTTCATTCACTATTACCCCGACAAAGGGTTACCATAATAATCAATTCATCATCAATAAAATCACAAAGATAATTCCCAATTCCCAGAGTTCCCTAATGATGAAACCCACCACCCCAAACTCAAGCTCTAAAACGAGTTTGTCTCAGGTTTTGCGATTCGAGTGCGGGTCATATGGATAAGTCCTAAAAACTAGGGTATGGATTATAATGTGTTTCAAGTAAAAGGCTTTAGAAAGGCTCAGAGGGGCTAAGACGGATAAATAATATCAATAATCAAACAAAAGGGTGAGAAAGTCTAAAGGCTTCAAGTGTTTTATCATGAAAGAACTGCCTTAGTCATTTTTCTAACTACCGGATTGCGTTACGTTTTCATTATTAGTTCATAGACAAGTGGGTTTTCAACTAATTTTAAACCTCACGTTCTACACACCAAATAACTATTCCTGAGTTTCAACGTGTTTTCTTAGCATTGCTCATTAACTTTTCTATCCTTTATTTCCTGTTTTCATACATGCATGTAAACAATTTTGTTGCATCTTTCAAAAACATACTACTTACTATCATTGACCTAATAAAATCATGCTCAAATAGGTACATTCAAGATATTCTATGCCTTAAGTCAACCTAAAAAATTTAATTTTATGCAAAAACGAAAAGAAGATGAGGACAACGAATCCCCACACCCAACTCAAAAGTGAGCCGTGTCCCCACGACTCGAAAAAGACTCAAGAATGGAATAAAATTTAAAATAAAACTAACTAAACTACCTAATGCATACAAGCTATTAAGAAAAATTAGAATGACCTACCTGGCTGGCCATAGAGATCCATCATATCATCCTCATCATCCGAAGCTGAAGGATCGATATAACTATCAATATCCCTTTCCAAGGTCAAATCTTCTACTTGTGACTCCAATTGTATGACTTCTATCCAAAGATCTTTGTTATCTTCACGTAATCTTTCAACTTCGTTCTGTAACTTGAGAGCCCAAGGAGGAAGATCATAAACAATTTCAGAGGAAGAGGTAGAAGAACCTTGGTCTTGGATTTTTATTTTCTTCAAAGGCCTCCTTGATGGTATGGACATTCTAGCAGTTAATCTCTTCTTTGGTAGTGATTGTGCTGGTGCCTTTTCTTTTGAATCTTCAGTAACCTCATCAAGATTGATGGGTTTTTCAATGGTGGCTCCAGGCAATTTCTTGTTCTTCCCAAGAAATTGAGCACTTTCTCTTGTATTCCATAGCTTCAGATCTGTTAGTCATGCTTGTTTTACCCACAACTCAAGTTATACCAAGGATGGATTAAAATTTTAAGGAAAATTTGGTGTAGCTTGATGTTGTTGCTTGGAATAGATGAAAGAGAAAGGTTTGTTGGTAGATCTTGGAAGAAATCTTAAAAGCTTTAATGAATTTGATGGTGTTTTGATGGTGTAGTGTGATGAATTTGATGAAGAATTTGTGTTTATGGAAGATGTAGGAGAGGATTTGATGAGTTGTTGTGTTAATTGTGAAGGTTTGCACAAGCTTTAAGATGTTTATATAGGGTTTGGGTCTGAAAAATTCGTATGGGGGAGGCAAGGGTTAATCTTGTAAGGTAAGAATTTGAGTTAGGCAAGAATTTCTTCACAAACCGCCACTGGGCGGTATACCGGGCATAATCCGCGGTATACCGGACCCATCAGGTCTTCAAATTTCCGTCTTGTCCAAAAACCCGTGGTACATACCCCGTGCCACGTGTTTTAGTCCCTGGTCTAATATATCACCTCCGTCAAAAAAACCCGCGGTATCAACCTGTGTCACGTGTTTTCGTCTCAGCGGTATACCGGGCATAACCTCCGGTATACCGGACCTATCAGGCTCAAAAAAAATTCGTCTCGGCATAGACCACGTGGCAGCCACCCCGCGGTACGGGTTTTTTTGCTCCTGTGGTAACCTCCGGTATACCGGGCTTTTTGGGCGGTATACCAGACCCGTGTGCGAACTTTTCCAACTTATTTCTTTTGACCCCAAACTGGTTTCCTGCACAATAACACACTACCTTTCTCTCCTATTAGCTTGTAAACACAATTAAAATTATACACTAACTTAATATTATACACTACAAAGCAAAAACAACTAATCTAAAAAGCAATTAAAACAAGGGGTGTCTCCTAAGAGCACTTTTGTTTAACGTCTTTGAGTTAGACGTGTACCTCAGGCTAAGCGCATTCAACGAGATGGATTGTCTCCTCTCGCCCAAAGTCCTCACTGTCATGGTATCTCTTCAAACGCTGGCCATTCACCATGAATGCCCGTTGCTCGGTTGGATTTTCAATTTCAATCGCTCCATGCGGTGTGACTTTAGTAACAATGTAAGACCCTCCCCAACGGGATTTAAGCTTTCCTGGGTAGTTCGAAAATCGAGAATTGTATAATAACACCTTCTGTCCTATCTCGAAATGCTTTGGACGGAGTCGTTTATCATGCCATCGCTTTGTTTTCTCTTTGTAGAGGCGTGAATTTTCATAGGCAAGATAACGAAACTCCTCCAACTCGTTTAACTGCATCATCCTTTGTTTCCCAGCCAAGTTTGGGTCTAGATTCAGAGTTTTAATAGCCCAGTAGGCTCGAGCTTCAAGTTCAATCGGTGATGACACGCTTTGCCGTAGACCATGCGATATGGAGATGCCCCAACTGGTGTTTTAAATGTTGTTCTGTAAGCCCAGAGAGCATCATCTAGCTTTAAAGACCAATCTTTCCTCGATTTGTTCACGGTCTTCTCAAGAATAGATTTGATTTCCCGGTTGGAAACTTCAGCTTGATCGTTAGTTTGTGGGTGATAACCGGTTGAAGTACGGTGTTTCACTCCAAACTTACGAAGGAAATGTCTCAGTGGAGCATTAAGAAAATGGGTACCTTTATCACTGATGAGAACACGTGGCGTACCATGTCTTGAAAAGATGTTTGATTTTAAGAACTTGATCAGAGTTTGAGCATCGTTCTTTGGTGTTGCCACTGCTTCTACCCATTTTGATACATGGTCTACCGCAAGCAAAATATAAAGATTTCCATAGGAAGTGATGAAAGGTCCCATGAAATCTATTCCCCATACATCAAAGATTTCAACTTCAAGAATGTTATTAAGCGGCATCGCGTCTCTTTTTGATATATTACTAGTGTGCTGGCATCTGTGACATGACTGGACAAAACGATGACAATCTTTGTGTATGGTAGGCCAATAGAACCCGGATTGAAGAATTTTAGCTGCGGTTCTATCGCCTTTAAAGTGACCTCCATAAGGTGAACTATGACAACCTTCAATGATCTTCTCCATTTCACCTTCATGCACACATCTTCTAACCACTTGATCACTACAAATCTTCCAGAGGTATGGTTCATCCCAATAATACTGCTTGGCCTGGTGATTTAATCTTTGTCTTTGTTGTGGGTGGAAATCTTTGGGAAAGACACCACTCACAATGAGGTTGACTAGATCTGCATACCATGGTACAAAAGCATGTTTAATAGCAAAAAGTTGTTCATCAGGGAATACCTCTTTAACTGATAACGGTTCTTTGTTCGCATCAGATCCTTCGAGCCTTGATAAATGATCAGCCACTTGATTTTCGCATCCCTTTCGGTCTCGAAGATCTATGTCGAATTCCTGAAGTAATAGTACCCACCTAATGAGACGCGGCTTAGCGTCCTTTTTCTTCATAAGGTACCGAATAGCTGAATGGTCCGTGAATACAACAGTTTTCTTCCCAACCAGATAGGGACGAAATTTATCAAAAGCATAAACCACGACCAACATCTCTTTCTCTGTCACTGTATAATTCATCTGGGCAGCGTTGAAAGTCTTACTTGCATAATAAATCGTGTGGAAAATCTTGTCTTTCCTCTGTCCCAACACAACACCCATAGCGTGATCACTGGCATCACACATAAGTTCAAACGGAGCTTTCGAATCAGGAGGTATAACAATAGGTGTGGAGATCAGTTTCTCTTTAATCGTCAAAAACGCTTGAAGACATTCTTCATTAAAATTAAAAGGGGCATCCTTTTCGAGTAAAGAGCAAAGCGGTTTGGCGATCTTGGAGAAATCTTTAATAAACCTTCGATAAAATCCTGCGTGACCCAAGAAACTTCTCACTCCTTTAACAAAAACTGGAGGTGGTAGTGTTTTGATAACTTCAATTTTAGCACGATCAACCTCCATCCCTACTTTCGAAACTTTATGTCCCAACACAATTCCCTCTTGAACCATGAAGTGGCATTTTTCCCAATTAAGCACAAGATCTTTTTCTCTACATCTCTCAAGGACTTTCTCAAGATTATTTAAACAATCATCAAAACTATCTCCAAACACCGAAAAATCATCCATAAAAACCTCCAAATACTTATCAATCATGTCCCAAAATATCGCCATCATGCACCTCTGGAACGTGGCAGGTGCATTGCATAAACCAAACGGCATTCTTCTATAAGCAAAAGTACCAAACGGACATGTAAAAGTTGTTTTGTGTTGATCAAGGGGATCTACACAAATCTGATTATACCCCGAATATCCGTCAAGGAAACAATAATATTCTCTCCCTGCAAGTTTGTCTAACATCTGATCAATGAATGGTAGCGGGAAGTGATATTTTTTTGTAGCTTTGTTCAGTCTTTGGTAATCCATGCACACTCGCCACCCCACAACTGGACTTGATGGTATGGCTTCGCCTTGATCATTAAGGATGGTAGTGATACCTCCTTTCTTCGGAACACATTGTACTGGACTAACCCAATCACTGCTAGCAATCGGATAGATAATTCCTGCGTCTAACAACTTGATAACTTCCTTCCTTACTACTTATTTCATAGCTGGCATGAGTCTCCTTTGTCCCTCTATAGATCGCCCACCTTCGTTCTCAAGAATGATTTTGTGTTTGCAAACGGAAGGACTAATTCCTTTGATGTCGGCAATAGTCCATCCGATTGCTTCTTTGTTCGCGCGAAGTACTTGAAGTAGCTTCTCCTCTTGAGGACTTGAAAGGTTAGCAGAAATAATAACAGGCAAAGTTTTATTCGTACCTAGATATGCATAGCGTAGATGATCGGGAAGTGGTTTTTCTTCGAGAACAGGTGGTTGTTTCATGGGTTCAATGTCACCTGGTTCTCGAAGTAGTTCTCGCACATTTGATCCTAATGCAGCAACATCTTCAGGAGGAATCTCGAGTTCCTCTGGTGATTCAAGTGCTAAGGCCTTGTCAAGATCATCATCTAAGCTTGCTTCATTAAAGACTTCTTGCGCCATTTTTCCGATGACATCTATTTTAAAGCATTCATCTTTGGACATTGGTAATTTCATAGCCTGAAACACATTGAATCGTATCTGTTCGCCTTGTACTCTCATGATCAACTCACCATTCTCAACATCAATTAGTGTACGCCCCGTGGCTAAGAATGGTCTACCCAAAATGATGGGGACATTCTTATCCGCGTCGTAGTCAAGAATAATAAAATCACAAGGAAAAATAAAAGAGCCAGCTTTAACTAAAACATCTTCAATTTTACCTATTGGTCGTGAAAGGGAGCGATCCGCCATTTGTAATACCACAGATGTGGGTACTACTTCTCCAATATTAAGCTTCTCGAACAGGGATCTAGGCATGAGATTGATGCTCGCACCTAGATCACATAATGCTTTCCCGGTCCAACTATCTCCAATGCCGATAGGAATTGTAAAACTTCCGGGATCTTCTAGCTTTGGTGGTAACTCAATTTGACAAATAGCACTGCACTCCCTAGGTAATCCAATTGTTTCCCCAGTTTCTATATTACGCTTGTTGGAGAGAATGTCTTTCATGAATTTAAGATAGGTTGGCATTCTCTGGAGAGCTTCAACAAGAGGTATATTAACTTCCAATTTCTTCAACATGTCAATGAACTTCTTGAATTCCAGGTCATTGTCCTTCTTTCTGACACGTGAAGGGTATGGTGGTGGAGGGCGTTGATGTCTCCTCATTTGTGATAATATAATATACTTCAGAGACATCATTTTAGGCTTATTTATTAGTTTATAGGTCGATCTTAGCTTAATTTAGTGCACTTTCCTATTTTGAGTCTTGATTTGTAGAATTATTATTTTTAGAGCATATTGGGTTTAATTGTTTATTTAGAGTGAAGTTTTAAAGATAATTATGGAGATTAATTAGAGTCCAAGTCAAAGACTACAAGATATGGAAAGAGATTTGCATGGTAATTGGAGATAGAAGGAAACCGAGTTCAAATAGGAAAAGGAAAAGCTGCCTAAATCTGGGATTCTGCAGTACACGTCCAAAGATAGGCGTTTTTACCTAAGAAATAGGCCGAATTTGGTAATTTCCTTCTATAGGTTCAAGATAATTCTGTTGCGATTCTTTTGGTATCTTATAGAGCTCAATCCGACCAATAACGAAGAAGATACGCTCAAAACGGTCCAGCAGTGTTTATCTTTATTTCCTTACGAATTTGAGTTGGGCTAGGAGTCCATTACTTAACTTATCTCTAAAGAAACGAATTAGGTCAACCTATACACTATAAATACAGCCTCTTAACACTCTAAAATCATCCTTGGCCAGACCCTAAGGCCAAGAGGAAGCTGCAACACAAGAGAAGAAGTCTGGAAGGAGCTGTGCAACAACTATGTCTCCTTCAACCTCTTATTTTGTAATTCTTTTCTCTTCTCTTCTTAGTATGAATTAATTCTTTTAGTTTGAGTGTTTAGCATATATGTATGAACCCTAGTTTTGATTGACATCTATCTAATTTGGGAACTTAATGTTTTAAATTGAATTATAGTTTTTATTCTCTGTTTATGTGTTTGAATTAATATTCTGTGTTCTTGTGGATGCGCGCCCATATAGAATTACCATCTAGTAATTAGGTCACCATTGACAACGGTGTTTAATTGCATGTTTAGCACATAACGTCTAGTATTAGGTCTGATCTGACAACCCAACCTAGCTAGATAATCACTATGGTTTAGTTCTTGTGACTATTTACCAATTACAGGAAAAGTTTGCTTAGGAAGCCTTATTGACACAGGTAAATCCTATTTTAAACTACCGATAGCATATTGGGACCGATTAGGGAAATACTAAATAATTTACCCTTACATGTTTAGAATGGCAAAACTAGTGGGGATTGCATGCTAATTACTCAAGCTAGACTTTCATACTATCTTCTTTTCTTTCTTTTATTTATTTTCTGTCTTTTAAATTATTAGTTTACTTTATTTATTAGAAAACCAAATAAATATTTGTCTATCTTTTCTTTCTACTTGCGTATTATCTTTTCTATCTTTAATATCTGCACTTGATAATTTGCATAAGTTCTCTCTAACTTTCGTCAGTCCCTGAGGAACGAATCTTCTTATCATTAAAACTTGCATACGTCCTGTAATACTTGCAATACCGTGTTAGTTTAGGGTGTTTATTTGCTCTTATTTATATCATTATTTTATCACACCCTAGGCCACACCAAGTTTTTGGCGCCGCTGCCGGGTACTACATCGTTAGTCCTTGTGCAATTATCTTGTGCTTTTATTTTAGTTAGTTCTATTTTACGCTTTTCTTTTTAGTTTTTGTCTTTACAGATTTTTTTTAGGCGAGAGCAGATTTATTAGGAGATAAAGGTTTCGTGCTATTAGATCCTGAAGAAGCTAATACAAGATGGAATCTCTAAAGCTCAAGGAGTTAAGCCAACAACTTGAGGAATTACGAGAACAATCGCGAAAACTAGCTCAGAGGAATCTAGTACATGCCTCACCTTAATGTCCTAGTTGTGGAGCAAGAGATCACTCGTGGGGACAGTGCATGAACAATCCAGCCTCAATTTCCTTCATGCCTTATCAAAGAGACCATTATTATGATGGTTATTATCAATCTCAAGGAAATTACGCTGACTATCAACCCCCACAGAGTTACAATTGGGTCGGAGATCAACAGAATTATTATCATAATAACCATTATCATGATGATTATTATCAACCACGACCACAATCCTACTATCCTCCACAACCTATCTATCAAGAAGCGCCGATTTATAATGAAGCTTATCAAGAACCACATCCTTATTCAATGCAGCAAACCATACAAGAACAACCTCCGAGTTTGAATTCAAGCATGGCTAAGATGATGAATCTAATTGAAAAGATGGAGAATAACCAGCAAAGAATCCAAAACTCAGATAATGCGATTGAAAAGCTTGTGCAGACAATGTCACAAATGGTGGAAAAAACTAAAATCCTTGCAGAAAGGCAACTCCGAAGTGATACTACTGCTCCAGAAAACAAAGTTTGTCATGCAGTTGAATTAGGAAGTGGAAAACAACTACCTCCACCAAGACCAGAACCAGAACCAGTCCCTATTCCAGAAACGGGGGGAGAAAAAACAACAGAAGATAAGGTCGAAGAGGTAGTTGAACAAAGAAGTGTCCAAGAGAAGACACCAGAAAAGAAAGAGAGCCCAGTGGTAACCAACACATGTCCTCCTCCACCATTCCCTTCACGTGTCAGAAAGGACAATGACCTGGGATTCAAGAAGTTCGTTGACATGATGAACAAATTAAAGATCAGCAACCCGTTTGTAGAAGCTCTCACAAGAATGTCAAAATACGGTCAATTCATGAAGGACATTCTTTCTAACAAACGAAGATTCGAGATGAATGGATTACCAGAGGAGTGTAATGCTACATTTGAAATCGAGTTACCACTAGATTCACCCCTTCCCACAAAATCTTGGATGGCACCATCCATGATTATTAAGAATCGAGTTGAAAAGTTCGTGGGAATTAAAGGCAAAGGGTGGAAATTTCGTCACCCTTGATCGAGGTAACACGTCTAACTTTGAAAGACGTTAAACAAAAGTGCTAAACGGGAGACAACCCGTAATTTCGTTTATGTTTTTACATTTTTAGTTTTTAATTTATGTTTAGTTTAGTTAATTTTAGTTGATATTGCATATTTGAGGAAGGTATTAGTGTTTTTGATGATTAGGTATTGGAGAAATCGAGTTAGGGAAGCGAGCAAAATTTTTCGGAACGGAGAAACTTCGGCAAGTCATATCTTTGCGCTCGGATGTCGAAATCAGGTGATCTTTGAGCCTAAACTGCATAACTTTTCGAGATCTAGCTGATGGGGAGGTTTTTGCCAAGTGCGGTACACCGGACCTCATCCGCGGTGCACCGCAGGGTAAAAACCCGTGCCACGGTAGCAGCCACGTGTTGTGTACAGAAAAGAAAAAAAAAGATAGCTGATGGGTAAAGTATATCGGACCCTATACCGCGCCATGCACCGCACAAACACGTGCCACGGGGTCCTACCACGGGTATTTTGACATAGGAAGCGCGGAGCACCCCCGCGGTACACCGCACCCTGGTCCGCAGAGCAAAAACACGTGCCACGGGGTCCTACCACGGGTGTTAACCAGTGAGAAAATTTTTTCATCAGATATCGCGGTGTACCCCGCGGTACACCCCATGGTCCGCAGGGGTAGTCCGCACGAGCCGCCAGAGAGAGAAAAGAAAGGGTTTTAAGGCTATATGAAGATCTAATGCTCAGTATTCCGAATTTTATAAACCTTAAACCTCTTTCTCTTCTCCAAAACTCTCCCAACTCCATTAAAGCTTCATAAAACCTTCCCAAATCATCAAAACACTACCCAATCACCATGAAAACACATCCAATTCATTCTCCACATCATTACAAGGAAGATTCAACCACCTATATCATCCCAAAACACCTTGAATCCAAGATCAAAAGCTTAAATTTTCAAAAATTCATCCTACAATTTCTTAAATCCAAGCCAACCCATTACAAATCCACCTTACCCACATAGAGATTCATCCTCAATTCACCTATCCTAGGCCAAATCAAGCTTGTTCAATCAATAATTCACAAGTTCAAATTTCAAGGGTTGCTAAAGCTTTGAGTTGGGGGTTAATTGAAGATGACTAATAGAACAACAATTTTAGCTACCAAGAGGGAGGTGAAGAGTAACAAGGGATTGGATTTAAACAAAGAAATCAATTGACAAAGGTTCTAGTTCTAAATCAAAGGGTAAAGAGAAAGTTGAGAAGAGTGGAATACCTTTGTTTGATCGTAATGATAAGCTTTACTTGTATGCAAAGGAGAAAACTCAACCTCAACAAGATCCTGCACCCAAAGAAAAAGAGGATACTTCAAGGGCCCTGAAGACTTAGGCGGAGAAACAGTTAAATGAACTACCTTTTTCTTATAAGATAGTATTTGAAGAAGAAGTTGAAGGAGAATACAAGAAGATTCATGGAGATTTGGAAAGATTAGGTTGATCTACGCTCATGGTAAGATGTTCTAAACGTTCTTTTTGTGAATTGTATTGTGTGAGGAGAAGAAAAAGGTGTGGCACAGTTGATCTATGAGGAGGTGATACGATTTTCGATCTCCCCTATGACGTTATATAATGCAATATCCTATTATGATCACGTGTCCTGATCGGAAAGCGAATAAGAAGTTGGGTGAAGAAGATACATTAGATTTAATCCGAGTATCGACAAGGCGAGGTAATAGCCTCGAAGAGTATGTTTTCTTTCTTCCCTACCATTTCTTTATGTGCAATATGTATGCTAATTTTAAATTTTATTTTTCTTGAGTCTTTTTCGAGTCGTGGGGACACGGCTCATTTTTGAGTTGGGGGTGGGGATTCGTTGTCCTCATCTTCCTTTTTGTGTTTTACATAAAATTTAAAATTTTTTGGGTTGAATTAGGCATATAATATCTTTGAATGTACCTATTTGAGCATGATTTTATTAAGTTAATGATAGTAGGTAGTATGTTTTTGAAAGATGCAACAAATTTGTTTAGGATGCATGTATGAAAACAGGAAATAAAAGATAGAAAAGTTAATGAGCAATTCTAAGAAGTATGTTGAAACTTAGGGAGAGTTATTTGGTGTGTAGAACGTGAGGTTTAAAGTTAGTTGAAAACCCACTTGTCTATGAACTAATAATGAAAAAGTAACAAAATCCGGTAGTTAGGAAAATGACTAAGGCAGTTCTTTCATGTTAAAACACTTGAAGCCTTTTATACTTTCTCACCCTTTTATTTGATTATTGTGTTTTATCCGTCTTAGCCCCTCTGAGCCTTTCTAAAGCCTTTATTGAACCACATTATAATCCATACCCTTAGTTTGTAGGACTTATCTATATGACCCGCACTCGAATCGCAAAACCTGAGACAACTCGTTTTAGAGCTTGAGTTTGGGGTGGTGGGTTTCATCACTAGGGAACTTTGGGAAATTGGGAATTATCTTTGTGATTTTATTGATGATAAAATTGTTATTATTGTAACCCTTTGTCGGGGTAATAGTGAATGGAAAAGAAGCTACGAGCTAAATTTGCCAACAAGGGCATAAAAAGAATATATATATGAAAAACAAATAGCGTGATATCTCGAACATCAAAAAGAGAGTCATAGCTATACAAAAGAAAAAATTGATATGAAAGGAATATATATTCGGACCGGCAAAGTGGAATTTGTATATCATCATCAAAGGTTTTAATTGGGATTAATTGGGGATGCAAATCAAAAGCATCAATAAATTGGGTTGAGTGAGAACATCTTCGAGTGAAAACTCAAGCTCTAGGGCGATTCGTTGATGGCTAGTGAGGAGAGAGCCAAAAGCTCAATTTTCATTATCCAAATATACCACACCCGTCCTTAAGCCAAGTTATAACCAAGACCTTAGGATTTCTGACTACTAGATGGATAAGCAATTAAGCTATTAGGTAATAGGTGAGTGGACCACTGGATGCTATTTTGGGATCTATGAACAACCTATAGCCATTAACATGAACTAAGTTATCATCCTCTCCTTCTGGCATTGCGAAATTAATCTGGACTTGAATTTATGGATTATTGATTACATGTATATTAAGCATCTTTGTGCATTATTTATTGAGTATTACTACATGAGACTTTTTAGATAGTTTTGCTCTAGGATCATTCATTATGTTCTGTTCTTATTCTCCTCCGACTTCCTCTTCTTGTTTATTTTGACTACCCTACTGTTCTTTACTTTTATTGTATCGGGACGATACAACTTTGAGTTGGGGGTCTTGATGTCTCCTCATTTGTGATAATATAATATACTTCAGAGACATCATTTTAGGCTTATTTATTAGTTTATAGGTCGATCTTAGCTTAATTTAGTGCACTTTCCTATTTTGAGTCTTGATTTGTAGAATTATTATTTTTAGAGCATATTGGGTGTAATTGTTTATTTAGTGTGAAGCTTTAAAGATAATTATGGAGATTAATTAGAGTCCAAGTCAAAGACTACAAGATATGGAAAGAGATTTGCACGGTAATTGGAGATAGAAGGAAACTGAGTTCAAATAGGAAAAGGAAAAGCTGCCTAAATCTGGGATTATGCAGTACACGTCCAAAGATAGGCGTTTTTACCTAAGAAATAGGCCAAATTTGGTAATTTCCTTCTACAGGGTCAAGATAATTCTGTTGCGATTCTTTTGGTATCTTATAGAGCTCAATCCGACCAATAACGAAGAAGATACGCTCAAAACGGTCCAGCAGTGTTTATCTTTATTTCCTTACGAATTTGAGTTGGGCTAGGAGTCCATTACTTAACTTATCTCTAAAGAAACGAATTAGGTCAACCTATACACTATAAATACAGCCTCTTAACACTCTAAAATCATCCTTGGCCAGACCCTAAGGCCAAGAGGAAGCTGCAACACAAGAGAAGAAGTCTGGAAGGAGCTGTGCAACAACTATGTCTCCTTCAACCTCTTATTTTGTAATTCTTTTCTCTTCTCTTCTTAGTATGAATTAATTCTTTTAGTTTGAGTGTTTAGCATATATGTATGAACCCTAGTTTTGATTGACATCTATCTAATTTGGGAACTTAATGTTTTAAATTGAATTATAGTTTTTATTCTCTGTTTATGTGTTTGAATTAATATTCTGTGTTCTTGTGGATGCGCGCCCATATAGAATTACCATCTAGTAATTAGGTCACCATTGACAACGGTGTTTAATTGCATGTTTAGCACATAACGTCTAGTATTAGGTCTGATCTGACAACCCAACCTAGCTAGATAATCACTATGGTTTAGTTCTTGTGACTATTTACCAATTACAGGAAAAGTTTGCTTAGGAAGCCTTATTGACACAGGTAAATCCTATTTGAAACTACCGATAGCATATTGGGACCGATTAGGGAAATACTAAATAATTTACCCTTACATGTTTAGAACGGCAAAACTAGTGGGGATTGCATGCTAATTACTCAAGCTAGACTTTCATACTATCTTCTTTTCTTTCTTTTATTTATTTTCTGTCTTTTAAATTATTAGTTTAGTTTATTTATTAGAAAACCAAATAAATATTTGTCTATCTTTTCTTTCTACTTGCGTATTATCTTTTCTATCTTTAATATATGCACTTAATAATTTGCATAAGTTCTCTCTAACTTTCGTCAATCCCTGAGGAACGAATCTTCTTATCATTAAAATTTGCATACGTCCTGTAATACTTGCAGTACCGTGTTAGTTTAGGGTGTTTATTTTCTCTTATTTATATAATTATTTTATCACACCCTAGGCCACACCAGGCGTGTATTGAGTTCCACTGGCTTTCTTGTCTTGTCAGGTGTCTCGGCTTGAACACTCTTCGGTTTAACTATCTCCTCAACTGTATCTTTGATTGTTTCATCCCCCCTTTGTTCTGGAATAGGGACTGGTTCAGGCTCTGGTCTAGGTGGAGGTAGTTGCTCTCCACTTCTCAATTCAACTGCATGGCAAGAATCATCTCTAGGAGCAATAGTATCACTTGGGAGTTGCCCTTTAGGCCGATTCTGTAATGTACTCGCCATCTGTGATAAAGTATGCTCTAGTTGCTTGATAAGCTTATTCTGAGTTCGAACTTTCTGTTGGCTATGATTCATTTTCTCAGCTGCTTGCATTATTTTAGCCATACTTGATTTCAAGTTTTGGATTTGATCTTGTTTTGCCAGTTGCATTGATTGTTTCGGTGGATCTTTCTTTGGTTCTTGACAAGCTTTCTCAACAATGTGTGCCTTTTTCTGAATAGGTTGTGGTGGATTATAGGATTGAGGTTGGGGTTTATGATAAGTCTCTTGCTTTCCGACCCAACTCTTTTGCTGTGGAGGTTGTTGATAATTAGTGTAGCTTTCTTGAGGATTAGTATAACTATTAGAATAATAGTTATCTTGAGGATATGTAATGGAAGCTACTGCTGGATTATTCATACACCCTTCCCACACGTGATTTCTTGATCCACAACCAGGACACGAAGGAACTGCGCGTACTGTATTCACCTGAGCAATTATTCGGGCTTGTTCTTTTAGTTCTTCGAGTTGTTGAGCCAATTCTTTAAGCTTCAGAGATTCTGAAGTGTCTTCTTTTACTGATCTCTTTGGCCAACTTCTTTCGTTCTCAAGAATTCTTTCCATCCCCTACTCAGCCTCTTCAGGATCTAGCAACATAAAACCTGCGTTTCCCAACGAATCTGCTTTCTCTCTTGATTTATCATTAAGGCCTCCATAAAACAAGGTTAAATAATATTCCGGCGAGGATTGATGATATGGGCATCTCGCCTTCTGCTCATTAAATCGTAACCACGCTTCACCCAAACTCTCTCTATCTTCCTGTATAAATTGCTCAAGCTTCAACATATCTTTTAAACGTCTACTAACCGGATAGAAACGGTCTAGGAATCTTGCTTGAAGCTTGTCCCAATCTGGAATAACATGAGGGTATTGGGAATCATACCAATCGCTTGCACATCCGGTTAAGAAGAACTGGAACATCAGGTAATATACTTGTTCTCTAGTGACTCCTCTTACGATATAAGCATCACAGATCTGCATGAATTTCTGAATAATATCGGATCGGATCTTGATGTGCAACTCCGCTGAATAATCCATGAGATGCAAACTGAGTTAGCATCCCTGGATCAGGTTTAAATTTAGAGGCTTGGATTTCTAGGGCGCGAATTCCTCGTGGCTCTACTCTGAATTCGATGGGTAGCTCAAGTTTCCTTGGGTTCTCCATCTGTAACTAAATCTGAAAAACAAAAACTAAAAACAAAAGCGTAAAATAGAACTAACTGAAATTAAAAGCACAAGATATATGCACAAGGACTAACGATGTACTCCCCGGCAGCGGCGCCAAAAACTTGGTGGGCCTAGGGCGTGATAAAATAATATAGAAATAACGTGCAAATAACACCCTAAAGTTACACGGTTCTGCAAGTATACAGATCGTATGCAAGTTTTAGATAAAGATTCGTTCCGCAGGGACTACGAAAGTTAAGGGAATCTTATGCAAATTTCAAGTACAATTAACTAAAGCTAGAACAACTAAACGTAAATAAAAGTAAAGACAGAATAGATATTTGTTTGATTTTCTAATTAAGCTAAATTAAAACTAGGAATTACAAGACAAAAAATAAAGATGAAAGAGAAGTGATATGAGAATATAGCTCGAGTTATTAGCATGTAATCCCTACTAGTTTTGCCGTTCTAAACATGTAAGGGTGAATTATGTAGTATTTCCCTAATCGGTCCCAATTTGCTATCGGTAGTTTAAAATAGGATTTACCTGTGTCAATAAGGCTTCCTAAGCAAACTTTTCCTGTAACTGGCCAATAGTCACAAAGACTAAACCATAGTGATTATCTAACTAGGTTGGGTTGTCAGATCAGACCTAAGACTAGACGTTATGTGCTAAACATGCAATTAAACACCGTTGTCAATGGTACCTAATTACTAGATGGTAATTCTAATGGCTGCAGTCCACAAGAACACAGAATATAAATCCAAACACATAAACAGAGAATAAAAACTATAATTCTATTTAAAACATTCAATTCCCAAATTAGATAGATGTCAATAAAAACTAGGGTTCATACATATATGCTAAAACTCAAGCTAAAGAAATTTAGTTCATGCTAGAAAAGAAAGAAATTACAAATTTAAAGGTAGAAGAAGACATAATGATGAACAGCTCCTTCCAGACTTCTCTCTTGTGTTGTAAGCTTCCTCTTGGTTTAAGGTTTCACCAAGGATGATTTAAGAGTGTTAAAAGGGTGTATTTATAGTGTATAGGTTGACCTAATTCGTTTCTTTAGAGATAAATTAAGTTATAGACTCCTAGCCTAACTCAAATTCATAAGGAAATAAAGATAAACACTGCTGGACTATTTTGAGCGTATCTTCTTCGTTATTGGTCGGATTGAGCTCCATAAGATACCAAAAGAATCGCAACAGAATTATCTTGACCCTAAAGAAATAAATTACCAAAATCGGCCTATTTCTTAGGTAAAAACGCACATCTTTAGACGTGTATGCAGAATTCCAGATTTAGGCAGCTTTTCCTTTTCCATCTTTTTAGCTTTTGTTTCCTTATCTCCAATTTCCATGCAAATCTCTTTCCATAAGTTGTAGTCTTTGACTTGGACTCTAATTAATCTCCATAATTATCTTTAAAGCTTCACACTAAATAAACAATTAAACCCAATATGCTCTAAAAATATTATGTTTCTAAATCAAGACCCAAAATAGGAAAGTGCACTAAACTAAGCTAAAATTAACCTATAGACTAAATAAGCCTAAAATAATGTCTCAGAAGTATATTTTATTATCACAAATGAGGAGACATCAATCCTATTTTGCAAGATTTTTCTATACTATTTTCAAAAACTGGAAAAACCAAAACTCCATTAAAGTGATAAAAGCTTGAACTTCATAGTTAAGAACAAACAAAATCATGAAGCAAAATTTAAACATAAAAATTAAACAAGACACAACACAATACATTACATAAACAACACAACCTTACATTCTAGTAAAATAAAACACCATCATCCACTACTCGATATAAACAACAAAACCATAGCATTCGTGAATGACCAAAACACAAAAAAGAAAATAAATCCGACATTTAGTTCTTCACTAGGTGACATATCAAAACCAAACATATTTTCCTAGTTGTTTATGTCTTATGAGGTAAATTGAGAATTCTTTTTAAACTCACCATTTATTTTGTCCAAGGTTTCTTTAGGAATAAGACAATGGTGTTCGAGTTTTGTAGGTTCATTGGGGTAGTAGGGCTTCTCGTCTAAGGCAAGGTGGGGTTCAACATAGCAAGGGGGTGGGTTCTTGAAGTCTCCTTCTTCTCCGATTTGCCACTTTCTTCATCCTAACCTTGTTTTTTGGTTTAACCTCCTTGGATTTGCCATCATTTTGAGTAGCTTCCATTGTTGCTTGAAGATTGGAATTTCGAGTTTTGGTCTTGAATATGGAGAGAACTCGGTGAGGAAGATGATGGAAAGTAGGAGAGAGAGCATTTACCTTCCTTTACCAACACCCTTACCCAAATACCCCGTAAATGACAAAAGCTAAAAGGTGATGGGACTTTTGCGTGTAAAGCCAAAGGGTTTGAGGTTCCATATTTATTATTTTATTTATTTTTAAATACATTGTGTTTAATGACCAAAATTTTTTGGCCTACGCATGGTGCATAATCTTCATTTTTGATTAAAAAGAACATTGATAGAATAGAACAAAGCCATTACTTTGATAGATAATGTTTAGTGAAAATTCGCCTAATTGGCTTACAAAGGAGTCTACTAATTCTGAATTACAAATTGAGAGACATAGTTAATTGAAAATTAGCCTAAGTGGCTTAGATACTAGTCTACTTAAATCCGAAATACCATACCGCTTACGACCAATAACATTTTTTCAACAATACTTTTCATTGATCCATAATCTGAACAATACGATAATCACCGCAAGCAAGAACATCGTTATTTGGTTCGATCCAAAACGGTCTCGGTAATGAACAACCACCACCTCGGCTTCGCTTTCTTCTTCAACAATCCCCATTAAATTTCCGTCGATACTATCGACACTATGATCGGGAGGTGCGTAACCCATTGTAGCGGAGGAAAATGGTTCCGCCCATTTCACAAATCCATGTACGAGGCACTCGTGGAATAGCTTGTTCTTCTTGTCGAGTACATTAAATGGGTAGGGACGGATTCGGCACTC
Organism: Nemophila menziesii; assembly: GCA_029959085.1. Taxonomy (NCBI): domain Eukaryota; kingdom Viridiplantae; phylum Streptophyta; class Magnoliopsida; order Boraginales; family Hydrophyllaceae; genus Nemophila; species Nemophila menziesii. The sequence goes on from JARWIR010000008.1 coordinate 11,157,999, forward strand.
TTGTCCGCATTCATAATACACGTCCTCGAACCTAAGTCTTCGTGATACGTTATTCGTATCGTTAAACACACCAAGGCACATAACATCATCGGACACGTGAGACATCTATCCGTTGTACATGTAAGGAACATAGTTAGTAAAAATATGTGTTAACTATAAGTGTATTTATAAATGATAAGTTAAATAAAATGCTTTTTAATAACATGCACCACTTTCTTTTAAGGCTAGGAAAAATTCAAAAAAAAAAATTAATACCCCTTAACTCGAAATAAAGGAAGAAATAGGACCATCACCTAAACAACTACATGCGTGCAACAATTTTGTTTAAAAATTGAACAAATAAAATGCTACATCTTTCGAAATGGATGATTAAAGAATACCATCCATTAAAACCCTCCATGCATGCATTCAATTTAACATAAATTTAAAGAAATAAAAAAAATAATGCTCCTTTACATGAAATGGGTGAAATCGAATACCATACCTCACTACCCCCACATGCATACTATCATGCATACATATTATATTTGACTTGAAGAAATAAAAAATAAAAAATAAACCTACCTTGATCACTCGAAGTGGGATATGAAGTAGAAGGAGGATGTTTGTTTCTTGTGAAAGTCAGAAAGTGTATTGATACAATGAGACCCTTCTTCCATTTATAAATGCAATAACACACTTCTTGAGAGTAATCAATGAGAGATTTTATAAGAGTAATGGTAAAAAGATTTGATTAAGATACCCATCACATAACATCTATCACAAATTAAGTTGACAAGTTATTGGTTGTTCAATTTCCATTTACTCTTCCTACCTACATCATAATTGGAAAACGTTTTTGGGTAAAAAAGAAAATGTTTAGTTTAAATATTTTTATGTAAAACTTATGATAAATAAAGGATACAACGTACTACGATAGCTGAATTACAAATATATATATATAAATATAATTTAAAATTGTTTTATTTTTTGGAAATTTAAAATTACATTAAACGTAACAATCCAACGAAAATTCATTTAAAAAAATTGAAGCTCCCGTTGTGGAACTACCTCTTCATCGACTACAGTCCGTTGCTTGGGTATCAGACACGTGGTCTTTTGATGCCTAACTGATCTACAAATACTGCAACGTCTAGGTCCACTAGTAGTTTTTCCCTTTGGGCGAGCAACCTCTGGATCTTGTATGTTGGTAAGGACCTGATTAGGTAAACTCAACACACTACCATCATCATTTGGGTAGTTACTTGTACGAGCCACTACGTTAGTTATTGCCTCTAGTATGTCGTTATATCCCCTCTGGCTCCTAACTGCATGGTAACGCATATCTTTCCACTTGGCATTTAAAAACCCCACCTTAGCCACCTCCCTTTCACTAGAGCTGAATTCAGATAAGCACTTGTCACGGTGGTTGATGCTGCTTTGTGGGGTCCACCGGTACCTAATACAAGTCCTAGGGATCTCCCTCAAACCTTCCACTTTCATCACGTAAAGAATATGCCGACATGGTATACCATGGGTCTCGTATAATAAGCATTCACATTCGATGATCGTCCTAGAAGCAATGTTTGAAAACGAAACCATTCGTACAATACTATCTTTTTTGTGCGACTCTACGAGGTATGTCCGAGTACCAAAAGACTCTGTATACTAACGATGATAGCAAGCACCGTGATACACTATCTCTTTTTTTATCTTAAAAAAAACATCACACATGAACTCCTTTGCAGCGTGCATCTCAATGTCCTCTAGTAGCGTGGTCGGCACTGGGCTAGTATAGATTGTGAGGTACTCTGCTTGATTAGCATTATCCCTTATAGTAATCATACCGAACAAGAATGATTTGACAAGTTCGATAAACTTAACACGTGTGTTTAAAAACCTATTCAGATAAGCATTCATGCCTTCGCAACGTTGTGTACTCTTCACAAATCCATAAAATTTACCCCTAAGATAGGCCTCGGCCCACATTTCCCGTTTATCGTATGTTTCCTTGATCCACTTGTCTTCCTGTAGTCCATACTTTGTCACCATATTCAACCACGCTGTTTCCCACAATTCCACGCTTATCGGTAATGACCTAAGGGACTTAAAAATGGCCCCAAACCCATCTATCTTGACATTTGTTACATCATTACGGTTTAGATGCCAACTACATAATCTATGCCCTGCATGGGGGAAAACTCTATCTATTGCCACGTGCATTGCCCGGTCCCCGTCCGTAACAACGGATATCGGTTTCTTACCGTTCATTACCTCCATTAAGGTTTCAAGCACCCACACATAGGCCTCCGCTGTCTCGTTCTTCACCAAATCCACCCCAAATATACATGTCTTGCGGTGGTTGTTCAGACCAGCAAGCACCACAAGGGGAAAACGATAAGCGTTGGTCCTGTACGTTGCGTCGAATATTAGGACATCACCGTACACCGCATATTCTAACCTAGACCTCCCATCGCAGAAAAAAAGCCTTTCAAGACGATTATCTTCGTCCACCTTATATTTGTTCACAAATAACGGATCATTCACGCACCTACCTTCCAGGTACGCTAGTGCCACATTTACATCACCCTCGCTTATCTCGTCAGTCCGTATCCTATCAAGTACGTTGTACAAATCCTTCCTCATGAACCCGATATCTTTGTAAGATCCTGCCTCTTTCAAAAACACGTCCATGATCTTACTCGTACGGACTCCAGCCTCACGCATGGACAATGCTTGATCAAGGCTCCCTTCGTCGACTTTCCTATGGGAACGTAGATAATGTGTTGTGGACTCTGGAGTTAAAGGGTGGTTGTGCTCGCCTTCAAATTGAACAACATCGTAACATTGAGTTTCACGGTTGTACTTAACACGAAGCCTAGCCTTACAGTTGCATCTCGTCTCTGCCCTGTGGTCTCTAACCCTACCTTTCATTTGTAAGTATTGCTTTTGTTTAGTTCCGGCACACGAACACACAAATAGCCTAGCTACCACCATATCATCTCCCCTACCACCCTTCTCCAACTGATCCTTCCGAACGCTAAACCCAACTGCCCGAGCATACATGTTATTAAACATATACGCTTCGTCCTCACTTGCAAACCGCAACTGAATGAATTCATTTAGGGTCAAATTACGTAGGGACTCGTCGTCCCCGAGATTTTATTGACCTAAGAAATTACATATCACAATAAAATAAAATGCTTATTTATACAACAACTTTACTTCTAAATATACAATATAAAAATAATAGATATAATATACTATACAATTAGATATATCTATTCCATTTTTAAATAATATATATAGATTAAAACCTAAGCTTCATATTATAACTTTTTTGTTAATTTCGTATTAATATTAACTTATTAATTCCTAATATGTAATTACTAAATTCTAGATCTTAACTTATTAATTATCTACCAAATCATGTATTTCATATACAAATATATATATATATATATGTATTCGAATACAACTTAAACAATTTCGATTTTTTTTATATGTAATTTCGATTTTTTTATATATAATTTCGATTTTTACTTTATTAAGTACAATACATAATATGTACTACATAACCCATAAAAATAAAATAACATCACTATAATTTATATCTAATATTAATATTCGTTATCTACCCAAATATCCCTAAACCCTAATCTCTAATCAATATATCCTACCCCCTAACCCTTAACCACAACCGATTTAAACCAAAAAGTATCCTTAACCCTAAAATATTGTTCATACCCTAAACCTTAGTACAATAAACCTAATAAATGATGTTTAAACATCACCCATACTCGTTATTCATATCCGAAACGCTAACAAGTTGTTCTAACCTTTAGAAAGTGGTGTAATCCACCTTTACTACATAAAATAACCCTAAACTAATAAAAATTTGACAATAACCCTACCTATACAACTTATAAGAAATAATAACATCACATTATCAAGAAATACATATGCAATAAAGTATATAATCATTTGACGACATAATCTTCTATCTAATATCACCCGAACCACGAACTCCCGGCTATATCTTTCTACGTACCTACTCCGGTTACTTCTTACTTCTTCATCCAAACCACTACATATCATTCTATTTATAGAACTTGAGAAACCACCATCCTTAATCACAACCACATCGGTTGTTGAATTTTCCTTACACCATAGCCTTAACTACTACCTACCATCCCAACCATATCTTTCGTGTCACCATTAATACAACCGACTTGGTGCTAAATGGTATATTTACAACATTAAAACGTGATATTCATTATACACACTCGGTGATTGCATGAAAAAACAACTTACGAGGGTAAAAAAACCCGGAAAAAAGAAATAAATACGAGTTTCTTAATCTAACGATAATTATACCTACCAAAAACAATTCAATATCAATTAATTACACTACACTCTAATTAAATCAAAACTACCACTGCTTGACACGTGTCCAAAATAACAATCATCACAAAAGACAAAACACTATTTAACAACTATCAATTAACTCTACAAAAAACAATTCAAGAACGATAAATTACCCTATACTAAAATAAATAAAACTCCATCTTCAATAGTTTGTGGATGCCAACTTGCAAGGAGTTGACCTCTCAATTTATTAATCCGAAATAACCCTAGCTTGACACGTGGCGCGTGAACACTTTACCACCATCTTCTATGTGAGTGAATTTCAAACGAAATATAACACATGCATGGATTCGTAACGATAAAATGACCTCCACAAACAATTCAATTCTTACTTTACCAATTAAAGAAAAGGAACTCGACACTATTCACTGAATGACTATACATAAAAAGCCACTTTATAGGCTTACTATTCATCAAATGACCCGTTATCATTACCTACTTAAGGGTATTAAGGTAAAACCACATTCTATTATTAAAATAATTTTTTTCAGATTTCATCACATGCAGCCACGTGGACATTTCCCCTCCACGTGTCCTAATCCTATTCACGCGCATGTACAACATTTGTATGGCGAAAATTTCCCTCTTCTTTATTGTTTTCCTTTTAAGGAGAATTCTAACTTCAATTAATTTATAGGAGTAATAAAATAAGTTACTAGACCTTTTCTTTAACTTTGTAAAAAATAATTAGGAATATCATATATTATCCTTTCAAATTATTTCATAGGTTGATAACTTTTTAAATTATAAAGTAACTTTATAGTAACTCTTAAAACTATTTTAAATTTAACAAATTACTTTTTCTATTTTAATTTTTGTTATAAGATTTGTTTGTATTTCAAGTTTATAGTTAAAAGTAACTAAACAAAAGAATATCTTGTTAATGTAAATAGTTTAGGAAATTATAAAAATATTATTTTAGTTTAGATGGTAATCATCACAAATGAAATAATTTGTGGAAAATAATATACCATATGTGCAAAATAAGTTATTAGACCTAATGAGAGGGTGAATCAAAATCATAAGGTAGAAGTATAAAAATATTTTTTTTCCCTTTTTTCCAATGTTTAATTACATTTAAAACAAAAAATTACGAAAATGAAGTACATTAATTAATTTTGAACAAAAAAAATTACATTAATCAACCAATGTCAACTATATCATAATAAGGGTATATTCGATTCAAATTTTGAAAGATTTCGTTGAAATTTATATAATCTATAAATTGACTGGTTCCATGGATTGTTTTAATTATATATAGATGTTACTTAATTAATTTTAAATCCATTACAAAGTTCAACATATTCTTTTCAATTTTAAGTTAACATAACTGAAAATGAAACGTAGGGGGTTCCTGATCGTTGAAAATAGCTTAAAAAGTTATAAAATCAGTTTTTTAGTTCAGGAGCTAATCAATACACATGAAATAGTTTGAGGGGGCAATATACAATATGCCCAAAATAGTTTGAGCGAGTGATGTGAATCAAAATTATTGGGTAGAAGTATAAAAAGTTTTTTTTTCCTTTTTTTTTTCATCGTTTAGTTACATTAAAAAGTAAAATAGAACACGAGGATTAAGTATATATAACTTTGAACAAAATAAATACATTTATTAACTCATGTCTACTTTATGTAATGGGGTGTATTGGATTCAAAAAAAAATTTTAAAAAAATTGTTGGAGTTTTATATTTTACATTTATCGATTCACTGGATTGTTTAAATTGTATATAGACTATACTCGTTTTTTTTCAAATATGTCATAGAGTTTGACAAATTCTTTTGAATTTCTTCACTGAGTTTATAAGAATCTAATGCATTTTAAGTGATAAATTCTATTTAAATCATAATAAATCATTTACCATCTTAATTTTTTCATTCTAAAAAATATTCTCATATAAATCATGAAATATTAATAACTAAGATCAATAGTTGGTCTAGTCGTTAGACTACTCCGCAGAGATGAAAAGGTTCTACGATCAAAATATGTATTGAAAAGAAACTATTAATGATTAATTCTTTTTACTATGGTACCCTTACTCTTTTTGTCAGTTATAAACTAAATTATTTGATTTTAAAGACAATTTTTTTTGGCAAAATACAATTCCAATTTAAATTATATAAAATATCAACTCCGCATTTAAATCAAACATTTTTATAGAGATGAAAAGTTACCAACAAACCTTTCTAACAATTAAATAATAACTAAAATTTATTAATTAATTACATAATATAATTTTTCCTAGCAAGGGCTCGAGGCAATCTTACTTTTCTTTTTTACCATGGGGGCTTACGAGACAATTTTTTCTTTTCTAGATTTTTTTTTCTTTTCCAAAGATAAGACGGAAGGTTTGGAAGGAAGGCCGAGAAGCAAATCTTTTTTTAGGTATTTTTTTCATTTTTCAGTGACAAAATGACAAATTTTTAATTTTTTTCTTTACCAGTAAAAGCTTGGGAGAGTAAATATATATTTTTTCCATTAGCCCCGAGGGCAACATTTCTTTTTTTAGTTTTTTTACTTTTCTTGGCGTGAGGACCGGGGGGTCAAATTTAATTTATTTATTTTATTCCTTTTCTAGCTAAGGCCCCGAGTGACAAAGTACTTCTCTCTTTCCAGGGACAAAAAAAAAATAAGAATTCTTTTACGTTTTTCAGCGAGAGGTTGGGGAGCAAAAAAAGTTAATTTTTTTCTTTAACAGCGAAGGCTTGGTGAAAAATTGATTTTCTTTTCTTTTCCAAAAAGGGGCATGTGAACAAATTTTTATTTTTTATTTTTCCCCTTTTCCAACGACGGCTTGGGTAGGGGGATTTGTCTAATCTATCTTTTAAGAATGATATGAGATTTGTCACATCTCTATTCTAAAAGTGAGATAAGATTGTTTTGCAAAACCTAAAAAAATTTACACCCTCGACACTCTCTACTTAAATGGAATTTGGCCCACATTCATTCTAAAATTAAGATGACAATTGTCCCATCTCCAATTAAAGACATTACATTTTGGTTCATTTATACTCTAACACTTATGACACCGTTAATCAAATAATTTACATAGGAACTTATAGTGTAATTAACTTGAAACAACGAGTATAATCCCTCACGAGGTTAGTATCTCCAAAATTTGTCATGCTTTACAATCTACAACTCAATTGCTACAAAAAATAATCGAAGATGATAATTTTTTATCTATAATTTTTGTAATATGATACAAAAATTTTGAGACATGATCCACAATAACTAAGGAAATAAGTCTTTCCCATGAACGGTGACTTTGATGGAATTTAACCCACCAAAATTGAGATGGGATATGTTCCATCTCCATTCGAAAATTGAGATGGATTTTTTTGAAAAGCAAAAAAATTTGACCCCCTCCTCATATGCCCTCTACTGGGATTGGATATATCTTATCTCCATTCTAAGTGGGTGTTTGTTTGCACTTAATAAGATAGATTGTTTTTCTGACCAATTCAAATCTGAATGACTTTTGACTGGTGCGTTTCATTAAAATTTCAAACTAAGTCTAAACTATTTAGATAATGCCTCTTTAACATAACAAGTTATATCCAGTTGTTTCATTCTATGTACAAACTTGTCAATATCTCATGGTTTACTTTAATTGACAAAGTTAACATGGTTATTATTGGACATCAGTTTCATCAATGCTTGAATTCTAATCAACATATATTTAAAGAATATTTTTGACAAAAAAAAGAACATTTGCCCCTCCCCCCCCCCCCCCCCCCCACCCCTCCAAAAAAAAACTAAAATTTACCCTACGTCTCTCTCTAAAAAGAAGAAAAAAAATTGGTATCTAAAAGAATACATTTTCTCAACCCATCCCCCTCTGGGGGAAATTCGGTCCCTGCCGGAAAAGAAAAAACTTTAATGGTTTGTTTGGATTAAAGAGTGATAGCGTAGTAAATGATAGGAAAAGGGAGTTTAATAAATGATTAAAAAGGAAAGTATTAAATCTTGTTTGAATTAAACAAAAATAGAAGGAAGAATTTTATTAAAGGATTACATATATTTGATTTTTGGATTAAAAAAAATAATAAAGAGAATAGATTCTTTTTATAGCTAAATAACTTTTATACCCTAAGTAATATATCTTATATGTAAAGAATATAGATAATTTAAACATTATAACGTAATAAAAGAATCTTTCTTTTCTAATGACACCAAATTAGAGGGATTGAATATATAATATAGTAAAATATTAGAAGAATCCTTTAATAAACTTTCCCCTCTAATTATTTCTAATCCAGGGAGGGGATTGTTATTATCCTTTAATATAATCACATCCCTTTCAATACAAACAAACTCTAGAACTTTTTTGTCCCCCCACCCCTGAACTGGAAATGATAAAAAAAAAAAAAAAATCTAATTTTACATTAACTTTACATGGCAAAATTAAATTTTGCTCACTCCTAAATAATTTTACATGGCCAGAAGAAAAGGTAACCATCATAATTTGCTATTTCTTTTTGTTTGCAATGCAACCTGAGGTATCATGATTGCAGTCATAAGAAATTTATTTTCAGTTTTTCAAGATATTCCAAACACAAAGCAGTTAGAGTAGCACGGGAGAAACAGATCACTGTCTTCAACTGCCATAGGTTGCCTGAATGGATTTAACTGAATCTGTTACAAACAACCCAATCAAATTTCCATAATAACAAAACTTTAACTAAAACAAAGAATAGAACCTACAGGAATATCAGTAGCGGAAGAAGTGCCAATTGCTTTGCTAATACAACTACACGCTAAATGTGAAGCTTCTTCGCAATAATCAGAGAAAATTGCCGGGAGTTTCATCTCCCTTATTACTTCCTGGAGTGAAATCCAATTTTAAGCTAAAACGTAACACAGAAAAGAGATTTTGTGTAAAAAAAAAAACTCACAATAGTTGGTAACCAGCTCATATAAGCTGCAAGACCAGCATTTGGGGCTATAATTAAATTTGGATAATTATCTTTCTTCACTATATCCTTGTAACGCTCATGATATAAACCTGAGTGAAGCTGCAATCTCACATTACTTGGAGATGATGTAGATTTGCACTCGCAATCCCTCTCGTTACATTGAGCATATCCGTAAAGATCAATGCCTTCACCATCCCTGTCTTGTGGAATTGCGGGACCCACTAACACTATATGCATACTCACACCAGGAAAAAGCGCGTTGAGTTCTCCAAATACTGAAAGCTGACAAAGCTCTCTTTCGGGTCCTCCCAGAATTCAATAAAACTCAGAATTAGGTGCTCAAAATATACGAATAAACAAGAGAATAAGAAAGATACCTAGATAATGTATGCATAACTCTTTAGCAGTTTGAGAAATCAAATTTCTCGAAGCTGCAAACTCAATAGCCCAATATAATGTAAGTGGCCAGTGAAGAAGCAGAGCAACAGGAGAAGATAGTGGTATGCCCCTCCATTCGTAATACTCTTTCCAATTGCTTAGTTTCTTCAGTAATGGAGATAAAGGTGCTGCAAATTATGACCATGAGGTAAAAATCAACCTTTATTCCAAACATACTAGATATGATTACTCATACCTTTACAAGGAGACAATGTACTTGACAAATTCCAAGCTTGAATCAACCTATTTTATATATGAATTCAATTCAAGAAAACTTGAGATTTTATAAGCTAACATAAACCTTTGTTAGTAAACTGAAAAACCTCGAATCAGTTGATGCTCCACAACTACATTCCCATGTCCACATTCCTACGCGATGTATTCCTTGTTCTCTCAAACAGGCACACCGTGTTTTCCTTCTTCCACTAATCTACACACACTATACACGACTTAAATCCAATAACAATGAACAATTGAACATAGTATAAATAATGAATTAGTTTTAGAAAAGAAGATCAATATGTATTTATTTACCTCAATGGTAGTTTCTTTTGAAAATGTGAAAGGAAAATTATTCAGTACATCAACGCTTTTCATTTGTTCTTTTAGCCTTTCGCACTCTTTCTTATGAACATTCTTATGCGAAACCTTCAAATTATTCAAAAATAAAATAAAATAGATTACTTCACAAATTTATTAATAATAAATATGTGTGGATTTTATAGGGGCACCTGATGAGAAATAGAGCAATAAGCGACGGAACGACATAGTTCACAGCGCCTGGTGGGTGGGCCCACACAAGGGCTTCGGCTACCTCTTCCGGCACACTCCATGTCTGTTCGGCGACAGCTTTAGCTGAAATATTATGACAAAAAGAAATTATATTTTAGTAGAATATGACAAAAGGTTGGTAAAGGTAAAATGTCAAAGAACCCCTTAATGGAAAAACAAAATCTCGTTTCTAATGGAAATCGGATAATAATAAATTATTATTATTATTAATAATAATAATAATAATAATTATATGATAAATAATAATTATATTATAAACATAATTTATAAAATTAATGACTATAGATCGAAATATATAGAAATATAAGTTTGTATTATTACTATGTAAAATTCACGACTATTACAATTCGATATGAATATATAAAAATGTAACTAGTTGTACAACTACTAATTTAAATTGTTGCGAAGATCAACCTCTACAAGTTGTGACTTTATTGGAGAATATTCACCAATAGATAAATATCTCATAACACCCCCTTTGATATTCATGGAAAGATATGCCTCATAAAAATCTTGTCAAGAAACCCCATTAACACAAATTTGATGAAAATTAAGATTACATAATTTCTTGGAGAATATAACACATATTTGGTTTGCGTCCTTACAACTTTACTAGGAATACCCCTTAGGACAAACTATGGTGAGGGAACAGAGAAAATATCAATATATTTCCCCCTCATTGCGACGTTAATATTTATGACAGTGCATTCTTTATTTGTGGGCTTATAGCTCGAATATTATTGTTGGTAAGAATTTAAAATCTCAATGTCAATAAACACTATGGACTAGATGTGTGGAGGTCTATATTGTTATATTTACGATAATAAATATCTGGCTTGACTTGTTAAAACTTTACTAGTAAAACCTATGTGGAAAAAAAAATTTGGTGAAGAAAAAAAGTACAACACACAAATAAAGTCTCCACTGCATCGTGATTTAAATCATGACTTCAATGATTCTGAACCACATTATATATTTTCGAGTCCACATTATATATAAATCTGCTTTCTCTCTTGATTTATCATTAAGGCCTCCATAAAACAAGGTTAAATAATATTCTGGCGAGAATCTATGATAGGGACATCTCGCATTCTTTTCTGTGAATCGTAACCATGCTTCACCCAAACACTCTTCATCTTTCTGTATAAATTGTTCAAGCTCCAACATATCTTTTAAACGTCTACTAACCGGATAGAAACGGTCTAGGAATCTTGCTTGAAACTTGTCCCAATCTGAAATAACATGAGGGTATTGGGTATCGTACCAATCGCTTGCACATCCGGTCAAGAAGAACTGGAACATCAGATAATATACTTGTTCCCTAGTAACTCCTCTTACGATATAAGCATCACAGATCTGCATGAATTTCTGAATATATCGGATCGGATCTTGATGTGAAACTCCGCTGAATAATCCATGAGATGCAAACTGAGTTAGCATCCCTGGATCAGGTTTAAATTTTCCGGCTTGGATTTCTGGAGCGTGAATTCCTCGTGGCTCCACTCTGAACTCGATGGGTAGCTCAAGTCTCCTTGGGTTCTCCATCTGTAACTAAATCTAAAAAGCAAAAACTAAAAACAAAAGCGTAAAATAGAACTAACTGAAATTAAAAGCACAAGATATATGCACAAGGACTAACGATGTAGTCCCCGGCAGCGGCGCCAAAAACTTGGTGGGGCCTAGGGTGTGATAAAATAAGATATAATTAACGTGCAAAATAACACCCTAAAGCTACACGGTTCTGCAAGTATACAGATCGTATGCAAGTTTTAGTTAAAAGATTAATATTCGTTCCGCAGAGACTACGAAGGTTAGAGGAATCTTATGCAAATACCAAGTGCAAAATATTAAAGCTAGAACAACTAAACGCAATTAAAAGACAGAAAATAAATATGAAAGAGAAGTGATATGAGAATATAGCTCGAGTTATTAGCATGTAATCCCCACTAGTTTTGCCGTTCTAAACATGTAAGGGTGAATTATGTAGTATTTCTCTAATCGGTCCCAATTCGCTATCGGTAGTTTCAAATAGGATTTACCTGTGTCAATAAGGCTTCCTAAGCAAACTTTTCATGTAATTGGTAAATAGTCACAAGAACTAAACCATAGTGATTATCTAGCTAGGTTGGGTTGTCAGATCAGACCTAATACTAGACGTTATGTGCTAAACATGCAATTAAACACCGTTGTCAATGGTGACCTAATTACTAGATGGTAATTCTAAATGGCGGCCGTCCACAAGAACACAGAATATATATCCAAACACATAAATAGAGAATAAAAACTATAATTCAATTTAAAACATTAAATTCCCAAATTAGATAGATGTCAATCAAAACTAGGGTTCATACATATATGCTAAAACTCAAGCTAAATAAATTTAGTTCATGAAAGAAAAGAAAGAAATTACAAATCTAAAGGTAGAAGAAGACATTGTTGATGACAGCTCCTTCTAGACTTCTCTCTTGTGTTGTAAGCTTCCTCTTAGCTTAAGGTTTCACCAAGGATAATTTAAGAGTGTTAAGAGGCTGTATTTATAGTGTATAGGTTGACCTAATTCGTTTCTTGGAGATAAGGCCAAGTAATAGACTCCAAACCCAACTCAAATTCGTAAGGAAATAAAGATAAACACTGCTGGACCGTTTTGGGCATATCTTCTTCGTTATTGGTCGGTTTGAGCTCCATAAGATACCAAAAGAATCGTAACATAAGTATCCATGTCTCTATGAAAGGAATCTTCCAAAATCGGCTTCCTTGTAGGAGTAATTACCACTTATTTAGGCGTGTGCTGCAGAAATTCAGATTAGGCAGCTTTTCCTTTTCCATGTTTTTAGCCTTTGTTTCCTTTATCTCCAATTACCATGTAAATCTCTTTCCATAAGTTGTTGTCTTTGACTTGGACTCTAATTAATCTCCATAATTATCTTTAAAGCTTCACACTATATAAACAATTAAACCCAATATGCTCTAAAAATATTATGTTCCTAAATCAAGACTCAAAATAGGAAAGTGCACTAAACTAAGCTAAAATTAACCTATAAACTAATAAATAAGCCTAAAATGATGTCTCAGAAGTATATTTTATTATCACAAATGAGGAGTCATCAAGACCCCCAACTCAAAGTTGTATCGTCTCGATACAATAAAAGTAAAGACAGTAGGGTAGTCAAAATAAACAAGAAGAAGTCGGAGGAGAATAAGAACAAAATATGATGAATGATCCTAGAGCATAAAAATACAAAAAGTCTCATGTAATAATGCTCAAGAAATAATGCACAAATATACCTAATATACATGTAATCAACAATCCATAAATTCAAGTTAAGATTAATTTCGCAATGCCAGAAGGAGAGGATGATAACTTAGTTCAGGTTAATGGCTATAGGTTGTTCATAGGTCCCAAATACAGCATCTAATGGTCCACTTACCTACTACCTAATATCTCAATTGTTTCTCCATCTAGCAGTTAGAAATCCTAAGGTCTTGGTTATAACTTTGCTTAAGGACGGGTGTGGTATATTTGGATAATGAAAAGTGAGCTTTTGGCTCTCTCCTCACTAGCCATCAACGAATCGCCCTAGAGCTTGAGTTTTCACTCGAAGATGTTCTCACTCAACCCAATTTATTGATGCCTTTGATGTGCATCCCCAATATTCCCAATTGAAACCTTTGATGATATAAAATCCACTTTGCCGGTCCGAATATATATTCTCTTTTCACATCAATTTTTTATTTTGTATAGCTATGATTTTCTTTTGATGTTGAGATATCACACTATTTTTTCATATATATATTCTTTTTATGCCCTTGTTGGCAACATTAGCTCGTAGCTTCTTTTTCGTTCACTATTACCCCAGCAAAGGGTTACAATAATAACAATTTCATCATCAATAAAATCACAAAGATAATTCCCAAATTCCCAAAGTTCACTAATTATGAAACCCACCACCCCAAACTCAAGCTCTAAAACGAGTTTGTCTCAGGTTTTGCGATTCGAGTGCGGGTCATATAGATAAGTCCTAAAAACTAGGGTATGGATTATAATGTGTTTCAAATAAAAGGCTTTAGAAAGGCTCAGAGGGGTTAAGACGGATAAATAACAATAATATCAAACAAAAGGGGGAGAAAGTCTAAAGGCTTCAAGTGTTTTATCATGAAAGAACTGCCTTAGTCATTTTTCTAACTACCGGATTTCGTTACGTTTTCATTATTAGTTCATAGACAAGTGGGTTTTCAACTAATTTAAACCTCACGTTCTACACACCAAATAACTATTCCTAAGTCTCAACGTGAATTCTTAGCATTGCTCATTAACTTTTCTATCCTTTATTTCCTGTTTTCATACATGCATCTAAACAAATTTGTTGCATCTTTAAAAAACATACTACTTACTATCATTGACCTAATAGAATCATGCTCAAATAGGTACATTCAAGATATTTTATGCCTTAATTCAACCTAAAAATTTTAAATTTTATGCAGAAACGAAAAGAAGATGAGGACAACGAATCCCCACCCCCAACTCAAAAGTGAGTCGTGTCCCCACGACTCGAAAAAGACTCAAGAATGGAATAAAATTTAAAATAAAACTAACTAAACTATCTAATGCATACAAGCTATTAAGAAAAATTAGAATGACCTACGTGGCTGACCATAGAGATCCATCATATCATCCTCCTCATCCGAAGCTGAAGGATCGGTATAACTATCAATATCCCTTGTCAAGTTCAAATCGAAAATCTGTGATTCCATCTGTATGACTTCTGTCCAAAGTTCTCTGTTATCTTCTCGTAATCTTTCTATTTCGTTCTGTAACTTGAGAGCCCAAGGAGGAAGATCATAAACAATTTCAGAGGAAGAGGTAGAAGAACCTTAGTCTTGAATTTTTATTTTCTTCAAAGGCCTCCTTGATGGTATGGACATTCTAGCAGTTAACTTCTTTGGTAGTGGTTGTGCTGGTGCCTTTTCTTTTGATTCTTCAGTAACCTCATCAAGATTGATGGGTTTTTCAATGGTGGCCCCAGGCAATTTCTTATTCTTCCCAAGGATAGAGCACTTTCTCTTGTATTCCATAGCTTCAGATCTGTTAGTCATGCTTGTTTTACCCACAACTCAATTTATACCAAGGATGGATTAAAAGTTTAAGGAAAATTTGGTGTAGCTTGATGTTGTTGCTTGGAATTGATGAAAGAGAAAGGTTTCTTGATGGATCTTGGAAGAAATCTTTAAAGCTTGATGAATTTGATGGTGTTTAATGGTGTAGTGTGATGAATTTGATGAAGAATTTGTGTTTATGGAAGATGGAGGAGAGGATTTGATGAGTTGTTGTGTTAGTTGTGAAGGTTTTCACAAGATTTAAGATGTATATATAGGGTTTGGGTCTGAAAAATTCGTATGGGAGAGGCTAGGGTTTATCTTGTTAAGGTAAGAAGTTGATTAGGAAAGAAATTCCTCACAAACCGCCTGGCGCGGGGTACCCCTGCGGTGCATGGGTAGTCCGCGGGGGTAGTCTGTGCCCTACAGCTATTGAAATTTTTGTCCACTGGATTATACCCGAGCTAGCACCCCGTGGCACGTGTTTTGTGCCTGCGGTATAGGGGTGCGGTGCATGGGTAGTCCGCGGGTGCTCTGTCAAAAAACCCGCGGTGCATCACCC
Organism: Nemophila menziesii; assembly: GCA_029959085.1. Taxonomy (NCBI): domain Eukaryota; kingdom Viridiplantae; phylum Streptophyta; class Magnoliopsida; order Boraginales; family Hydrophyllaceae; genus Nemophila; species Nemophila menziesii. Next base: position 11,174,210 of record JARWIR010000008.1, read on the forward strand.
CGTGGCACGCATTTTGTGCGTGCGGACCAGGGGTGCGGTGGACCGCAGTCATCAGGTCTTTTTTTTTCTCGTCTCTGGATAAAACCCGTGGTACCCGACCCGTGGTACGGGTTTTCTGGCCACGGTACATCCCTGCGGTACATGGGTAGTCCGCGGGGGTAGTCCGCGCCAGTCCTAGAATTTTTCCAGCTTTTTCTTTTTAACCCCAAACTCGTTTCCTGCACAATAGCACACTACCTTTCTCTCCTATTAGCTTGTAAACACAATTAAAAATATACACTAACTTAATATTATACACTACAAAAAAAATACTAATCTAAAAAGCAATTAAAACAAGGGGTGTCTCCCAAGAGCACTTTTGTTTAACGTCTTTGAGTTAGACGTGTACCTCAGGCTAAGCACATTCAACGAGATGGATTGTCTCCTCTCGCCCAAAGTCCTCACTGTTATGGTATCTCTTCAAACGCTGGCCATTCACCATGAATGTCCGTTGCTCGGTTGGATTTTCAATTTCAATCGCTCCATGAGGTGTGACTTTAGTAACAATGTAAGGTCCTCCCCAACGGGATTTAAGCTTTCCTGGGTAGTTCAAAAATCGAGAGTTGTATAATAAAACATTTTGTCCTATCTCGAAATGCTTTGGACGGAGCCGTTTATCATGCCATCGCTTTGTTTTCTCTTTGTAGAGGCGTGAATTTTCATAGGCAAGATAACGAAACTCCTCCAACTCATTTAACTGCATCATCCTTTGTTTCCCGGCCAAGTCTGGATCTAGATTCAGAGTTTTAATAGCCCAGTAAGCTCGAGCTTCAAGTTCAATCGGTAGATGACACGCTTTGCAGTAGACCATGCGATATGGAGATGCCCCAACTGGTGTTTTAAATGCTGTTCTGTAAGCCCAGAGAGCATCATCTAGCTTTAAAGACCAATCTTTCCTCGATTTATTCACGGTCTTCTCAAGAATAGATTTGATTTCCCGGTTGGAAACTTCAGCTTGACCGTTAGTTTGTGGGTGATAACTGGTTGAAGTACGGTGTCTCACTCCAAACTTTCGAAGATAATTTCTCAGAGGAGCATTAAGAAAATGGGTACCTTTATCACTGATGAGAACACGTGGCGTACCATGTCTTGAAAAGATGTTTGATTTTAAGAACTTAATCACAGTTTGAGCATCGTTCTTTGGTGTTGCCACTGCTTCTACCCATTTTGATACATAATCTACCGCAAGCAAAATATAAAGATTTCCATGGGAAGTGATGAAAGGTCCCATGAAATCTATTCCCCATACATCAAAGATTTCAACTTCAAGGATATTATTAAGCGGCATCGCGTCACTTTTTGATATATTTCCAGTGAACTGGCATCTTTGACATGACTGGACAAAACGATGACAATCTTTGTGTATGGTAGGCCAATAGAACTCAGATTGAAGAATTTTAGCTGCGGTTCTATCGCCTTTAAAGTGACCTCCATAAGGTGAACTATGACAACCTTCAATGATTTTATCCATTTCACCTTCATGCACACATCTTCTAACCACTTGGTCACTACAAATCTTCCAGAGGTACGGTTCATCCCAATAATAATCCTTGGCCTGGTGACTTAATCTGTGTTTTTGTTGTGGGTGGATATTTTTGGGTAGGACACCACTCACAATGAGGTTGACCAGATGTGCATACCATGGCATAAACGCATGTTTAATAGCAAAAAGTTGTTCATCAGGGAATACCTCTTTAACCAACAGTGGTTCTTTGTTCGCATCAGATCCTTCGAGCCTTGATAAATGATCAGCAACTTGATTTTCGCATCCCTTTCGGTCTCGAATATCTATGTCGAATTCTTGAAGTAATAGTACCCATCTAATAAGACGCGGCTTAGCGTCCTTTTTCTCTATGAGGTACCTAATAGTTGAATGGTCCGTGTATACAACAGTTCTCTTCCTAACCAGATAGGAACGAAATTTATCAAAAGCATAAACCACGGCCAACATCTCTTTCTCCGTCACTGTATAATTCATCTGGGCAGCGTTGAAAGTCTTACTTGCATAATAAATCGTGTGTAAAATTTTGTCTTTCCTCTGTCCCAACACAACACCCATAGCGTGATCACTGGCATCGCACATAAGTTCAAACAGAGCTTTCCAATCAGGAGGTATAACAATAGGTGTAGAGATCAGTTTCTCTTTAATAGTAAAAAACGCTTGAAGACATTCTTCAGTGAAATTAAAAGGGGTATCCTTTTCAAGTAAAGAGCAAAGAGGTTTGGCGATCTTGGAGAAATCTTTAATAAATCTTCGATAAAATCCTGCGTGACCCAAGAAACTTCTCACTCCTTTAACAGAAACTGGAGGTGGTAGTGTTTTGATAACTTCAATTTTAGCACGATCAACCTCCATCCCTGCCTTCGAAACTTTATGTCCCAACACAATTTCCTCTTGAACCATGAAGTGGCATTTTTCCCAATTAAGCACAAGATCTTTTTCTCTACATCTCACAAGGACTTTCTCAAGATGATTCAAACAATCATCAAAACTATCTCCAAACACCGAAAAATCATCCATAAACACCTCTAAATATTTATCAATCATGTCCCAAAATATCGCCATCATGCACCTCTGGAACGTGGTAGGTGCATTACATAAACCAAACGGCATTCTTCTATAAGCAAAAGTACCAAACGGACATGTAAAAGTTGTTTTGTGTTGATCGAGGGGATCCACACAAATCTAATTATAACCCGAATATCCGTCAAGGAAACAATAATATTCTCTCCCTGCAAGTTTGTCTAGCATCTGATCAATGAATGGTAGCGGGAAGTGATCTTTCTTTGTAGCTTTGTTCAGTCTTCGGTAATCCATGCACACTCGCCACCCCACAACTGGTCTAGATGGTATGGCTTCACCTTGATCATTAAGGATGGTAGTGATACCTCCTTTCTTCGGAACACATTGTACTGGACTAACCCAATCACTGCTAGCAATCAGATAGATAATTCCTGCGTCTAACAACTTGATAACTTCCTTCCTCACTACTTCTTTCATAGCTGGCATGAGTCTTCTCTGTCCCTCTATAGATCACCCACCTTCGTTCTCAAGAATGATTTTGTGTTTGCAAACGGAAGGACTAATTCCCTTGATGTCGGCAATAGTCCATCCGATTGCTTCTTTGTTTGTGCGAAGTACTTGAAGTAGCTTCTCCTCTTGAGGACCTGAAAGGTTAGCAGAAATAATAACAGGCAAAGTTTTATTCGTACCTAGATATGCATAGCGTAGATGATCTGGAAGTGGTTTTTCTTCGAGAATAGGTGGGCATATTATAGATGGTTGTTTCATTGGTTCAATGTCACCTGGTTCTCGAAGTAGTTCTCGCACATTTGATCCTAATGCAGCAACATCTTCAGGGGGAATCTCGAGTTCCTCTGGTGATTCAAGTGCTAAGGCCTCGTCAAGATCATCATCTAAGCTTGCTTCATTGAAGACTTTTTGCGCCATTTTTCCGATGACATCTATTTTGAAGCACTCGTCTTTTGACATTGGTAATTTCATAGCCTGAAACACATTGAATCGTATCTATTGGTCGTGAAAGGGAGCGATCCGCCATTTGTAATACCACAGATGTGGGTACTACTTCTCCAATATTAAGCTTCTCGAACAGAGATCTAGGCATGAGATTGATGCTCGCGCCTAAATCACATAATGCTTTCCCGGTCCAACTATCTCCAATGCCGATAGGAATTGTAAAACTTCTGGGATCTTCTAGCTTTGGTGGCAACTTACTTTGACATATAGCACTGCACTCCCTAGGTAGTCCAATTGTTTCCCCAGTTTCTATACTTCGCTTGTTAGAGAGAATGTCTTTCATGAATTTAAGATAGGTTGGCATTCTCTTGAGAGCTTCAACAAGGGGTATATTAACTTCCAATTTCTTCAACATGTCAACGAACTTCTTGAATTCCAGGTCATTGTCCTTCTTTCTGACACGTGAAGGGTATGGTGGTGGAGGGCGTGTATTAAGTTCCACTGGTTTTCTTGTCTTGTGTCTTGGCTTGGACGCTCTTTGGTTTAACTACCTCCTCAACTGTATCTTTGATTATTTCTTCCCCCCTCTGTTCTGGAATAGAGATTGGTTCTTGTTCTGGTTCTGGTCTTGGTGGAGGTAGTTGTTTTCCACTTCTCAATTCAACTGCATGGCAAGAATCATCTCTAGGAGTAATAGTATCACTTGGGAGTTGCCCTTTTGGCCGATTTTGTAATGTACTCGCCAGATGTGATATAGTATGCTCTAGCTGCTTGATAATCTTCTCCTGGGTTTGAACTTTCTGTTGGCTATGACTCATTTTCTCAGCTGCTTGCATTAATTTAGCCATACTCGACTTCAAGCTTGGGATTAGTTCCTTCTTTGCCAGTTGCGTTGATTGTTTAGGTGGATCTTTCTTTTGTTCTTGACAAGCTTTCTCAACAATGGGTGCCTTTTTCTGAATAGGTTGTGGTGGATTATAGGATTGAGGTTGGGGTTTATGATAAGTCTCTTGCTTTCTGACCCAACTCTTTTGCTGTGGTGGTTGTTGATAATTAGTGTAGCTTTCTTGAGGATTAGTATAACCATTAGAATAATAGTTATCTTGAGGATATGTAACGAAAGCTACTGCTGGATTATTCATATACCCTTCCCACACATGATTTCTTGACCCACAACCAGGACACGAAGGAATTGCGCATACCGTATTCACCTGAGGAATTGTTCGGTCTTGTTCTTGTAGTTCTTCGAGTTGTTTAGCCAATTCTTTAAGCTTCAGAGATTCTGAATTGTCTTCTTTTTCTGCTCTCTTTGGCCAACTTCTCTCGTTCTCAAGAATTCTTTCCATCCCCAACTCAGCTTCTTCAGGATCTAGTAACACAAAACCTGCGTTTCCTAACGAATCTGCTTTCTCTCTTGATTTATCATTAAGGCCTCCATAAAACAAGGTTAAATAGTATTCTGGCGAGGATCTATGATAGGGACATCTCGCCTTCTTTTCTGTGAATCGTAACCATGCTTCACCCAAACACTCTTCATCTTTCTGTATAAATTGTTCAAGCTCCAACATATCTTTTAAACGTCTACTAACCGGATAGAAACGGTCTAGGAATCTTGCTTGAAGCTTGTCCCAATCTGAAATAACATGAGGGTATTGGGTATCGTACCAATCGCTTGCACATCCGGTCAAGAAGAACTGGAACATCAGATAATATACTTGTTCCCTAGTAACTCCTCTTACGATATAAGCATCACAGATCTGCATGCTGAATATATCGGATCGGATCTTGATGTGAAACTCCGCTGAATAATCCATGAGATGCAAACTGAGTTAGCATCCCTGGATCAGGTTTAAATTTTCCGGCTTGGATTTCTGGAGCGCGAATTCCTCGTGGCTCCACTCTGAACTCGATGGGTAGCTCAAGTCTCCTTGGGTTCTCCATCTGTAACTAAATCTGAAAAGAAAAAAACTAAAAACAAAAGCGTAAAATAGAACTAACTGAATTAAGAGCACAAGATATATGCACAAGGACTAACGATGTAGTCCCCAGCAGCGGCGCCAAAAACTTGGTGGGGCCTAGGGTGTGATAAAATAAGATATAATTAACGTGCAAAATAACACCCTAAAGCTACACGGTTCTGCAAGTATACAGATCGTATGCAAGTTTTAGTTAAAAGATTAATATTCGTTCCGCAGAGACTACGAAGGTTAGAGGAATCTTATGCAAATACCAAGTGCAAAATATTAAAGCTAGAACAACTAAACGCAATTAAAAGTAAAGAAAAAATAGATGTTTGTTTGATTTTCTAATTAACTAAATTAAAACTAAGAATTAAAAGACAGAAAATAAATATGAAAGAGAAGTGATATGAGAATATAGCTCGAGTTATTAGCATGTAATCCCCACTAGTTTTGCCGTTCTAAACATGTAAGGGTGAATTATGTAGTATTTCTCTAATCGGTCCCAATTCGCTATCGGTAGTTTCAAATAGGATTTACCTGTGTCAATAAGGCTTCCTAAGCAAACTTTTCATGTAATTGGTAAATAGTCACAAGAACTAAACCATAGTGATTATCTAGCTAGGTTGGGTTGTCAGATCAGACCTAATACTAGACGTTATGTGCTAAACATGCAATTAAACACCGTTGTCAATGGTGACCTAATTACTAGATGGTAATTCTAAATGGCGGCCGTCCACAAGAACACAGAATATATATCCAAACACATAAATAGAGAATAAAAACTATAATTCAATTTAAAACATTAAATTCCCAAATTAGATAGATGTCAATCAAAACTAGGGTTCATACATATATGCTAAAACTCAAGCTAAATAAATTTAGTTCATGAAAGAAAAGAAAGAAATTACAAATCTAAAGGTAGAAGAAGACATTGTTGATGACAGTTCCTTCTAGACTTCTCTCTTGTGTTGTAAGCTTCCTCTTAGCTTAAGGTTTCACCAAGGATAATTTAAGAGTGTTAAGAGGCTGTATTTATAGTGTATAGGTCGACCTAATTCGTTTCTTGGAGATAAGGCCAAGTAATAGACTCCAAGCCCAACTCAAATTCGTAAGGAAATAAAGATAAACGCTGCTGGACCGTTTTGGGCATATCTTCTTCGTTATTGGTCGGTTTGAGCTCCATAAGATACCAAAAGAATCGTAACATAAGTATCCATGTCTCTATGAAAGGAATCTTCCAAAATCGGCTTCCTTGTAGGAGTAATTACCACTTATTTAGGCGTGTGCTGCAGAAATTCAGATTAGGCAGCTTTTCCTTTTCCATGTTTTTAGCCTTTGTTTCATTTATCTCCAATTACCATGTAAATCTCTTTCCATAAGTTGTTGTCTTTGACTTGGACTCTAATTAATCTCCATAATTATCTTTAAAGATTCACACTAAATAAACAATTAAACCCAATATGCTCTAAAAATATTATGTTCCTAAATCAAGACTCAAAATAGGAAAGTGCACTAAACTAAGCTAAAATCAACCTATAAACTAATAAATAAGCCTAAAATGATGTTTCAAAAGTATATTTTATTATCACAAATGAGGAGACATCAAGTGTGAAGCTTTAAAGATAATTATGGAGATTAATTAGAGTCCAAGTCAAAGACTACAAGATATGGAAAGAGATAAGCATGGTAATTGGAGATAAGGAAAGAAAAGCTAAAATCATGGAAAAGGAAAAACTGCCTTAAATCTGAATTTCTGTAGCTACGTCTAAAGAAGTGGTGATAACTCCAAAACCGAGCCGATTCTGGAAGATCCCTTTCATAGGGACGTAGATAATTCCGTGAGGATTCTTTTGGTATCTTATGGGCTAAAAACCGACCAATAACGAAGAAGATATGATTAAAACAAGTCAGCAGTAATTATCTTTATTTCCATATGAATTAGAGTTGGGGTTGGAGTCCACCACTTACTTCTCCTTCAAGAAAACGAATTAGGGCTTCCAAGACACCTATAAATACACCATCTTACCATTGTAAACATGTCCTTGCTCAGTTTCAAGCTTAGGCTTAGTCCTTACTTGTATTTTCTCACTTTTAAATAATAGCTTAGTCCTTATAATTAATATTCATCCTTAGTATCAAGCTATTCATCCAAGAAGCAAGCTGACCTATAGAGGAAGACAAGAAGAAGAAGTTGGAGAGTGATAAACTCCTCTTCTACATCTCACCTTCTCTATATTTAGGGTATTTAGCTATAGATTTATGCTCAATCATATTTCTAAGCTTTTATTCTGTAAGTTTTACTTTTAATTGTTGGGTTATTATTTTGTCTACATTCATTAATACTATTTGTTATTTTAATTGATTTGAGCTTGTCGTATACTGTTATTATGTGTTTTGACTTATTGTTACAACCTTAGATTTGGACAATCTTAGGATTATTCTTAGTTATTGACAACACCACATAATCGTCTAGTTTTGATCCTTTGCCTAACTAGATAGCCATAAAGGTTTGATTTAATCACCAATCATTACTCAAGAATCCTTGGTAGTGGAGAGGTTGCTCCTAATCCTAATAGAGGCTAGGTAGAATTTAGAATCCTGGTTAATATATAATGCTTAATTTGTGACAAGTTAGATTAACAACTTAGTAAAATAGACTCATATTAGTAACCTTAATCTATTAGACTTACATTCATATTTATTTATCTGCATTCTTATTTATTATTACTCATCAGATCGTTATTCCTTTTATTATATTTTATTCTAAACATCTAAATTCATCTACGCTTGTTAAACACAAGTAGATCTAACGGATACAATCCCTGCGAACGAACTTGACTTATCATTAAAACTTGCAAACGATCTGTGATACTTGCAGTGAGTTTCGTGGTTCTCAAGGCTGTGTGCTTTTTATTATTATCTTTATTTATCTATTATTTTATCACACCTTTGCCCCCACCATCATGCTTCATACACTTGTGCTCCAGGCATTTATGTTCATCAAGAACATTAATATCAATCCAAATGACATGACAATTATCTTAGTAATTTCCTAACCATAGTAAAATATTCAAGAGTTTCCAGAAATTAAAATTCTAATGGCATTGTATCCACAATATGAGAATGAAGATGTCACCCCATAATTATTTCTAGGTTCCGGTATGAACCTTTTTTATACAATTCGGGTTATAGATCAAATAATCTTGTATGATCATTTAGTTATTTGTCGACATTTTTCACCACTTTGTGACTTAGGATCCTAATTATTAATTTCATGCCACAGTAAAAGTAAATATATCAAACCTATAACTGTCTAATAGTTTCATATATTTTCAGTAGATAAATAATCTGCATGGCTTTCATTATATTCAGGTATGGTACTTTGGTTTCTTCAGGTATCATTACTTCCTTTAGGAATAATGCATGTGCCAACATTAGTTGACTCAATAATTCATATCGTATTACGTGGATGTGCGCATTCCACTTTTTAACCATTTCATCATTTACTCTTAAGATTTTCTTCTTCGGGGGTCTACCACACTTCATGCGTTGGTTGATGCATTTCAAGTCTACCACGCTTCATGCGATGGTTAGATGCATCACGAGTCTACCACGCATCATATGTTGTTTAGATGCATTATCTAGATTACTTAATATGTCCATCTGGGATAATAATCTACACTATAGTGTTTACAACGAATTTTGGTGTTTCACAATATTTTTTGTGTCTACGAATGCATTTGGTATATTATTTGCAATACTTTTGCAAATGCATGTTCTTTTGAACTTCATTTTCAAATTCATTAGATTTGTAAATTGAGATGAAATAATAATATTATCCTCCACGATATATCACGTTGTGTTTCTCCCACCAACAAGGGGTGAATTATCTCATCAAAATAACACTACACAAAACCTGATTTAAATATATCACCTCTTAGGGGTTCAAGATATCAAATAATAGAAAAATAATTAAACTCAATATAACTTCTAACCACTAGTTAGGATAGTATCACAAAGAAATTTTATTTGAGAACATTAAAATTGTGGGCAGTCACTTGGTAAAATAATCTTCTTGTTCTTTTATGTAGTGACCATGTGAGTTCGCTATAACTCGACATATCATTATTGTCCTTGAGTGACTAAGTCGATCATATCATATTATAAAGTTCTTTGGATTGTGGTATATTTTTTGTTGCACAATGTGTATTTCAATTTCTCAAATTTGTATATAATACAACCCAAAAGAAATAGGAGGAAAATTTATAATACACACTTTTAGTGTGACTTGTAAGAAATTATGTAAAGATATGCATTGTTACCTATGCTGTAGATATCGATGTCGCGACCTAGGCGGTCGACCGGGGCCTAGCATCTAGGCGGTATTATACGAGGCCTAGGCGGGATTTGGCGGTTTGTGTAATTTTGTATATTTAGTAATATATACGTAGTAACTATAACAATTTTAGATATTTAAGTCATAAAATTCATCTAACAACACTATAGTATATATAAAAATACTAAAATTTAGTTATAATATCAATTCAAGAATTCTCGAGAATAAGAAAAATAAAAAGAAGGCATATGCGGCCATTTTTTGCCATTAATCGGCGCCTAGGCGGGCTAGACGCCTCATCCACGGCGACTAAGGCGCTAGGAAAAAACGCCTAGCAATTTTACTAGGCGTAAGCGGTTGAGGGGGGAGTTGATGATTAGGCAGCGCCTAGGCGGCGATTTCTATAACAGAGATTGTTACATAAAGCATAATCCACCGATTATGTCAATGTTGTACAACAAGGTAACATAAATTTTGGAAATACAAATCTTTTGAAGATCAAATTAAGGGTTTCATTATTTTGTAACACGTAGGAGCAGCCATCAACACCTTGAGAAAAAGAATAGAAGCTTTTCCATGCCATTCCACACCAATCGTTCATCATCTTTCAACAATCATTCTGAACGTGAATATTACACTTTTATTTTTTGTTTTCCATTATTTTTTATGAAGTAAATCACTTGTAGCTTAAGAATCTTATGATGGATGAACCGTGGATTAATTCTTTACGTTTGATTGAGTTTTGGGATTGTATAATATAAATAAATTGTTAACTTATTGCTTTACTCATATATTTGGCTTCAAATTAAAAAACTTATTATGTCCAAATATATGGTTGACCTTCGTAATTAGGACTTTCACCTAGGAAGGGGGTTTGGTTACGCAAAATAATATATAAACGTATGTTGTTTGTTAGTGAATTGAGAGGTCTTGACTAATCAGATAGTCATTTGGGTAAGAACCTTAGACGTCGATCATCATTGTAGATTTCACTCAAGAGATGTCTCTAGTGGTTTTAGGTAGCTTCCTAAACTACTCGTAAGGGAGTTAGGAAGAGATTTGAATCTCAGCTATAGCCTATTTCCAAATTTATCCTTAAACAATAAATCATAGAATCAACTAGTGGGAACTACTTGTGAGTTATCGAGCTATACTTCTCATCTTAATATTTTATTTACATTTTCATACTTTAGTTAATTATAATTAGTTTAGTTTATTTACATTTTAGTCCTTTTTTATTTAAAATCCAACAAATATATCTTTTACTTTCTATAGTTGCAACTCGACCCCTATCCACTTTATAAAACCGAAAATTATTAACTTCATAATCCCTGTGGAGAACGATAACCCCGTTACTTACCTTTTTATTACTTTTCAACGATCTGTACACTTACATGTAGTAGCTACCTCGGGTGTTGTTTTATTTATCACACTCATCTACTTCTGCAAAAGTGTCAAATCTATTTGTGGTAGGACTAGTTGACTTAGCAAATGGACTAGTAATAACTCTAGAATTCTGCCTAACTTGTATCCGACCATCTTATGCTACTTTTTTCTTTTTTGGATCACTTGCTACTAGTGTCATTTTTACTGCAAAAGCCAAACCTTTATTGGCTTTTGGGACCCATATTTATTTTTTACTCTGAATGGAATTACATTATGATGTACTTTGTCCCAATAAAATGCATTGATTGCAAATGATAGGTTTCCAAGTGCATTCCACCTCCACTACATCTACTCTCCCATCCCCCATGTCTAGATCAAAGTTGTCCAGAGTTTCCTTATGCATATCCATTTCCACACATACCTTGTCAAAGCTAAGTCTTGTTGTGTAGTGGTATTTCATCATTTGCATTGCCCTCCCCAATGCATCGTTTACTATACTTAAACCTTTTAGGGACCAGAGCTCTCCTAAAACCTTATTTACTTTAACCCAAGTAGGTATCTTTTCCACCTTTAATTTCTCAAAATGTGTCTTAGGGGTCCATTTCCTAAGGATCAATGGCCTATTGTTAACATGCTAAAGTTCCCCAAGGACTTTGAAACACTCTTCCTCATAATCCTTTTTAAATACATATAAACCCTGATCATAAGTGATTATTTAATTCTATAGTATATATACCATGTTCTTAACCATGTAGTAAGGTTATAATCTATCAAAAAACTGCCCATTACACAATTCTCCCATGATTTATATTTTCATCTAGTATATATTGGAAAGATTTGACTATGACTCTTCCATTAACAATGCTAGGCTCAACATATTTAAGTTGTAAATCTGCTCTAATATTCCCATCAAATAGAGTAGTACAAATCTTTGTTAGAGACACAACATTGCCTGCTAAAGGTGATTTGTCTTGACTCTATAAATTAATCTTTGAGATGGTCTTTAACTTCTAATCATATCTTCTAATATATTAGTGGGTAAGGTTCTCATTAAGACGAGGAACAAAGCAAACAAGATTTGTCTCTGGTTAAAGCGATAGGTTTTGTCCATAATCAAGTACAAGTGGTGTTGAGCGTAACCTCTTCGTAACCCTAAGCATGTTCATATTCGTGTAAAAACATGTTGAACAACATCTTGGAAAAGTATAGAACAACACCTTGGAAAAGTATAGAAGAGTTGGATTTGGACGTCAAAGTGATATGTTGGTAGTTTTACTCCTATCCCTCGCTAAGAGAGTATTTAGTTGGTAAAATACACGTCTCCCTACGTGTTTGGATGAGTACGAGAAACTCTGAATTTTTTGCGCATCACGACCCATATTTATATGTCCAAATGGCATGGTAATGATCCCTCAATGAGTCAATTTAGAGAATTGTCACATCCCAATAGATTTCAATAAACTAGTTATTAAAAAAGCAACTTCTCTAGATATCATGTTATGACTGAACTATGACATGACTAGATTAGCTCATTCAATCTACTAGGAATTGCATTGTGAACCTTTATAACAAATAAGTGCATTATCACCCTTGAGAGCAAGGCTTCTACTGCCACACTAATGCTCAAGTTAGTAATTGTTTATGATAGAGCCCTTCTAAATTAGAATATGTCAGCGAGGAAACTCATATATGTAAAATAAGGTTATCAAATTGATGTATAAAAGATAAATAGGAACCTGTTACCTCAGTAAAGTTTGGAAAGACAATATATAGTCTAGAAACCTTTGAATAATTGTATAAAAGTTATGAAACACATACTTAATTGACCAAAGGTTAATACAATTGACATGTATAATAATATAAATATTGGTTCAACCTATGTTGCATATGATGTCTCCAGTTATGACTTGAGAGTAGTTGAGGTCATAAGATAGGAAATCTTGATGTATGTAGCTGGAACATGGACATTACTTCTTTAGAACCAACTAGCACTCTGGTTGCTAGAGACTTATTTGACCCATTAGAGTGATTGAAGGGTGTAGTACGCGAGGCTCAAGTTTTCGAGGAGTGTGACAAGTAATTCTCTAAGTGGACGGGTTAGGAAAACATGGGTCTTAAAAAGGAAAATTCCGATTTTCCACAATAATTATGAATAAAGTGAGTTTTAGTAAAAAAAAACCACATTTCTAGAACTAATATGTGCACGTCTCAACAACCTTTAGTCAAGTTGAGGTAGGAGGCATGTCCACGAATGGCCTTCTTTTGGAGCTACCATCTTGCTTCGCGAGTCATCCCTGAGTTAGAGGTAGGCGATGGGGTAATGAAAAGGCTACTAGATGATTCGGCCTTTTTGGCTCACCAAGTAGTCACGGACTACGGTAATAGGTGACATGTCATCGAGGGGTTCGGGATGAACTTCTTCTTTATCAACTTGCCTAGCTCTCGCTAACTTGGAGGTAGGCGAAGGTCATGTGACTTCTTCTTCTTCTTCTTCTTCTTCTTCTTCTTCTTCTTCTTCTTCTTCTTCTTTAAAGGACATTACTTGGGTGTCTTTTCTCGTTCTTTTGCATCTTGGTATGTGTCTTGTGTACTTTTACTGTATTATTATTTTGTGTCTAATTTGTACTAAAAACCCATCAAAAAGTAAAAAACATGCAAACCAATTCTAGCGATCATAAAAGATTAAAAAAACTGTAAATATTCTAAAATAATATATAATTGACCTAAACAGTGTGTTAAATGATATCTCATATGCATGATAAATAACTATAAGTACACTAATAAGCGTGACAAGGGGTGAAAAAGGTATAAAATTTTCTTATTTAAGGAAAGGACCGGGTTTATGTTGTTATTTTAGTTACATAGCTGGAAAATCGTCGGAGAATTGTCCTTTTAATGATTGGTAAAAAAAGTTCCTAGGTGTGGTTTTTAATATCTATTATTTTTCAATTTTATTTCAAAGTAGTCCAACAATTTTCTTTTAAATTTATATATTTTTTCGTATATAGTTTAATAAAGATTTACTATATAATATGTAGATATGGAGAGAGAAAGATAAGGACGTGTATCTTATATTTAGATTTGATACAGACACAATTGACATTACCTTACATTTTTCCCATTACAACCCATTTGCTTTATATTTTCCTTTTTTTCCTTATTATTAACCAACTCTTAAGCTACCTACAAAATATATTCAAATTATTATTTCTTTTGAAATTTAAGATTGATTATGGCGCGTGACGGCGTGTGTTTCCGACGGAGAAGGGCTGAAAGTCTGGATGGTTTTCATAATTTTTTGCCTTTACCGGCGGTGCATGAAGAAAAGGTTCATGTTTTGGCTGTTGATGACAGTCTTGTTGATCGGAAAGTTATCGAGCGCTTGCTCAAAATCACTTCTTGCAAAGGTATAATATTTTTCTTACATTTTCATGATTTCTAAATGTGTTTGAATTATTCATTTTGAGTTACTTAAATTAGAAACACCTTCAACACCCGTCTTACCTAATTAGCTAGATGCATGATTATCACGATTAAGAAACCATTTTAAGAGTTCGATTTGTAAGTTATTTACATTTTCATTGAAAATATTATAGTAACCGCAGTAGATAGTGGAAGAAGAGCACTCCAATTTCTGGGATTGGATGAAGATGAGAGGTCGGTGGGTTTGGATGTAAGTAGTTTTGATTTAATTTAATTAAATTAAATTGAAAGTATTTATTTCCAATTTTAATTTTTAGATCTTTACTTATGGATTTATTTTTGTAGGGATTGAAGGTGGATATGATAATTACTGATTATTGTATGCCTGAAATGACTGGTTTTGATTTACTAAAGAAAATCAAGGTACTAAAATTATATATGAAATAGTAATTTTTTTTTTTTAAAATTGAGGCGTGTGGTGTTTCTATAATTTTGATATTTTCTATATTATTAGGGTTCTTCCACTTTCAAAGAGATACCAGTTGTAATTATGTCTTCAGAAAATGTTCTAGCTCGTGTACACAGGTATAGATTTTCCATCTATTTTCTTTTCAATTTATTAGATTTGGTGTAAATTTAGGACGGATTAATTTAATAATTTATAAATTATGGTTAACAGTGATATTGGGTCCAAAACTTAGGGACTAGTTTAGTAATTAACTCTTTTGTTTATCGTTTCCAACTTTACCTTGGATTCGGGTTTGAAAGTTCTTTTTGCGGAAAATAGTAAGTCAAAAGACTAAAAAAGAAAAAGAGAAATAAAAGTCTTTTTGACAATTGAAGGGTCAAAGGTTGTACTTAATAATTATTTAAGGATTATAAATCCTTATCGTATCTCTTGAATACGTGCTTTAGAGATTGCTTTTATTGTTTATTGAGGATTACCTGTTTTGTAATAAAATAATTCGATTTGTTTGTTACGGAAGTTTTGATTAGTTTTAGGTAGTACGAGTTTACCGTATAATAATACTCTTGATTATCATAAAAGAATCAACAAAAGATTACCTTTACATTATTGTCTGAATTATTTTAATCAATCTTAAACATTTTATAATACTAAAGTAATAAGTTATTTTAGGCCACCGTGTTGGTAAATGATATGCTTGCAATCCCAATATTTCACGGTCTCCCCTTATTACCTTAATTCTGGGAAAATGATTGTCTGATTGATTTGATGTTTCACTTAATTTTGTCCATTTCTAATCATAGGAGATGAATAAATGAGAGTTATATCCACATTAATAAAATAAAAGATTATAAGCGATTAGAACAAAAAAAAAAAAAATAAAATAAAAGATAAATAAAATTATAGATAAAATTTGATTTCATAACCGTCAAACATTAATAATGCGTATCAGATTCATATCTTCAACTGATACGTATTTATATTGTTTGATATTTTTAAAGTATAATAAATATTTTTTATATCGAAGAAGTTTCTTAACAAATAATTTATGAATGACAGATGCTTGGAAGAAGGTGCTGAAGATTTCATAGTGAAGCCTGTAAAATTGGCAGATGTAAAACGTTTAAAGAGTACTATGTTTGGTGAAGATGGGAAAGAAGATAAAGGAATAAACAAGAGAAAATTACAAGAAAGTACATCTGATGATGATTCTTCATCACCTTCTCGATCACCTTCATTGGAATTTTTATCAACTTTATCTCCTTCAGGACTTTCAACTACACCTTCTCCTATAGAGTCTCCAATTAAACCCACCAACTTTGATTAACATCTATTAGTAGTTTTTTCTTCTTTCTACATCATCTATTGTTATAATCAATATAAAAGCCAATTGTCCTATGCTTATATGGTTTTTCGTTGGCTTTATTATTGTGTAATAGTTTTCGTAAAATCATATTTTTCATTTAATGTTCTTTGTCAATTAAATTCTCTCTCCCGAAATAAATGCTCTTTTTTTGAAAAGGGCAAAACAAGTTTAGTACAGGTGGAGTGGGGTAAGGGTTACCGAAAAGTCTTAAAGTAAGACTTTAAAAAAAAGGAAGTCAAGCTCTGTTTTTCCTAATATGCACCAATAATATTTTTTATTTTATTTTGGGTTAGTGACTATGACTATATACCATAATTACTGTCACATGTGAAAGATTCATATTGATATGGGAATTTGATTTGATGTCCATTCTTGTCTGGGAAAAGGAATATTGGATTCGGATTCGAAGTCGACAAGTTTGATTTGCTCCCCTTTATTTGAGGAGTTTTGGCCGGGTGGACCTTTCTTCACCAATATAGGATTAGGAGGACTCAAATGGTGAATACCAAAAACACTACATACTTTGCTGTCAAACCAACACTGGACAACTCAACCAATTTTTTTCCAGCTCCCTTTGCCAACATTATCATTAATTACACCACTATCCAAAGATTGAGATGGATATTTAAGATGATATTTTCTCTGGCCATCAATATTTATTACAATTTTTAAAAATAAATATCTACAAAATGTTATCTATTTAAAATACCAATGAATTTTTTACGTTTTCTACCAATTTTATCTTTATTTAATGTTTATAAGGTTATTATCATTAAATTCATTTACTAAGTTGGTTGAAACTAGTTTAGTAAAAATAAAAGAAATTAATTATTTTTTTAATTTGTGTGAAAAAAAGTATGACAAACATTAATGAGCGAAAGAAGTAGTATCTTTCTTTAACGAGGAAAAAGATTTCTCAAGTGATTTTATGGTTAAAATAAACATTCATTGTTTATATATAAAAAATTATATATAATCAAAAACATAAAATAAATTAATAATATAAATAATTTAAGAATATTTTAAAAAAAATTAACAGACCCCTTACCCCACCACTTCTTCCTCTCTTATACACATACATAAAAATGTATCTTTTAAACATAAAATTATATTAAAGCATAAAGTATAAAACCTGAAACTCATTTACCCATTTCTTCACAATTGCCCACTCTTCTTTGCTATCCATATCAACAAGATTAGACTATTCAACAACAAATTGAAGTTATTTTTTTATAATTAAGGTTAGAGTACAACAATGTCGTTATATTATCAAAATCTCTTGACCTGGATTTTTTATCGCATTTATTCTATTCATGGATTTTTTCTTAGAAAAGATGTTACATGTTCGCGTTGACCGGATAGAGCTAAAGAAACTTTGTTAATAATTGAACTCTTATTCTTAGTACCATAAATTATTGGTAGGGATTCAATATGGTATTTGTAGTAATATGTGGGTGTGATCAGCTCACGTGGCATTATTGACCAAGTCACAATCCTATCTTCTCGGTTTGACCACTTGACCTTTGCTACTTCAACTTGTGCGACGACGTTTGCTTTAGTAAAGGAAAAAAGCTTTTAAACCGTTGATCTTGTTCTATTTGGAGATTGAGATTGAAGACCTAAGTGTTCCATATAAAAGGACCCTCTCTCACATCTCAATTCATTCTCTTCTTCACATTCTTCAAAAATCTCTCTGGTCTCTAAAGAGCCAAACTTAGGGGTTTGCTCAGTGTTAGTATTTACAGCTTGAAATCTCTTGTAATAGTTAGGTTAATCTTGTACATTCCTTTAATCTTACTGATTCAAGTATAGATATTCAACGTAGTTGAGTATTTGGGTTAGATTAGCGGTTTCTATTCTTAGGATTTGGTGAATACTTGGTTTTCTGTAAAAGTGATAAGTGTAATCGGTGATAACGGTTGTTATAGTGGATCACTTCTATCATAACTGAGCCCAACGTGGATGTAGACATATTTTGTCGAACCACGATATATCCTGTGTTCTTACTTTCTGTTCTTTAATTCTGTGTTTGAAATCTTATTGAAACTCAATCAAAGCTCATTCGTTTTACAACAGTGGTATCAGAGCTAGGATAAATCTCATATTGGTTCTTATTGATTCTTGTCTCTCCTTTAGGGTTCGAATCCATATCTAATATGCAATTTATTTTTCCTTTTTCAAAACCGTGTTTGAGTCTTTGATTGGTGTTTCTGGGTTCTTGAAAAATCTTCTAAAGATTCTTTCCAAAAGGTTTTCAACGTTTCTTTCCGATCGAGTTTGAGACATCTCTTGGTTTCCCGATCTGGTGGTTTTATAAACCCGTGATTTTAAAAGTATCCATTACTTTGAAGTTTTTCCAGTTTCTACTTAGTACTTATAGATTTTTTTTGTGTTTTAGTACTATCCTGATGACTACAACTCGTATAGAGATGTCAATTTATAATAGAAACAATTGACTTCGGTGTTTGGCAGAAAAATATGAAGGCTCTGCTGTCTCATCATAAGGTCATATATGCTCTTATTGAGGACATTAAAGAACGGCCAGAGGGTACTTTGGACAGAGCTGCTAAAATTTGTGAAGAAGGTTTTAATATTATCTTCTTAAATATTTTTTTTATTCTGTTATACTAAAGGTGGATGGATGTGATACTGCACTTGATCTCTGGAATAAGTTAGATTCTCTTTACTCTACTAAAGCATTGCCAAGGGTTCTCTGTTTAATTATAATTGGATGCTAGTAAGTCTTTAGATGATAATCTTGACGAGTTCTTGAAAATGACCCTTATGCTAAATGGTACCCCTCAGGCTTTAGATGATACTAGTAAATGTATGATAATCTTGAAATCCATTCCCGAGTCTTATCAAGTGGTGAAATATGTGTTTCAATATGCTAAACATGTCCCTACTTTTGACCAAGTTATAGCTACTTTAAAAACCCGAGATAATGAGATCAAAATTAATAGGAAAACTGGTTCTAATTTGTTTATAAAACTTAGAACAGATACTAATTATACCCCTGATGTGAATAAACAGAAAAATCATTCCCTAACAGTAAAAATAAGGGTAAGGAGACTAGAAAGTGTTTCCACTGTGGCAAAATTGATTAGTTAAAGAAAAATTATTTCAAGTTGGAAAACAAATAATCTGCTAATGTGAATGAGTCCAATATGGTTGCATGCGTAAGATTGATGATGATGTATGTGAGGTACTGAATGTCACTGATAAGTTTAGTCATGTTAGTTGGATTCTAGATTCAGGTTGTACTTTTCACATGTGCCCCTTATTTAAGTTGTTCCATGATCTAGTTGAGACTTGTAATGAAACTGTGTATCTGGGAAATGACAAAACTTGTGATGTGAAGGGTATTGGTAAGATCAAATTGAAAATGTATGATGGTACACAAACTACTTTGACCAATGTGAGATTCATTCCTGAGTTAAAAAGAAACTTGATTTCTTTAGGTGCCCTTGATGACCTTGGTTGTATTTCTGAAGTGTTTAAGGGAAGTATACATGTGTATAGAAATTCCAAACTACTTTTATCTGGAACTAAATGTGTTGGGCTATATGCGTTGAATGGTAGTCATATTTTTTTTTTTTGACTAATGTAATTTCTGAGCCTAAGCTTGTAGCTACTCATAAGTGGCATCTGAGACTTGGGAATATGAGTCAACAAAGGCTTACCTTGCTCAGTAAGAATGGAAGTTTTGGTACGGATACACTCTATGACTTGTCTTTCTGTGAGAACTGTGTTTTGGCTAAACAACATAGACAAAAGTTTAAGGCTGGTGTACATCTAGCCTCTAACTATTTAGAGTATGTTCATGCAAACTTATGGGGTCCTGAAAGGTATGATTCTCTGGGTAATTACAAGTATTTTATTTCTATAGTTGATGACTATAGTAGAAGGGTTTGGACCTTTCTCTCTAAAAAACAAAGATGAAACATTTTCTAAAATAAAGGATTGGAAATTTTTAAATGAAAATCAAACTGTTAAAACGGTTCAAGTTTTTAGAACTGACAATGGTCTTGAATTTTGCAATGAACAATTTGACAATTTTCGCAAAGAAAGTGGTATTTTAAGACATAGAACTATTAGAAAAACTCCCCAACAAAATGGGGTTGCTGAGAGGATCAATTAAACACTTTTGGAAAAAGTTAGATGTCTTTTACTAACCTCTGCTTTACCTAAATATTTTTAGCGAAAAGCTTTAGATACTGCTACTTATTTGATCAACATGAGCCCCAACAGGTCTATTGATTTTAAATCTCCTATGGAGGTTTGGACTGGATCCAAACATGACCTATCCCACTTAAGAATCTTTGGGTATGCAGCTTATGCACATACTAAAGATGGTAAACTTGACCCTAGATCTTTGAAATATAATATGATTGGTTACCAATAACAACATGGGGTTGAAGGCTACAGATTGTGGAATAAGTCAGTTGGTGGATTCAAAATTATTATAAGTAGAGATGTTATATTTGATGAACCAACCTTTCCTTGTAAGAATGTGAAGGTTACAAGTAGTGATGCTTTAGCTAAACCTACTAGGGATACTTTGGAAGTAGAGTTTGAGGTGGATCGACTTAGCCCTGTGCAGCCCATTAAGCCTTCAACTGGAGACCACCAATTGGAGCAACCCTTAGACCATGAGGATGATGAAGTACAACCTGACACAACTGTTCATGAAGAGGCTTACCACACTGATTCAACTGTTGGAGGACTTGAAGGCTACCAGTTGGAAAGAGATAGTCCTAGAAGAGAAACAAGAGCTCCTAGTAAATACTCCTATGCTGAAATAGTTTATACTGCTCTTACTACAACAATTGAGGTTAGAGATTCTAAACCTTACTCTTATCTTGATGTCATCAGTTGTAAGGATATAACTTAGTGGATCAATGGCATGAATGATGAGTATAACTCATTGCTACTCAATAAAACTTGGATTTTAGTTGCTAAACCTAGTGAGGCTAAACTAGTTGGTGCAGGTGGTTATACAAACTTAAAGAAGGTAGTTCGGAGAAAGATCCACCTAGATATAAGGCTAGATTAGTAGCTAAAGGTTATACTCAGAGAGAAGGCATTGATTTCACTGAGATTTTCTCACATGTTATTAACTTTAAAACCATTAGAGTTATGTTAGCATATGCAGCTTGTTTTAACCTTGAAATTGAGCTGTTAGATGTTAAGACAGTTTTTTTTACATGGTGATTTGGATGAAACCATCTACATGAGGCAGCCTGAAGGCTATCATGATCCAAAATTACCTGATCATGTATGTTTACTGAAAAAATCACTATATAGCCTAAAACAGTCACCAAGTCAAGGGTATAAAATGTTAGATTCATTTATTCTGTCTCTTGGGTTCTTGAGGTCTAGGTATGATGCATGTTTTTACTTTACTTGGAAAGAAAAGTGCGGGATTTAAATTCTTTCGTATATGGATGATATGTTGATTATATGTAATGCTCTGTCTCTGAATGATAAGTTGAAATGTGCTTTGAAGTCTGCGTTTGATATGACAGATTTAGGACATGCTAGGAATATTCTAGGTATGATCATTGATAGAGATTGAAATAATTGCATGTTAAGGTTACATCAGGAACCATATTTGAAAAAGATTATTTCTAAATATGGAAACTTGAATTGCAAACATGTACAGATGCCATTGGCTGGACATTTGTTTTGTCTAAACAACTTTGCCCTAAATCACAATCTGATCTTCTGAAAATGGAAAATTTGCCTTATTCAAATGTTCTGGGTTCACTTATGTATGCTATGACTAGCATTAGGCCTTATTTGTCTTTCTCTATCTCTTTACTTAGTAGATTCATGTCTAAACTTAGTTATGATCACTGGTTAGCTATAAAACACGTGTTGACCTATGTAGATTCTACTTTGAATATTGGTTTGGTTTATGGTAATCATAATTGCCCTTTTGAGCTTGTTGACTATGTAGATTCTGATTTTGCAGGATTTAGGGACTCTAGTACTATTTCACATTGGGAAAGAAATGTATATCCTAGAAGTCTCAACTCCAACCTTTAGTTTTTTTGTCTACTACTGAGTCTGAATATGTTGCTATCACATATTGTGTTAAAGAAGCTATTTGGTTACAAAATTTTCTCAAGGAAGTAAATTTGGTTAAAGGTATTTCTGTCATTTATTCTGATAGTCAAAGTTCTATACACTTGTACAAAAATCATGTGTATCATGAGAAAACCAAACACATTGATATGAAATATCATTTTACTAGAGTTATCCTTTCCAATAATGAAGTGAAATTGGAAAAGATTTCCACTGAACATAATCCTTCTGATTTTGGCACTAAGTTGTTCACTAATTGCAAATTCAAACTATGTATGGATTTGTCGTGTATTGATTGAATTTTGTGCAGGGACTTTGGGCTATGATGATATGAAATGTGCCTCTGCTATAACCACTCCTGAAAGTGATGTTCTTGTAGCTGATCCTTGATGCTGTACACTTCAGGGTGGAGATGTAGTAATATGTGAAGTGTGATCAGCCTACACGGCATTATTGACCAAGTCAACAATCCTATCTTCTCGGTTTGACTACTTGACCTTTTCCACTTCAACTCGTGCGACGATGTTTGCTTTAGTAAATGCAGAAAGCTTTTAAGCCGTTGATATTGTTCTATTTGGACGGTTGAGATTGAAGATCTAGGTGTTCCATATAAAAGGCATCTCTTTTCACATCTCAATTCATTCTCTTCTTCACTTTCTTCAGAAATCTCTCTCGTCTCTAAAGAGCCAAACTTAGGGTTTGCTCGGTTTTAGTATTTACTGCTTCAAATCTCTTGTAATAGTTAGCTTAATCTTGTATATTCCTTGAATATGACTGATTCAAGTATATATATATTCAGCGTAGTTGAGTAATTGGGTTAGATTAGCAGTTTCTATTCTTAGGATTTGGTGAATACTTGGTAATCTGTAAAAGTGATAAGTGTAATCGGTGATAACGGTGGTTATAGTGGATCTGTGCTATCATATTGGAGCCTAACGTGGATGTAGACTTATTTTCTCGAACCATGATATATCCCGTGTTCTTACTTTCTATTCTTTGATTCTGTGTTTGAAATATTATTGAAACTCAATCAAAGCTCGTTCGTTTTACAACAGTGGTATCAGAGCTAGGATAAATCTCATATTGGTTCTGATTGATTCTTGATCTTCTTTAGGGTTACGAATCCATATCTAATCTACGATTTGTTTGTAGTCAAGCGTGATATGGATAAATTTATGACTAGGTGGACTTGGGATTTATTATCAAAATATTTTCTATGATGGAATATGTAAGAAAATGGGTGGGTTGGATCTAAACTCATATTTCAACAGTTTATTTTCAACTCAAGTTCAATGGATAAACACTTATTTTTTATCCACAAAAAGATATCAGGCAAGGGGATCCGTATCAATCATTATTTTTTGCCTCATGACTAAGGCCTTGCCAACTTACTCAACTACAAATGCGGAAAAGGAATTATTAAGGAATCTCATTTGTTAGAGCATGCCGCAAATTAAACTCATTCTTTTTGCAGATAATGCATTATTTTTAGTCTCCCTTAATGAATAGAAATCAAATCCTTCCAGAATGCTATCCAGTCATATTGTAATGAATCTTGTTAAAAAATCAACTTCGGGAAGTTTTCTTTGTGTTTTGGAAAAAGGACTTCAAATCACCTTGCTAACTCAGTACTTTGATACCTCAATATTAAGAGAAAGGATTCAGTGGGAAAATATTTGGAAATTCCTGTAATCTAAATAGATCCAAGACGGAGAATATCAATTATATCAAAGATTATCTTTTATATAAGGCTAATAGCTGGATCTTAACCCTCCTTTCAGATGGAGGGAAAGAAGTTATTACTAAACCAGTCCTCTAAGCAATCCCTAATTACACAATGTTAATCTTCACCTTGCCTAAGAATATCTATTAATAACTGGCGAATCTTGTCACAAACTTTTGGTGGAATATCCAACATAAAAAAAGATTCATTGGACCACATGGGAAAAAATTGCAATCGATAAAGCCATTGGTGTAATTGGCTTCATAGACTTGTAGAAAATCAACATTTCACTTCTTGCAAATCAAGCCTAAAGACTCCTCAATAATCCCAATTCTCTTGCAGGGTGGGTTCTTAAGGGTATTGTTTTTCCTAATTCATCCACCTGGGATGCTAAACTCAAGGTTAAAAGATTATGGAGCTGGGGAAGCATCTTTGAAGTGCTATTTTTACACAAAAAAATGTGTTTTTCAAATTCAAAACACCCTTAACATTAGTGGTTGGGATCACTCTTGGATCACCAAATGCTTGACTACTGAAAAGCCCCTGACTAATAACATCAAGGTAGTTGCTCAATTTTTTAATTGAAACTTCCCAGGATGGAATACCAATTTAATCAACTAACTATTTCTATCACCGGTCAAGGAAGATTTTCTTAAGACTCCTCTTCTCCTACTAGATCACGAGGATAAAATTATTTGGACTTATACAAAACTAAAGCTTTTATATTATATCATTAGGTACAACTTATTGGTTCAGTCTAAAATTTGCAACAAATGCCAAACCTCCCATGATCAAAATCAACATACTCAAAAGTTGGAAAACTATTTGGCACTCAAACGTCCCTTCAAAAGTTAAATGAGAAATACCGATGATAAAGAATCTGTTCACAAGAAGTGTGAAACAAATTAGACATGAAATTGTCGTGTCCATGAATAGAATTGTTGAACCTCCCTTATCTACTTCCCTTTAGTGTTGGAGTTAGGGTATCGTCAACAATTCAAATTGAAGTGGACGAGAACCTTTAGATATAGATTGATGAATGACTCATCAAAATTATTCTAGGATATACTAAAGAAGGTTTGGACTAAAAAATCATAATTTCTTTCATCCCGTGTATAATGTGGAATATATGGAAGGGGAAAATACAAGGTATCTTTGAGAAAGAGAATTGGAACACAAAAGAAAATAACATTAAGATGAATCTCCTCATCAAGGGCCTCTATGGTGAATTGGTGATATTAATGTAAAAATCAACCAACAACTGAATGAAGTCAAAGTTAGTAATGATACCCACATTATACATGAAAAATACACACCTAGTGACAACGCTATTTCATGGTTCAATGACATTTCCTTTAATAAATTGTGGGAAGACTCGAGCATTGTATCTATGGAATTTAAAAGACAAGGTGTTATTATTTATGACAAATGGAATCATATACAATTTAAATCAGTGTTTGAGAAGGAAGTTTGAGCTCTCCTTAACACACTCAAAACAACAAAATAGAGGTAGAATCAGCGTA